>JAQPPZ010001120.1:0-1200000 GCA_028583015.1 Wollemia nobilis
CCAGTGCTTTGGTAGACATGCTTTCAAAAATGACACACAATCTCTATCAAGATCGTTGTATTTAGGGTCGGACTACACACAAAGGTCCGATTTTTCCAACAACGCCTTTCTAATGAAAGGAAAATGGAAATAAACTAAGACTTGTTCATTGACCTTTTTATTTAAGTTCCTAGTTTGCAACAGTTCAATGCTTTCTGGAAAAACACAAAGCAAAAAATTTAAAACAGATAGTTAAATTAGGGCCTACCTTAGCTCCTACTCTGCTACCCACTAAGTTTCCTGCTGTCTGCTTTTTCCTCTGTTAACCGCAGGTCCAAGCTGTGGGATGCAGTAGTGAACGTAGGTTACAACCGCGGTCCAAAAAATAACCATAGTTGAAAGCTACGGTTAGCACCTAAGATAAGAAAAATCCAAGAAAAGTTAGAACTCAGGGCTAAAATTGCGGTGTCCCACCGTGATCGCCTTCTGACTTAATCATGAAGCATGCACTAGGTACTATATTGATCTATACCATCATGAAAGCATAAAGTTTGATACAAGTACATAAATTGAACAACAAAGTAAGGTTTCTTGTATTAATCTTTGAATGATCTTTGATTACAAAAATTCCCTCTTAGGGTCACTTGAAATATGATATTGATATTACAATTGCCAATGCCCTCAATAGGGTAGGCACAATTATAGTGCTCTATTGATTAGTCACAAACTGCCTTGGGGTGGAGTTGACCCCCTTCTTCACGATATGGAAGGATTATGATGTAAGCTCCTCTTGCACCTATCTCCTTGTGAACAAGAAACAACATCACACGATTAAAAATATTGATAGCCTCTCATGATGAGGCCCTTTAAGGAAATATGTATGCAAATGCCATTAAACTAGTAAAACAAGAAATCATAAAGAAAGAATTTAAACTATTCCAATTAGATAAAAAATTATACTATAACATGACGGACATGAATAAGCAAATGATGCATGGATCAAATATCAAGTTAGGAGAAATAAAGTGCATAAAAGATCCAATATAATACTACTTAATACAATGTATGAAATAACCAATTCCTATGGTCAGAGTTTCTCTAAAGTACAATCAAACCTATAAAAAGACTAATATAACTAATTTATGCGATCAAAAGCAAAGCAAGTAAGGTGATCAGTCACCTATTGTAAACCACAGTTATGGTGGGTGGTCTACATTGTGAACCGTGGCTGACAGCCGCAGTTTGACCTCTGATAGGTTTACCCTCAGAATTAGGGGTAGTGGGCTTGAACTCCTTGTCCAAATTGATGTTCAAGGGTCGCCTTTGTTGTCCTATGATAGATTTAGCGGTCAAATCGTTATGATGGGCCTTCATTTACCCAGATTTGTGCTTCTTGAATATCCTAGGCACCTAGGGCATCCATGGCTAATTGGTCTTTATGTGAATAAAAAAGGGGCTCTCAAATGCATAGATTTAGTATGCAATTTGATAGGGCTTCATTGCTCTCTTAATCAATTCACTCTCTATCTTCACCCCATTTGGAGGGGGTATTTTTAGCATGTCCCTAGGGCTAGGTGTAGCTTCATGGAGAAGCCAAGACTAAGAAGGTTGGTTAGGATAGTTGGGATGGAAGCCTCTGGAATATTCCATCCTTCAACTGCCTACTTCTAGATATTTTGGTCGTTCCAACCAATTTGGCTCGGATGGAAGGCCTAACTAAACTTCAGTTAAGACTACAGGTCACGGTTGCGGTCCAAAATGCAGAACATATGTATCAGCCATGGTTTAGAATGGAGACCGCAGATCTTGGCTGCAGTTCAACTTGATTAGGCAAAAATACCTAAATTGAGTGGTTAGAACCACTGCTCTATCTTGGAGTCTGTCCAAGATCCTCCATACGGTTTTGTAGCATGTCCATATGAGTAGTCACCCTTGACATGAAACATTTTAGGTGTCTACAAGTAGACAGAATAGTGCCACGCATCCGTGTACCTATTAGGTCTGACACACCTATTCATGGGCCAGAGCTCGACTTAACACATTGGGTAGAGCAAGTTGGTATGACCTTGCCTACATGTCACCTTGATAGGGTACAACAACATAAGTAACTTGATGGGTATGATACTCATCGCTCAGGGTAAGCCAACTCTGCCCTACCCTTCCTCGTCCATGAAGGAAGGCATGAGGAGATCCCAAAATTTCTTCAGGAGCAATATTTTTTGCATGCATGATGTGCCTCTACATTCGCTGAGTATAATGAGTATATACCCCAACCTGAACCTCAAGTTAATATGGTGAGCCTTGATTGAGGGAAGTACACGATGGATATCATAGATTATCTCAAACGAGGTCGACCTATGGGTGAGAATCATAGGCATCTTAGGCACCACACAATGAAACAAATTAATCAAGTAGTTGCAAGATACGTGGAATGCCAAGCTTAGTTCAAGTAGCTTCAATGAGATAAAGAGCAACTAGACCACTTGCATTAGCTTGATAAAGAGAGAATTGAATGGTAGACCAATGAGCTATTCTAGAAGACTCTACAGGAGAGGGTTCCCACCCCTAAGAAACATAGGTAGGAGGTTCACCCGAGGCAACCCACACTCATTCAAGATAGGTATCCTTGACCTTATCTAGTGTTGCCTCCATGACCTCTTAGGCCAAATCAGGATGTGCCTCCCAGGACAAACATAGGGCACCTATAGCGAGAAGATAACCCTCTTTATAGACCGACTTGAGAAATTCCCTACGGGGTTTACATTGAGCATGAGCCAAAGGTAGAGTACTTGGATATACCTTACCAAGGCAGGGGGGTGATATGCCACCACCCTATAATAATTTGGAGGATCCTAGACCTCTATCGTAGGATGTGAGCAAGAACGAGGAGATCATATCCTCAGACCCATATAAAGAGCTGCTAGAGTGCCTAGAGTCAGTAGAGAATAAGACCTTTGAGTTCAAATCTCAAAAGCCCACTATGTGCCAATTGTGTAGTCAACCCATCCATCCTTTGGTGTCTGCGCCTACCTATCTAGATCAATTTAAGTTGCCTTAATTAGCTACATTTAAGGGAGAGGAAGATGTGCAGGAACATATCACCATATTCTTAGGCCAATTCTTTGACATTCATGACTACCCTCTCGGGCCTCGCCTTAGAGTGTTTTTACCAACTCCCTAAGCATAGCATCCACAACTTGGACCAAATTACAGATACATTCCTAGAACACTTCACCTTCAACACCAAGAGGAAGGCAACACTGGCCGATCTAGTTGGATTGAAAAAGTATGACGATGAGTCAATAAAAAACTATGGAAATAGGTGGTGAGCCCTACTCTCCAAGCTACCCTATCTTCTCCCCATGACGAAGTTTACCTAGATATTTTACAAGAGCTACCTGAAGCCTATCTCCTTGATATCATATCTGTAATAGTATGCGACTCTTGAAGATGCCCTAGCATAGGCTAGGATCATTGAAGAAATCAAGATTCAAGAAGGTGAAATTGTGAATCCTCGTAAGGAGTGGAACAAGAATGCTAAGAGTACCCTAGTGTAGTCTAATATAGTAGTAGTTAATTAGGTTTCCATTAGTGTCGTGGGGCTAGTGCAAGCTGCACCGCCTTAAAAGCCTAATTATCAGGCCACACCTGAGAACTATGCTAAGGATAACCAGAATAGTCAAGGGTAAAATCAATGTCACCCTAAGAAAAAGTTCACGCCCATTGTAGAGTTTATGGATTCATTGTTTGAGCACCTCCTAGCAGCCAATGCAATCCACCTTCTTGAGAGTCGACCTATCGATACAAATGCACCGAAGCCCAAAGGATACAAAGAAGACCTATATTGCATATTTCATAGGCAAAATGGGCATGATGTGCAAATGTGTTACAAGTTCAAGCATTTGGTACAAGACATGATCGATAGGAACGCCCTTCAGGTAGACAACCCTATCACACCAAACAACCAATAGATGAAATTCTACAAATACCCCTTACCTACCCATGCAGAGCAGGCCAAGCCAGTGCCCCAAGTGAATGAGGTTCACCATGCCCTCCTAAGCAAGGGTATGTTGGAATGATCAGAATTATAATGAGTAATAGGTAGTACCCAAGTCCAGCCATGCCACCTGAGGCTCAAAGTGATATCCCTTTGACATCGTAGCCTTTGCCACCTCCTAAGATGAGCCTCCCACCTAGGCCTGGAATCACCATTAAGAGCAAGCTCACCTAGATATTAAGAACAACATCTTCCCGACTCTCCATCTATGATCTCATTCAAAAATCAACACCTCATAGGGATTCCTCGATGGATATCCTTAAATCAATCAATCTTCAACCTTGGGAATCTGACTCCTTCAACAACTTCGTGGAGCATATGCAACAATGCACAGAACCAGTGATTACATTTTGAGAAGATGAGCTTAAAATGGTTCTGAATGATATGGTAGATCCTCCTTTGCACGTCATCGCATGTGTGAATGGAATGCCATACAAGAGAGTGTTGATAGACACTAGGTCTTCTAGAAATATCATCACGATAATGGATCTCAAGCATTTGAAGCTCCCAACATCCCACATTATCGCATATACCTACACCCTCTAAGCCTTCAACGATGCCATATGCTCAATTATTGGTATGATTGTCCTGCCTGTTCAAGTAGGGGAAAAGACCATCCCGATGTTGTGCGACATCCTTGAGGGTGAGATGGTGTACAATATCTTGTTAGGTAGACCATGGATAAGGGGCATGAAGTGTTTCCCTTCCATTTCTCACTAGTACCTTAAGTACACTCATGAAGGGCAAGTTCATGTCATCCCTGCGGACCTAGAGCCCTTCAAGTATTGCAATATGGTGCAGCAACTCCCCGAGTCAACCTTGCCATCAACCCATCTGGATTTTCAACTGAATAAATCCAGCCAAGTTTTGACGTCGTCACCATCACAAGCTATACCATCCACATCATCGGCACCCCCATAGATGTCTAGTTCTCCTATGGATCCTTTGCCTATGAACTCGGGGAAGTAGCCTATTGAGGAGGCCCAACTGACCATATCCACCATATCCACTAAGGAGGTTCCTAGCCAAGAATATGAGGAACTACCACATGATACAAATTATGAATCAGATCAGGTATCACTCTCATCCCTATTCTATCCACAACCTCAGGTCATAGTGCACTTGGATTCCACTAGATTAGGGAAGTAGATGGTTAGGAATGTTACAACTACCCTTGCTCTAGAGTTGGTGCAAGATATGGGTCGACCCTATATTCCCATAGGCACCATCGTGCCTCTTAACCTCCCCCCTAATAAAATGAATTTCATCTATGGGGGCCTTGACTATGGCATAGAACCTTATCAGTAGTAGGAAGAATATGAAGATCCCTTCGAAAAATATGTTAACTACTTGTCCAACCCTAACTTCGCTCTAAAGTATCTTGACCTATGCAATTGGCATAGTTATGGGTTGGGTCTATATGAGTAGGGCACTCAAGTTCCCTACCAGCCATAGTATCAAATGCCTTATGATAATTCTGGCTTGGGACTCAACAAGCCTGTGTCCTTAGATGTCCTCACAGATAGCTTAGAGCGCATGACTCTATATTGTAGAGATGAGCTCACACGATATCCTTTCACCAACCCTAATCATATATACTCACTGGGGGACTACTTCCCTATGCCCTTGGAAGATGATGAACCACCTCACGATGATATTCGCTCTTATGAGAGAGGTGAAAGTTCATGTACCCTTCCCCACGACAATGAGGAAGAAAATCTAGGCCCTCCTTATGAGTGGGCATCAGATGATGAGTTGGATTAAGGAGTCACACCCATGGAATCTTCTAGTTTAGATGAATAAGGCCCTTGGGTCATCCCTGTAGATTACGAGGATGAGTTCTATCTATGCATATTCCCATTACATCATCCCATCTGGAGATAAATTCTACCTCTAGAGGAGCAAGCTCACCCGTAGCCACGTCGACCACTGTTGGTCATTCCACCACCTCCACAACCACCTTCTTAGGTCTCACAACATCCATGTCCATGGACACCATCAACCACATAGGGGAAATCATCCATCCATAAATATGATTTCCATATATCTGTTCAAACCCTTGTGAGATCCGAATAACCCGTTGAAGCCATTGTACCTCGACTTGGGGGTAATTGACTTTGATCAGAGAGATTCACCTCCCTTGTCCTTTTATTATTAGCCTTGCGATGAGATGCTATAGTCATTTCTATTCTCTACAGGGCCAACTCATGATGTCTTCCATGCTGAGGAGGAACCCAAGGTTCCCATTGATGATTTAAACCTAGTTGATGATATCCATTTGATCCCTACTCCCCACTAGTTGGAGGAAGGGTCACATATATCAATCGAGCCTACAATTAACAAAGATATCGGCTCAGATCCTTAGAATCCATAATGTATCAAGCTAGGGGAAATTATATCCCTCAAAGAACAAGCTGATTACACAACCCTTCTCACAGATAAGAAGGCATATTTTGCATCATCTTATAAAGACATGTTGGGACTGGATCCAAATCTAGTCACCCATAATCTGATGCTTGATCCCAAGGCCAAGCCTGTTAAGCAAAAGCTGAGAAAGATGCATCCAACAGTGGCCTTAATGGTTAAATATGAGCTACAAAATTTGTTGGATGCCAAGTTTATCATTTCTACAGACTATCCACCATGGTTTTCCAACATGGTTCCCGTCAAGAAGCCTGACGGGAGAATTCACATTTGTACTGATTTTTGAGACCTAAACAAAGTGAGTCCTAAGGATTATTTTTATTTACCGAGCATCGATGTTGTGGTAGATGCCACAGTGGGCCATGAAATATTATTCCTTATAGATGGCTTCTCTAGGTACAATCAGTTTTCTATCAACCCAGAGGACCAGCTCAAAACGGTGTTCACAACGCCCTAGGGAACATTTTGCTATAAGGTCATGCCTTTTGACCTTAAAAATATTAGTGCCACCTACCAATGTGCCATGACATACATCTTCCATGACTACATGCATAAAATTTTGGAAGATTATATGGATGACTTATCAGCTAAATATTTGTTACGCCATGAGCATCTCGATGTCTTGCGCAAAGTCCTCGATTGCCTTATCGAGCATAATGTGAGACTGAATCCTGAGAAGTGTGTCTTCAGCATCACATCTAGAAAGCTCTTGGGATTTATAGTTTCTAAATGAGGCATCAAATTAGACCCCAATAAGGTCAAGGCCATCCTCAATATGCCTCCTCCAACTACCATCAAGCAGCTCCGAAGTTTGTAGAGCAATATCGCATCCATAAAATGTTTCATAGCACAATTATCATACAAGTGTCGACCCATGAATAAGTTATTACACAAGGGGGTCTCATTCCATTGGGATGACAAGTGTCAGGAGGCTTTTGATGCAATAAAATAGTACCTGGATTCACTGCCAATTCTGGCTCTACCTCGACTAAGAGTGTCGTTCCTCTTATACATCTCAGCCACTGAGGTTGCATTGGATGCCATGTTAGTCCAGAACAATGACCTGCATAAGGAACAGGCTACTTACTATCTCAATTGCACCCTGGTCAATTACAAGATCAAGTACGCATACATGGAGAAGTTATGTCTAGAAGTGGTTTTTTCCACTAAGAAACTATGACATTACATACTTAGCCATACCTTGTATGTTGTATTTAAAGAGAATCCATTGCGATACATGATGAGTCACACTTATCATAGTAGTCACATGATGAAATGGATCATGTTGTTAATGGAGTTCGACCTAGAATTCATCGAATAAAAATCAATTAAGGGTTAGGTCATCATCGATCAACTCATAGAGGCTCCTCTCTATGATGATCAGCATCTTAGCATGGAGCTTCCTGATGATGGGGTCTTCTAAATATCATAATCGCTTGATTCTTACGAGCCTGAGCCGTAAGCATATATGACTCTATTTTTTTATGGCTCCAAATATGAGCAAGGGGGTGGCACAAGGATCATGTTTTTCACATCGTATTGGGCTTCCATACCCCTATCATTTAAACTTAATTTCCTATGCACAAAAAAAAATATCGAGTATGAAGCCTTGCTCATAGGTCTTCAAATGACTATCACCATGAAAGTCACCAAGCTTAACATTTTTGACGACTCCTTGCTCATTGTTAATCAGGACAAAAGGACCTACAAATGCAAGTGCCTAGTTCTACAAGCCTACAAAGCCCTTGTGGATAACTGTCTGGCAAAGTTTGAATGGTATGACATCGAGGCACTCCCTCAATCATCTAATCATTTTGCAGATATGATGGCCTCCTTAGGGTCCTTGATCCCGAAGAACCCTACTGATGAGATGACAACCATTCAGGTCAAAATGCTCTCGTAGTATGCGGTTGAGTATGAGAACACTCAAGCCATGCCATAAGTCCACTTGATTCAAATTGAACCTCATCAAGAGATAGTTTTGCACCTTCACGAGTGCTTTAATAATGCTCATTAGGGGAAGTTGTTCTCTCAATCCCCTTTTGATAGTAGTACAATGCTATTCTTACAAGTTCTTTCCCACTCAACATTCTCAGGATGAATTTCAAGTGCGATAGGCAATTCATGCACTCGAGGCTTCCTCACAACATGACTCATCCATGAAAATTAGGGATTATCTCAAGCTTGGTAATATCCCTCTCGGATTTTCACACATCACTAAAATAAAATTTAAATGAAAGGTGACCAAATATGTCTCGCTAGGAGACATTCAGTATCGTCGAAGCTATGAAGGAATTATCCTTCAGTGCTTAGAGCGTCAAGAGTTGACTTGGGCAATCACCCAAGCACACAATGGTACATTCGATGGGTATTTTAGTGGCATGGCCATTGCAAAGCACATTATTCACATGGGCTATTATTGGCCAATGTTAGAGCGATATTGTTTTGTATATGTGAGGAAGTGCATGAAGTGTCAGCACCATCCTAACTTGACATACATACCTTCCTAGGTCTTACAACCAATCCAATCAGCTTGGTCATTTTTGCAATGGGGGTTAGATTTAATTAGTAAAATATCCCCCACATCCTCGGGTCATCACACATTTATCATTACGACTACCAAGTATTTTACAAAGTGGGTGGAAGCAATTCCCCTTACCACTACGTCGGGACCCTGCATCGCGGAGTTTATTCTGCATAATATCATTTGTCATTTTGGTATTCAATCCAAGATCATTTCAGATAATGGGACATCCTTTAAGAATAAAGATGTGTGTGCTTTAACAATAAAGTATTATATCCAGAATAGCTTTTCGATGCCCTACTATCCGCAAGCAAATGGGCAAGCAAAATCTTCCAACAAAACATTGATTTCCATTCTCAAGAAAATTATCAAAGAAAATCACACCGATTGGCACATATAAATACCCCTTGCTCTATGGGCCTACTACACTAGCAATTGGATGCCCACTAGGGCCACCCCATTTTCACTAGTATATGGGGTTGAGGCAGTCATACCTCTAGAGCTGGAAATCCCATCGCTACGCATATCCATGTAGGAGTTCATCGATGATGACACCGCATGGTAGGATCACCTAGATCAACTTACATTGCTTGATGAATGATGTATTAATTCTCTCAAGAACCTACATGTTTATCAAGAGAAACTTAAAAGAGCCTATAATATGAAAGTCCATCTTTGATATTTTTATGTTGGTGACCTTGTTCTAAAAGAGAACCAACAAAATTTTAATTTTTCACCTCATTTGAGGGACAAGTTTGCGGTAAATTGGTTAGGTCCTTATGTCATCACTAGTTAGATTGGACCCAAAACCTATCACCTAGCCTCCCTTAAAGGCGTTAAGGATCCTAAACCATTGAACATACTTCATTTGTGGTCTTTATTTGCCTAGAGTATTGTGGTTCAACCTAAAATGCTCCTAGGCATTCTATAATTGTCTAGGTCACCCCAAAATTCTCCAAGGGTGCCTCTAACCCCCTTGGTCAACCTAAAACACTCCTAGGTGGTCTATAACCATCTAGGTCACTCGAAAATGCTCCAAGGGTGCCTTTAACCCACTTGGTCAACCTAAAATGCTCCTAGGAGATATATAACTATCTAGGTCACCCCAAAAAGCCCCAAAGGCATCCATAAGCCCTTTGGTCACCTCAAAAGCCCCAAAGGCATCCATATACCCTTTGGTCACACCAAATTCCCTAATGGCCCCCACTAAGCCCGTTGGTCACACGTATATACATATATATAAATCAAAAACTCAAAAACATCATCAAAACATTAAAAAAACAACAAAAACATCATATATATCAATAAAAAATATAAAAATAGCATATTACATTTCATTACATTGCATCTCATTGTATTATCAAAATCATATGAATTCGACATACTCATTATTACACTTTGCATTATAGATTTTCTCATACGTGTCTAGCACTAAGATTGTACATCCTGCATAAATCTAAAAAAAAAATAGAAGAATGGCAATTAGGTCAAATTCATTATCCACATCATTTCAATTTTCCACTTATCATGTTCACTTGCATTTCACATTGGTCATAACAGTGTCTGTTTCCCATAACATAGTCATTTGTTCTAGAATGTCTTTACGAATTTTAGTCACTCAGCCATCTCCAGTTTTCTTTTTAGATTTTGTAGAAAGCTATCATGATTTTTAGGAGGTAGAGTCTTGCTTAGATCATACCATGCATACAACAAATCCCAACACATTTACATATTAATAAATCCAAGTTTTGCGCAAGGAAATATGAAACCCACGAAGTGGTCTATGTTGCTTTAAGTGAAAATGTCATCCTGCTCATCCCCTTGTGCAAGTGGTTCAATAATGCTAATAATTGGCAAAAGGACAGGTCCTTGTTGAATGTATATTTTTCCCAATTGTAAAATACCACCACATGCAGAGTATTGATTAGAAAACTCTCTCTTGAAAAGAAACCAAATGACAAACAATCAACTTCTCCAAGGTTTTGGTAAAATATTTAAAAGATTACAATAATGCCAAAAATAATTCAATAATGCATGTGACCATAAACAAGGGGCCTTTGCTAGTTCTAAACAATGCTTAGTGATTGAAATATCTAACTAAAAAGCAAATGTAAAATAAAAACAATTCTTTTTAGGATTTTTTAAATTGGTGGTACCATGAATCCCTGTTAATAAAGTATTTTATCTTCATTTAAAAGGTTTCAAATGATAAAATGTGGAATTTTCCACCTCATTTTAATGCCCGTGCCTTTAAGATGAAGTAAATTTTAGATAGTGGGTTCATTTTATCTTCCTTGTGTTGATGCCACTACCCTAATAGTGATTAGTAGAATTTAGCATGTTAGCAATGTTAGCAAAGTTAGCTTTCACTTATTATCTTAACTTAATGTGAAATTGTAGGTTAGTATCGCTCCTAAAACATGTGTTTTATCTGAAAGTTTAGATTAATGAAGTTTGGAGGTGCAGAAATTCTGAAAAATGACTAGAATGGAAACAACTTGAAAATAAAATTCTGGATGGACCAGAATGGAATGATTGAGTGTTTAAAATAAAATGAACTTAAAAAATAAATAAAAATACAAATTTGGTTAGCTGAAAAGTCAAATTCTAAATTATTTTAGCAATCTCCTCCCTGCAAAATCCCAAGTTATGAGGTAATCATAAAACAACCTGAATTAATAATGGACCTACAACATAAGCACAATACCATTAAATCAAGTGCGAGACTCAAAGGAAACAATAGAGAAACTGCATCATCTTGACCTTCGACTATTGCAACCCATTTCATGGCATAAGACAATGGCTAGAAGTCACTAAAATGCAGAAATGATAAGACACTAAAAACGTTAGTTTTATGATAAAAACCCACCTTTTGATTTTGCTCACAAAAGTTTGCTACTCTTTCAAAATTAAAAAAAAATGCTCTTTCTTATTGCTTTTCCGAATGTTACATCATTTTCAACCCCTTTGAAATGGCCTTATCGGGTTTTTAAAAGACATGAAGTCTCCCCATTTCAACTTCCCATACTTGATGATGCTAATATAAATAATGACAAAACAGTACAACAAATTACATTATTTTGTCATCTTCTTCTTTGACATCAAAAAGTGTTATTTTCAACCCTTATAACTCCCCTAAGTCTCTATAACGTAAAGCTTAAAGAACTTTATTAAATTTAAATGAGAACCCTAATACCTACATCATATAATATAAAATTTAAAGAACTTTATTAAAATCTAATAAAGAATCTTAATAAAATATTATATAATATAGAGTTTAACGAACTTCATTAAAACTTAATAAAGAACTTTAAAACTAATTTTTTTTTTTTTAATATAAACATTATATAATGTAAATTTTAAAGAACTTTACCAAAACTTTATAAAAACTTTTTAAAATTTACATTATATTTATGTTTTATTTATGTGCAGGCCTCATATTTCCTTTACGTGCATGCTCCTTCAGGTTATTAAATCAAAGCTTTTGAACAAAACAAAATGGCTTTCACCTTATGGAGTCCGCAGAGTCCCATCGACCACTGCGACACATCGCTCTGAAATTCCCTACATTTCCCGACGTCTCCATTTTGTGAATGATAAAAGAAAGCAAAGTTACCACTCCTCGAGATTATATGAGATGAATTTAGGGTTTACAAATGAGCCTTTAGGGTTGGTAACTTTAGCATGCGACTACCCAGGACTGACATCCCTGCAGTCCTCTACTCTGACATCGTAACCGTCACTCACAGTCAATGCTATCCTCGTATAAAATTTATTTTTGAAAGCCCTTCCGTAACATTTGCTTCAATGTGGTGTATATCTCACTGTGTTCTACGGTGATGAATTCATCCCCATTTATTTTATGTTGCACATATTCAGAGGCGACGTCTGTTTTGTCACAACTGGTGGTTATGTGAATCCACCGATTACATTTCTTTTATCCGGTGCTTGTTCATCAAAATACTTAAGCTGTCGGCATCTTTGTATTCACCTTTAATATTCTTCGGTTTTTCTAGTTGTACTGTGCTATCACTGTGTACACCTTCATTACGTTGCACCCGGCTACCATTAAAACTTTCTCGATGCTACCTTTTATCAGTGTGCAGAGAATTGTCGTATGGGACGCCGTGGTTGTTTCGCACAATGAAATCCCCACATTAACCACCTCGGCGAGAGAGAAATGATGTCCAATGTAACGATTGGCTTACGTTATGCATGGCTTCCACTGATTGTGCGCTGCACCCTCCCGGTGCTGGGTCCTTTTCGAAACCGTCGCTACCTGATATCCTTATGGGCTCCCTGTTAGCTCAATCATCATGCGCCTCTCGTCCACTGTGTCTATGTCTATGGGAGATGTTTAATCTGTAACTTCTGCCATCTTCTGAATATTCCCACTGTTTAGCCATTTTACTGCCTTCGAATGTCTATCAAATATCGTCTATTACCTGTCATTCTTCGAATAAAATGCCTGCGCATATCTCACACTCGCACCAAACGCAGCGTCTATTTTGGACATTTTCATTAGACGTCATCATAAGAATCTTCGTACCATCCGATTGGTTTAGGGTATCGTTGTCCGCTATCGGTCTGCATACTATCTGCTCAAAAATTCAAAACCCTGGACTGTCTGCCGCGATTCTGCTTGTGTCATCATTAATGCCCTGATGCGCTGTAACTCTTGCGTATATCATCTGCGGGGTCCACCTGTTCGTTCGCTCCCGCAGCATATGCTCTACGGCCTACGTGGCGTCCACCTCACCGCTCGCTGTCGGATAACCCCGCTAGCCTGTCGTCTTCCAACTTACCGATAAACGCTATTTATCAATTCTGTCGCCTATTGTGTATGAATCCGATGTTCTCTATCTGGTTCGCCTAGGTTAGCTCCAATCCACGCTATTCGTACCTGCATAAAGATAACAAGAAACCTTTAGTATGGAACTTTATAACCATTCATATAAACAACACGTTTTATTTATTTTATTTTACTATATATTATAGTATATTATATTATATTATATCATATTATAATATGTTATATTATAATATAATATAGTATAATATTATTTTTTATTTTCTATTTTGTTTTAATTGTTATATAAACAAAATGTTTATATAATAATAATAATGTTTTTTTTTTCGTTCTTTTATTTTGTTTGCTTTAAACTTTTATGAACATAAAAGTTTATTGTTATTTTATTCGATTTTTCTTTTATTTATCTTTTTTTATTTTTTTTATTTAATGATTTTCATTTTAAACTTCATATATATAAATATATAAGTTTAAACTTATTTTTATTTTTATTTTTAGTTTTAATTTTTTTTTTTGTTAAGCTTTGCTTTAGTTTGATTTAATTAATTTCACAAATGTAAGTTATTTAAAATCCAAGCATTACAATCAAACCAAACAAAGCACACATGACTAAAAATTAAAACCAACCATAAGAAATACAAATATGACTAACTCAAACAAGGAACACTTTAAAGTCAAAACAATCAAAAGCTAAAACCTACCTAATGCAATCAAGGAATGACAATGAATGAATCCCTCCAAACATATGACTTCTACTACACCTCCTCCCTTAAAGCACATGCAACCTTACCTGGAGGCTATAAGGTGAACTAGAAGGGAGGGACCTATTGACATTATTGCTCCAAGGACAAAACCCAAAGCTCTCCCAAACCCAAAATTTAAAGGTGGGTCCCCAATTTTGGGGCTAGTTGTGGAGAAGCCACAACAAATGGTGACTCTACTGGGAAACGCTCCTGAGCATTTTGGGTGAGAACCCAACCTAAAAACACACAAAACCCAAAAATTAAAATTACAAGCATCAACAAATATCCAGAGAATGAAAGTAGACCAAAAGACATGAACCATCAGAATTATTTAGCATCAGCTCAGTGTGTGCAAAGTGATTCATTCCTTATCGTTTGAAACCATTCAACATTCCATTATCAGTTTCACATGGATGCATATGATATGATATGGATGATCTATGCAGGCTTGGATGTATTGAAAGGATGCTATAATATGAACAACCTACTTTGCAGAGACTCAAACATTCTAGTACCATAAACAAACATACTAAAACTGTCTAACCCTCTTAGGACCAAATGTGTGTGCAATGAATTCATTTACCAGATCAAGAGCTTAGTTATGAACCACTACCATCCCGAACCAGTGTGTGCAAGTGGACTCAGAGCTTTGGGGAATCGGATTCTCAACCTAAGTATGATGAGAATTTGACCCTATCCTTACTACTCTGATCTGAGTTTATTACCTCATCTTGACCAAAATGATTAAACCTATTATGGATGAAACCGCAAGGCTAGCCTGTCCGTTTGAGCGGTCAGAGGTCTCACTTTTAAATGAGACATGTCACCATGCATGAGCATACTCCACTGCCAGTCAAGCGTCTATAGCCCCGATGGAGGTTAGCCCCATAGTCCATGATTTTGCTTTTGATTTCTTGAATCTTGGGGATGACTACCCATCCTTCTGAGGGACATGTAGTACGATCCTTACAACCCAATAGTCAATGGTGTGATGGATATGGACTGTTGAATATTTTACTTTGGATTTCTTGAATCTTGGGGATGACTACCCATCCTTCTGAGGGATATGTAGTACGATCCTTACAACCCAATAATCCATGGCATGATGGAGGTAAAATCAGAGCTTTGGGGAATCGGATTCTCAACCTAAGTATGATGAGAATTTGACCCTATCCTTACTACTATGATTTTGGGTTTTCAAGTATTGTGAAAGTGGTAAAAACCACTATTTTATGGACTATGTTGCATGATAGGACAGGCAAGAATGACTCTTTTCACCTCGCATTTTCTTCCAAGGATGGTTTTAACCATTTTTCTCAAGATGTATTTAAGATGTGCAAAACGTGCTTGGTTCAAGATAGTATTGGCATCAGTTCCCACTCTCAAGATCTTCTTAATGTATCTTGTGCAATGATCCTAAGAGAATTTGACATATTTTCGATGATTGCCTTTGAAATATAGATGAAAATGAGAGGCAATGCGATATGAAATGTACCCTGAAATGAGGCTAAATGAGATGGAGCATGTAACATATTTAACCCTAATTTGTAAAATTGACAACCTCATGCATCACAAGTTTCAAACGATATACTTTAATGTGTTTGTGATAATTGTGGAGCCTTTTGCAGTACAATTCTGATGTTTCACATTCTCTTGATCTTATTAAACATTCATGAGGACATGAGCTGACATCTCACTCTCAAATACTAGAAAACAACCAAAACTTGGAAGCGAATGAATACAAAACACCCAATCAACTTACAAACATTCAAAACAAAATCCAAACCAAGAATAGATGGAAAACTAGACATGCCCAAAACCAAACAAACAGAAACCAATACACCCAAGCTATATACAAGATATTAAATATTGGAAGCGAATGAATACAAACACAATCAGACTCAACATCATCAAACACAAACATATTTACATATAATACAGGATCTTTGCCTTTTCAGGCCTGAAAATAGTGCTTCAAATGTAGCCCGTTAATGGGCAAAGCTAAATCATTTCCATCCAAGGTTTTTAATCTGAAACTATTTTCACCTAGGATTTCAGCAATTTGATATGGACCCAACCACAAACAATCAAACTTTTGATGCTCTCCCTTCTTTTCATGACCTTTATCCCACAATAAAACTAGGTCTAAAATTTTAAATGTTTTTATTTTGGATTTCTTATCAAACCATCTTTTCACTACATCTTGATGTTTGCTAAAATGAAGCATAGCCTCATCTCTTTTCTCATCAAGATGCATTAATTGCGTTAACCTAGTTTCAAGTTTATTATTAGTCCCAATATATTCTTTCATAAAATGTAAAGTTTGTAATTTTAAATTAGTGGGAAATATAGGATCCTGCCCATAGACTAAATGATACGGAGATGTTCCTATTGATTCTTTGGTTCTGGTCCTATCAGCCCAAAGGGCAAACTTTAATTTGCTATGCCAGTCCCTAGGGTTCTTTTCAAGTAATTTTTTTATCATGCACAACAAGTTTTTGTTAGAGGATTCTGCTAAACCATTACCTTGTGGGTAATAATTTGAAGAGAATTTCAAACTTACCATATTATCATATGCCCAATTTGCAAATTCTAAAGAAGAAAAGGTAGAGCCATTATCACTTACAATTGAGTTAGGCATTCCAAAATGAGTCACAATATTATCCTATAAAAATTTAATGACAACCTCATAAGTGGCATGCTTAGTAGGAATAGCTTCGGTCCACCTTGTGCAGTAGTTTGTGGCAGTAAGGATATATTTATGGGAATCGGATGAGTTGGGATTGATAATCCCAACAAAATCTAATCCCCATTGTGCAAAAGGTCTTACCTCTACCACAGATTGCAATGGCATTGCAACATTTCTTTCTCTATTGGCTGCCACTTGGCATATGTGACATGATCTCACATGAGCATGTGCATCTTTAAACAAGTGGGGCCAATAATACCCAGATCTAAGAATTTGGTGTGTTATCATGTTTGCTAACCCATGTCCAGTTCCATACTTACCATGGAAGTCTTTGAGTACTTGGGTTGCTTCCTCTTGAGTAATGCAACGAAGGAAAATTCCTTCATGATTCTTCCTATACAACACACCAGATTTAATCAAAAATCTAGCTGATTTTAAATGCAATGCCCTACACTGAGTGGAATTCAAATGAGAAGGGCACTTACCATGCAACAAAAAATATACAATATCTACGTACCATTCCTCTGTAGTGATATCATTAACCTCGTAGTTTTGGCACGTTATTGAAGGGTCAATTTCTGCGATAGCCTTGACCAAACCTTGTCCATGCACTATCTTCATGGGATTTATCTCTAAGTCAAATTCTTGAAGGGTGGAAAGCCATTTCCCCCTTCTTTCACCTAGCTCACTCTGTAAGAACATGGACTTTACTGTAGGGTCAGGAACTATAGCAAAAACTTTACTATGCACAATGTAATGCCTAAATTTTTTTATAGTTTTAAACAAGGCATACATTTGCTTGTCTAGGATAGAATACCTTAGTTTCGCGTCCTTCAAAGGAGAACTCAGAAAGGCTATAGGATTTTCAATGTTGTCTTCACTTTTTTGAGTTAACACACTTGCAAAAGAATGATCTGAAGCAAATGTGTAAACATAAAATGGTTTAGCATAGTCTGGACTAATGAGAATAGGGGCTTTGGAAATAGCATCCTTGATGCTTGTGAAGGCATCCCTATTCTCACTGGTCCATTTTATCTGAACATCTTTTTTTAGCATGTCATTTAGGGGCTTGGCGATCTCGGCAAAACCTGAAATGAATTTTCTCACAAAGTTAATCTTACCGAAAAAGGACCTAAGCTCCTTTTTGCTATTAGGATGAGGAATATCCCGGATAGTGGCTATCCACTCTGGGTCTATAGCAATCCCATATTTCGAAATGACATGTCCTAACAGCTTACCCTCTGTTACCCCAAAGATGCACTTTTTTGGATTTAGGGAAATTCCATGTTCCCTGCACCTTTGGAGCACTTTCCTCAAGTCTCTAACATGATCTTCCCTCTTCTTGGAGAAGACAGGAATATCATCCACATAGACAATAATGCACTTACCAATGAGCCCCTTGAATGCAAAATCCATGGCTCTTTGGAAAGTGGCTCCGACGTTCAACAAACCAAATGACATCCTCCGGTAGGCAAATGTTCCCCACTTCGTGGTGAAGGCCGTCTTCATCCTGTCATTTGGATGTATGAGAATTTGATTATATCCTGAGTATCCATCCAAGAATGACATCATTTCAGACCCATTTACCTTTTGGAGTATCTCGTCAATGGTGGGTAATGGGTAATTGTCTTTTTGGCAAGCTTTGTTCAGATTTCTAAAATCTATGCACAACCGAATCTCTCCACTCTTCTTCCTAACAGGGACAATATTAGCCACCCATGTGGAATGCCTAACAGGGAAGATGATTTTGGCTTCCAGCAACCTCTTCACTTCCTTCTCTATCAGGGGCTCTAGGATTGGGTTAACCATTCTTTACCTCTGTCTAAAAGGCTTGGAATCAGGCTTCAGAGGAATAGTATGCATGATTACATTCGGGTCATAAGTTTTTAGCTCTTCATAGCTCCAAGCTATGCAATCAATGTATTCTCCTAAAACCTGAGCTATTGACTCCTTCTCTCATTGTGTGCATGCCTTTGCAATGAACACTTCACGTGGATCTACTGCACTCCCCAAATTGACTGAATTGCATGATTCCTTGGGGGATGGTATTTTTCTTTCTTTTTTCTTTTGATATCCAATATCAAACAACTTTTCTAGAGAGGCCCTATCACTTGGCATCTCGTTCCATACTCCGATTGTTCCTACTTCTACTTGCCTCCTCTCTTCTTCGTCTATAACCTCGATTTTCAAATATACCAGAATTAGTGACAAAACTAAAAATGTGTCTATCACTATCAAAGACCTGTAAATTCGTGACATTGTCTGGTATGGAGGGGCAAGGCACTAACTCTATGGAAATTTTTTTACATTTTTTATGGTCGACAGGCGAAAGCATGTTGGCCGCTATGGCTAACGAATCAGCCATTTTATTATTTTTTCTTGAGATGAGGGAAATATTGAAAGCATCAAACTCATTAATTAATTCCCTCACTCTGGTTTTATAGAGGTTCAACCTCTTGTCTCTACAGGTATACTGCTCCTTGACCTATTTGACTACTAACTCTGAGTCTCCCGATGCCTTAAGGCATTTTACCTTTTCTCTTAGGGCCAACTGAAGTCCAAAAATTAGGGCTTCATACTCCGCCACATTATTGGTGGCTGGGAACTGTAATCTGTAGGCAGCAAGCAAAGGCTTACTACCAGGACATGTGAGCTCTACCCCAGCTCCCGCACCTTGTTTTGATTTGGACCCATCAAACTTTAGGGTCCACACCCTCTTGTTTTCTTCCAAAGTACAATGGTAAAGATTATCATTTTGGGACCCTTCGGCTATGTCCTCTATGTCAAAATTGTAAACCCCTAATTCTGTTTTAGTAAACTGAATCTCATTGGGTTTATTATACTCTGTAATCATCTCCCTAAGTCTAGGCTCTCTGTCTACCCGGATTTGGTTTGCAACTCCTCTCCATGGCAACCACATATGGGAGGAATCAGTCACCACATAACCATTGAGATTTCTGCTCCAATCCCTACCCAAAACCATGCCATACTTGGCAGCAATATTTAGCACAAGGATATCCATGTAATGTTGGACCCTAGGCTCTGAGTTGATCTGAACTAGGACATATTTTACAACACCTACTACATCCACCATAGATCTATCCAATTGGACCACTTTGCTATTCGAATGAACAGGCTTAAGTCCTAGCTTTTGGCTTATCTCAAGAGGCATGATGTTGGTCGAGGCACCAGAATCAATCAAATAGTTGTGTAAATTCTTGCCTGTGATCCTAACAATTATGAGAAAAGGGGGTACCTCTGGTTTCTCTTTCATCATAGCAAGTTGGGGTTCTACAGATTTAACCTCATGAATTTGACTCGGGGAATTCAATCTCTTCCCCATGATTTTATCCTGCCCCAACAATTGAGAGACCTCATACATTGAGATATTGGCCTTGGTCCTTTTCATATCTTCTTCCAAGTCATAAGTGGATGTTCCAGGATTTGACACTTTTGGCATTGTCCTAGGTGCTTCCAAAAATGGAGGTGGTGGATTCACATCACCTTTTGTATCGGGAGGAACTAAAGGGTTGTTTGGGGGAGTAGAGGAGGTTTTGGGATCCTTAGAACTCCTAGTAAAATACTTGTGATTAGCTTTCCCAAAATGTCTAGCGGCCTGGGCTTCCAAAGCTTCATCCTCTTCCTCTCCTAACACATTCATATCTTCCTCCATCTCATCATTTTCTAAATAATGAATGACTTCAGACACCAAAGAGTCTGACTTTCTATGGCAACAGTGATGCATTTCCTCATCACATGACTCTGACTCATCACAATCCCCTAACGCATCAGCCTGATTGGCTACCGGATTGGGTACGCGCCCATTGTTAGGCTACGTATTGTACGGTCCTGTTCTCCTATGGCCATGGTTTCGATTGGGCATGGGATTTTGGGCAACTTGTTTCTGTAATCGAATGATGTCATTGCCCTATTTGATGGTCATTCTCTTGAGCTCTTCTAGCTCAAAATTGGATCCTTGTGGTTGGGGCATGACAGCCCCAGATCCACTGACATTTTTGACATTAGCAACCTCTAGATTAGGCACTAAGGTTTGACTCTGGGTGTTTTGGGTCCACCATGGACCCTTGGCCTGAAGAGGTGCAACCATGGGATAGGCATTTGAGGCTTGAGTACTACTCGCCTCAAATCTTGGTAAGGTTATCTGATTAGCAACCATCATTTGCGGAGTGGGTGGAATGGCAACACTAGGGTATGTCAAAAAATATGGAAGTGTGGGAGTGAATGGGTATGACTGATGATATGGCAAAGCATTCATCATGGGCATCTGAGGTGTCACATAGCTTGATTCATCATGGCAAATTGATTGTAAGGGCCATATTGCCCTAACATGGGAAATTGAGGCATAGTGCCACCTTGCGGTGTCATTTGTTGCTCAATAGTCATGGCTTCAGCATAGGCTAAGGCCAACATTGTAACTTGAGGATTTCTCCTAGTAAACATGGTTGTCATCGGGTCTAAGGCTGCGAGGTATAATTGCAATACCACAACAGTGTCTATTGCAAAATGATGAGTCACGTTTGTGTAAAGATTTTGGAATCTGGCATTAAATGTTCTGATAGGTTCATTAGGATACCTCTTGCATGACACGAATTGGTTATACATGATGGTAGGATCTAGCAATGACCTAAATTGATTAACAAAGGTAGCTTCCAACTGGGCCCAAGATGTAATGGACCCTGCAGGAAGATTCTTGTACCATTCATGAGCCATTTGGTCAAAGCTATTAGGGAAGAGTCGACAAGCGACGTCTTCATGACTGACTCCCTGCCTAATCATATGGTCCTTGTAAATTTGAACGTGCTCTTCAGCTGAAATGGGACCATCATGGACAAACTTAGGGATAGACCTCTCAAGGTGCCTAGGTATGTCATGGACATCCCTAGGTATACTTAACGGAGAACTTTGGGTACCAAACCAGGGAACTAGTTGTTGTTGTTGCTATTGTTGGGCCATATTAACCAAAGGTAATGACCCTACTAAAGCAGTTGACACACTCGGGACGACGGAGATGGGTACACTTGATGTAGCTCTTGCGATGGAACTAATGGGTGCACACCCACTAAAGTTATTCAGATTCAGAGGTCTGAGAGCTAGCCTTTCCAAATCTTGGCAAAGCATCTCTAAACCTAATGTATCAAAAGGCTCGGACGGGATTTCGATCTCCTAGATTTTGTATCTCGATTTTCTAGGTTTGGGAGAAAGACTTTGAAAAATGGTTTCCTCAGTGGTTTTAGACCTAGTAGCAATGCGTCTAGGTGGGTCCAGCTTGGGAAACTTAAATCTATTCTATTAAGGCTTCTCACAAACTAGTCAAGAGTAACATGTTGCACCTGCAAACACAATATTGTTGAACCAAAACTGACCACGTTAGCATTAGCAAAAAACTAAATCACAAAGCATAAAAGAAGGCCCTCCTTCTAGCGCCAAAATGTTGAGTGTATATTTTTCCCAATTGCAAAATATCACCACATGCAGAGTATTGAACAGAAAACTCCCTCTTGAAAAGAAACCAAATGACAAACATTCAACTTCTCCAAGGTTCTAGTAAAATATCTAAAATATTACAATAATGCCAGAAATAATTCAATGATGCATGTGACCATAAACAAGGGGCCTTTGCTGGTTCTAAATAATGCTTAGTGATTGAAAGATCTAACTAAAAGCAAATGTAAAATAAAAGCAGTTCTTTTTAGGGTTTTTTAAATTGGTGCTACCCTGAATCCCTATTAGTAAAGTATTTTATCTTCACTTAAAAGGTTTCAAATGATAAAATGTGGAATTGTCCACCTCATTTTAATGCTCGTGCCTTTAAGATGAAGTAAATTTTAGATAGTGGGTTCATTTTATCTTCCTTATGTTGATGCCACTACCCTAATAGTGATTAGTAGAAGTTAGCATGTTAGCAATGTTAGCAAAGTTAGCTTTCACTTCTTATCTTAACTTAATGTGAGATTGTAGGTTAGTATCCCTCCTAAACCATGTGTTTTATCTGAAAATTTAGATTAATGAAGTTTGGAGGTGCAAAAATTTGGAAAATGACCAGAATGGAAACACCTTGAAAATGAAATTCTGGATGGACCAGAATGGAATGATTGAGTGCTTGAAATAAAATGAACTTAACAAAAATAAATCAAAATGCAAATTTGGTTAGCTGAAAAAGTCAAATTCTGAATTAGTTTAGCAAGCTCCTCCTTGCAAAATCCCAAGTTATGAGGTAATCATAAAACAACCTGAATTAATGGACCTGCAACATAAGCACAATACCATTAAATCAAGTGCGAGACTCAAAGGAAACATAGAGAAACCGCATCATCCTGACCTTCGCCTATTGCAACCCATTTCATGGCATAAGACAATGGCTAGAAGTCACTAAAATGCAGAAATGATAAGACACTAAAAACGTTAGTTTTATGATAAAAACCCTCCTTTTGATTTTGCTCACAAAAGTTTGCTACTCTTTCAAAATTTGAAAAAATGCTCTTTCTTATTGCTTTTCGGAATGTTACATCATTTCCAGCCCCCTTTTACAATGGCCTCATTGGGCTTTTAAAAGATGCATGAAGTCCCTCCGTTTCAACTTCCCATACTTGATGATGTTAAAATAAATAATGACAAAATAATAAAACAAATTACATTATTTTTTCATTTTCTATAACTCTTCTTTAACATCAACAAATGTTATTTTCAACCCTTATAACTCCCCTAGATCTCTATAACATAAAACTTAAAGAACTTTATTAAATTTAAATGAGAACCATAATACTTATATTATATAATATAAAATTTAAAGAACTTTATTAAAATTTAATAAAGAACCTTAATAAGAATATTATATAATATAGAGTTTAACGAACTTCATTAAAACTTAATAAATAACTTTAAAACTAAAAAAAAACATTAATATAAACATTATATAATGTAAATTTTAAAGAACTTTACCAAAACTTTATAAAAACTTTTTAAAATGCACATTCTATTTATGTTTTATTTATGTGCAGGTCTCATATTTCCTTTACGTGCATGCTCCTTCAGGTTATTAAATCAAAGCTTTTGAACAAAATAAAATGGCTTTCACCTTATGGAGTCTGCAGAGTCCCATCGACCACTACGGCGCATCGCTTTGAAATTCCCCTACATTTCCCGACGTCTCCACTTTGCGAACGATAAAAGAAAGTAAAGTTGCCTCTCCTCGAGATTATATGATATGAATTTAGGGTTTACAAATGAGCCTTTAGGGTTTTGAACTTCAGCATGTGACTACCCAGGACTGACATCCCTGTAGTCCTTTGCTTTGACATCATAACCGTCACTCACAGTCAATGCTATCCTCGTATAAAATTTATTTTTGAAAGCCCTTCCGTGACGTTCGCTTCAACGTGGCGTATATCTCGCTGTGTTCTCCGAAGATGAATTTGTCCCCATTTATTTTATGCTACGCATGTTCGGAGGTGACGTCTGTTTTGTCACAGCTGGTGGTTATGTGAATCCACCGGCGACATTTCTTCTATTCGGTGCTTATTCGTCAAAATACTTAAGCTGTCGGCATCTTCGTATTCGCCTTTAATATCCTTCGGTTTTTCCAGCCGTACTGTGCTATCACCGTGTACACCTTCATTACATTGCACCCGGCTACCATTAAAACTTTCTCGATGCTACCTTTTATCAGTGCGTAGATAATTGTCGTATGGGACCAATGCAGCGATTGGCTTATATTACCCGCCTCGACGAGAGAGAAATGATATCCAATGCAGCGATTGGCTTACATTACGCATGGCTTCCACTGATTGTGCGTTGCACCCTCCCGGTGCTGCGTCCTTTTTGAAACCGTCGCTACCTGATATCCTTATGGGCTCCCTATTATCTCAATCATCATGCGCCTCCCATCCACTGCGTCTATGTCTATCCTAGCCATTTAATCTGTAACTTCTACCATCTTCTAAAGATTCCAACTGTTGAGCCGTTTTACTGCCTCCGAATGTCTGTCAAATGTCATCTATCACCTGTCATTCTTCGAACAAAATGCATGCGCATATCTCATGCCCGCACCAAATGCAACGTCTACTTTGGGTATTTTTGTCAGACGTCGTCCTAAGAATCTCCACACCATCTGATTGGTTTAGGGTATCGTTGTATGCATACTATCTGCTCGACGCCATGCTGGCCCAGCTGTCTTCAGTCTCCGTATGAACTCATCCCCGATGAGTCTTCACTGTCTCGTATTTATTGGTATCCACTGTGTATACCCATCAACATCTCCATTGCACGTCTTACTACGACAGCAATGACGAAAGTATTGTCCATCTTTTGCATCGCTTGCTAATTCGACAGTAAGCCACCAAGTCATCCATAGTGAATTCATCGACGGAAAACTCGACATGTCATCCATTAATTGATACCACTGACATTCGGGCCATCCGACTGGATTAGATTCAACCATGATGTCCACGTATCATATGCAACCTCCACGTTGCCTGATTTCTTCATCCGTTAACATCTGAACACCTGCGCAAAAATTCAAAACCCTGGACTGTCTTCCGCGATTCTGCTTGTGTCATCATTAATGCCCTGATGCGTTGTAACTCCTACGTATATCATTCATGGGGTCCACCTGTTCGTTCCCTCCCATAGCATATGCTCTACGTCCTACGTGGCGTCCACCCTGCCGCTCGCTGCCGGATAACCCTGCTAGCCTGTCGTCTTCCAACTTGCTGGTAAACGCTGTTTATCAATTCTGTCGTCTATTGTGTATGAATCCAAGGTTCTCTGTCTGGTTCGCCTACACCTAGGTTAGCTCCAATCCGCGCTATTTGTACCTGCATAAATATAACAGGAAACCTTTAGGATGGAACTTTATAACCATTCATATAAACAACAACACGTTTTATTTATTTTATTTTACTATATATTATATTATATTATATTATATTATATTATATTATATTATAATATATAATATATAATATAATATGGTATAATATCATTTTTTATTTTCTATTTTGTTTTAATTATTATATAAACAAAATATTTATATAATAATAATGTTTTTTTTTTTTTTCGTTCTTTTATTTTGTTTGCTTTAAACTTTTATGAACATAAAAGTTTATTGTTATTTTATTCGATTTTTCTTTTATTTATAATTTTTTGTTTTTTCATTTTTATTTTTATTTAATGATTTTCATTTTAAACTTCATATATAAAAATATATAAGTTTAAACTTGTTTTTATTTTTATTTTTAGTTTTAGTTTTTTTTTGTTAAGCTTTGCTTTAGTTTGATTTAATTAATTTCGCAAATGTAAGTTATTTAACACCCAAGCATTACAATAAAACCAAACAAAGCACACATGACTAAAAATTAAAATCAACTATAAAAGATACAAAGATGACTAACTCAAACAAGGAACACTTTAAAGTCAAAACAATCAAAAGCTAAAACCTACCTAATGCAATCAAGGAACGACAATGAATGAAACCCTCCAAACATATGAATTCTACTACACCTCCTCCCTTAAAGCACAGGCAACCTTACCTGGAGGTTATAAGGTGAACTAGAAGGGAGGGACCTATTGACATTATTGCTCTGAAGACAAAACCCAAGCTCACCCAAAACCAAAATTTTAAAGGTGGGTCCCCAATTTTGGGGCTAGTTGTGAAAACCTCACAACAAGTCCTTCCCTATCCAATTCCCCAAAATAAACAGTGGTTTTCACCACTATCAAAAATCCCAATTACCAAAATCCCAAAAGTTCAAACAAAAAAAAAATCAAACTCCTCAAAATTCAAAGTCAAATTCAAAAGCAACATCCCACAAAAAGCAAAAGAAGCAAATTCCAAAATAAACAGTGGTTATCACCAATCCCAAAATCCCTTGCTCAAAGAAAACAAAATACCAAATAAACAGTGATTTACATCACTACATATGAGCAAGTATCCCAATAAAATTAAAGAAAAGAAGGGAGCTAAACTTGAATCCCTAGAATTCTCAACATTTGGACAACCATAAGGTGATCCTCATTACAGGTTTGGTGGATAGCCTATCTGTCAATGGTGGTAGCCTCACGCATGATGATATGTCTGTCACATTAGCTTTTGCGTTTGCGCAGACCAATGTTTGCATGTGGACAAGCTAGCTTTTGGTAATATAGATTGCCTAGTGGTCTAGTCCTACCAAGTACAAACCTAGTATCGTGATATTCATAGGTTGATCCTCATTCTAGGTTTGGTGGATAGCCTATATGGAAATGGTAGTATCTTTATGTGTTTTACAAGAATGAAATCACTTGCACACACAGGGATATGAAGTATCTTGGTTGTCCTAGAAGATTCATACCTTGTCAAAAATTCTTGCATATTCAGTATAGAATCTTTGATCAAGTTAATCAGAGTGTTTGAGTCTCAATATAACCTCATCTACATTCTTTAACATCTCATTTTTCTTATTCCATTACATCACATTGCAATAACACATTTACATATATCCATTACACAAAAACAGTACAAAAAGAAACAAAAGGAACTGATGTAGTTTATACAGTATATGATGCTAACATAGTGGGGCAAATAATTAGTCACAGTTCATTATATTAAAGAACGTAATTCTTCCATATCACTATGCATCCACCCATATACATAGCTACAAATCATAACACAAAAATATCCATATGCATACAGAATAAACATCAATCACAATTGTATTCCATAATCGAAGCATACATATGCATACATGGTACAACATCCATTTTTATTACAGTAAATCACATAACAGTATCCATCTACATCAATCATTAGCATTTAACATACCATCATTAATCATACACATACATTGCATCCATATCATAAAAACAATAAAAGAGACATATGATGACCATAAAAAAATCTCATATATATATATATGGGGTAAAAATATACATCATAGTTTCCAAAAATTGGTCGTGGACTACAATAAAGTGGGTCCTCAAACCCCACCAATATCAAAAATACAAAAAGAGTCTCAACAGTATCCATTATCATGATCACGTAGGACCGGTGCTACGACTCGCACTACCACCTGTAGTTCGAGTTCACTGTGATCCCTCATGTCTACTACCACAAGCTCTATCATTCCTTCGCCTAGAATATGACTACACTATCTTGCTCTACCAAGTCTGATGTGAGCCACTGGTCTCCCCATCATCAGGAATATGCCCTCCCAGGTGCACTACCTCCATCTCTAGTAAATCCATGTAAGTCTACCTTTGTTGTCCTTGGGACTGGTATGTCTCCACCATTGACTGTAGTCATAGCACCTCTAGCCGTAGCCTCTCTACCTCCCCAATATCGGATCCCTCCTATCTAGGACCCTGTGCTCACAACTATGCTCGCATAGAGGATATCTCAGCCTGGTCCTCCTACACCTATGCTTGAAGGAGATTCCTATCCTGTCTGACCCTGACCAACTCTGCTTATAGCTCCAGGTATCGGTTACCCTATGTACCTCGCTGCACCTATGCCCCTTTATCCTCAACCTCCCCCTCATCACCCTGATCCCCTAATTCTAGCAGGCCCACCTACTTGTTTTCCTGCTGGTGCAGCCCATGTGGCTCATCCACCTCTTCCCAGCCCTCCTCTGGAGAATCTTGCATCACATCATCCTATGCCCCAGCTTCCTTTCCTTCGAGATCCCCTGCATCTCACCACTAGTGCATCACCCACCATAAGTCATACTTCGCTATAGTCCTCGCATCATCCATGTCAAGAACATCCACTGTAGGGTCTGCCTCCTCTCCCACCTCCTCCACTACTGGACAACCTAATTTCGTCTCATTCCCATGGCACTGATATACTATTGGCTCCTTGGGCAACCCCTATCATAGCTCAAACTACCTCATCACTTGAGCAAACTGGAAGTACTCCCGCTCGATACTTGTTGAGTGGTAATTTTACCCTATTGCAAAACCACACTCACAACTAGGATTTCACGTCAGATAAAACCCTCTCTTGCAAAGAAGTAGGAGACTTCTCCAAGGTTCTTTAGATATGGTCTATGAGACAAAGCTAAGAATATCCCAATAAAATCTATAAATGACCATTCACAAGGGGCCTGATGGTAACTTTTATTTTTATGCTTCAAATAATGAAAGGGCTTGAGTTCCCTTGTTTGCGAAATCAAAAGCTAAAACACTTAAGAACCAATCCTAAAATATTGCCTTTGATTTAATTGTAATATTCACCCATATTTCTGTTAGTAGTTTTTTTTATCCTTTGCTTTAAAGAAAATGCTTTGCTAACTAGTGTTGTGGAATATCCACTTCCTTTTATCTTTGTTTAGAAATGAGATCTGTGTTAGCATTTGCAGTTAGTTGATTCCTTGTACTTCAAATTTATGTGTAGTGTTAGACAATGTTGTGGGGAACCCACTTCATTTTATCTGCATTTTAACATGATACCTCACTCATAAATACCCCTTTCCTGCTTTAACAGATTCATTTTATCTTAGAATTTATGTGATTAAAGTAAATGGTTAGGATTAGAACTTAATTTAATGAAAATAAAATCAAAATGCAGAGTTCGAAAAAGTGAAAACAAAAATCTGGAAAGAGGTACCAGATGCTTGAAAAAATTTAGAAGATGACAAAAAATTAACAGTTTTGGAAAAGGACCAAAATTTTACAAGTTCTGGAGAAGGACCGGAAACTAACTAGAACACGTGAGATAACAAAATAAGAAGCAGAATATGGAAACAGACCATATGTTTGAAATGATTAATGAATAGAGGAGTTAGTCAATCTAGAATAGGACTAGAAGTTAACTTTTTGGACAAGGACCAAAAATCAAAACCTCTAAAAAGTGGACCAGATGATAAAGTACCAACAAATAAAAGAGATAACCCTACAAAGATCACTGAGAATTATTGTAACACGCAAATCAGATTAGTAAAAATACACAGCCACATTAGACCTGCAGAAGCACAATCCAAATAATGGTTATGGCGAGATTCAAAGGTTTTCTTTCGAATATATTGGAATTTTACATATTGATGTAACCATTTGCATGCATAAACATCCACTAAAATCCAATATATTACAAAAAAATGACACCAAATATAACAAGAAAAAGGTCATTTTATATTCTTCCAATCTGCATTAGAGTTCTGATTTTTAATACAAAAAATAGAGAGCAAAACCTCATTCACTAGCAACAAAAATCCTCTTTTCTTTCCTTTAGAGTTCTCCTCCTCTTCATAAATTTTCCCTCGTTCTTCTCCTTCAACATTGTACTTAAACGCCTCCCTCTATTTAATTTTTGTTTGTATGTAACGTACACCCATAGAATGTTTTCTTTTCCCTTCTTAGTAACGACCTTTTATATCCTCCCAACTAAACCATATGAAATATTGTAAATGTTGAACCTTATAACTCCCACGTGTGTGCAAAATGCCCTATTATGCCTAGTTGTTTATAATGGGTAACCTTTATGCAGAAACAAGTGTAGGACTTTAATCATTATCTGCATTTCCTTGTTAAATCAAGGACTTCACAATAAATTTAAAAAAATGATTTTTTATATATGCTCGGGTCTACGTCTTGCCTAGCTAGCATGTGCCTACCACTTCCCCTCAAACATTGGTATTATCAACCCATATGAATACTATACCTGCATCTCTTTTGATCTAAGGACTACACCAACCGTGTAACGAACCTTCTACTATCCTTTGTGTCCTTTCCTTTTGATATGTGTGTGTTTCGTCTAACTTGGTAATGATCGAAAGGCATCTTAACGGATCCTACTTGCCTTTGCATTGGATGCCCAGTGTCTATATTATCCATCGACCTTAGGGCAGATATTCATGAAATTACTTCCTCCATCAGCAACACCCTATGTAATGCTAGGCTATCAGTTGTGATGATATATTGGCAGACATGAATTTATATTGTAATCGCCACATATTCTATATAGAGGCCATCCACTGAATATACCATCTGATATCACAAAAATATATGTTGGAGTGGCCATATTTCCACTATCACTCCTGCCTACAAGGCTTCCAGGTATCCTTGTGTACTTGTCATCGATGATGGGGAAAATGACCTTGCTATAACGAAACTGCCCCACAAACTCTACACAATCAAGCTCCATATGACAATCTATTTTTGTGTCGCATCCAACCAGACAACATTACTATCACTGCATTAACGTCAACCTTTATCCAATATGCGAAGATGGCATCGTCATTGTCACCAAACTATTCCATATCTTTCATGTCAATTCTTGAATTTGTCACATTGACAACCTGCCATTACTTTCTATTCATCGATATTTAGTCATGACAACTATATCCATACCCACTGCATTTTGGTTACGTATTTTATCTGTCTAGCTTGCAAACGTTTCATAATTTCCATGTGGCTCTGTCGATGTCCGCTTTTGACATGTCATGAGGTTCGTCAGCTCACTACATCTCCTTCTACTCTGATTGTCGTGTGAATCTATCACTAGCCTTCGAATAATCTCATTTTTCTCAATGTGTCTTATGTGCTAGTTCATTGTCAACATCATAGGCCCATCTTTACCACTTGCTACCCATAATAGCTAGTGATTTCTTTCAGCCCATGAAGATATACTTGCAGCCTCATCTCCGCACCTATGGTTGATTAAAATGGTATCCTTATCTCATTCTCTGGCATAATCACTGCACTCCATCAAAGATACCTCCATCGAACTTGTAATCTGTGTGTCATAGTGGACTATAATGCTATTCATATAAGCCTCCATGTTGTCATCAATGGCATCGTTTTATCTATGTTGAACATCCACCTCATCTGGTTGCTTTGTTGAAATCCCTTCTATCGTTAACATCCAATCGTCGTACATGAAATACCACTTCAAGGTTCCATGTCACTGTCGAATGGCTATCGTGGATGCTCGGTATGCGTTGTTGTTTGACTCGTTCTCACCACCTCAACCACATCATCGAATACCTGCTCGATCAACATCGACGTTCACAGGGTCTTCCTAGACCACATCACCATGCCACTTTGATCCTTCATCTTCACCGTAAGCTTCCGACCAGATCTGCACTCTACAAATAATACGAGACATCACCTGAGATAAATAAAACATATAAATCAAAACTCAAATCCTTAATATAATCGAACCAACAAAACTTTATAAACCTAAAACACAACCATACATGACATAAATAAATCTACAAGTGTAACACAAAACAAATGAACCAACACTTTCATTAAACTAATAAAACAAAATTCACACAAATTAACATTAAAGATAATAAAAACCAAATTACATTAAAGCTAAACTAATCATACTAAAGTCAAACCAAATTAAATTAAAATTCAATCCAAACTTTCACCTTATTTATAAAGGTATATATATATCCCCTTTATTATTTTTATTTTATTTTATTTATTTAATTAGAATGACACAAAGTTTGAATCAATTAAAGGTACGACCATTGATACATTAAAATAAACCTTTAAAATTCAAACAAAAATCCTTAAGACATACTTATCATGCATTGCGACTTCCAAAAAGGAGATATTATCAAACAAAAATATGGATAAGGACCCATAGAAAGTGACACTCCTAAACATCTAAGACTCTAAAATACAACCAAACAAAAGGTGGGTCCCCAAGCCTTTGGGGATAGTTGTGGTGAGGCCACAACAAATGGTGACTCTGCTGGGGAATGCTCCACAACAAATGGTGACTCTGCTGGGGAATGCTCCACAACAAATGGTGACTCTTCTAGGGAATGCTCCCGAGCATTTCAGATGAAACATCGAGAATATTCGGTTTTAAAAACCAACAAACCGAAGGTTAGAAATAAAACTATTTAGCAATATCCAAAATTATGGGAATAGACAACTTCAACTAAAAACACATGGACCATTGCTTTAGCTAAGTGAGTGCAAGTGTTTTCATTTTAGCATTCTCTAAAACTAATTAGAGGCCATTACTCATTTTGCATTAGGCTATAAAAAATTACTCATTAAAGATGTGCCTTCGCATTGCTCCATAGCCAACCAGACGTTTATAGCCCCAATGGAGGTGCTTCTCTTACCCAGGTATTGGATCACATCTGCACTTGACTATTTTTTGGCATTGCTCCACAGTCGATCAGACGTCTATAGCCTCGGTGGAGATACCCCAAGCCTTTTGATTAACTTGGATCTTCCCTCCTTTTTTTTTTGAATCATTTTTTTTAAACCATTTGCTTGGCGAACTTCCCCTGCCACCTAGGTTAGAGCTCAAAAAGGTTAAATATTGAGTATATAAATTTTTTCACCTTGATATGCAAAACAAGTAACTTCCTCTTTCAAGTTTCTAAAAATACCCCTTAATATTATGTGTTCATGTGTAGCTTTAGCAAAAATGATTCATGGCTTCCAACATTCACTACCTTAGTTCCCACAATCTAGGAGTAATTGCTAAATAATTTTATCCCTTTTCTTTGCTCTACATGATAGGTGATTCCTCCTTTGAGAAGTCAAAAATTGACCAATACCTCATAATACAACCACCACTAGAGTAACCCATCTAAACTCAAATCTTGCAAATCAAAACTTGAAACCAAATCCAAACCCTAATTTAATCCACACTTGACAAGAAAACAAACACAAAACTCACCAAACCAAAATTTGAGATAACTCCCAAAATAGAAAGCCAAAACCAAAACACACAACCAAACAATAATATACACTATTGTACAAAATGCCCCAAGACTTGGAATATCTCATGGGTGAAAATAATGTTTCAAAAGCTGCCCATTTATAGGTAAATGAACATCTTCCCCACTTAAAATTTTCAAACAAAAAGTATTTTCACCAAGAATATCAGCAATTTGGTAAGGACATAACCAAAGACAATCAATTTTTTTATGATCACCTTTCTTTTCATGTGCCTTATCCCAAAGTAAAACTAGGTCAGAAATTCTAAAATCCTTAATTTTTGCCCTTTTTTCAAACCATATTTTGACTACGTATTGATGTTTACTAAAGTGGAGTAATGCCTCTTCTCGTTTTTCATCCAAATGCATTAGCTGTGTGAGGCGTGCTTCAATTTTATCATTAGTACCTAGATAGTCCCTCATAAATTGTAAAGTCTACAATTTAAGATTAGTAGGAAAAATCGGGTCTTGACCATAAACCAAGTGGTATGGTGAAGTTCCAATAGATTCCTTAATTCTTATCCTATAGGCCCACAAAGAAAAATTTAGTTTATTATGCCAATCCCTAGAGTTATGTTCAAACAATTTTTTAATAACCATCAACAAGTTTTTGTTTGAGGATTCAGCTAATCCATTATCTTGGGGGTAGTAATTAGAAGAATGCTTAATGCTTACCTTGTTATCATATGCCCACTCTATGATACGTGATGAAATAAATGCATAGCCATTATCACAAATACTAGAATGAGGTATTCCAAACTTGGTCACAATATAATCTTCTAGGAATTGAATGACAACCTCTATTGTGCAATTTTTAGTAGGGATGGCTTCAGTCCATCTAGTGCAATAATCAGAAGCAGTAAGGATATACTTATGAATATTTGACGAATTAGGACATATAACCCCTACAAAATCTAAAACCCATTGGGAAAAGGGTATCATTTCTATTACGGGCTATAATGGCATTGATGCTTGTCTCTCCCTATTTGCGGCCACTTGACAAGTATGGTAGGTTCTAACATGGGAATGGGCATATTTGAATATATGAGGCCAATAATAACCAGATCTTAGAAATTGATGAGCAATAGCATTGGTCGAACCATGTCATGTACCATATTTACCATGGAATTCTTGCAAAACTTATGTAGACTCATATTTATTTAGACAATGCAAAAATATTCCTTCATGATTTTTTCTATATAAAGCACCTGCATTAATCATAAAATTTGAGGATTTTAAACGTAAAGCTCTTCTTTGTGTGGAGTTCAAGTTTGGAGGACACATACCATTCAGCAATAAGTAGACAATATCTACATACCATTCATCTTGAGTGATATCTTCTACATTGTAATGCTGACAGAAAATTTGAGGATCTATTTCTGCCAAGGTTTTGGTCAATCCTTGACCTCGAACAAGCTTCATCGGATGAATTTCGATATTGCATTATTCAAGAGTAAACATTCATTTCTCTCTCCTTTTGCTCAACTCATTCTACATTAACATATTTTTTACAATCAGGTCAGGAACAATAGCAAAACTCTACTATGCAAGATGTAATGTCTAACTTTCTTAACAGTCTTAAATAGAGCATATGCTTACTTTTCTAAGATGGTATACCTTACTTGAGCATATTTTAGCGGTGAACTCAAAAATGTGATTAGATTTCAATGTTACCTTTGCTTTTTTGTGTTATCACGCTAGCATACGAATGGTTAGATGCAAAAGTGTAAATAAATAATGGTTTGGTATAATAAGGACCTACTAACATGGGCTCATTATAGATAACATATTTTACACCCTGGAAAGCAATCCTAGCCTCGTGTGTCCATTTTATATTCATAATTTTTTTTAGCATGTCGTTTAGAGGTTTGACTATTTCAGCAAATCTGGAAATAAATTTTTGGATAAAGTTGATTTTTAGAAAGGACTTTAACTCCCTTTTACTACCTGGGAAAGGTATATTTTGGATGACCTCTATTTGTTCAGGATCTATAGAGATTCCCTCTTTAGATATCACATGTCCTAACAACTTCCCTTCCATCACTCCAAAGATGCATTTTTTTGGGTTAAGTGATATTCCATGTTCTCTACATCTTTGAAGGACTTTTCTCAAATCCCCAATGTGATCCTTTCTTTTATTTGAAAACATGAGTATGTCATCTACGTAAACAACTATGCACTTACCAATAAGATCTCTAAATGCATAGTCCATGGCTCTCTGAAATATTGCACCTGCATTGACCAAACCAAAAGGTATTAATCTATATGTAAACGTACCCCATTTTGTGGTAAAAGCAGTCTTCATTCTGTCCTTAGGGTCAATGAGTATTTGATTGTATCTAGAATATCCATCCAAAAATGACATCATTTTGGACCCATTGACCATTTGTAAGATGTTTTCAATAGAAGGAAGTGGATAATTATCCTTTTGTGAAGATTTTTAAGATTTCTAAAATCGATGCATAACCTGATTTCACCATTTTTCTTCCTAACATATACTATATTAGCAACCCAAGTGGAATGGGAAATAGGAAATATAATTCTAGCATCCAACAAATTTTTTTATTTCCTTTTCAATTAAGGGTTCCAAAAAAGGGTTGACTATACGTTGTTTCTACCTGAAAGGTTTAGAATCGGGATTAAAAGGAATAGTGTGCATAATGATATTTTTATTGTAGGTTTTCAAATCTTCATATGTCCAAGCAATGCAATCCATATACTCTTTAAACAAATGTGCTATTCCCTCCATTTCTTGAGGTGTACAAACCTTTCCAATGAGCACATTATGTGATTCACCCTTACCTTCGATGTTGATGTTATCATAGGCATCATCCTTTGGTGATATTTTGATCGATTTCATACCTTGATAGTCAATATCAACAACTTCTCAAGAGATACAATAACCTTTGGGATGGAGTTAGATTTCTTTGATATTTTTTCTTCTTCTTCATCCTCATGCAACCTTTCATATTCATCAATAACCTGGTTCTCAAAGACACCTGAATTAGTCACAAAATTGAAAAGATGTCTATCACTTTCAAAAACTTGCAGGTTTTTAACGTTGTCAGGTATGGATGGACAAGGAACCAACTCTATTGAAAACTTCTTCATTTTCCTCTTTTCAATGGGTTTTAAGGTTTCTGCCGCAACTGCCAAAGAATCCACTACGTTATTACCTTTTCTAGAGATTAGAGCAATATTAAAAGCATCAAACTCATCAATCAAATCTCTAACTCTAGTTTTATAATAGGATAATATTTCATCACGACATGTATATTCTCCTTTTACCTGCTTAACAACCAATGCAGAATCTCCCAATACCTTCAAGCATTTTATGTTCTTGTTCAACACCAATTGTAAACCATAAACCAGAGCTTTGTACTCTTCCATATTACAAGTGCATGGAAACTGTAATATATACGCTGCAATACAGGACTTCCCTTTAGGACTTATGAGCTCTACTCCAGCTCCACTACCTTGTTTATATCTAGAACCAACAAATTTTAGAGTCCATACTAGATTATCATCAATAGAAGAGTCACAATGTAAGGTTTCAACATCCGACTCTTTTGTGACCAAACTAGTATCCAACATCAAAATGCCCAACTCTGACCCGTTGTACAAAATCTCATTAGGTTTATTGTAGTCTTTGATCATCTCTTTTAATATAGGCTCCCTTTCCACCCAGATTTGGTTATCTACACCTTTCCAAGGTAACCACATGTGTGAGCAATCTATGGCAAGATAACCATTTAGATTTTTTCTCCAGTCTCTAGCCAACAACATACCGTATTTGTCTAGAATATCAACCATATGAATATTTATATACTACTGAATTCTCAGTTCAGATGATACTTGCATAAAAATATTGTGAAGCATTCCAACTACATTAATTTTAGTCTTGTTCAATTGGATGACTATTCTATTCGAGGGGTTAGGTTTCAAACCTAGTCTCTTACAAATAACGTACAACATGAAATTTCTTGAAGCACCCAAGTCTACCAAAAAATTATGCAAATTATTCCTTGTGATTCGAATTGTCAATAGGAAAGGAGGAACTTCTCCTTTATCCTTTTGTAAGGCAAAATGGACTTTTGTGGGCTTCTTTGCATCACTTCTACCCAAATTTCCCAATGCTTTAATCAATGAATCTTGTTGATTTATCATCTGTGCCACCTCAAACAAAGTGATATTAGCTTTCATCTTTTTCAAATCCTCAACAATATCATAAGCTATTTTGTCTCCTCTTTGCTCCTTTTGAGGTGGTTTAAATGAATTTTTCCTAGTGGGAGGTGTGGGATTATTGTTTGCCCTAGCGTATGGTGGAATGATATAGCTGTTATGGCACCCTAAAATTGGCACAGTTAAAACCTTAGTAAAAAGATAAAATATTAAAATTTGAATTTCAACCCCAAACTACCCGTTAAACCGCCTTTTACCCGCTTTCCTCATTTTTCACGCCATTTTTAGGATTTGTTTTGACCGTTGGACGATATCGTCGTAGATTAGACGAAATCGTCCCCGATCTGATGAATTCGTCTGGAATAGAACGTCCAGACGATTTCGTCCCAAAACCGAATTTTCATAATTAGCTTATGTTTCAATAGCCTCTCCAACTCGGGCAGAAGTGCGTCTGCACAGTTGGAGATCTCCCAGATTGGGATGATCCCTAACCTCCCAAACCTCTTTTTAATCCTATATAAACTAGGATTTTTCTAGTTTATCCCCCTTCCCCCTGCCTCCCTACCTCCCTGCCTAATTCTTGTTGATTCTTCCTGAACCCCCAACCCCTTTGTTGACAGGATTTCATTGTAGAGTTAGCTCCTTATTCCCTCGCATTATTGCTTGCATTTTGTTTTTATTGTAGGAATTCTACTATTTTTTAGTCGAGGCTAGCTTGGATCATCGCAGACGATCTCGAACGATTACGGACGATTTCATACGATTGGAGGCGATCCTGACTGTAGTCCAGATTGGGGGCAGTCCGAGTTTAGAGTTCACATTTTCTTAAGCTTTGCTGCATTTTCCATAACATATTTCTGCACTGTTTTAAGTTACTATGTTTTATGCATCTTGGAGTTCACCTCATTTAGCATAATTGCATGATAAAGGTAAAATCAATCATTAAATTTACTGCATTTCCTCATTTTTTATTAGACACTATTATTTAGGCATGTTTGCTGTTATTTCTATCATTATCCTCTATTTTTGCACTTGCATATTTGGTATTTTGTGTCTGTTTTTATGATTGCAGGTTTTTGACAAATTCGTCTGATGAATTCATTAGATTTTAGACGATCCTGTATGATTTCAGACGACCTCCTGTGATTTAGGATGATTACATACAAAATGAGATGATCTTAACTGCTACAAGACTCAGAATCTCCATCAGACATTCGAAATCAGGTATGATACCTTCTAGTTAGCATATTCTCTGTTATTTGCATCCATTTTTGTGTTCTGTATTCATTTAAATCAGCATTGGCATATAGAATAGTTTAGATTCATATCGGCCAAACCTAGGACTTGAATGATCAAGCATAAAAATGAACACATCAAACACACTATCAACCTAGGCGTGGAAACTGCCATTCAAAATTTTCTTGGTGAACCCACCATCCGTCAAAAATTCACCCTTATACACCTCCCCCGAGAGGCGGGACCTTCAAAGGGCCTCTTAGTCCGAGGTATTGTCCCATCCTTTTCACATCCCCCTTCCGGGCACGGATCCTATAGCCTGAAGGTAAGGGTGCGAAAAATTTGGAGCGATACATTTTGGTGAACCCGACGTGAAAACTAAAAACCTTTTGAAAACAATTCAATTCAAAAACAAAAAACAAAACATAAATGCATTTAGAATCAAAGATTGCATGTCATATTTAGATGGTAGATTATAATAAAAGACGAGCTATCACCATTAATGTTGAAAATCAATTAGCAGCTATAGAGATTAATTCAGTACTTAGAGTACCTCAAACAAATAGGGTTCAACCTTTGTGGGATGAACTTAATAGGAGATTAGATCTCATTTCATCTAGAGCAACCGAACTTAGGCAAATCAAGAGGTTTGTCCTAGATAGAATCCTGGATCCCGATCAAGTGATTTTGTACCATGAACTTCAGAGAGCTTGCCATAGGTGGTTAGCAGATAAAAGAGCCCTTGTGTCTTTTGAGTTGTATACCTTTGAGGAATACCTCGATAATGCAGTTGTAGTACATAAATTTTTGTCTCGTATAGAAGATCAAGAGGTCATTCTTACGGATAGACAAATATGGAATAGAGTTCCCAAAGCTGTGTTATATCGAGAATATTGCCATGAGATTTATTTTTACAAAACAAAATCTGAAACAGATAATATCACTATAGCACACTTCATTAAGTTCTTGAAAAACCATTTCCAATTTGAAGAGGAGCATTTTATGACTCCTGATGAACTTGATCCTATCAATGACATCTATAAACTATTTATAGAAAACTAAGTTATTATTTTATTATTGCTATTTCTTGTATTTAGTGTGTTGTTTATTGTCTTTATAAAAATAAAAACAAAAACAAAAACAAAAACAAAATAAAATTATCATAAAAAAAAAAAAATCAAAACATTTTCTTTTAAGTATTATAGTAGGTATATAATTAAAATATATACCTCCCAAGATCTGTTGCAAATATATTAATATATATTTGCTAAAACCTAAATTTAGACACAATGACTAGACTCAGGAATGGAAAACAAATTGAAGTAGAAGAAGATTGGTTAGGAAAAACCAATAAACCAGATTCCCTTCTTGAAGAACCAATTCAAGAAGAAGTAACCTTAAACCAACAAGAAGAAGAATTTGTGGACGCAAATGAACAAAAAGAAAATGATAGAGAGGAAGGATCCTCATCTCCTAAAATAACTCTAGACGGAGTTGTTACTTTTGAGAACATGGACCATTTTTGGAAATTTCTTAATAATAATATTGGCACTCTTAATAGAGCAGTCCATATGGATAAAGATCAAATTAGTGATACTCAAGCAACCCTAGAAGATATATATCACACATGCACTAATCCTTTGTCCTTTGTTGATCAAGAAAGTGATCAAGTTGGACCGTCCAATTTGGACATGGCTGCTATAATCTAGAACATGCAACAACAACAGGTTACCCAACCACCTAGAGTGCCTGTTACCAAACCAAGGGTTATTCCTACACAAAAGAAACCTTCATTCACTACTTTATTTCACCAAACTATTGATCAATATACCTCAAATCAACTAAAGCCTAAAACAAAACCAAATGTTAATTTCCAACAATCTGGGATACAACATAATGCTACCACAAATCTTCTTCATAATACTCTTCCTACCAATCATTTGCATAATAGTAACATAGCATCGAATCCTTATGTTCCACCTTCTTACACTCACAAATCCCATACTCATGTACCACCAAACCAATATGGTGGACAAACTGGCAATCTGGAAGCCATGGTGAAACAGTTAACCTCCCGTATGGACCAAATAGATCCCTACCGTCCCTCGTACAATTACCGAGAGATGTGTAGTCAACCTCTAGATCCTATAGTTGTAGCACAACCATATCCTAAACGCTTTCCCATGCCTGTCCTACCTATATATAAAGGAACTGAAGATCCCATAGAGCATCTTCGTATGTTTAGGATAGCATGTCATGATATATCACATGATGATTTGCTATTACTAAAAATGTTCCCGAAAAACTTAGGGGGGATGGCATTGGAGTGGTATTATCAACTACCCACTCATTCTTTGAGAAATTTTGAAGAGACCGTTGAGTCTTTTGTGCATCAATTTAGTGCCTATATCGAAAGGCATGTAACCATTAAATATTTGTACAACCTAAAACAAGACAAAGATGAGTGTTTTGCTGACTTCTTAGCTCGATGGAGAAAGTTGATAGGAAAACTACACTTTGTGTTACCTTATCGGGAGATGTTGGATATTTTTATCAATAATTTACAAGAACAACTATCCTATGAATTATCAACTACTACCTTGACCACCTTCGATCAAGCTATAGACTTAGCTCGAAGGGTGGAATATGCTCTCATTAGAAGAGGTCAGCTCAAAAAGAAAGATGATGAGAAAACATCCAAAAATCAGTATAAAAATAAACAAGTTGTGGGTGACGGAGTCACTGATAGTAGAAACATTGCTAATATTAATACTACGAAAACAACGGAGAAGTTCATATTGAAACCTCCTGATAAACCACCTCGAGAATTTACTAGGTTAAATCAACCTTTATCAACCATTCTCCCGCAATTACTAGCACGAGGCTTGATCCAATTACCAGCTATTCGGGAACCTGATCCAACTATACCCGGATACAGAGCTGATTTACATTGTGATTTTCATAGAGGACCTGGACATGCTACCAACTCTTGCAAAATATTAAAACATAAAATACAAGATTTGATTGATAATAATGAGATGGAGGTGCAAGCCTTCCAACCTAAACAAAATGCTTCTAATAACGCTCAAAAGAGTATTCCTCAAAGTCGAATCAGAATGCCAATCAATCATTGGACATATTTCAACATCCTTTACCAACGCATGGTAAAGAGGTGGCTAATCAAATCGAACATCATAATGTTCCCCCTCCTACCCGATATGTAGGGACTATTAGTGGACAATTACCTATTCTTGATCCTCAAATATTTGACACAACTTTATCCATAGTTACGTCCAGACCCCTATATAATACACAAACACTTGATTTTAGTGATGTAGAATCTGATACTGAAAGTGAAATAGACATCACCTCAAATCAATCGAATAGTTCTAAAAATGAATCAGATCCTATTCAACCTATCACAGATTCTATGGTTCCGAAAGAACCATTTCCAAGAAGAGTTACTACTTGACCCTCCTCTCATCAGTTCCTTCCTAATGAACAAGCCATAAACGCTAGACCGAGACCAATTCATCATCCTCAACATAACATTGTAGGTACCATTGGAGTCGTTACCAGACAATAGGCTCAAAATTCTCAACAGGATCAAACTCAGAATGATGGATCAGCTCCATTTATTTTGAAAAATCCCAATAAAGGGAATCATATGTCTAATGTTCAACCTAAGCCTCCGTATAATATTAATGAACAATTATCCAACACTACAGCTAGAATTTCCCTTTTGGATCTTTTAAGATCTTCTCCTACCCATAGGGATGAATTAATGCTCACATTAAGCCAAATGATGGTACCACAAAATATTCAGCCTGAAGCCATGACCAATACTATCATCACTCGAGAAGTCGATTGTATTGACTTTCGAGATAGAGATATACCACAACATAGTTTACATAAGGATAATCCCTTATATATTACTACCCTAATTGGAGATGTAGTTGTTAAACGAGTCTTGATTGATAATGGTTCATCTTTAAACATCTGCACTTTTGACTTCTACCAACGATTTGGGTTTAGAAGTGACGAAATGAAAAGAACGGATATGATTATCAAAGCCTTCAATGATGAGACACAAGAAACGTGTGGAGTCATTACTATACCCTTGCAAGTTGGTCCTAGAACCCTAGATACGACCGTGTTTATTGTACATTGCCCTGCATCATACAATATACTTTTGGGTCACCCTTGGATCAATGCGATGCAAGCGGTTCCCTCCACTTTACATCAGTGTGTTAAATTCAAATTTAAAAACCAGTTGGTTACCATTCATGGTGATCCTAGACCCTTTGATATGTGTGCTTTGGAAAAACCTGTTGGAGTGCAATTTTACCCCGCCCTGTCATCCACACATCCTAATTCTTATCATCCACCCAAACGTGTGAAACACACACCCATAACTTCATCTACTCCTTCAACTACACCTATACATATAGCTCAACCATATTCTGAACAAACCACATTAGGACCTCAAAAAGAGCCTAAACCTACACCCAATGCTTCCTGCTTTACTCCTATATCTTCCATACCTCTAGATTCACCCATCAATATCCCTATGACATCTACATCCACTACAGGAATTCTTTCCACATTCGAAGATCAAGGAAATGTTCCTTCTACCTCTTATGCTCTCACTGATGAGCTCTTACCCGATTTATCTAAAATTATTATATCAGAAGAGATCAACACTACCATGCAGACTTCCCTCCTTTTAAATAAACTCCCACCTTCTCCTCGTACCTTGGGCCTCCCATAGCCTATGGGAAGTATCTACCAAGTTGGGAGTTGTGCTTTTATTTATAAAGGATATGATTGGGGAAGAATACCCAGAAACATTAAGACACATTGTGATGGGTATGCTAGATGCTATTTTGCTAATGATTATATTAAAGCTAAGCCCATAATGCTTAAATTGGGCTATAAAGGGAAAGGTTTGGGACCTTTCCAAAATGGTATGAAAGAACCTTTCGAGGTAGAACCGTGGCCTACCCGCTGTGGTGTGGGCCTATTTTCTAGTAAAGGTCAGCCCTTTCCATTTGAGGATGATGACCATCTCGTATGTTATCAAGATTATCTAGATAAACAAGATTCTTTGTGTCCAAAGAATAATTCTTCTACCTGCAATATGCTATCCATAGCCTATCCTGAAATGATTGCCGAATCCGACGACGAGTTGGAGGGAGATATCTTTCATGATATTTCCATTGAGGAATTGTTATATAATGAATTTTATTTTAATGGCTCTATACCTAGTATAGCCCAGCTTGAGGCCTCGACTCCTCAAGACGAATTATCCAAGCTAACCTTGGAAGAATTACAAGAATTGGGTGTCTCACCCGCCCCACCTAATTTTGAGAGAGATTTACATATGGAAGTTGAAAACGTTATAAAAATTAACATTGGAACCGAACATAACCCTCACATCATTAATATTGGATCAGAATTGAGTCAAGAAAAACAAGATAAATACATTTCATTTCTTAAAGACTATGAAGATGTCTTTGCTTGGACATATGAAGACATGCCAGGTTTGGACCCTTCCATAGTTATGCATCATCTAGTAGTCCATCCAGATGCTAAACCTGTTAAAAAGAAACTCAGAAAAATGCATCCCAAAGTGGCCTTACTAGTCAAAGGAGAACTAGAAAAATTGTTGAAAGTCATTTTTATACAAGCCATTGACTATGTTGAATGGATCTCAAATGTAGTTCCAGTAACTAAGAAATAAGCCACTAAAGTTAGGGTTTGCACCGATTTCAGAGACATTAATGTTTCATGCCCTAAAGATGATTTTCCTCTTCCCAACATGGATCAGATCATTGAATTTACTGCTGGAAGTGGAATGATATCCTTAATGGATGGATTTTTTGATTATAATCAGATCAGGATAGCTCCTGAAGATCAGGCCAAAATAGCCTTTATTACCCCTTGGGGAACTTTTTGTTGGAAAGTGATGCCATTTGGCTTAAAGAATGCAGGTGCAACCTATCAACGAGCTATGACTTATATTTTTCATGACATGATGCATGATATCCTACATGATTATGTAGATGATATCATAGCCCGTTCCATCAAAGAAGATGATCATTTAAATGACTTAAGGAAAGTATTTGATTGGTTAAGGGAATATCTTATCCGACTAAATCTAGCTAAATGCATATTCGGAGTTAAGTCCGATAAATTATTAGGGGTTATAGTTTCTTTACGTGGCATTGAAATTGACCCTCTCAAGATCGTGGCTATCACAGATATGCCCACACCCACAAATATATCATAATTACGAAGTTTACAAGGTAAGCTTCAAGCTATTCATCGCTTCATCGACAAGTTGGCAGACAAAACTAGACCCTTTCTTAAGCTTCTTAAGAAAGATGTCTCTTTTCATTGGGATGAAGAATGCCAAGAAGCATTTGAACTCCTTAAGCAATATCTCCTCAAACCTCTAGTGCTTTCCCCACCTAGATCTGATCGTCCTTTTATCTTGTACATTTCTACTTCTGATTTTGCCTTAGGGGCTATGTTAGCTCAGCTTGATGATGAGAAGAAAGAATGTGCTAATTATTACATTAGCAAAACCTTAATCAGTTATGAAACTCGCTATACCATATTAGAGAAGTTATGTCTTGCAGTCGTATTTTATACACAGAAACTATGACATTATATGCTCAGTCATAAAATGTATGTTATTGCCAAATTCGACCCTTTGCGATATCTCATGAGTCGACCGTATTTATCTGGTCACACAGCCAAGTGGGTTCTTGCGCTAAGCAAATTTGAACTCACCTTCATAGGAAAAAAGTCTGTTAAAGGTCAAATCATAGCAGATCAATTAGTTGCTGCACCTTTAAAATCTACCCATCCCCTCATCATTGAGTTTCCTGATGAATGCCTTAAACTAGAGGCAGACCATTTAGAGCAATGGTCCCTATACTTTGACGGAGCCTAATGCATGAGTGGGGCTGGTGCGGGTATTATTTTAATATCTTCGCAAAAACATCTTATTCCTCTGTCATTCAAATTAACATTTGCTTGCACCAATAACACTGCTGAATATGAAGCTCTTATCCTTGGATTACGAGCTGCCTTGGCATTGAAAATTAAAATTTTATTGGTTTTCGGTGACTCCCAACTTGTCATAAACCAAATCAATGATGTTTATCAAACCAGAGATGATAAATTACGCCCATATAAAGCATATGTTTTGTAGTTATTATCCTTGTTTGATAAAGTTACTTTGGAAGCTATTCCTCGAACTAGCAATCGTGCGGTTGATGCTATGGCTACAACTGCATCTCTTTTACCCTTGGAGTTAGACGATGAATATGCTACCATCATTATTCATCGACTCCAAGAACCCGCTTCAAGAAAATCATGCTTAGAACCTTTGGATGTGTTTCTCATCAACGAAACAACTCTTGAACCATGGTATACTGATATATTTAATTTTTTGCAGAAATGAACCTTCCCTGATGGTTGCACTAGCAACCAACGTAGGTTATTACGTAGAAAAGCAATTCGCTTTGTGATTATTGGTAATAACTTGTACAGAAGATCTTTTGAAGGCATCTTATTGAGATGTTTGAATCTAGAAGAATCCAAAGCAGATTTGAATAAAACCCACAATGGATCTTATGGGGGACATTTTAGTGGTAGCGCCATTGCTAAGAAACTCCTTCGGATAGGATATTTTTGGCCTACCATGGAAACTAATACACATAATTATGTGCGACATTGCGAAAAGTTCCAGAAACACGCTGACCATGTCCATGCGCCTGCACAAGAGCTACAGGCTATTTCATCTCCTTGGCCCTTTTCAAAATGGGGCCTAGACATCATTGGAAAAATCAACCTTGTGTCATCCGATGGACACAAATTCATCATAACCGCTATCGATTATTTTACAAAATGGGTTGAAGCTATGCCATTAGCTTCTTGCACTGGAATACAAGTTTCCAAGTTTGTTTTTAATCAAATTATTTGTAGGTTTGGAATTCCTGCTAATCTCATTTATGATAATGGAACTTGTTTCAAAAATAAATATGTCAAGAAATTATGTCAAAAATATAAAATTCAACATCGCTGGTCCACTCCCTATTATCCTCAAGGTAATGGCCAAGCAGAAGCATCTAATAAAACATTAATTAAAATTCTCAAAAGATTGGTCAATAAAACTGGTCGAGATTAGCACATCCAATTATATCCTGCTTTGTGGGCCTATCAAACTAGTGTTTGTACCCCCACTGGAACTTCACCTTTCATTTTGGTTTATGGCGCTAAAGCTATTTTTCTCTTTGAATTAGAAGTTCCTTCTTTGGCTCTACTACTTCAAAATACTGAAGTAGGGGATGAATATCATGCTGGCAGATTTAGTCAGCTGGAACTTTTAGATGAAAAGTGCATCAATGCTTTGGAGCATCTTCGTGCCTACCAAAACAAGCTTAAGATAGCATATCACAAGAAAGTTCATCCTTGATCTTTTGATATCGGTGACCTTGTCTTAAAAGAAAATCAACAAAATACTAATGCTACTAAAGACCTTAAAGGTAAATTCGAGCCCAACTGGCTTGGACCATATATTATTACTGCTAAATTTGGATCGGGAGCATACAAATTATCTACCTTAGATGGTAAATAACTTAAAGAACCTATGAACATTATGCATCTCAAACACTACTATGCATAAAACATTGGGTCATTTCATCATTTGTATATATTGTATTTTGCATATTGTTTCATTTTTAGCCATTTCTATCAAAATATTTTTTCAAAGAACAGTAATAGTATTTCTTCTTGCAATTCATCAATTAAAATCAAATACAAAAACATCAAAATCTTCAAAAACATCTTTTATTCATACTTGTCAATTCTTGGAGTTTGCAGTTATATTTTTAATTATTTTGGATAAATGAGCATTTATTTGGAATCCCACACTTTCACACTCACATGAATAAATATCTTGATTTTATTTAGTATGATTATTAATCTCTCTTATATCAAAGTCCACATTGGCATTAAATAAAGTTTTGAGCATAGAGAACTGATCTTGTTATTTAATTGAACCAAGTATATCTTTTCACATTAAAATGATTTCATTGCAAATTCAATATGATGCTACATAGTAGACGTGGTTTCTTGAGCGAAAAGTTTCCCATGCTATCCTATCATGCACATGGTCTAGAATCTTTGAGAATTGACAAAATCAACCCTATGTCATCTGATGGACACAAATTCATCATAACTACCACTGAGTATTTCACGAAGTGGGTTGAAGCTATGCCATTAGCTTCTTGCACTAGAACACAAGTTTCCAAGTTTGTTTTTAATCAAATTATTTGTAGGTTTGGAATTCCCGCTAATCTCATTTCTGATAATGGAACTTGTTTCAAAAATAAATATGTCAAGAAATTATGTCAAAAATATAAAATTCAACATCACTGGTCCACTCCCTATTATCCTTAGGGTAATGTTCAAGCAGAAGCATCTAATAAAACCTTAATCAAAATTCTCAAAAAATTGGTCAATAAAACCGATCGAGACTGGCACATTCAGTTATATCCTGCTTTGTGTGCCTATCGAACTAGTGTTCGAACCCCCACTGGAACTTCATCTTTTGTTTTTCCATTTGAATTAGAAGTTCCTTCTTTAGCTCTACTACTTCAAGATACTGAAGTAGGGGATGAATATCGTGCTGGCAGATTTAGTCAACTAGAACTTCTAGATGAAAAGTGCATCAATGCTTTGGAGCATCTTTGCGCCTACCAAAACAAGCTTAAGAGAGCATATCTTAAGAAAGTTCATCCTCGATCCTCTGAGATCGGTGACCTTGTCTTAAAATAAAATAACAAAAATACTAATGCAACTACAAACCTTAAAGGTAAATTTGAGCCCAACTGGCTTGGACCATATGTCATCAATGCTAAATTTGGATCAGGAGCATACAAATTATCTACCTTAGATGGTAAATAACTTAAAGAACCTATGAACATTATGCATCTTAAATGTTACTATGCATAAAAATTGGTCATTTCATCATTGAATATATTTGTTTAAAACATTTCAAAAAAAAAAAAACCACTATCTTGTATTTCTTTCAATTCATAAACTTAAAAACACCAAAAACATCCAAATCATCAAAATTCAAAACCGTCTTTTATCTTTGTACCTCTCAATTTGTGAAGTATTGCAGTTATATTTTCAGTTATTTTGGATAAATTAGTATTTATTTGGAATCCTGCACTTTCACATTCACATGAATAAATATCTTGATTTTATTTTGTATGATTATTCATCTCTCTTATATCAAAGCCCACAGTTGAATTAAATAAATTTTTGAGCATAGAGAACCGATCTTGTTATTTACTTGAACCAAGTATATCTCTTCACATTAAAATTATTTCATTGCACATTCGATATGATGCTACATAGTAGAAATGGTTTCTTGAGAAAAAAGTTTCCCCTGCTATCCTATCATGCACATGGTCTAGAATCTTTGAGAATTGACAAAAGGACAAGCTCACCCCTACCCAGAATAAAAATCCCTTTCTCCACAGCTAATCCGAGCAAGTATCCCTAGCATAGGAAGAAAAGAAAAGTTCAAGAAACAAAGAAAAAGAAAAAGGTTATTTGAATCATCACAACAATATTTCAGCATTATCTCAAATATCAAAAATACAAAAGTACAAAAAAAAAAAAGAGAAAAAAGAGCAAAAGAGAAAAGCAAAAGTAAAATGCAATAAAATTCTTTCCCTACCCCTTGAAAAGAAAAGAAGGGTGAATGATCTTGAATCCCTGGAATTCTCAATTATTCAAAAACTGTGAGGTAAGCCCCATAACAGGTGGTTTGCGCCCAACCCGCTTGGCCTTGGGTAATCCCTAGCGTGGTGATAGGTCTGTCACATTAGCGACCTTCTTTTGTATAGACCTTTGTTAGCTTATGGATTAGCTAGCTCTTGATAACCTAACTTACATAGTAGTCTGGTACGGTTACATGCATATAAATCATGGTCAGTGAACATTCATTTGGTTAATTCAAATTACTTGTATCAAATTATCTTGCTCAAAATTGGTGAATGAACAATACAATCACACACACATTTGTATTTGAGAGATTTTGTATCATTATGATAAATCAAGATTGGTAATGAACTCACATTTGCACATGAGGATTCCTTATAAATCTACATTTTTCTTTGAGATAATTTAAAATATCTCTGTAAATCTTTTTAGAATAATTTTATCCTTTTATTTCAGAATTTTTGTTTTGTATAAAAGCACTTACATACATCTTCTCATAAAATCTCAAAAATAAATTCAAAAAAAAAATTCATATTATTATTTTTCTGTTTATCAAAAGTCAAAAATACATCTTGAAATAAAACCAACAATCTATTTTCTTCTTTGGATTTCACGATGATGGTATAAGTTTATACCTATAATTCTATGCCTAGCGCAAACCATCATTCTAATTTTCTTTTCCATTTATTTTAAAACAAAATTCATCAAAACATGTGACTTGCATCATTATGTTACACAATTATGCTTTACAAACAAACAAACACCTATTCTATTTCATGACATTATGTTCAAAATTCAATATTGCACCCATGGTATAAATTCTAAAGGATTTGTTCACAATTTTATCACACTTAGGAATTTATGCCTAGCAACATCATATTTTCATGCATACTATTTTTATGAAAATATGAAAACAAATCATCAAACCATCATTATCTCCATCATTACAACACAAAGTCTTAAGACAGTCTCTTAAGCACTCTTTTACTTTTAACAATATTTCTATACTAAGATTATCTTGACGACCGAGTGAGCGGTGACTCCATGAAATGGTCTATAATAGCGACAATGTCCTTTGAAATTATTGTTAGAAGTCCCTTTTATTTTTTATCAAATCACACCACAACCACCAATTGTTTACAATAGATTATTTCATTTAAAATCTTACAGCATGACATCAAAATTATAATATTTCAAAATGACATAATTATATGAATCCTCAATCCAATAAGAAAACAATTCAAACATTAAAGCATCATAAAAACATATGAACAAGTCATATCATCAGAAACAAGATCATATATATATATATATATATATATATATCCAAAAATTATTTACATCATATCAAAACTGGATTGGTATGCCACAATCTATACCCTGGCATACTCAATCCTCTCAACAATCTCTACAAAATCTATAGTCCATAGACACCTAGTCTCGAGAAGCCCTCGAGCTCTCGGCCTCATCTCCTCCCCCACCCTGACGTGGAGGATGTGGTCCCATAGAGGTCTGAGCTGTATCTCGGGTCCTTGTCGTCGATCGAGAGGATGTCCTCGACGATCCCAACCTGATTGGTTCTACAATGTTGGCTGGCATCTGTACCCTCTAGCCCTTTGGAACCAGCTAGAAGTATACCCCCTGGTAGAATGTGGTCTGCATCATAGACTGTACTATCTCATCCCTGATCGCCCCTCTGCTTCGTGCTTGAGCTATGTAGTCTCATCCTACAGTGTCCGTACCTGCGTCCTCAGCTGAGTGGCCTCATCCTACAGTGACTGCACCTAATATTAGAGGTGGGCAACCTCAGCTCGAAGAGCCACCGTCTCACTACTCTCCCCTACATCCACACCCTTGCCCTTATTAGGCGATGGTGGTCTCTCCCTTTGCTGTGAAGGGAGTCTCTCCTCCATCTGCCCTGTCTCCCACGACCTCTGTGGAGCCCGTGACATCCTCTAGTGTCTCTCCTATGAGATTCGTCGTTGCTCTCTCCCTCTGTAACCCCGTGTTGCCTCAATAGTAGCTTGTCGTCACATCCCCATATGGTGCACCATAGCGTGCACTGGACCCTATGCCCTCGTCATCCGAGGAGGGCGGATGCCTACATACCAGGCATTGTACCCATCTGCAACCTTGGCATCATCACCATCCACTAGCTATATGGGGGCATCATCTACATCTTGACTCTAGAATCGCTGCATATCTGGAGCCCCGCTCAGTGTAGTACTATCTCAAACAGTCCGAGAGTACTCGTAATCCTTGAGATACGGGATCCCCTACTGTAGACCGAACTGTCATAGTACCCGATCATAGCAGTGGAGCTCTACCTCTCCTCGCTCCATCCTCAGCCAGTAGACTCGCCTGATGCGAGCCATCTCCTGCCCATCCTATGCCCACCCGGGGTGCTCTCGCCATGGCCTCCAGGTGATCTAATCTGGGATGAGGTCATCTAGTAACCTTCGAGACATCGACAGATCTATCTATCACTGTGACCCTCTCTACAACCACCAGTAGAAAACCCGAGGTCTCTCTCGATCAACACCTGTCAATGGGAGCCCTACCGGCCTCTGCATTGCAATGTGCTCCCAGAACCAAACCTGTAGCAGCAATGTCAAAACCAAACATCGACCTCCCTTGTATACGACCCCATGCAGGATCCTATACAAGTGGTAGAGTACAAAGCTCCCCCATGAAAATTTGTACACGTGGTCTCTCATATTGCAGACTATGTCTGAGAGCACCCACGGTAGTCTGCATCCGCTCTGGTGGCACAGCAGTAAGCCACTGACAACTCCTGCCAAAACCCGTGTCAGCCTAGATGCCCCAGGCATTTATCGTAGAGACTCGATGTTCACTCCGTCCTTCTCCAAGGCGAATCTAGGGTCTCTAATGAGCCTCATCATCTCCTAGCCTTGATTGGCCGCAAGCGTCATCAGCCGTCCTTGTATGGGGATCCTCATGATCCTCCATACGTCCTCTAGAGTGGGAGCCATCTCCCCTATCGATAATCGAAAGCAAGATGACCCTGGATACCACCTCTCTGCTAGGGTTGTCAGTAGCCCCATGTCAGTTGACACTTTGGCATCTCTGCCACATGTTTTAGGCTGACCAGTCCAAGTCGGTCATGCTCTACCTGGTCAAGCACAGCTATGTCATCTCTTAGCCTACCGTATTTCCATTCCTAGCTCTTTAGTAACCCCTTCTACAAAACAAACAATAAAACAACAAAATAATTAATAAACCAATAATTAACATCAAATTAAACAACTTAAAATCAAGTTTTAAATGATATCATCCACCATTGGATGATATCGTCCCCAATTGGGCAAAATCATCTTTTGTGAGGACGAAATCATCTCCTATTTTGCAATTTGGGAATCGTCCCTTGTTGGATGAAATCGCCCCTACTTCACCGATTTCACCATCAGACGAAATTGACGATCTAGGGACGATTTTGACGAAATTGAAATGATTTTGTCTCGACGACGTCGATGGCCTAAAAACGGTCGCGATGCCCCAAACAATCAAATTTAAATCAAAACAACTTACATAAAGTTCCATTAAACATAATCTACTAGGATTAGATCCTTACCCGTAGCCTCCGCCAGACCTCTGTCACTCTATGCACTGTCTCCACCATATTTTTCTGCAGAACTTTGGAACAGTCAAAGTGAATAGTAAAAATGAATTAGGGTTTTACCCTATTTTTTTAATTTTATTTAAAAAACTCAACATTCTAAATTTTTATTTTTCGCGTTTTTACCTCAAATGTTCGATTTGGGTAAAAACACAGAGGGGGCACCCTAGTCAGTATTTGTACGATTCGACCAAGAATCATCGTCTAAAAAATTGAGTATATTTTTACTTTCTCATAAAACAGGAAAAACTTGTCCTTAACGCATTTTCTTCGAAAAATTCGCTAAAGAGGGGGCAAAATGTAGCACCCTAAAATTGGCATGATTAAAACCTTAGTAAAAAGATAAAATATTAAAATTTGAATTTCAACCCCAAACTACTCGTTAAACCGCCTTTTACCCACTTTCCTCATTTTCTATGCCATTTTTAGGATTTGTTTTGATCGTTGGACGATATCGTCACAGATTAGACGAAATCATCCCCGATCTGATGAATTCGTCAGGGTGGAGGGTGGGGAGTTAACAACAGCAGCTGTTGTTAACTCCCCACCCTCCACCCTCAAATGGAATAGAATGTCCAGAAGATTTCGTACCAAAACCAAATTTTTATAATTAGCTTCTATTTCAATAGCCTCTCCAACTCGGGCAGAAGCATGTCTGCACGGTTGGAGATTTCCCTGTTGGAGATCTCCTAGATTGGGATGATCCCCAACCTCCCAAACCTCTTTTTAATCCTATATAAACTAGGATTTTTCTAGTTTATCCCCCTGACCCCCTGCCTCCCTGCCTCCCTGCCTAATTCTTGCTGATTCTCCCTGAACCCCAAAACCCTTTGTTGATAGGATTTCATTGCAGAGTTAGCTCCTTATTCCCTCGCATTATTGCTTGCATTTTTTTTTATTGCAGGAATTCTACTGTTTTTCAGTCGAGGCTAGCTTGGATCGTCGCAGATGATCTCGGATGATTGTGGACGATTTCGTACGATTGGAGGCGATCCTGACTATAGTCCAAATTGGGGGCAGTTCAAGTTTAGATTTCACATTTTCTTAAGCTTTTCTGCATTTTTCATAACATATTTTTGCACTGTTTTAAGTTACTATGTTTTATGCCTCTTAGAGTTCACCTCATTTAGCATAATTGCATGATAAAGGTAAAATCAATCATTAAATTTACTGCATTTCCTCATTTGTTATTAGACACTATTATTTAGGCATGTTTGCTGTTATTTCTATCCTTATCCTCTATTTTTGCACCTGCATATTTGGTATTTTGTATCTATTTTTGTGATTGCAGGTTTTTGATGAATTCGTCAGATTTTAGATGATCATGTCTGATTTCAGATGACCTCCTATGATTTAGGATGATTATGTACAAACTGAGATGATCTGAACTGCTACAAGACTCAGAATCTCCATTAGACATCCGGAATCAGGTATGATACCTTCTAGTTAGCATATTCTCTGTTATTTGCATCCATTTATGTGTTCTGTATTCATTTAAATCAGCATTGGCATATAGAATAGTTTAGATTCATATCGGCCAAACCTAGGACTTGAATGATCAAGCATAAAAATGAACACATCAAACACACTATCAATCTAGGCGTGGAAACTGCCATTCAAAAGTTTCCTGGTGAACCCACCATCCGTCGAAAATTCACCCTTATACACCTCCCCCGAGAGGCGGGACCTTCAAAGGGCCTCTCAGTCCGAGGTATTGTCCCATCCTTTTCACATCCCCCTTTCGGGCATGGATCCTATAGCCTAAAGGTAAGGGTGCAAAAAATTTGGAGCGATACAGCTATTAGGTGGATTAGATGATGTATTCAAGGACAAATTCCTACTCCTTGGATGATAATTGTGATTCCCATTTTGGGAATTTCCAAATGCTTGAACTTCTTCTTCTAAAAGCTCATCTTCCTCGTCTATTTCATCATTTTTAGGAGCACTTATTTCAACCACCAATGCATGGCTTTTGCCTTTACTTGAATTAGCTTCATGAGAATAATCATTAATAGGCACAATTTCCAATTCATCGATATCCTATTGTAAAATACCCCTAGCCTATTGGAGTACCAAACATTCATTCTTGTTATGCTCATTCATAGAGTGTACTCTACACCAATTACTCCTAGAAAAATAAAAAATATTAACTATTGCTTGAGATTGGTTAGTACCACTTGGATTAGTGATAGGACTAGGCACTCCTCCATTGTTGGGCTTGGTATTCCATTGTTTCCTTTGGAAACCAAAACTCCTATTTTGGGATGTCTGCTTTTGATATTGAACCATGTCACTACTTAGCTTTTGAACCAATCTCTTTAGATCTTTAACTTCTGATTTGAGTTCTATTGGTTGGCTATTTTTTGCGTTGGGCTTAGCTGTATTCCAAAACTCTAGAATGTTTTGATTTGGTGTAGGCAAAACCTAAGGATTTTTCAATGTGGTCCTTTGAGAAGCAATATGGTCCTCTAATAGAAGAGGGTTTGTTTCTTGAATGGGTGTATTCAGATAAGCAACTGAGGTGGGATTAGTGAGCATATTTGGGTAGCCCTTATTGTAAGGTATGGTATTCAACATGGGAGTTTGACTCAACAAGGCTTGATTTATCATGTGAATCTGATTGTAAGCTCCCAGATGTCCTACTATAGGTAGTTGTCCTATCCCATAGCCCTAAGGCATTAATTATTGCTCAATGGTCATGGCTTTTGTGTAAGCTAAGGCCAGAGAAGTAACCAAAGGATTCCTTCTAGCAAACATGGTCATCAAAGGATCTAAGGCTCCAAAATAAATTTGGAGAGCCACATCACAAAAAAATGACCTGTTAACCTAGTGTAAAGCTTTTGAAACCTGGTGTTAAAAATTCTAATGGGTTCATTAGGTCCTCTCTTACAGGTCACAAATTTATTTTAAATCACCGACAAATCTATAGTTAACCTGCATTGATCAACAAAAGTTATTTCTAATTGGACTCATTGTGAGACAAGCAAAGTCTTACTAAGATCGAAGAATGCTCCACAAGATCAATCACACACAAAAGAGAAAAACCACAACACCAATATTAAGTGGTAAAACCCTACTTCAAATGAAGAAGGGAAACATCCACTATGAAGCTCACTATATTACTCAATGATTCAACAGTACAAGAATGCTTCAATGTTATGCAAAAATATGCATCAACATGATATGACAAGATGTAGTAGAAAAAACCCCTATTTAAAGAGAATATTTTCTACTACAACCCTAAAATTACCCTAATATTATCACAATATTATCTTGATATGTGTGACAAATCTTATCACAATATTATCTTGAGATGTGTGACAAGTGGCATCTATAAAATATTAAAAAGTGATTGGTTACTTTTTAATATTTGCTAGAAAATGGGAAATAAATTTTTCCCACAAATTAAAAATTCCTAGCACCCTTATTTTATTTATTAATTGGGTGGGAATATTTTTACATAAAATAGAATTATTTTCTAATTCAAATATTATTCTTTAGACTTTATATTTTAGTCTAAGAATAATTTACACAATGTTGCATTACATATTCCAACACTCCCCCTTAATGCAATATTGGGGAAAGGAATTATAAAACAAAGAAACATTCTCCCCATAAATATACAAATAGGGATGAGAATCAAATGAGTAATATAGTTACAATGAGCTTCTATGACCAAGAATGGTCTACAATAAGGCACCAATAAAAAATGGGCCAAAATTAGACTACAAGCCCCTAGTGGAGTAGCTTCAGATACAATCAGATTACAAAGCCATGTATCAACCACAAGTGGTTGCAAATGACAAGAAGAAAATGTCACAAGGGTGTCTTCAGTAATCCTGCAAAACCCCAAATGGAAGTACCTACAAGCTACAATCATATCAACATAAGATCAGTTAGATACATCATCATAAATATATTCACTACAGCATATATGAATATCCAAATATGATAACAAAATTGATCTAACAAATAGTGAACTATAAGTCATCACAAAAAGATGCCAAGCCATACTTATAGTCACGTACTATATAGTTGATCAAAAAATATCATGTACAAAGTTGCATAAAGAAAACAAGGAGTACCATGATAATGAAAACTCTAAAGTACCATGTACAAAAGTAGCACAAGGCTAAAAAAAAAGTACCATGTACAAGAGTTGCATAAGGTATATGAAAATAATAAAGTGTGCACACCAATTGCATAAAGCCAACCATAAAATATCATGTACAAAAGTAGCATAAATGCTAACAAGAAAGTACCATGATAAACCAATTGCATAATACCAACTACATAAAAACATGTACAAAGTTGCACAAGGCAACAAGAAAGTACCATGTAAAAGAGTCGCATAAAGCAATTGCATCATATACCATAATTACACAATTCCATATACAAAGTAACATGTACAAAAGTTGCACAAGGCAAACAAGAAAGTACCATGTTCAAAAGAGATGCAAAAAGTAATTATACCACCAAATATCAACTCATATATATAGCACAAAACACCTCATAAGGATGAATTTGTCATCACACAAGTGTAACTACACTTCATTCCACCTTGAGGACAACTTCACCAAACCAAGTGAGTCCCTCAGCTTACAAAACTGCTCCTTGGGAAGATATTTGGTGAACAAATCAACAGAATTAGAAGATGATGGGCAATACTCCAACTGAATAGTCCCATACAATACATTCTCTCTGATAAAGTGGGCTTGTATTTCAACATGCTTTGTCCTTTGATGCATTACAGGATTTTTAGCCAAGAAAATAGATAATTGATTATCGAAGAGCAAACATGAAGTACCAAATTTCTCAAAGCCAATTTCCTTCATGAGGGTATGAAGCCAAATCGCTTCTTGTGCAGCTGTTGTTGTAGCCTTATACTCCACTTCCATTGTAGAAAGAGCAATTGTATATTGCTTCTTGGAATACCAAGAGATAGTTGCAGACCCAATACTAAAAACATATGTTGTGGTAGATTTTCTGTCTATTCTATCCCCTCCAAAATTAGAATCAACATAGCCAAAAATAGCAAATAAAGGAAGCCTAGAATACTTTAGTGCCAAATCTCTAGTACCTGAAAGGTACTTCAAAATCTTCTTGGTAGCTTGTAAGTTCTCAATATAAGGTTTCTGTATGAACCTAGCCATCATACCAACTACAAAAGCAATATTTGGCCTTGTGATGGTAACATAAAGAAGACTACCAATGAGCTGACTATATAATGTAGCATCAACCAACTGATATTTTGTACTTACTTCCAACCTAACCCCTATAGAAATAGGAATGGAAGTAGGATTGTCATCCTTTAAATCAAACCTCTTAAGAATATCTTCAATATACTTGGATTGACTCAAAAAGGTATAATACTCATGCTGATAAACTTGTATGCCAAGATAGTAGTGTAGAAGACCAAGATCAATCATTTCATACTCTGAATTTAATTTGGAGATGAAATAAAAAATGGCCTTATTCTCATTTCCAGTCATAACAAGGTCATCAACAAATAGAGCAATTAAAATGACCAAGTTATCTTTCCTAAGCACATAGATTTTTGTATCTAAATAGCATTTATCACAACCAAGAGACAAGAAGTAACCTTAAATCTTCATGTACCATGCTTTATGTGCTTGCTTCAGACCATATAAGATTTTCTTTAGTTTACACACAACTATTTTCTTACCTTTTACAACAATTCCTTGTGGTTGACTCATGTAGATATCCACATCCAAATAACCATTTAGAAAGGCACTTTTCACATCAAGCTGAAAAATCTGCCAACCTTGAGCAGTGACAATAGCAATGAGAAGCCGAATGGTGGGCATTTTGGCAATTGGTGCAAAGGTTTCATCATGGTCAATGCCATATTTTTGAGCATAACCCTAGCAACCAATCTAGCCTTATAATTTTCTATATCTCCATTAGAATTGTACTTGATTCTATAGACCCACTTGTTCCCAATAACATTTATCTTATTAGGATAAGGCACTAGATCCCAAGTTTTATTCTTTAGAAGAGAATCCATCTCAACCTTCATGGCATCAACCCAACAAGAGTGTTGTGAAGATTCTTGGTAAGAAGTAGGCTCATGATCATTCTCTATCTTATCTATAAGAGACATGTTAAGGGTCATACTTCTAGTTATCCTTTGGCTAACTAAATTCTGCTCTTTAGGAACTCTAGAATGATCCAACCACTTGGTCCCTTTGACACAAAGCCCACCCTTTTCTAACTCAAGAAGTTCTTCATTGAATTTGACATCTCTTGAAACAAATACAATGCGTGAAGAAGGTGAGTATAACCTGTAGCCTCTATTTTCTGCATCATAGCCAACAAAGATGCATTTTGAGACTTTTTGTCCAATTTCTTCCTCTTTTCTGAAGGAATATATGAAAATGCAGCACATCCAAACACTCTTAAGTGTGACAAATTCAGCTTCTTACCATTCCAAACCTCATAAGGAGTCTTCCCATCAATTTATTTTGAAGGACACCTGTTAAGAATGTAGATTGTTGTATTGGTTGCTTCACCCCAAAGAAATTGAGGTAAGTGGTCACCAAGCATGCATCTTACCATCTCCATGATTTTCCTATTTTTTCTCTCTACAACACCATTTTTTTGAGGAGTGTATGGAAAAGTAAACTACCATTTTATCCCATGAGAAGAAAAAAACTCATTGAAATCATTGCCATTGTACTCCCATCCATTGTCACTTCTAATCATTTTGATCTTTGCTCCCTTTTGATTTTCTACCAAAGCTTTGAACTCCTTGAATGTCTCAAAACAATCTAATTTATTCTTAAGTAGATACCCTAAGATCATTCTTAAATAATCATCTATAAAGGTGAGAATATAGGATGCACCACCAAGTGATCTAACATGTAATGGACCCATAATATCTGTATGAATGAGTTGAAAAATTTGTGTGGCCCTTGTTGACTCGTCCTTTGCAAACTTTTGTTCTTGCCTAAGATGCATGTTTCACACAAACCATGAATAGGTGAAATATATATATATATATATATATATATTTTGTATTAAAATGGTGGAATTGATATTCACCATGAATCCGGGCAGGTTTTCTAGCTTTTATGGCCGCCACAGTATTCTGCGTTATCCACCCCAAAAGTTGCCACACAGATCTTCGCGTAGTCCACCCCTATAACCACCATGCCACAATAATTTTAAACCTTTTACACCACTAAAAGCACCAGGAAAGGGACAAGCATTCAGTCTGGCGAGGCCCGAGATTTGAACCTTAGACCTCCACCCCCCTTATGGGGTTTGGATGAACCAATTGGTCTACACCTTAGACCTTGAATAGGTGAAATGTTAGGCAAGCCTTCAACCAAATTTTTGGACTTTATTATTTGAATATTTTGATAGTTTGTATGGCCTAATATTAAGTGCCAAAGCTTGCTACTAGGAGAAATATTAGTTTCTAAACACACTTTAGGAGGAGCATCACCTAACATAAATATTATTCTTCACATAACCTATAATGATTGGTAGCATGTCTTTCCTAATGCTACATGAAGTTGCATTGAACTCAATAGTGTGACCACTTCTAGAAACTTGCAAAACTAAAATTAAATTTCTCCTAAGGTTAGGCACATATAGGACATTATCAAGTAATTTTACTTCAATTACAACATTGCCAACACCTACTTGAAGTCTAGTATTATCACCAATGACAACTGAATATGAAGAGTGCTTATGAAAGTCCACAAACTTATCCTTTTCAAAACACATATGGTTAGTGCATCCAGAATCTAACACCCATTCATTATAAGTAGATGAGTCAATGGAGTAGAGGGCACAAAAAAAGGCATTTTTATTAGAATTTTGCTTTACATTGTTGTTCTTTTTCTTTCCCTTGCCAAACCATTTCTTAGGTCCTTGTCCCTTCGCCTTTTCTTGCTCTTCCTTTTCTGCAATCTTCTTCTTCTTGAAACAATTTTGTTCCTTGTGGCCTTTGTTGCCACAAAAGTTGCAAGTGAAATAAACTCTAGGCTTGTTGGGTTGGAAATTTTAATTTTTCCTTCTCTTGTATTTCTTCTTTAAGGAAGCCTTAGTGGCACTCAAGGCAACATTCTTTTCCTTGACAACTTGACTATTCACTTTGTCTCTATTAAGAGACTCTTCATGTTGAATCAATAATTGTGAAAGAGTGTTGAGAGGAATGTCATCCTCTTCTTGCTCTAGCCTAGTCTCAATAATGGTGACAAAATTCTTGAACTTGCTTGACAAGTTCCTCAAAATGATAAATCTTAAGAGCTTATCACTTATCCAATCACAATTACAAGCCAATAGTTGAGTTCTCATGTCTTTCATATTTGAGAGGAAGATCAAGGCACTTTCTTCTTCACCTTGCATAGTGCTAAGAATTTTGGACAATAAAGTGAATTTCCTTGATGTGTTGGACCCTAGATGGACTTGTTTTAGCAAATCCCATGCATCTTTAGCATGCTCACAATGTCTTATAGTGAGCAATATCTCATCACTCACACTATTGATAATCATGGAAAGTGCAAGGTGACTCTTGTTGTTGTATGTCTCAAGTGCCCTTGCCTGGGTTGGGATTGATTCATCTCCATTCACAATGGGCCATAACTTTCTTGCTTGAAATTCAGCCCTCATCCTTGGTTCCCATATTCCAAAATTTGATCCATCAAGGATGTGCTTAGGTGTGAAGGATATTCCATGATCAGCCATTCTAGAAAGTGAACATAATCAAAACATAAGATGCATTGACAAAGGAAATAAATGATGCAATAAGAAAGTAGATAAACATACTTGCATATATAAAAAAAATATAACTTTCAAGTAATCTACTTTTCAATCATCAAATATAATCATCATGAAAGATAAACATCATAAAAGATAATTAAAATTAACCATCATCAAGAGAGATAAGCATCATCATGAAAGATAATCAACATCATCATGAACTACTATAACCATATTGCAATTGAATAAAGGAAATAAACCAAGATCAACTTGCAATAGATTAACTTGCAATAAGAAGGTAACTAACCATAACAATCATCTTGCAACAAAATAAACTAATTTGAAGTGAACCATAAAATATTTGTTAAATGTTAGATAGTCAATAAGTTAGTAAGTTAGTGTTCATTTTAAGGTTTTGCTATAGCCTAATGAATTTCCAATTCATCTCACCCAAGGTCAACCAAGCTACCCAAAAGGGTACAGGTACGAGGACCCGAAAAGGACTTGCTATCGATAGAGCGGATTCTTTTGGATTCAATAGGTGTTTAGCAAATATAAACTATGTTGCAAGATTAAGTAAATTTTAATCAAGTACTAAAGTTGTGGTTAGTAAGTTGATTCATTTTTAACCTTCTTGATTAATATGAAAATTAGTAAATTGCAAGTTAGTTGGTTAGTAGATTTTTTAGTAGCAAGTTAGTAAGTTAGTAGTTAGATTAGTTGAGATGCAAAATAGACAAAACACAAATACACACACTTTCTCTTTCTCTTTGTCTCTCTCACTTTCATTCTCTTTTACTTTCATTATGAGAGATACAAGTTACATTAATTTACATTATGCTTCAAGCAAATGCTTGAGAGATATTAGAAGAAATTAATAAAAATAGGGGGAAGAGAGTGAAAAAGTTGATCCGAAAGTGCCTTGTATAATCTAAAACATACTTGGATAACCTTGTAAAATAAGCAAACTCACAGACAACCATTGTTAATGTGAGAAAAGAAAATGACTATAAGGTCTAAATTATTTGACAATTTGACTAAAAATTTGCCAAAAATTGCATAAAAGGATTCTAGTTGCATTTTACAAAAATGCATTTTTAATTTATGCAAAAAAAATGACTATTAGGTCTTAAAATAAAAAAAAAAAACGACTATTTTTTTATTAAAAAAAATAATAAATGACTGTTATTTTTTTATTAAAAACAGTATAATAAAAAATTACTATTTTTTTTATTAAATGACTATTTTTTATTAAAAAAATAAAATAATAAAAAAATTACCCTTTTTTTTATTAAATGACTATTTTTTTATTAAAAAAACAGAAGAATAAAAAAATGGTTGTTTTTTTATTAAATGACTGTTTTTTATTAAAAAACAGAATAATAAAAAAAATTTAGATTGTACAGCAATTATCTTAGATTTATTTTTCACCAAAATAGGGTAAATAATATATGGATATAGGGTTTTTGGGCCTTCCGAACGCAACCATGGGGTTCGTTTGGCTCCAAAACCCTTCCAACAAAAGCTCAATGCCAAAAATTTATAGATTTAAAATGAAAACACCATTTGCAAAAGATCTAACAACTAGATAAAAAAAAAACACAATAAATCTATAAACCCTAATGGAAAATTTGCAAAATAAGTTTACCCAAATATCAAATGCATAAAATACCCAAATATCAAATGCATGCATTAAAACAAAAAAAAATACCTTAATGGGTTTTTCACCTCAAAGGATTGAAGACACTTTATGGAGATCCCAACCGCTCTAATACCAAATGTGAGACAAGCAAAGTCTCCCCAAGATCGAATAATGCTCCACAAGATCAATCACACACAAAAGAGGAAAACAACACCAATATTAAGTGGTAAACCCCTACTTCAAATGAATAATGGAAACATCCACTATGAAGCTCACTATATTACTCAATGATTTAACAATACAAGAATGCTTCAATGTTATGCAAAAACATGCATCAACATGATATGACAAGATGTAGTAGACAACACCCCTATTTAAAGAGAAGATTTTCTACTACAACCCTAAAATTGCCCTAATATTTTCAAAATATTATCTTGAGATGTGTGACAAATATTATCACAATATTATCTTGAGATGTGTGACAAGTGGCATCTATCAAATATTCAAAAGTGATTGGTTACTTTTTAATATTTTCTAGAAAAGGCGAAATAACTTTTTCCCACAAATTAAATATTCCTAGCACCCTTATTTTATTTATTAATTGGGTGGAAATATTTTTACATAAAATAGAATTATTTTTTAATTCAAATATTATTCTTTAGATTTTATATTTTAGTGTAAGAATAATTTACACAATGTTGCATTACATATTCCAACACCCATGACGTAATAGAACCTGTAGGTAAACTAATGTACCAATCAAATGTTGGCTCGTCTAAGGTTAAAGGAAATAACCTACAAGCTACGTCTTCATGCTCAACCTGCAATCGAATTAGCATATCCTTATAAGTATGAATGTGCTCTTCAACCAACATAATACCATCGTGTTTATACCTTTGAAAACTTTTGTCTATACCCTTAGGTATATCATGGGCAACTCCTACCAAGAGTAAAGGATTACTGTGTACCCCATACCAAGCAGCATTAACTACTACATTTGCTACCATCGGATTAGGCTGAGGGGTAACTAGATGAATAATGGATAAAACATGTGCACTAGGGGAACCAACTAAGACCCCACTAGATGGGATGACCACTACCTGAGTTTGAGTTTTATTTGGTTTGTAAGTGGGAGATAAGCTTTGAAAGATAGTATCCTCGGTATCTTTGGATCTGGTAATGATGTGCTTTGAATCCAGTTTAACCATAGTGATTGAAAACTTCTATCAATGATGCATCAAACCATGGCATGAATAAACATTTCAAAATAGATCATTAGTCCTAATGCATCATAAAAATAACATCTCAACAGTTATCACACCCTAAACAAAAAAAAGAGAACAACATTTGTTCAATACCATATATTCAAAACCACCTGTCACAAATAAGTTAGCATAAAAAGTATTTCAGGCCCTCCTAGAACCAAAATGTTGAGTGGTAATTTTAATGGGTTTTTCATCTCAAAATATTGAAGACACTTGATGGAGATCCCAACCACTCTAATACGAAATGTGAGACAAGCAAAGTTTTCCCAAGATCAAGATCAATCACATACAAAAGAGGAAAACCACAACATCAATATTAAGTGGTAAAACCCTACTTCAAATGAAGAAAGGAAACATCTACTATGAAGCTCACTATATTACTCAATGATTTAAAAATACGAGAATGCTTCAATGTTATGCAAAAATATACATCAACATGATATGACAAGATGTAGTAGACAACACCCCTATTTAAAGAGAAGCTTTTCTACTACAACCCTAAAATTGCCCTAATCTTATCATAATCTTATCTTGAGATGTGTGACAAATCTTATCACAATATTATCTTGAGATGTGTGACAAGTGGCATCTATCAAATATTAAAAAGTGATTGGTTACTTTTTAATATTTTCTAGAAAAGGGGAAATAAATTTTTCCCACAAATTAAATATTCCTAGCACCCTTATTTTATTTATTAATTGGGTGGAAATATTTTTACATAAAATAGAATTATTTTCTAATTCAAATATTATTCTTTAGATTTTATATTTTAGTCTAAGAATAATTTACACAATGTTGCATTACATATTCCAACACCCATGATGTGATAGAACCTGTAGGTAAACTAATGTACCAATCAAATGTTGGCTCGTCCAAGGTTAAAGGAAATAACCTACAAGCTACATCTTCATGCTCAACCTGCAATCTAATTAGCATATCCTTATAAGTATGAATGTGCTCTTCAACCAACATAATACCATCGTGTTTATACCTTGGTAAACATTTGTCTATACCCTTAGGAATATCATGGGCAACTCCTACCAAGAGTAAAGGATTACTGTGTACCCCATACCAAGCAACATTAGCTGCTATATTTGTTGCCATCGAATTAGGCTAAGGGGTAACTAGAGGAACAATGGATAAAACATATGCACTAGGAGAACCTACTGAGATCCCACTAGATGGGATGACCACTACCTGAGTTTGAGTTTTATTTGGTTTGTAAGTGGAAGATAAGCTTTGAAATATAGTATCCTCGATAGCTTTGGATTTGGTAATGATGTGCTTTGAATCCAGTTTAACCATAGTGATTGAAAAATTCTATCAATGATGCATCAAACCATAACATGAATAAACATTTCAAAACAAATCGTTAGTCCCAATGCATTATAAAATGAACATCTCAACAGTTATCACACCCTGTGAAAAGAGAACAACATTAGTCCAATACCATATATTCAAAACCACCTGTCACAAACAAGTTAGCATAAAAATCATTTCAGGCCCTCCTTCTAGAATCAAAATGTTGAATGGTAATTTTACCCTATTGCAAAACCACACCCACAACTAGGATATCATGTCAGATAAAACCCTCTCTTAAAAAGAAGTAGGAATATTCTCCAAGGTTTTTTAGATATGGTCTATAAGACAAAGATAATAATATCCCAATAAAATTTGCAAATGACCATTCACAAGGGGCCTAATGGTAACTTTTATTTTTATGCTTCAAATAATGAAAAGGACTTGAGTTCCTTTGTTTATAAAATCAAAATATAAACATTTAAGAACCAGTTATTAAATCTTGCCTTTGATTTAACTGTAATATTCACCCATGTTTATGTTAGTAGTTCTTTTTATCCTTTGCTTTAAAGAAAATGCTCTGCTAACTAGTGTTGTGGAATAGCCACTTCCTTTTATCTTTGTTTAGAAATGAGATCTGCGTTAGCATTTGGAGTTAGTTGGTTCCTTTTACTTCAAATTTATGTGCAGTGTTTGACAATGTTGTGGGGAACCCACTTCATTTTATCTTCATTTTAACATGATACCTCACTCATAAATACCCCTTTCCTGCTTTAACAGATTCATTTTATCTTATACTTTATGTGACGAAAGGAAATGGTTAGGATTAGAACTTAATTTAATGAAAATAAACTCAAAAGGTAGAGTTAGAAAAAGTGAAAACAAAAATCTAGAAAGAGGGACTAGATGCTTGAAAAACTCTGGAAGATGACCAAAAATTAACAGTTCTAGAAAAGGACAAAAAATTTACAAGTTTTGGAGAAGGACCAGAAACTAACTAGAACACTATAGAATCTAGAAATAGATCAGAGTTTTGAAATGATTAATGAACAGAGAAGGAATTAGTTAATCTGGAATAGGACCAAAAGTTAACTTTCTAGACAAGGACCAAAAATCAAAGCCTCTGTAAATTGGACCAAATGATAAAGTAACAACAAATAAAAGAGATAACCCTACAAATATCATTGATAATTGATGTAACACGTAAATCATATTAGAAAAAATACATAGCCACATTAGACCTACACAAGCATAATCCAAATAATGGTTATGGCGAGATTCAAAGGTTTTCTTTCAAATATATTGGAATTTTACATATTGATGTAACCATTTGCATGCATAAAAATCCACTAAAATCCAATATATTACAAAAAAATAACACCAGATATAACAAAAAAATATTATTTTATATTCTGCCAATCTGCATTAGAGTTCTAATTTTTAATACAAAAAAAGAGCAAAACCTCATTCAATAGTAGCCAAAATCCTCTTTTCTTTTCTTCAGAGTTCTCCTCTTCATCAATTTTCTCTCCTCGTTCTTATCCTCCAACACTGTACTTAAATGCCTCCCTCTATTTCATTTTATGTTCATATGTAACGTACACCCGTAGAGTGTTTTCTTTTTCCTTCTTCATAACGACCTTTTATATCCTCCCAAATAAGCCATATGAAATATTGCAAATGTTGAACCTTATAACTCCCACGTGCGTGCCAAATGCCCTATTATGCCCAGCTATTTTATAATGGATGACCTTTGTGCAAAAAGAAGTGTAGGACTTTAATCATTATCTTCATTTCCTCGTTAAAGCATAATCAAGGACTTCACAATAAAATAAAATTTGATTTTTATAAATGCTCGGATCTATGTCTTGCCTAGTTGGCATGCACCTACCACTTCCCCTCAAAAACTGGTCTTACCGACCTGTCTGACTGTTATACCTACATCTATTTTGATCTACGGACTACACCAACCATGTAACATACCTTCTACTATTCTTTGTGTCCTTTCCTTTGGATACGCGTGTGTTTCGTCTAACTTGGTAACATTTGAAAGACATCTTAACAAAACTTGCTTGCCTTTGTGTTGGACGCCCGATGTCTATATTATCCATCAAACTTAGGGTAGATATTCATGAAATTACATCCCCCACTAGCAACACCCTACATAATTCCAAGTTGTCAGTTGTGATAATCTATTGGCAGGTGTGAATTTATATTATAACCATCACATCTTCTATACAGAGGTCATCCACTAAATATATCATCTGATGTCACTAGAATATATGCTAGAGTGGCTATATTTCCACTGTCACTCCTGCCTATGATATTTTTAGATACCCTCGTGTACACGTTATTGATGATGGGAAAAAAATCTTGCTGTAACAGAACTGCCCCACAAACTCTACACAATCAAGCTCCATATGGCAATCTATTTTTGTGTTGCATACAACGAGATAACATTACTATCGCTACATTAATGTTAACCTGCATCCAATATGTGAAGATGTCATCACCATTTTCACCAAAATATTCCATATCTTTCATGTTAATTCTTGAATTTGTCACGTCGACAACCGATCGTTACTTGCTATCCATTGATATTTAGCCACGACAACTATATCCATATCCACTACATGTCGGTTACGTCTTTTATTTGTCTAGCTTGCAAACATTTCCTAATTTCCATGTAGCTTTGTCTATGTCCTCTTATGACATATCACAAGGTTCATCAACTCATTGTGTCTCCTACTCTGATTATCACGTGAATCTATCATCAACCTTCGAATAATTCCATTTGTCTTGGCATACCTTATGTGCCAATTTGCTATCAACATCATAAGCTCATATTTTTTGCTTGTTGCCCATAATAGCTAGTGATTTCTGTCAACCCGTGAAGATATACTTGTAGCCTTATCTCCACACCTATGGTTGATTAAAATGGCATCCTTATCCCTTTCACCGGCATAACCACTTCACTCTACCAAAGATCCCTCCGTCCAACCTGTAATCCATGTGTAATAGAAGACTATACTATTATTTGAATAAGCCTCCACGTTGTTAGTAATGGCATCAATGTATCTACATCAAACATCCACCTCATCTGGTTACTCTATCGAAAGCCCTTCTACCATTAACAGCCAACCATTGCACATGAAATGTCACTTCAAGGTTCTATGTCATCGTCGAATGGCTGCCATGGATTCTCAGTATACGTTGTTCTTTGACTCGTTCTTGTTGCCTCAACCATGTCATCAGATACCTATTCGGTCAGCATCGATGTTCACAAGGTCTTCCTAGATTACGTAACCATACCACTTGGGTCCTTCGTCTTCGTCGTAAGCTCCCAACCAGATATAAACTCTGTAAATAATACGAGACATCACCTCAGATAAATAAAACATATAAATCAAAACTCAAATCCTTAATATAATAAAACCAATAAAACTTTATAAACCTAAAACATAACCATACACGACATAAATAAAGCTACAAATGTAACACAAGACAACTGAACCAACACTTTCATTAAACTAATAAAACAAAACTCACACAAATTAACATTAAAGACAATAAAATACAAATTACATTAAAGCTAAACTAATCATACTAAATCCAAACCAAATTAAATTAAAATCCAATCCAAAGTTTCACCTTATTTTATAAAGGTATATATATATCCTCTTTATTATTATTTTTTTAATTTTATTTATTTAATTAGAATGACACAAAGTTTGAATTGATAAAAGTACGACCATTGATACATTAAAATAAACCTTTAACATTCAAACAAAAATCCTTAAGATAAACTTATCATGCATTGCGACTTCCAATAAGGAGATCTTATCAAACAAAACTATGGATAAGGACCCAAATAAAATGACACTCCTAAATACCCAAGACTCTAAAACACAACCAAACAAAATATGGGTCCCCAAGCCTTTGGGGATAGTTGTGGTGAGGCCATAACAGGTTCCATGTCAAGCAATAAACCATCTACCCTGCCTCACCCGTCGAAGCTGCTTTCCAACATCCGCCCAAGCCGAAAAATCCTTGTACGATCGCCATACCACCTGCCCTGGCACTAGTAATGAGAATATATCGACATAATGGTCCACATCGCCTACATGGTACCAGCTTTGCCCTCTATCCTCCACCCTCTTTCATAGGATAGCGTATCCTATCTCCCGGTCTACCAGATGCACTCGAGTCATCCACGATAATCCATGTAGTCACTCCATAGCTATGTGCTACCATCTCTAGTACTGCAACAAGAAGCTACACCCCAAGACCTTCCATAGATAGTAGTGGATCTCATACAACTCATCATATAGTTGTTCCAGTAGTGTAGTCCCCCAAGCCATCGCTAGAGGCTCATCCTTGGTGCACCCTCTAGGGCATACACCAGCTCTAGCAGGTTCCAAGGGAACCTAGCTCCTGAAGAATCCATGAGAAGCATATTGGAGATGAGGGTCATTAGTAGCACATGCCTCACCCCCAAAACCCTCTCCTCATGCCATAACCCCACTAGTATCCCTCTATTCAGATAGTATAGCTTTGCCACATCTGCATCCTTGTCGAAGTACCTCATCAACAATGCACCTCTTTGGTCATGGTGCATAGAGTGGATTGGTTGCCCCTCTATTGGAATCCATAGAATCTGATAGATGCCCTCTAGCATCACCATCATCTTCCCCATAGGTAGGTGGAAGGTGTTGGTGCGTGAGTCCCACATGTTAATCAGAGCATTCAAGTAGGCCTGGTCACATATCATAGGCTCCAACCAGGTAATAAACTTGAGCCCCATTGCATCAAGCCACTCCCAGTTAGCCTCACTCAAGGCATATTGGGTGGTATGGAAGAGCTTCGGTGTGTGATATCGACTCTTCACCACCTAGTAAAGCAATAAATAAATAAGAGCCCCAATAAGCAGGCATTCACCATGCACCACAATGGCCTCCAAAATACCCAAAAATAATAGAACACTACTCTATTTAAGCAATCTAATTGCACAAAACATAAACAAAATACAAAAATAAAAAATCTAGCATATTACATCTACACTAGGGTTTCATTACCTATCCCGTAATGTGATGTTTAAAAAAAACAAAAGATAAAACTCAAAAAAATTTGCTATATTTCATCTACATTAGGTTTAATTACAGAAGGTTAAAATAACTTAAAACTCTAGTGTATTCTATTTAAAATAGGTTTAATTACTTATTTTACACAAATCAAAAAACAACAAAACAAAATTGTCATTTTAAAATAAAAAATAATGAGGGAGTCGAGTCACCACATACCTGCCTCGCATTGGATCCTCTTTTGGATTCCTATGCTTTCTAACTCATGGTGGTTGTGGGGTGATTTAAACAGCGCTTTGCTACAAAAAAATAATCCTCTTCTTCTTCACCTCTTAGATGGCCATAGAAAACATGCAATAATGAGCCCAAAGCTTGCATTTGAGGTTTATATAGGGGTTCAACAGTCCTATTCATCCTAGGGTGGGATGAACATACTTTTGGTCATTCATACCACCCTAGGATGAATACAAAAGTTGCATTCATCCCACCCTAGGATGAATACAATAGTTTTAGGCCAAAACAACTTCAAATGCCCCAAAAAGGGTCCAATACCCACCAAAAACAAGTCAAATCTGATGGAATTCACTCAGGATAAATATGGAACCCAAATTATTTATGGATGCATGGAAAAGTTACTAATTTACTCCCCAAGAAGGTCAGTATGGTCATACCGCCCCATGGAAATGAAGTTTTCAACTCTTTGCTTCCACGAAACCTCTATAGCATCATAAAAATAATTTCACAACTATGCCATTTTTCAATGGATACAACTGAAGGTAACCTTAACAAAATTCATCTAGGTCAAGCGACTCATCACTTTTCTCATGATTCATTCCCTCATCGACTCATTTCTTGAGGAGTTAGTCATACTTGTTGGACATTTTGAGTCCTTAAGCTAAAATGTTGTCATTGATGTCAAAAGAGCATTTAATATCAAAAGGATCTATGAAGGGTTTTTGTGAAAACCAAGGTAGGATAAATAAAAGGTTTTATTTAAAATCATGGATAGCATATTTGATCTGGGTTTTTCTTAAAACCCAAGTTGGGCTTTCGTTTCATAAAAAAAGGTACCCCGATGATGGAGTTATTTGAGTTTTAATATTTGGTTTAAATTTTAATTATTTAAAATTTAAATTCAAATTTAAATTTAAATGCAAAGTTTCCCTCCGATGTCATAAAGCAAACATAAATTCATATTTTCATCGATGTCTTCGAAGTGTTTTAAACACTATATAAAGGGGTGGTAAATAAATCAAAGTTTTATCCTTGCTCGTGTGATAAATGTTTGGCATTTGAATAAGTCTATGAGCTCGTGCAAATTTTGAGAAGAGAAACAGGAAAGAAAACAACAGTGCTTGGAAAGTCAAATCATGATGGGAAGCACGGTGCATTGGCTAAAGGACAAGGCAGCGCAAACACCAGGGATCGAATCCCTTGGACGACATTTCATAAGGCATGTGGAAAGCGCTTTGGCGCTTTGTATTTTGTGGAAGGTGGAGGAAGGTTTAAGGCACTTTGGGCATTTTCCTTTCCAACAAGCGCCTAGCTCATGTGGAAACTTAGTCGTGGCTAATATGCTTGCGGTGTGGCAAGTCGGGGGTTCAAATCCCCTTGATGAGGTAATTACATTTTGCATTTAAATAATCTTTATTAGCCCTAAAGTTTGGAGTTATAAGGTAGTTAATGGAAATTAAAGTTTGTTATTAGGTGATGCAGGAGCATCCGAGGGCAGCAAAGCAATCGAAGCATCAACCAAACTTTTGTTGTTATTTCTTTCTAAGTAACAAAGTTATTTTTTTTGCTGTTGTTTTCCAAGTGCTACACAGGGTTGCAAAATCGTGACCCAAGTCGGAGAAATCTAAGTCGGGAGCCAAAGGGTCACGAAATCACGACATGTCACGATTTTGCGACATGTCGCGAAATCGCGACCCAAGTCGGAGAAAGCTAAGTCAGGAGCCAAAGGGTCGTGAAATCACGACATGTCGCGATTTCACGACATGTCGTGAAATCGTGACCCAAGTTAGAGAAAGCAAAGTCGAAAGCCAAAGGGTCGCGAAATCGCGACATGTCACGATTTCACGACATGTTGCGAAATCGTGACCCAAACGAAGAAGGCAAGGCCGAGGGACACAAGGGTCGTGAAATCGCGACATGTCACGATTTCATGACATGTCGCAAAATCGCGACCACTGTAGCGGAACCAAGGCGTGGGGGAGCAATGGTCGCGAAATCGTGACATGTCACGATTTCGTGACCGGAATGGGAGAACAAAGGCTGATGGGAAAAATGGCGCGATATCACAACATGTTGCAATATCACGGCCAAAATGAAGAGGGAAGGTGTCTAAGGAAAATGGTAGTGATATCGCGACCAAACAGAAAGACACGCACTTCCAGTTTCATAAAGACGTCCCTTAGTGCGTGGCAAGTTAGAGGCAGTGAAGCAGCAATTTCAAAGAAGGATTTCAATGGGCCTGTTGGCCACTCTCGCATGAGATATGGAGACGCATTTACAGCAACAAACAGTAAGTAGTAGATCGATAAGAAGATTTCATTGAGGTATGGTAGCCAGTCGTGCACCTCAACTCGAGTCTCATCAATGCAAATTTGGAAAGTTGCTCCAAGTGGCGATTGTAGATCATGGAAAGTGGGGAAAGCATAGAGGATTGGGACCTCAATAAAAACCCATGGATTGTAATGAGAGGGGGTTGGCAAATGGTTGTTATGTTGTATATTCTTGTAAATTCTTCCAAGGTATTGAATACAAAATCTTGGACTCTTGTTTCTCTGGTTTCTTTCTTGTTTCTCTAGTTTTTTTGTATTATGCAAGATCTGTTCTCCACCAAGTGGTATCAGAGCCAGTAGTTCCTGAGCATGCAACAGATCATCGAAGGAGAGGCAGTTGTACCAGGACCTGTGGGAGGGCTTGATATCGGGTGAACAGAATGCCTCCAAGGAGAAATCCTGTTGGTGGGAGAGGCATGGCAGCAACAGAAGATGTTCGAGCTTTGCAGCGGCAAATGCAAGCTCTGCAAGAAGAAATGCGCAGAAGATTGGAGCCAAGAAGAGATGAAGGCAGTGAAGAGGAAGATGATGAAGAAGAAGACTGACCTGAGGAAGAAGAAGAAGCAGTAGAGGAAAAGTTTATTTCGCACAAGGTGCAAGTGCGCTGGTAAGATTTGCAACATTATCATTGACAACGGTAGTATAGATAACCTAGTTTTAGAGGGAATGGTTACAAAGCTACAACTGGAGAGAAAGAAACACCCACATCCATATCGGATCGCGTGGTTGCAGAAAGACCATAAAATTTTGGTCAATGAACAGTGCCTAGTGAAGTTCAGTATTGGAAATTACCATGATGAGGTTCTGTGTGACATTCTACCCATGGATGCGTGCCATTTGCTGCTGGGAAGGCCGTGGCAGTTTGACAGGTGTGTGGTTCATGATGGCCGAGCCAACACCTATTCTGTGACCAAGAATGGAATGCATCATAAGTTGAAGCCCCTGAAGGAGGTGGAAGAAAAGGTATGTGGTAGTGCAAGAATTTTCTTGGTTGACGAAAGAAAGTTTTTAGATGATTTGAAGCATGAGCATATGTGTTATGCATTAGTTCCTAGAGTCAGGGATACAGAATGCAAAGATGCACCAACAGAAGTCCAAGAGTTGTTAAAGGAATTTCTAGATATCATATCTGATAATGTGCCTGAGGGTTTACCCCCAGTAAGAAAAATCAGTCACCATATTGATTTGGTGCTAGGGTCAAGCTTGCCAAATAAGGCTACACATAGAATGACACTTGTAGAAACTGAAGAACTAAACAGGCAGGTCCAGGAGTTGCTGGAGAAAGGGTTGATTAGGGAGAGTCTTAGCCCGTGTGCAGTACCTGCAGTACTAGCACCCAAGAAGGATGGAGAGTGGAGAATGTGCACAGACTCTCAAGCCATCAACAAGATAACAATAAAATATAGATTTCCATTGCCAAGAATGGATGATATCATGGACTATTTGAGTGGAGCTGAGTACTTCACGAAGATTGACCTAAAAAGTGGTTATCATCAGATCCATATCCGAGAAGGAGATGAGTGGAAGACAACCTTCAAGACAAGAGAGGGCCTGTATGAGTGGTTGGTCATGCCATTTGGGCTGTCCAATGCACCAAGTACCTTCATGCGGCTAATGAATGAGGTACTGAAGGATTTTCTGGGGAAGTTTGTCATTGTTTATTTAGATGATATATTAATATTCAGCAGAACCCTAGAGGAACACATGATGCATATCAGGAGGGTTTTTGAAAAGCTGCGGGAGGATTAGTTATTAATAAATCTGAAAAAGTGTAATTTTGTCAAGAAAGAGTTAGTATACCTGGGATTTGTAATCTCAGCAGAAGGTCTGAAAATGGACCCGGGAGAAGGTGAGGGCTATCATAGAATGGCCTACCCCAAGAAGCACAATAGAGGTAAGATCATTTCATGGTCTAGCCAACTTTTACAGGAAGTTTATAAGAAACTTCAGCAGCATTTGTGCACCCCTCATAGAAACAATGAGAGGGTATAAGAAAGAGTTCAAGTGGACCGTAGGTGCTAAAGGGAGCTTTGATGCATTAAAGAAAAATGTCACAGGATAGCCTGTTTTGGCACTTCCAAACTTTAACAAAGTATTTCAGGTCGACTATGATGCCAGTGGCAGTGCAATAGGGGTTGTACTGAGCCAAGAAGGCAGACCTATAGCTTATTTCAATGAAAAGATCAATGATGCTCGGAAAAAGTATTCAGTTTATGACCAAGAATTTTATGCCATAGTTCAAGCTCTGAAGAAGTGGAGGCATTATTTGCTGCCAAAAGAGTTTGTTCTATTTACTAACCATCAGGCATTGCAGTACATCAACATCCAGACAAAACTGAATCAGCAAAACATGAAATGGGTTGAGTTTCTCCAAAGCTATACCTTTGTATTAAAGCACAGGAGTGGGAAATCAAATAGAATTGCAGATGCTTTAAGCAGAAGGCAGAATCTATTGATTGAAATGATAGTGGAAGTAATTGGATTCGAAGAGCTAAAGGGTCTTTATCGTGAAGATCCTGATTTTGCAGCAGCCTGGACGGCTTGCGTGGCACCTGTTACTATGGATAGGACAAAATGGTTGGATTTCCTAATCCAAAATGGAATGCTGTTCAAAGGAAGTAAATTATGCATTCCAAGGAGTTCCATGTGGGAGAACTTAATCAAGGAAAAGCACAACGGAGGACTGGCTGGGCATTTTGGTCGGGATAAGACCATTGCCCTGGTAAATGAAAATTACTACCGGCCGCAACTTCAGCAAGATGTGAGAAAGTTTGTGCAAAGTTGCAGAATATGCCAGATGGCAAAATGCGTAAGGCAAAACACAGGATTATACCAGTCGTTTCCTGTACCTGAGATGTCGTGGGAGGACATAAGCATGGATTTTATTCTTGGATTGCCAAGAACACAGAGGAGAAATGACTCTGTGTTTGTGGTAGTTGACAGGTTCTCCAAGATGGCACACTTCATTCCCTACCAAAAAATAAGTGATGCAGTTCACATTGCAGGGTTATTTTTCAAGGAAGTAGTAAGACTGCACGGTCTACCAAGAAGCATATTTTTTGACAGAGATACAAAATTTGTTAGGTATTTCTGGAGAACATTGTGGAAGAAGCTGAAGACAGATCTGAAGTTCAGTTCTGCATACCACCTACAAACTGATGGACAAACAGAGGTGGTAAATAGAAGTCTGGAAAATTTGCTAAGATGCTTGATAGCAGATAAACCCAAGGGATGGGATTTGGTTTTGCCATAGGCAGAATTTGCATACAACAATTCTATCAACAAGAGTACAAATAAATCTCCATTCCAAATAATATATGGAAACATTCCAAGAAATGTTTCTGAGCTGAGGAAATTGGATAAAGGAGAAAAGTGCAGTGCGGAGGCAGAGGAATTTGTAAAACAGATGAAAAGCCTGCATGAAGAAGTGAAGAAACAGATTACAAGAATGAATACTCAATATAAAGCAAGAGCAGACCAAAAGAAGCGGTTCAAGGAGTTAAAAGTGGGAGATGAAGTCATGGTGCATCTCAGAAAATAAAGATTCCCAGCCAAAACTTATAACAAGTTGAAAAAGAAGAAGTTTGGGCCATGCAGAATACTGCAAAAACGAGATTCAGGAAATGCATATGAAGTGGAATTGCCAAGTGGACTTGACATTTCACCTGTTTTCAACATATCCGATTTAGTAGAATACCATGAAGGAGATAGTACAGAGGCACCAAGCACAGAATTTTGGAACATTCCAGCATCTAGCCCAAACAAAGAAGAGATAGAAGAAATATTAGATACTCGCGAAGGCAGAAGCACAAGGAACAAATAGTATTCTGAGTATTTAATCAAGTGGAAGGGCAGACCTATAGAAGATGCAACTTGGTTGTCAAAAATAGAGGTTGACCACCTGGGTCTTCCTCCCAAAGATCAAAAGTGAGGATCAGTTCTCAATCCACCTCGGGTGTCTGATGCAGGAGCATCCGAGGGCAGCAAAGCAATCAAGCATCAACCAAACTTTTGTTGTTATTCCTTTCTAAGTAACAAAGTTATTTTTTTTGCTGTTGTTTTCCAAGTGCTACACAGGGTCACGAAATCACGACCCAAGTCGGAGAAAGCTAAGTCAGGAGCCAAAGGGTTGCGAAATCATGACATGTCACAAAATCGCAACCCAAGTCAGAGAAAGCTAAGTCGGGAGCCAAAGGGTCGTGAAATCGCGACATGTCGCGATTTCGTGACATGTCGCAAAATCGTGACCCAAGTCAGAGAAAGCTAAGTCAGGAGCCAAAGGGTCGTGAAATCATGACATGTCGCATGATACCACTTGGTGGAGAACTGATCTTGCATAATCCAGAAAAACCAGAGAAACAAGAGCCCAAGATTTTGTATTCAATACTTTGGAAGAATTTACAAGAATATACAACATAACAGCCGTTTGCCAACCCCCTCTCATTACAATCCATGGGTTTTTATCGAGGTCCCGATCCTCTGTGCTTTCCCAACTTTCCACGATCTACAATCGCCACTTGGAGCAACTCTCCAAATTTGCATTGATGAGACTCGAGTTGAGGTGCGCGACTGGCTGCCATACCTCAATGGAATCTTCTTCTCAATCTGCTGCTTACTATTTGTTGCTGTAAATGCGTCTCCAGATCTCATGCGAGAGTGGCCAACATGCCCGTTGAAATCCTTCTTTGAACTGCTGCTTCACTGCCTCTAACTTGCCGCGCACTAAGGGACGTCTTTATGAAACTGGAAGTGTGTGTCTTTCTGTTTGGTAATGAAATTGCGACCCAAGTCGAAGAAAGCTAAGTCGGGAGCCAAAGGGTCATGAAATTGTGACCCTTGTGTCCCTTGGCCTTGCCTTCTCCGTTTGGGTCACGATTTCGCAACATGTTGTGAAATCGCAGCCACTACAGCGGAACCAAGGCGCGGGGGAGTAATGGTCGTGAAATCGTGACATGTCACGATTTCGCGACCAGAACGGGAGAACAGAGGCCGATGGGAAAAACGGTGCGATATCGCGACATGTCGCGATATCGCGGCCAAAATGGAGAGGGAAGGTGCCGAAGGAAAATGGTCGCGATATTGCGACATGTTGTGATATCGCGACCAAATAGAAAGACACGCACTTCCAGTTTCATAAAGACGTCCCTTAGTGCGCGGCAAGTTAGAGGCAATGAAGCAGCAATTTCAAAGAAGGATTTCAACGGGCATGTTGGCCACTCTCGCATGAGATCTGGAGATGCATTTATAGCAACAAATAGTAAGCTGTAGATCAAGAAGAAGATTTTGTTGAGGTATTGCAACCAGTCGCGCACCTCAAATCGAGTCTCATCAATGCAAATTTGGAAAGTTGCTCCAAGTGGCGATTGTAGATCGTGGAAAGTGGGGAAAGCACAGAGGATTGGGACCTCGATAAAAACCCATAGATTGTAATGAGAGGGTGTGGGCAAACGGTTGTTATGCTATATATTCTTGTAAATTCTTCCAAAGTATTGAATACAAAATCTTGGACTCTTGTTTCTCTGGTTTCTTTCTTGTTTCTCTGGTTTTTCTGTATTATGCAAGATCTTTTCTCCACCATTAGGGTTGTGATTATTATTGCAAAGCATAATTGGTTTATGATTTATTTGATGGTTATGGAGAATTAATTTTAGGAGAAATAAGGAGTTGTTTTTTAAAAGCAATTTTGGGAGGCTTATTATTTTTTATAATGGTTTTAATAAAAGGGACTTTGGTGGATGTGTTTATTAACTTGGAGTAAAAATGGTGTAATTTGAGTAATGCTTTATTTTGTGATTATTTGAAGTCCATTAACCCTTTTTTAGATTGGAAAGGAAAGTTGTGTTTAAGTGTGGTAGATTTTATGGACAACTTATTGGCATAAAAAAGGTATGGGCACATTCTCCTATTGATTTTTTATGGTGGTTTATTTCTGAAATATCATTGGAGAGAAAAGGATTGATTATGGTTTCCTTTGATAAAATGATTGGTTGAATTCTTCAAGGTTTTCTAGTTTGTGAGTTGTATTTAAACCTTGTTTTATTAGCATTGTTGTTGAATCCCATTGATGATGAAATGAAATTGAACTTGAGTTAGAAAAGAACATGAGTATCATTGCTATGTGAGACTTGTGCTTGAGCATTGTTGGAAACATTTTGAGTTGGTTAATACATGCTTGGAATAGGGTTTGTGAAAAAGGATTGTTCCTTGAGGTGATTGGTTGAGTTGAGTTGGTTAATACATGCTTGGACTAGGGTTTGTGAGAAAGGATTGTTCCTTGAGGTGATTGGTTGAGTTGATTTGATTAAGCCTAGTCAAGTGGATGCATGTGGTTGTTCAATTTCCTAGAAACAAACTATTCAATATTCTGATTTGAGTTGACATTGATTTGAGTTGAGATTGAGGTTGATTTGAATTGAGATTGAGATATGAGTATAGAACATAGAGTCTCTAACAATTCTTTTGATTCTTCTATTGAGTTGATATTGGGATTTGAGTATAGAAAATATAGAGTCTCTAACAATTCTCTTTATGCTTCTATGAGATTGATTTGAGATATTGATTGTACTTTGAGCTTAGAACATATTGAGTCTCTAACAATTCTCTTTATGATTCTATGTGATTGAGACAAGTCTTTGAGAAGACCTGTGGACTGTTTTGAGTTAAGCTTTTGTGAAATCTTGCTATGCATATTTGAGCAAGTCCTAGAGAGGACTTATTAAGTAGATTTGAGCAAGTCCTAGAGAGGACTTATTGAGCAAATTTGAGCAAGTCCTAGAGAGGTCTTATTGAGAAGATTTGAGCAAGTCCTAGAGAGGACTTTTAGAGTAAATTTGAGCAAGTCCTAAAGATGATTTGTTGAGCATATTTGGACAAGTTATGTGTGAACTTGTTGAGCACATTTGGACAAGTTCTGTGTGAACTTGTTGAGCAAATTTGGACAGGATTTGTGTGAACCTATTGACCAAATTTGGATAGGTTTTGTGTGAACCTGTTGAGAATATTTGAGCAGGTTCTAAGTGAACCTATTAAGAAGAATTATACTAGACCGGCTGTATTGTGTTTAGTGTAAGATATTGAGAAGAAATGTGCTAGACTAATTGAACGGTGTTTGGTACAGTATTAAGACAGAACTTTGGAGGTGATAGAGTATAGAGGACAGAGTCTCAGTGTATATAGATCTAGTAACTAGGACAATTGAAGATAGATTTGAGTGAGGAGTCTTCAAGTGGAGAGAGATCCACAAGTCAGTGCATCAAAGAGACAGAGTCTTCTAGAAGATCACTAGCTAGAGCATAATGGGAAAGAGTTCTCCTGTGGAAGAGTTCCATGAACTTGAGATTTAGGGGATCAACATATATTTTGGACCGAGGTCCATAAATATTGTAATTTGGGAAATATTCTGAAGAGATTATTTGAGAAATATTTAGAAGAAATATTTTCTCTATGGAGATAGCCCACACTGGGTGAACCATGTTAAAATATGTGTCTCTATTGTGTGTGATGATTGGTGCATTGCTTTGGTTATTACTATTGATATTGTCATCGATTATATTGATTAATATTGTTTGGGAAAGAAAATTAAAAAATGGTCTTATACTGTTCACCCCCCTCTTAGTATAAGCTTGTGTTCTTCAATACTCAGATCAAAATCAATGAGCACACACTCAATCAGGAAAATCGCATTCATTCAACGAATCATTGACAAAGATAATCATGCTCCCGCTTGGGGCAGCAAACAAGCATAAATTAAACAAATTCTTGGCATTATAGAATCATATTTATGACTGAAAAATGTCCAAGATCAAGTCAACCTCACTAGAGAGGTTGTACTTGAAGCAAGTTCCTTAGCTCGTAAGAAGCAAGGATTCAAGAATGCATGCTCTTTCCAAGATTGGGGCATCTAAAGTTGGTTAGGTTATTGAGTAACAATAATCATTGAATATTTTAGTCATATTTTTTCTCAAAACTGTGCTGCACACAATGCATCCCAAAAAAGGGCATCTGTAGACACTAAATCTGGTCAATCCAATTATGCTACCATAAGCAATGACTAAAATGACATACCAAGGCCCCTAGGACATCCCTCAGCAGGCATACAGTGGTTCTAACCACTAAGTGCAAGGTTTTGGAAGGTTTTAGGCCACTTTTGGGACCTTTTGAACATCATGTTTCTATTCGTCCCACCCTGGGATGAATACAGATCCTATTTATCCCACCCTAGAGTAAATAGTAGCATTCATCCCAGGGTGGGACGAATAGTAGGTTTGACTAGAAAAAATTCAAATATAGGCAAATGGCACCCAGTAGCGATCATATTCATGGATATTATTTCCCACAAGTTAGGGCACACAAAAAAACTTATGACATGCTCCATGAATGAGGCCAAATTCGGATATTCTCTTCCTCCTCCAATGCATGCCACCCCGGTGGCCAAGTGACGCCTCTTGCCATGCATGCCCTTGCATGCCCTTTTGCACATGAGCCCCCTATGGCTATAAAGTGGATGCATTTTCCACACAAAATAAATATAGGAGTGTTAGGACAAAGCAACCGAGTGCTGCCAAGATTTCCTTTCACCATTTTGTGCCCATTTTAGCTCAGAATCTCTACCTAGCAAAGGAGGTTTTGCGAGGGAACTAGTAGTGCAATTTGTCACATAACCAAAACATCTGAGTGAATTTCCTCACCAAATTTAATGAAAATACACCCCATAGTGTTTTACATAAATACCTAGTGGAATTGGTGGTAAAATTTAGGTAGACTTGGTGGGAGTCCCACCCCTGGGCGCCCCCAATTTGTGACAGTCTTATTCATCCCACCCTGTGACGAATAGAAATTTGTAAACAAATTTGTGACTTTTTTAATTTTTTATTTTCTACATGTTTATATTATGCTACAATTTAAATTTTATGTCATTATGAGTTATATTGGCCGAGATATACTAATTTTAGTGTTTTGTAGGGTCTCATGTAGGTCTACGGTGGTCATCTAGAGAAACACCTGAACTATCACTGATTTTGCAAATTTGATCATATGTATTTTCTTAAAATGTTATTTTATGCATTATGTCCAATTTTTAGGTGTTTTTATATGTTTAGGTTTGGAAATTGCTTTCTTTGGGTTTTACAGATTGGAAAAGTGCACTGTGATTACGCCACACCTACGGATGCAATTTCGATGCAATTTTTGGTGATCTTACTTTACATGCCTCTACAATTTTATATCATTTGAAGTTGTTTTGATACAATATCTATGCATATGCCCATTACAAATCTTTTAGTGCATGTGGGGATTGCATGTTTTACATCATACACACTTGCTATTTGATAGTTTTTAGTTTCCTTGTGTGTAGGTGTAGGTATCTATAGTGCATTAGGAAGGAGCATAGGACATAAATATCTGAGATACAAGCAGTGGAAACCTTGGCCCACCCACTTTGATTGTGGGTACAAGGAAAGACATTGGATGTGCACCCGAGTTACTTGAAGGATTTTGATCCTTGGGCACCCGATTTGTAAATAGTTGTATCAATCATTTGATCCCTCAAAGGGGACATTTTGTAACTTGGATTTTATCTACCTAATTAATAAGAAGTTGATTTAATTTGCTCCAATTCTTGTTATTTTCTATCTTTTCCATCTTACTTGCATGCTTCCATTTGATGCTCTTAAGCAATAGGACATAGATACACACATTGTTTATCATAATTTGGTGCACCATTTTTCCCTCCTTCAGTAGGTTTGCTGATGTTCATTGATCTGGTCAATGCTAGATGCCCCAATCTTGGAAAGGATGTACATCTCAGAATCATTGCTTCCAATGGCATGGAAGGCTTAAATTTGGTGCTCTTATGTATCTAACCATAATCGGGTAGCATACAAGCTAAAATAGGTCCGATAGGTGGAACGATAAAGGCTTATCTCATCATATTTGCTTTTTGCCCTTGCAAATGGGGAAGCTTATGATAGTTGTTAGCAATGATTCATAAGACGAACATGATTCACAAGATTAAGTGTTCAAGTGTTGATTTTGATTATGAATTTGTTATTATGACTACCCCCTCAAGCGATGAGTCGATGAGGAAAAGGGACAAGTGATGAAAGCGATGAGTCGCTTGACCAAGATGATTGATTTGGATAGTTCAAGATGTTGCATTTTGTTGTATGGCAAGTCCTATTACAGCTGTGATTTCAACCATTAATAGTAATTGTACATCTCTATCCCATGGAGCAGTCTGATGCAATGGCCTTCTTAGGGAATCAAGATGATAGCAATTCCATTTTAGCATGTGGTGAATCACTATGTTCGATGATCTGATGAAGATTTCATAGAAGAAATGAAATGAATACCTCATTCCCATGGAGCAGTCCGGCCTCAATGGCCTTCTTTGGGATTGAAGTGAAGACATTTCAATTCAACGATGAATAATTTGGTTCAAATGGCCTTATGGTAATTTACTCATCTTGTTGGATTGCATGGAGCGCAAGTTGCTGCAACCGCCAAGTGTATAGGGTAAACAACTGGATACGAGGTACATTTGAATTTTGTTTTATTTGATTTTTTTGTTATTTGTGAATTTTTGATGATTATGGACCGGTAGATATGCTTTAATGTCCATTTTGAAGCTCCTCATGGTGAGCAAATGTGTGCATTTATATTGTTTCTCGATTTGTTGATGCATTTATGGATGTAATGCCTAGATGATGATGTGATTATGCTATATGTATGGGATGTACTAATGACATGCACTAGCTAGATGATAGATGTATGATTAGATGTTGTGATCTAGATGTGTAGATGCACTATTATGTATGCATATATGGATGCAATGGTGAATGTTAAATGCATGTTTAATTTGTTTCAATTGTTTATGCATTTAATCTATGTGATATGATATGATAGATGATATGTAATGTAATGCATTAATTACATGAGGATGATCTAATACAAATGAACTTGTATGCTTTAATCACTTAAAACATAAGGAATGAATCTAATATGTGTTTAACAAACTACTGGATGACACCATAGAATGTATGAAAATCATGAATGAAAATGGTAAATCTTATCATAAGAATTAATCATTTAAGCATCCATATGTGAGATGAGATGATGTGAGATGTATGGGTTTTCCTTATAAGCTTCTGTAAATTAAAAGATATGCACAAAATAGTCAGTGGCCATCTAAATATCATTGTTGATATCCATCCGATATCTATCCTATTTCATGAACATCCTTTAATAAACAAAACCTCGTAAGGAAAATTGTGATTGATTGATGAGATGATTTGTTGCTATAAGGGATTTTTGAGGTTTTCCATGAGACTCAAACACCCTAGTTGATTAATCAAAAGTTGTATAATGACTACACAAGACTCCTGAAAGATAAAAGCTTTTGTTATGAAGACCAAGATATTCATTATCCCTGTGTGTGCAAATGAATATATTAGATGAGACATAAGACTACCTCATTTCCAAGTGGGATTCATTCAGCCCATTGTTGTAATGAGGATCACCAAATGTTCATCATGATCCTAAGTTTGGATGTAGTTGGACTAGACTACTAGGTAATACAAGCCACCTAAAGCTAGCTCATTTGTAAATTGCTTAGAACTACCCCATTGCCAGGCGGGATTCATTCAGCCCATTGTTGTAATGGGGATCACTCAATGGCTTTCGAATACTGACCATTCCAGGGATTCAAGCTCTTCACCCCCTTCTTTTCTTTTCATTGATTGGGATACTTGCTCATGCTTAGTGATGAAAATCACTATTTATTTTACATTTTTTTTTTTGAGCAAGGGATTTGCTTATGATAAAAATCATTGTTTATTTTGCTTTGCTTTGTTTTGGGATTTTGCTTATTTTGTATGAAAGCAAGGGATTTCTTGGGTAGGGGGGAGCTTGTCCTTTTGTCAATGATCAACATTCTAGACCATGCGCATCACAAGATGAGCAAGTAAAAACCTTTCGCTTAAGGTGACTAGGACCACTTTGTAGTGTTCATCTTTCCTTGTTCAAACTAGGATTGTTAATGTTTAAATTGTGATAGGATTTTGAAATATGCAAGGTACTATCAAAACTAGACCTCATATTCCAAAAGTGAAGATAGCTTTCTACAAAATATGAGAAGATCACTAGGTATGGCTGAATGACCAAAAAACCCTAGTATATTCCTTATAGCAACAGATGGGGTTGTGTTGAAAAACACAATTACTCACAAGGGATGATGGATGATGATGATGTAAAGATGCATGATTAGCATACAAACATGGTGTCATTTGTAATATTGTAAACACAACCTATCCTAATGCAAGTGCAATGGATGAAAATACCTAATGCAATGCAATTAAATGAATGCATGTGCAAAATGTAAATGCAAATGTAAATGTTTTTGTGTTTTTGATGTTTTAAATTGTTTTTGGATTTTATAAATTTTCAATTATTTTTGAATTTTAAATGTTTTTCTAATTTTTATTTGATTTTTTTTTGGATTTTATGTTTTTTAGGGGGAAGGTACGCTACCTTAGGTACCCCTAGTGTGTGTGCCACTCAATGAAAGTGAGGAAGGTGTGATACCTTTAGATTTCTCACTTTGCTTCATTGATCTTGATGTGGATGGTGGGGAAGGTATACTACCTTGAGGACCCCCATTGCATATGTCGTTCACTGTAATGTAATCAACTTGCTTAGGAAGAGTGACAGAAATCAACTCTCCTTGTTGGGGCATAGACCTCTATGAGGTGCCAATATTTTGATGGGATAAAATGAGTGATCCATATGCATGGAGCTCATTCCATTCTAGCAAGTTTTCGACCACCTTCCTGAATGAATGGTAGCCATGGATGTCATGCCCATGTATACGATGGTAGACACAATAGAGGCTTTCATCAGGTGACCCAGGTTTAGGTGCTCTTTGTTTGACCTCTAGTAATATGAATGCATTTGCCTCGTAAAGCTTTTGAAATAAGGTCACAGTAGTCATCTCAAATGTAACTACTCAGTGAGGTGGCTTATTAGGCCTACGAGGATGTGACTGACCTTGGGGTCGCACATGGGATGATGTGGCCTGAACTGGGGTAGGATGAGGCACTATGGATGAACCATCTATGGATAAAATCTTACTATCAATAAGATCCTGAACCACATTTTTGAACCCATAACAATTGTAAATGCCATGGCCCTCTATTCGATGATAGAGGTAGAAGTGATCCTCCCTATAACCCTTAGGTTTAGCTTTGTTTGGGTCTAAAGGGTTTATAGTAGGTAAGGTGATGACCTTAGCTTCCTACAGCTTCTAAAAAATGATAGACATAGGCTCATTTAAAGGAGTCCAAATACGTTGCTAGTGTTTTGAGCATGTAGCACGCTCTGGCTTAGTTTGATGACTAGGTTGAGCCCTAGGTATGTCAATTGCTTGCTTAGGGGGCTCTTCTTACTTTTTTGGTGCAAGGGATGAATTACTAACTATGATTATTTGTTGGTTGACAACCTGAAGCTACTTCTTTTCAAGCATGTTGTATACTATGGCTTTGAAACCTTGACATGATTGAATATCATGACCATTTTATCTATGATATAGATAGTGTAACTCTTCCTCATACCCTTGGGGTTTCGGATGATTTGGATTTAACTGGTGAACCTTAGGTAAGGTGATGGCATTTGTGGTGCATAATCGATTGAAAATCGATACCATAGGCTCAGGCAATGAGGGATACTTGCTAGGTTGTTGGGGTGGTCGAGTTGGTGCTTACTATTGTTGAGGCTTTTCTTGTGATTGTACAGGAGGTGGTTCAACCTCAGATGGGGGTTGCTTTTGTATTTCCTAGCTCTCAAGCTAGATAATGATAAATTGCAATACCTCATTCTATTGCTCCATCTGCACCTCTAGATTAGTCAGGTGATCTTGTATACATTCCAAGACTGACAAGGCTCTCAGGTGTATTGCTAGTGACTGGCTTGAAATACCATCATCGACTGAAGGAGGTGAAAGAGTGGGTGCTATAGAACCCTTAGGTAAATGTAAATCACCCATTTCCTTCATTTGAGATGATGTGGATGCTTCTTGATGATCCACTTTGATAGTGGCATCCACATGCTCATGTTTGTTACTCAGTTCAGATTTCTGCTTCACTTTGTAGTGTTGAAGTGTGCGAGCTTGAGTACCCCTAGTTTGACGTGGGGAAGATACTTGTTCTTGCTCTTTAGAAGGTGCCATGAGAAATGAATCAGGGGTGACTAATTTCAATGGTTTTGGCCCCTTCGATGTGGAAGCAACATCGGATAGCATCATCTATTGTTTTAACTATTTTAGAGTTACTGGGCCCTCTATCTTGATGTTGACCATTCCCACGAACTCGTGAGAAGGTGTTTTTGGATTTTGGACCAGTTGTGGGTGGATCATCAACTGGTCGAGATGATTTTGTATCAATTATGTTAATTGATGTTTTCTTTTCCTCATCAGGTAAGGTGATACCATGAGTTTTGTTGATGGGAGAAGGTAGTGATGGCTTGATGCAAGCTTTGGTCGAATGTTTTTTGATTTCATCCGAGTGAACATTTTGAGGCTCACATGTCACAAGAGTTTCTTATGGCTCTTTGATCACTTTGTAATATTTGAAAGGTTCAGGATCATTGGGGACCACATACACTTGTCCTTGATGTATGAATTTGAGGTTTTGGTGCACTATGGAAGGCACGCATTCCATGTCCCTCATCCATGGTATGCCCAATAGGATATTGTACTACCTTTCACCCCAAAGATGTGACACAATGTAGGCATGATCTTCATTCCCACCTGGATAGGTAGGACTATTGTGCCGATTATTGGGGAAGTGGCATCATTGAAGGCTCTCAATGTGAATGTTGAGTCCTTAATTTGTGAAGGTGGTAGATTTAAATGTTTCAAAGCTGCAATCATGATGATGTTGATAGATGACCCGATGTCAATCAAGACTCTCTTGTATGGAATCTGATTGATGCTCGCTATGATGTGTAGAGGTGGATCGGGTTCATCTCTAGAGATTGGCTTGATCTCCTACTTGTGAAAGGTAATCACAGGGTCCTTATGTAAGTGAATTGAATTCAATGTTGGTAAGGACCATGATAGATTATTAGCTTTAGTTTGATTCTTTGGTATATTGGATTGATCAAGGCATATTTTGTTATCCGCTATAGTATTGATCATACTGATAAAGCCCTCCTCAGGTGGGTCTATGTGCACCTCATTGACATGCTCAACTTGATTGTTGTTGGCCCCATGATTGGGCAGAGGGTTTTTGAATATGTCGATATTTTGATTATCGATAGCTAAGGGGCTATCTATTTGCAATTCATTCTTATCCAACATATTCTGCACTACATTCTTGAATGCGATGCAATCCTCGATATCATGGCCATTTTGTCGATGATAAATACAATAAAGATCTTCCCTATACCCCTTAGGTTTGGGGTGATTAGGATCCAGGGTGCATATCTCGGGTAAGTTCAAAGCCTTGGCCTCACAAAGGTGGTTGAAAATTGATACCAAAGATTCAGGAAATGGTGTATAGTTGTGAGGTGGATATTTTTATTTGTCCTTGCCTTGGTTCCTATTGCACTGGTTGTAATGCGTAGGAGGAGGTTGAGCCTGATAGTTTTGTGGTTGTTGGCTCTATGCTACTTTTGGAATCATTAACATGATTTGATTGACATGTGCAGGCTTGGCCTGCTATGGTTGATGTCGTGTGTTCTTGTTGTTCCATTATTTTTTGGTTTAGAGCTTTAGGTCTCCTTCTTGTAGCTTGATATCTTCAATTACCTTGGCTTGCACCAAAGCCTCCTTCAAATATTTTGCAATTGGAGCAACAATGATATGTGCTTGGCACAAATTTTTGTAAACATTCGGGTGAGTTTAGTAGTGGGAATAGAGAATGGTAATTTTACCATTAATTTTCGCCACCTATTCCCATAATCCATGACTGGCTCATCATCATATTGTCATAGATTGGCCAAGTTAGATAGATTAGTTTTTTTCTTGATACCAAATGAGAAGTGTTCAAGGAAAGCATTCCAACTATTCAAATTTGGTGATGTTATACCTAGGTAATTGATTATACCATTCAATGGTTGTGCCTAAAAGGGTGATCACAAAAGTTCTTAATAACAAGGCATCATCGTGTTATAGCTGGAAACATGCATTCATAAAACTTGTTATATGTTCTTGTGCATCTTCATCACCTTTAAACTTATCCAATCTAGGCATTTCAAAATGCTTAGGATAAGCAGGGCTTGGTACTGATGGACACAATGGTTGATTGTGTATCTTGCTTAAAGTGGGATTTTGACCCACATCTTGTTTTTCGAGAGATTTGACTCTCTCGATAAGCACTTTGTAGGCTTGAGAAGAGATGATCTCTTCCTCTCGAAGGGGTCTTTGGGGTGCAAGTGGAGGTAAGTTTCTTTGAGTTTGAGGTGGTCGATTGTATTCATCATCCACATCTACAGAAGATGGTTCAGGATACTACTGATCCTAGTGATCCCATTCTGATTCTTCATACTGACTATGCTCGAGCTAATTTTGGTGCTAAATGCTTATGTGGTCGAGAAGCATGTTGAGAAGTATGGTGAATATAATCATCTACTCACCTATTATGTAGCTCAAGGTGTGAAGTAGCATGTCTCTCATTGTGTTGCTACCTATACTCACTAAGGGGAGGTAATTCTGATCGAGCCAATATATTTGATCGCTCTTCATACTCCTTTTGATCAAGGAGGTATTGTTCTTCTAGGTGGTGTTCATATAACCATTGTTGGTGCAACCGCTATTGTTTTGCACTTTCTCATTCTAAATTCTCTAAGTGCTCACACTCGACACATAAATCCTCCAATTGATCTTGGAGCATTTGTTCTCTCTGAATTACATCTGACCTATGTGATCGATCTAATCAATTTGTTGTATAAGGTCTATGACTTTGCAACTCTATGTGAGGGGTTCTTATTTACCTCAAATTGTGCAACAAGGTTGGTAACTCTCTTCCCTCGATTTATCGAGGTTGCATTGACATTAAGCTCTTCCCTAGGGGTGCAATCCTCATGCAAGGATGTTGTAGGGGTGTCATGTGTTCATTGGGAACACTCACTGTGGGTATGGATAGGATGCAACTGAGTTATAGTTCCTTCATCCATGATGTACTCTTCAATGGATCCAATAGATCCATGAGGGGTATGATCATGATATATGCTTCCATGCTCAACTATTCCATGTTGCGATCTTCCAACACCTTGATCTAAGAAGTCAAGGTGATGGGTCTTCCAAGGTTGAGCAAGAGGTGTACCTTCTTCACCAATATTGCAGTAGGATAAATGACACCCTCCATGCTTGAAAGGATTTGGCATTACAATGGGCATGTGAATGGTCGCACCCCCTCTATCTCACCTCTCATTGGGATGATTTGGCCTCTCAGTGTGATGAGATGAAGTAGGCCTAGAAATGATCTCATCTAGATCATGAGAAGATCTATTGTTGGTTCTCCTGGGTGGGGTTTCTTGATGAGAACCATTATGAGTGGTGTTGTCTCCTCTAAGACTACCTAAAGTTCATTCAGGTATGTTAGGGGTATGTGTGTTACCTCTAGGGTGTTCTAGGCCCTCTAGTGCATTGGATGCTACCTCAGTCATGGATCGAGGGAATCCCCATGTAGTGACCATAACCTTGTGAATTTATTTTAAATTTTTTTTTTTAAAATTTGAATTCCAAAAAATGTTATGGGTGTTATATACCAAAATGATCAGTGTGATGAGCTGATCACAATGGGCTAGGACTCCAAAAAGTGACTTTCAGGTCAAAATTTGTATTTTTGGAATATTTGGCCAACCAGGGCTCGTGGAAAAATGACCAATTTTAGGAATTTTGGGAAAATGTGGAGCTAGGCCTCAAAAATGGTATGAGGGGTGCACAAGGGGCTAACTAAGACAACAAAACAAATTTGGCAATTTTTGGGGTTGTCTAGGGCTTTTTATGACTATTTTAGTGCAGTTTTCCCTATTTTTGGCTTAAAAATCACTCAAAAATAGAGTAATCATAAAACCAACATAACTTTTTTGTTATAGCTCTGATTTGCATGATTTTTGATTCATTGGATGCAGAATCAAAAAGTAGCAATTTTTTGAAAAATTAGGGTTTGGTCCCAGATCAAGGATCTTATGTTGATTACCCAAACAATAAAGAAACACACAAAGTAGACAATATGATTATCTCTTTTAAGGATTAGATGTGTGTCCTAAGAACTTGTTTTGTGTATTTTGATTTGTTGTGAATATAATCTAAATCTTATCGTGTTTTGCAATAGTTGATGTAATTCTTAGATTATTTAAGGTTTTCACCTATATACTCGCAATGACAAACTTGGTAATGACATCTAGGTTATCTACCCACCAAAATATGGAGATGAAATCCATATATGAGGTAGCATAGGTACTACCAATCCTCACCCAACACACCATGGTCAGTGATACACCCCTCCGAAGAGGAATGCATGCAATTTTCCATGGATAGGATAGTTCTTGAATTGGCCTTGGCCATGGATGGGTCCCGATGATACAATGTTAGACAAGCCAACCGAGTGGTAATGACTTCCATCGTTGGTCTTGATCAATGGGTTGGATGTGAAGGCCCAATGCCACTGATGTTTAACTTTGGATCGTGGTGTGTTGTTTGTTCATTTTAATTTACATAAAAATGCAATGCTCTTTTCACCTACATACATATAATTTGCATTTTATATTCAGACAATGTAGAATGAAAATACACTTTAGAGAATGCACATACAACTAAAATGATATAGCCTTTGATAAAGATTCAAATAGACACACCTAAAAATTAGGCTAAATAGTAGTCTATGCTATAAATAATAGTGCACAGTCTTAGCCTCTATAGACAGTAGAAGCTAAAATCCTAGCTGCTATCTTCTAGGGTGGCTAGCAGAACCAGTCGTTGTTCCCAACAACAGCTAACAAAAGCAAAGAAAAATAAAATTTATTTACCTTTAAATAATTTTTCTATGTATTTTAATTATTACAAAATAGAAGAAGCAAGAAAAAAATTAGATAGGACCTCTTACCAATGGATCCACATCTGATGAAGAAATAGGCTGCTGATTGTTTTTGTTTGTGATTTTTGCTAGTCATTGTCAATCAGGGTGGTTGCGATGCTAGCCACTATCGTTGATGGAAGTTGGTACTATTAGCTGCTATAAATCAAATCATGTTTACCTACATGAATGAAAAATATAAAAACATTAGTAAACAAGTGCAAACATAGGGCCATTTCGTTCATGATCACCACTTGTAAACAATGAAAATCATGCATCTATGCTATTTGCAACATATAACAAATTGAAAGTAAATAATCATGTAATAATTTTCAAGATAAATATAATACAAAATAAGGTGCTCTTTTATTAATCACAAGGAGTTCTGATCTCAATATTTACCTCTTAGGAAATCCCTCAATTTGATACAATTATTACAAATATTGTGGCCCCTCAAAGGGGAGAGATGCATTCAAATGATCTTCACATGTCCACTACTTTGCTTGAGGGCTTATTAGCTGCCTCCTTCTCTAGTGTCAAGAGGAATGATCTTGAATAGCTTTGAATCCTTGATTATCCCTATCACCTGCACACAAGAAAACTAGAAAACATATCAAAAGCACATGATGCCTCTCAAGATGAGGCTAGTTTCCAAGTAAATGCAAGAAAGAAAGCTAAAACTTAAAGGTAAGATGAAATGCATGAAATACACAAAGGAATGTAAAGATTCTTGTAAAACTAGAAGTGAACCATAGAAATACAGTAAAGACGACTAATCTAGGTTAGATAAAGCAAGACAAATACAAAGAATGATAAATCTATGGCTAAAATGCATGCAATGACTAATCAAACCCTAGCCACTATCAAGCAGAGCAGTTGGCTCTGCTAGCCACTATCAAGTTTTATGGCTACATCTATGGGTCATCTTCAAAGATAACGATCATGGTACAATGGTTCTACCCTCTAAATTCTCAATTAGTAATGATCAAATTAGGTCTACAATTGGTGTTCAATAGGTCGATTATATCTCAAGACATAGTTTAGGGGTGAATTTTCTTAGATTTATGGTGAATTACTGGAGAATAGTAATATGGATCCTCAAGTCTCTGGAAACTCCATGGGTGTATGCATAGTTATCATTCCATAATTGGAAAGAATTTCACTACTCCTCAAGGGATGCAAATTGGCTCTCCAATATGATAGGGCTTCATTGCAATGAATTCCTCTCTTCTCTAACCCTTCTCTCCAATTTTGGGAGGGATCTTATAGATTTCCCAAGTCCTCACCTTGGCTTCTCAAGGAATAAAATATCAAGAACCATTTGGAATGGAGCAGTTAGGGTGAGGCTTCTGGAAGCTTCACAGGCCAAAACTACCCAAAAACCATTGTAAATTGGTTGGTTGCAACTAATTTTTCTTAACTTAGGGAGCCTAAGTTTGTTATAGTACTAGCCGCTATTGACCAAGGTGGCTAGGAATCTAGTCACTATAAACCAGAGTGGCTAGGATTCTAGCCGCTATTGACCAGGGTGGCTAGAAATCTAGTTCCTATCGACCAGGGTGACTAGGAATCTAGCTACTATTGACATTAGCGGCTAGAGTTGCATAGGACTAGGCTACCCTAAATGAGTGGTTAGAACCATTGTTGGGTCTTGGAAAGGTTTAAAATAATTCATATGGTTTGCATAGGTGCCCATATGAGTATTCTCCAAAACATGATGTATTTTAGGTGTCTAGAAAATTATCAAGCAGTTCCACCCCCACAGTAGGTACATAATCAAACACAATTTGTAGAAAGACAACAGTTTCATTTTAGGTCCAAAAATAATTACACACCATTGCAAGAGCCCTACTCATCTATCTTTAAGAAGTTGTATGTGGCACAACTTTTCACATTGCCAAAGATTAAACCCAAAGATCCTAGAAATATGAAATCAAAGGCCTATAAAGAGCATTTATACTGCATCTACCATCGACAAAAAGGACATGAGATCAAAACTTACCACAGGTTTAAAGGTATTGTGCAAGATTTATAGGTAGCGGGAAAGATCAAAGTTGATAATCCATTAGTCCAACCTAATCAAAAACTTGTAATTTATCAGACACCTTTGCCTCATCATGAGGCAAATCAATAAGCAACAAGAGCATCAACTTCTACAGTTTCTCCCAACCAAGTAAACTATGTGTCTCAACTATACCAATGTTTTTTAGGGGCTATCAGTGTGGTCACCCGTGGGAAAAAACAAGTGAATCGCACAACCCAAGCTCCCACAATGCAACCAAGTGTCCCCATACAACTAGGACCATCCATTCAACCTCCACCCATCCATAATATGAGTAATCCATCTCATCTAACCATCACCCTGGGCAACTGGTTAACATAGAGTTTAAAGATGACATTAGTAAAACTATCAATATATGAGCTAATACAACAATCACCCCCACATCATGACACATTAATAGAAATTATAAAATCTATTGAAGTGCAATATCAATATCCGAATACCTTCAACTCATTTGTGGAAAGTGTACAAATTTGCATGGAGCCCTCAATAGTATTTTAAAAATTTGAGGAGAAGAGTGTGTCATCAGATTTACCAGATCCTCCTTATGATACACTGTTTCCACCCGCCCACCTCTCCATTTAGCCCAAGGTTATGCATAAGGGGTTGGACTCAAAATATACTTGTAAAAAAATGGTGAATCCTAATAAAAATCAAGGTGAATCATGGAGAATCCTAAGCAAATAAAATCGAGCATCTTCATACCAAAATTTGGGGTATTTGAAGCCCTAAAATGTAAGGTCATATTTGGGACCACTTTTGACCTATTAAATCATCTTATAACTTCATAAAACACCACCATTAGATCAGGCTTGAAAATATATTTCCAACGAGTACAAATATGCCTATGTTTGGATATATATTGTGGCAAATTGACCCTAAGAAAATATTGGTCCTAAAAAATTTAGGTGAATGGGCGGACGTCGAGGGTCCTCATATTCACCAATTTCCAATTTTGGAAATCCTAATATTTGCCCAATTTGTGAATATTCGCCATTATTCATAACCCTGATTCAGCCACTCATCATCTAAACCACTCCAACTAATACCACCTCATCAAAATCCCCCATCCCAAAGGAATTGCATATAGTTGATCATTCTTTTGCATACAAAAGCATCAGCTCTAATCAACCCTCATCCACCACATTTTATTTTTCCACCGCACTCGATCATCCTGCTAACCAATCACCAACTTCATTAGCCACACCGCCCACTTCACAAATACCATTCACATTTTTAGATCAACCCACTCCATCAACTAACAATCCCATCAATCCAAATACACCCAAAAATTCACCATCCATCATCTCATAGATAGGGTCACCTATCTGAGAGGAGCCATCACCTCCACCTGAACTGCAAACCACCATCGAAGTATCACCCTCATCCACTGAGCTAACCACATTCTAACCATCCCAAGTTGCAGTGCATCTTGCCAATCCAAGCATTGGTTAGTACTTCATTGAAAGTGACTTAATTACACCACCTATTGAGTCATTCAAAGATTATGATTGCCCACGTAACCCACCTTTAGCTATAGGTATAGTGTACATAATGGGTTCTTAACCAGATAGGATCAAATTCATATACAGGGGAGTGGATTCCTTGTCTGATCCACCTACTCCTAATGAGGAACCCTTACAAGATTTTAATGTCAATTTATAATATCTATCCAAAGGAGATTTCCCTTTATGATATTTTTGTAGGGTAAACTAGCAGGGATACAAACTTAAAAGACATGAGCAGGGTCCACATCACATTGTTGAGCCTGAATATAGCAAAGCACATGATTGCTCTAGTCTAGGACACAAACATTCTACCTCAAACTCTTTCTTCAACTATACATTTCAATGACTCACTCTTGAGTATGAAGAAAAGGATGAGGAGAGTGATGATTGATGAGCACTTGATATGCTCATATTTTTGTATATGTACTAACGATTTTTGCATGACACTATATAAGAAGTATATTTTTATGAAATATTATGTATGTATATAATGAAATTATGTGTATTATCTAATCCAAGTGTGAACTGTGTTTTGTGTAGTTATTTCCCAGATTTTGTCGTATTTTACTCAGTCAAGGTCCTACATTGACCTAGCACAGTTTCGTTCAATCAAACGAAGGCATACGAAGGTAAGTACCTTACTGAAGTAGGTGTCTTGCTCAAGTAGGTGCCTTATTGAAGTAGGCACCTTACTCAAGTAGGCACCTTACTAAAGTAGGTGCCTTACTCAAGTAGGCACCTTATTGAAGTAGGCACCTTACTCAAGTAGGTGCCTTACTCAAGTAGGCACCTTCACTGAAGTAGGTGCCTTACTCAAGAAGGCGCCTTACTGAGTTAGGCGCCCTACTCAAACGAATACCCAGATTATGCGTGTTGACCGAAGACTAGAAGGAGACCCCATTGACCACCATTCCATGTCATCTATGGGAAACTGTTGATGCATGAGTTTTCCTAGCCAGAGAAGGTGAACACGTAAACAAATTACGAAGCCAAACCATAGAAAATGGAAATTGCCTGATTGTAAGTAAACAATGAAGAAGTTGATCGTAGCACGTCGGCTATAGTAACTGAACTATCCCATTTTAGACTATAATCGGGATGCCTGTTGTAACATAACTATAACATGAAGTTTGGTGTGTAGTATATAAACATATAGAATTCTCTGTAGCAAGGGAGGCATTTTATTTTCAATACTATCGCATGTAATATTTTTGCATTATTAATAAAGCTTGAGCATTTCTTACCTGTGCATTATCTTCGTGATTTGCTGAGTAGGATCTGATGGATCTCGGGCCCACTCCAAGCCAGTATTCTTCCCCTATTCTTAGTTAGTCTTTTAATATATTTAATTACATGTGGTAGTATATTTTGAAGTTCCTAGATTAAATCTAGTCATTTTATAATTGCATTCTTTTTATGGTAGACGTATTACTACTTTTAGTGTGGTGTGTTTACGTTTATGCATTTCATTTATATCTAAGTTTTCTTGGTGTGGATAATTCAATTGATATTTCATGAACACCCCCTAATAGTAGTTAGTGGATTCATATCAAATGTGGTAATGCTAGTAGTTTCAATCGTGGCACTTTTGAAGTCTACTAACTCTCGGGTTGACATTTTAAATGTGAGTGATGTGACAATTATAAGACAAAATTAACTAGTGTTTGTGTTGGCAATTTAAGTTATTTTATGTTTTCATTGATATCACATGGATCATTGATTTCACATGGATCACATTGAGTTTTGGTGGCAAAAGCACTTCATAAATAATCATTTATGATATTTTGGAGAGCATGGATATATACAAGGTTTTTGTGAAAACCAAGGCAGGAAAAATAAAAGGTTTTATTTAAAACCATGGATGGAATATTTGAAATGGGTTTTTCTTAAAACCCAAGTTGGATTTTCGTTTCATCAAAAAAAGTGCACCAATGATGGAGATATTTAATTTTAAATATTTAGTTTAAATTTTAAATTAATTAAAATTTTAATTTTAATTTTAAAATTAAAATAAAAGTAATTCACTGACGTCATCGAATATGAGTGATAAAACTATATAAAATGATGCTTAAGGTTTATTAATCCTTAATCTTGCGCTCGTGAATTAATGTGATTTTTGGAAAGCAAAAAGAGCTCATGCAAAAGAGGGTTAAGTGATGGAAGCGAAGAATAAATCGGACGGTGTGTGAAACCCTAGTCACCTTGGGTAGTGTGGCGCATTGGCAATTGGATTTTGGCTAAGGCAAGTGGTAGAATGAATGTCAAGGTTTTGAATCCCCTTGGCTACGTTAGAAGGCATTGGAAGAAAGAGTGTGTGAAGCATTTTTGGTTTGTGTGAGAGGGATGAGTGTTTTGAAGCACATGGTGCCTTTCCCTCCCAAACGAGCCCGTAGCTCATGCGGAAGCTTGGTTGTGGTTAAGGTGCTGATCAAGGAGGTGTCGAGGGATCAAATACCATCAAGGACAAAGGCAAGTTAATATTTTTAATATTTTATTTTTCCAAATTTGCCCTAGGAGAAATAAGGGTTGTGATGTACTTTAGGAAAAAGATATATTTTTGGTGATTTTATTTTTGAAAGTATATCATATTATATATCTTTGGAAAGCTTATTTCGAGGGCTATTTGATTAACTTTCTTAGAGGGAGAAATAATGTGTGTGTAAAGAGATATTTCTGATTTTGTAAATGGGTTCAAAAGTGAAGGTTGCTTTGTTCTTTTTCAAAGGGGATTAATTATTTCATGAGGGGACATGGTGTATTTTATTGAGTAGGATTAATAATAAGGTGTTATTTGGATATTATCATTGTGTTATTAATCAAGATCTCTAACCCTTATTTAAATTTTAAAAATAAAGTTTGTTGAGTGTGGCAGATTTAGTGGACAACTAATAAAGCATCAAAAAGGTATGAGCAATATTCTCCATTGACTTTGTTTATGGTGGTTGATTTATAAAATATCATTGGAGAGAAAAGGATTGATTTTGGTTTCCTTTTCAAAAGTGGTTGGTTGAATGCTTAAAATTTTTCTGGTTTGAGAGTTGTGATTAAACCTTATTTTATAAGCATTTTTGTTGAAGTCCATTGCTTGTACAAAGAACTTGAACTTGAGTTAGAGGAGAACATGAGTATCATTGTTATGTGAGATTTGTGGTTGGCATTGTTGGAAACAATTTGATTTGATGGATTTATGCTTGAACTAGGGTTTGTGAGAAAAAGTTATTCCTTGTGATGATTGGTTGAGTAGAGTTGTTTGAGCCTAGTCAAGTGATTGTGTGAAGTGGTTGTTCAAGTTCCATGAAACAAACTATTCTATATTCTGATTTGAGTTGAGTTTGAGTTGAGAAAGAAATTGAGTTTGTGAATAGAACATATTGAGTCTCTAACAATTCTCTTTATGCTTCTATAATATTGAGCTGAGTTGAGATTGATTTGATTTGAGTTGAGTTGATATTGATTTGAGTTGAGATCATTGTGGATCATTGTTGTCATCCATTGAAGAGTGCATTGCCATTCATTGTGAGTTAATAATTGAGCCTTGCCTTCATAGATTTGTGGATGATATTTGAATGCTACTTGAGAATGATTGATTGAGCCTTTGAGAAGGCTTTTGGGATAAATTTTTGGATAGATTTGAGGCATATTTTGTGTATGATTGATTGAGCCTTTGAGAAGGCTTTTGGGACAGATTTCTAGACAGATTTGAGCAAGTTATTTGTGAGCTTGCTGAGAATATTTTGAGAAAGTTCTTGGTGAGCTTGCTAAAGTAGATTTGAGCAAGTTATTGGTGAGCTTGCTGAGCATATTTGAGCAAGTTCTTGGTGAGCTTGTTGGAGCATATTTTGAGCAAATTCTTGGTGAGCTTGTTGAAGCAGATTAGCGGATTGCCTAGCTGAGCAAATCAATGGATTGCCTTGTTGAGAAAATAAATGCATTGCCTACCTGAGCAAATTAGGATTGCCTAGTTGATCATATCAGTGGATTTCCTTACTGAGAAAATTAGTGTATTGCCTACCTAGGTAGATCAGGATTGCCTAACTAAGAAGATCAGTGGATTTTCTAGCTAAGTAGATCAGTGTATTGCCTTGCTGAATAGATCAATGGATTGCCCACCTAAGCAGATCAGTGGATAGCCTAGATTTGAGAAGATCAAAGTAATCATCTGTATTAGGATAATGATACCTATTTATTTATAAAATATTATAAGGAGATTATCTTATGGACTACCCCACATTGGGGGAACCATGTTAAATATTGTGTCTCAATTATGCATGGTGATTTTTGCTCTTGCTTACTTTTTTTATCTATGTCATTAATGCACACTGCTATATTTGGTTATTACAATTAAGTACACTAATTGATATTGGTTTGGAAAGAAATTAAAAAGTGGACGCTATACTATTTACCCCCCTCTCAGTATAATCTTGTGTTATTCAGTTTGGCACCCAACATTTTGGTGTCGTTTCCAAGGAAGCACCACTATTAAACTAATTCCATTATCCCTTAAAACCTTCTGCTTGACCTTGTATGAGTCCACCAAGAAGAAGATGATTCGATGGTTGTTTTATAAGATAGATCCAGTCAAAAAAAATTGAGTCAATCGACGACATAGAATTTGAGCTAGATTCTCATGACTCATCACCAGCAGTTCACTAGAGTGAGAGTCATCACTTTGTCTAGAGTGCCTCCTTGTCTCATTGACCTGGGAAAGAACAAATCATTATGAACCCATTATTTAAAAGAACACCCTCGGAGGAAGCTTTGCTATGGAAATTCATAGAGGATCAGACAATTACACCAGCTGAATTAGAGGCTCTAACACAAAAAGTCCTGAGTGACTGAAGGGCCATAAAACTGCATAAGAGACCACATTTCCTAAAAAAAATGGCTAAATAAATCTCATATGGTTTTATCTTCCCAATAGAGGAAGGATCAGGAGAAACCAAGAGCAAAAAAAATATCCCCTACCCATATTCCTACCTTCAGGGGATACCCGACTGAAGATACTAACCTATTTTTATATAAATTTGATGTGTTGTGCAGATCTGTTGATTACAAATCAGACGCTCAGAAGTTGAAGCTCTTTCTGTAAATGTTAGATGACTCATCCCTACGCTGGTTTATTGGGTTGGGGAACAATATCAATACGTGGGAAGAGATGAACAAGCTCTTTACAGAACAGTACCAGGACTTTGACAGAGCATGGGATTCTAGGTAATAAGTCCTCAGCATGACACAGAAGGATGACAAGTCCTTAGAAGAATACTGGGAGAGGTTTAATTTCAACCTCCAACGATATCCTTATACCAAGATAGGATATAAGTCTCTCAAAAGCATCTTTTTGAGAGGACTTAACAATGAGTCACTATTAGTAAAAAAAGACTAACTCCAAGAATAATTGAAATATTAATATATCAAGCCTTTTTGAGAAGACCGAAGCTGCTAGTTTTTGAGAGGGCAAAAATAAGAAAAAATGTGTTATGGAAGAAGAATGTCGTGATTTAGCGACATGTTACATTTTCATCGAAAGAAATAGCAAAATGACTAAGAAGCGGAAGAACGTCGTGATTTCATGACATGTTTCATTTTCGCAATCGCAGACGATGGAAGAAGCTGAAGAGTCGAAGATGTCATGATTTCATGACATGTCACATTTTCATGACCACATTTTCATGACCAAGAAGAAGAGATAGAGTGAAAGAGAAGATAATGTCGTGATTTCGTGAAATGTCAAATTTTTGCCAGGGAAGAGAAAGAGAAAACTCTTCAAAGCCAACATGTTGCGATTTCATGACATAATAGCTATCCCTAATAAAGGTATATTTTTGGTAACCAAAACATGCCCTTACATCAAAATTTGATTCCTGGGGTTGTTAGATGATTGAAGAGTTGTAGACTTTTCAAGATCTAATTTGCAGAAGATCTTTTGCCGATTATTAGAAACTGTAGATAATTGCTGGTAATTGATTAAGAATCAAAATTTACTGAGTATAAATATTTCCATTTAAGGGTATATATAGGGGTGAGCACACCATGTAAAAAAGGTCAGCTCTTGGACATTTACAGAACTGGTGTACATTTTTTTGCATGCAAGAAATAAAGATATTTCTCTATCTGGATTCTGATTTTTTTTGTGTAAATGTATGTATCTGGTTCTTAAATTCTATTTACTTTTAAGTTCTATATTGTATATGTTCTAAAATCTGGATTGTGCATGTATGAATCTTATTACTGGAGTTAAAGATTAAAGATATTTATGTGTTATATGAATGTCTAAATCACACTAAGGGGATTATGATTTCTACATGAGGGTATAAATAAATCTTATAGCAGGAACATGTGTATTTGATTTTAGTTGTTGTTCAATATGCACCGTGAGAAAATCTACTAGCCTTGACTATATTTCCCTTCTTTATGTACCATTTTCTCTAAAAACAACCCAAGGGAACCAGCCCACTCTGGAGACTAGACGAACATTCCCAAGTTAGCTCCATCTATTCAATTTTGGCAAGGTCTAAGGCACAATACAATTAACCAGAGGAATATTTTGTTCCAACAATTTTTGGCACGCCTGGTGGGACCTAAAAATCCCATAGTATTCTATAAGTTTTGGTGTTTTTCTTTAAAAGTATTTTTGTTTTAAATCTGAAGCAAAAACCACCTGGAAACTCTGTTCAAAGGATTTAGACCCAAGTAATACATTGTATAAAAATATATGGTTATAAACTCATGATTACCTATGCATATGATAACCATATCCCAAGTAATAAAATCTGAAGAACCCATCAAGTTCTTTAAGTTACACCTTGGTAGCTTGAAAGCACATCCTGTGCTAGCTGCAAGATCTATTCCACCTGGTACTAGTACAAGTTCCCTCGTATCAACTATTGGAGTGTCTTAAAATAGCTCCATAGTAATAATAAATCCAATAGCCATCATGGTTGCTCCTCCTGTCCCGGTTCATATTTTTTGGAACCAAACTGGCCCGCTAAACTTGGCAGCCCACAATCAGGTTTCCCAGGCATCCCTAAAATCTTTGCCATCATATTATGGGATAGGTAAAAAAATAGATGAATATTGCCTAGATTTTTCATCATTAGCATCAGTTTATAACATCACCCAGGAATATGTGATTGTCAAGTTACTGGTCATATCCTTAAAAGGAAAAATGCTACATTGGTATAGAGCGCTCCCTCCTAGATCTATTACCTCTTAGGTGATACTTGTTGGTCATCTGGTTTATGAATTCAATGTGCATGCAGATCCATTCTCATTACTCAATCAAGTCACGATTTTCAGGAGACACCCACAAGAAGATATCATAGATTTCAACATTAGGTTCACACGCACCTGGGATAGAGTGTCGACTGGGTTAAAACCTACCATAGAGAAAGCAATATGTTATTATTTGAGATATTTTTATTCAGATCTTAGCATGATTATACGAAAATCATATGTTTTAACTTTTCTTGCTATTTATTTACAAGCATCTAAAGGAGAAGATGGTCTTATTACCACCAGTAAATATCCTCCAAAGGCCCCACTACCAATATTTCCAAAATTTCCCCAAGCCCTTGGTCTGAATCTTGTAGCACCTCCCCCAAAATAGAATGACCTACCAGTAGCTCCAGTCATTCAGTTACCCCAGAATCTTCCAGCATTACCTCCTACTCCTCTCCTCCCTGCATTACCTGTTATTCCTCTCCGAGAAGTCCCCAAGGATAATCAAATGATGAAAATAATAGACATGATGAAAACTTTAGAAATTGATATGTCATCTATGAAAAAGAGAGAAACTAAGAGATATTTCCAGCCAAGGAGATTTCCCTAGCTAACCAAATATGGAGCTTCGACAAGTAACAGAGGGCTAGAAAGGAAAAATGTAGTTTATGCTAATAAAACAATAGATAATGGGGAACCCTCTAACTTAGAATATTTGTGTTCCACATGTAATGATCCTCATGGAGAAGATTCATGTATGTTTCACCAGCATCATGTGCAGAGTCTAGTTAATGAAAAAGCAAAAGAAACAATGAAGGGGCATGTAAACATGATCATAGAAGAAGATCATAATATGGAAATACCATTTGTAGAACATGTCGTAGTACTGACAAGGTCAGGAAGGAAACCTCTACAAGTTGATCCCCAGGAACTTCAGTCGTTAAGTTTCCCTCCAACTCCTAGAACTACACCTCAGAAAGATCAATCAAGTGAAGAAAGGTCCTACAATCCTCCCCAAAGTTTTGTTCCAACACCAAGGAGAGAGTCTCCTCCTAGAAAGGAGAGTGAAACTCAAGATCAAGCGAAAGAGAAGCTCAGATTCTCTTCGTTGAAAAAAAGGCAAAGAACAGAAGCAACTCAGGGTTATAGGAATAAATATGACCCATATGCTATAGAAAAGGAGAAAATTGTCAAGACACTCTCATTTAGTATCATTGAGGAGATGAAAAAGACTCCCTCAAAAGCTAGCATGTATGATGTTTTGCAGTTTCTAGGACAAATCGACCTTCTTCAAGAATATTTAAAAATGATGAATCATAAGAGCAAAGTGCCTTCCTTTTCAAATTTTATACAAGCTAATGTTACTTTTGCTATAGTAAAAAATAGACCACCTCCATTCTACTTATCCCTACATATGAAAGGATGGATAGTACATAACTATATGATCGACTCAGGAGCAACTACTATAGTTATGCCAAAAGTTGTATGTGACATCATGGAAATGGAGTATACCAGAAGTCATCCAAGAGTGTTGCAGTTAGATGGTACTCCAGTGAAAACTGTAGGAGTGATCAAGGATATCCCCATAAAACTCCATAGAATTCCCCAAATAGTTGTTATACAAGAAGTGGTGGTTGTATATTTGGAACCATATTTTGGTATGTACCTATCCAGAGAATTTATAGTAAAAATGGGAGGTTATTTATCTTTAGATTATTCTCATTTAGAAATACCTTTCAAAGGTAAGAATATTAAGATTTTTAATGAAAAGTCATCCACTTTTCACGTAGCAAGATTGGAAGAAACCAATACTATGAATATGATGACCAAAGATATATGAGATGTAGATTTGATGGAGGAAACCTTGGAAGAACTCCAATCCGAAGATCAGTTTTCCTTAAAAAAATTCAATGCCATGATAGAAATAGAGATAGGGAGCTATTCTATTGAAAAACCAAAAAATCTACCTATTTCTGTCCTTGAAAAGAATGATTCCACCAGCCAACTCTAGAAACTTTATTTTGATGGATCTAGATGCAAGAATGGAGCAGGTGCTGGGATAGTTTTGATTTCTCCTAAAGGAAAAAAAAATGTCTTTTCGTATAGGTTGACATGGAGTTGCACCAACAACACAGCTAAGTATGAAGCATTGTGTTTGAGACTTAGAAAAGCTAAAAATTTAGGTGTAAAACAATTGTTGATTTATGGAGATTCGGAGCTTATTGTGAAGTAGGTCACTGGAAAATGCATCTGTAAACAACATTATCTAAGAGCTTACAAGAATAAAGTGTTAGATATCTTGGAAAATTTTGAAGCTTTGAATATAAAATCAATCTCAAGAGAAACTAACTCTCATGCAAACCTATTGGCATCAGTAGGATCAAATTTTTGTCCAGTCAGTAATGTTATCCAGAAGTCCAAAATAGTGAGACTGATATACAGGCCTTCTATGCCTGACAAAGACATTTTCTAGCAAGTATTTGAGAATGACGAACAGATATTGGATTTCCTAATCCATGAGATGAACTGCTCTAATGATAGAGCATTACAATATGAAGATGAATAGAACCTGATTCAATTAAAAAACAATCACATTCCCAAGGGGCTGATCACCCTTGAGAATATTTTTGACAATAATGACAGAGTTGTAGGTCGAAGGATTAAGGTCAAAAAACATCGGTACAAATAAGTGGAATTAGAACTGGGTAAAATGATCAAAGTTGGTACTAGTTGTATAGTAGAAGAAATAAATCAAGTAAAATAATTGTGTAAAGAGTAGCCGAATATTATAGCATGGACGTATAGTGATTTGAGAGTATATAAAAGGGAAGTTATTCAACACACCATCAAATTAGATGAAGGAGCTAAACCTTTCAAGCAGATACAAAGGCATGTAAATCCAAAAATTGAAGCTTTGATGAAATAGGAGTTGTTAAAACTTCTATAGGATAAAATAGTATATCCTATTAATCATTCTATCTGGGTGGCAAATTTGGTACCAGTTAGAAAAAAAATGGCGAAATCAGACTGTGTAGATTTTTGAAATTTGAACAGAGCTTCTGTAAAGGATCATTATCCTTTGCCTCATATTGACCCAATCCTTCATACAGTGGCAAGAGCAGAGAGGTTTTCCCTATTAGATGGCTTTTTTGGCTATAACCAATTCTGGGTAAAAAATGAAGATCAATACAAGACTACGTTCACCACTAAGTGGGGGAATTTTGCTAACTAAGAAGATCAGGATTGTCTAACTAGGCAGATCAGGAGATACCAACATTGGTTTATGGCAAAGAAGCGGTATTTCCCATTCATATGGAGATACCAACATTGAAATTACTAAATCAGATAGATGAAGATGAAGGCCATCCAATGGATGCTCGGTTGATGCAACTTTTACAGTTAGAAGAGTCCAAGGAACAAGCCTACGACAACCACCAGAAATACATGGTTGACACAGTAGGGTGGTTCGACAAGAAATCCACCTTCAAAAAAATCAGAGTAGGGGACTTGGTTTTGAAGTGGAACGTGAAGAAAGCAAAACCAGGAAACCATGACAAGTTTGATGCTTTCTGGGAGGGACCATTTGAAATTATTTTAGAGAAGTAGTTCAATGCTTTTTAGCTAAAAGATCAATATGGATGGATCCTTCCTATCATGGTGAATGCATTTCACCTAAAGCTATACTTCAAGTAGAACACGAGGAAAAAACTATATGTATAGTATAATATAAGTCTTTTAAAATTTTGTAAATATTATTGCTTGTTCCCGGCTTAGTAAAAATATTTTTGTATTTTTAGCCAACCAGAGCTTAGCATTTAACTAAAAATAGAGGGAAAAGTTTGTGTTCGTCATTTTGAAATTTCAAATTCAAAAGCACCATGTGATCCTCTAAAGATTTGGCGAGAAAGAATCGTTAGATGGACTCATTGAAAAGCATTATATTCTTTTATCAAAAAAGTTTCTAAATTCATCGATCGAGGAATGTTCTTAAGTGGCCACATATCGAGGAATAAGTGGGGAAGAATGATTAATTAGTCAGGTGATATAAAGTTCGGCAGGGAATTATTTCTATTTCTCATGTGATATTAATGGGCTGGTGAGCATTTCAAGAAAACATTCTAAAGAAGGTGGCGGAAGTGGAAATAAAAGAAAATACGAGAGAATCGCCTCCACCAACCGTAATTAATGCATCCCAATTGCATGTCCTTCCCAAGCGACGTGAAGAAGAAAACCAATTTTTTGAAGCATTTTGTCATTCGCTATTCCAAGCTCCCACAGAAAGAAAGAAGGAAATTTTGCTATGATACTCAGAGACCCCAATCTCCTCAAATGAAAAGAAATTTTAAAACATTCCCTAGAAATATTTCCAGAAGCTATTCACCTGATACTCTCTTATGGCTCCACGAAAATAAAAAACTAGGAAGCATCAGCTTCATCGCCTCCAACTACTTTAGTAGTAAGAAAAATGGAGGAGAGCAGTAGCAGGTTCATAGACAAGGATGTCGGGATATCTGAAACAATTATGACCTGGAAGGACCCGATGAAGATATGAAGCAACATAGCATACTGGATAGATACCAGAGTCTTGGCGTCTTCACCATCTACTTTTACTTTCCACTCTTTCTTGTACTAGTATGTATATATTCCTGTACATCCTTTCCCTAAATTAGTAAGGGCAATTGCTAATTTTTATGAAGAGAAAGAGAGAAAATTCAAGTATTATTCTGAGAGGGTTTTATTTTATTTGAGCAAACATGCTTTTATTTCTGCTTTCGCCATTAGCCTTGTCTCTGCATTTGAGTCCACGACCTTCGACCCCGAAGACCAGGCTAAATATTTTGGCCCATCTAAGAAAATAAGATATTTTTTGATATCCCAGCTAACATATTTACTTGAGGGAGCAAATCCACCCGAGCCTCCCATTAGTATCTCAAATTTCAAAAATCCATAACATTATTATATTTTAGCCATGATAGCAAGACTCAAAACTGATGAAAAAGTCCATAGATGGAAAATTTCCATAGTTGACTGCTTGTCCAACCCCAAAATGTATGACTCCTCAATCATGGACAAGAGTGTGAGACCAATTTTCTTCGACTAGCCTAAATTTTTGTTTTTGGAAATTAATGAGGGTTTGGCAGAACTAAAGGAGGGAACTCAGTTTTCTTTTCAGTATAGTTCTTACCTAGTTTGGTTGTTCTTCTAATTTATGTCTCAAGAATTAACTTTTATCTCAGTAAATGACAAAGATGAAAAATGGAGGGTTTTGTCAGTCTGTGAATGGACAAATGTTCTGTATAAATCATAATCATACTATGATTTCAATAGAGAATTATTAGGACCTGTGTTAAAAATAATGTATGGACACATTAGGAGATTAACCCCTAGAGCAAAAAAAGTTCTACAGACCAAATATGCTAAAGAAGGGGACTGGTTTATTCTAACCCAGGGAGTTTGTATCAGATTATACGGTTTCATTGAAAAACCCTTTTTACTCCCCTTTATGTTACTGATAGAATATTTGCTTTAGATTATTTTAGACAAACTAGGACAATAAATGTGGAGTTTGGTACTGGTATTGGTAAAACCAGTACCTACAACATGCCCTTCAATTTTGAAGGAATTACTGTATCAAAAAAGGGGCAAAATGAACAAATAGTTGAATATTTGAGAGAATTGGGGCTAGTTGAGATTCCACAGAGGTGGAAATATGACCCCTTGAATAGGTTTGTTGAGAGGTAAGCCATTTTGAATAAAACTCAAATGAAAGAGTACCATGCTAAGGTCAGGGCAGAAATAGACAAGAAAAGAAATAATAATGAAGATGAACCTCTGGAATGGCACAAAGAGATCATGGAACCTTTGCCACCTTGGCATGATTTCTTTGAAGTAGTTGTAAATTATGATCCTCTAAACCTCACAACTTATCATTTGACTAATGATAGGATCAACGGGGTACAAAAAAGCCAACCTGATTGGAATCTTTCAAAAATTCAAGAATGGTGGGTAATGAGGGTGCAAATAGATATGATCTCATCAAGGTACCCCACCAAGAATGACAATGAGTTCAATCCTAGATATGAACTCCATCATGAATCATGGGTTGGAAGTTTTTCTATTAGAATTCCTCCCAACATTGGAGTAAGTCATGAGACTAGCCCAGAAGCACCCCAGAAACAAGATCCTAACAAATGCAAGCAAGTGATGATAGCCCAGAAGCTCCCCCCCACTCATACCAAACCTAGAACATCTAGAAAAATATCAATAGAAGAGGTTTTTACTAAGGTGCAGGGGTAAACTTATGGCAAGGCTGCTCAAATGATGTTGAAAATGGGTTATGAAGGAAAAGGCCTTGGAAAAGAATGGTAGGGGAAGACTGAACTCATCTAGGTAGAATAGAGAGAAAAATGCTTAGCACTAGGATTTGATGCCTCAAGCATGAGAGATTATGCATCAAAAGTTGTGAAGTTTGTACTACCTTCTGACTCAAAAACTGAATCTGATGAAGAACCTGTAGCTGAAAAAATGAAAAAATTAAAACTAATAGCCAATAAAAAGAAAGACAAGAATGTCATTAGGGCTTCTCCTAGTGAGCAAGAACCTCAAGATGCTCAAGATAATACAGTTGGATATTTTGTGGGAGACGACCAAAATAAATATGATGAAGGAAATGATAACACATATCCTCAGGAATCTGAGCAAGAAGATTATCAAAATAAATACCCAAGCAGCCCACCAAGCTCGGCTCAAGAGAGCCAAAATATAGATATTGGAAAACAAGTTCCTATCAAACAGGAAATTGAGGAGACTGAGAAACAACAACAAGGGGGATCTCCCCAGAATGTACAAATAATCAATCTTGATGAGAGTGATGAATAATATGGACATGAAAAGCATATCGAAGCCCCTAATGAGGGTAAAACTTAGAATGAATAGGAATGAGGAGATCAATGACAAATTCATATGGGATCATGTATGTTTCTTTCACTATCTCCTTCTATTTCTTCTACTCGTTCCTATTTTAACTCTCCTTCTATTTTTAAAAATAAACAAATATGTAACCCTCTTGTCAAAAAATTGATTTGCTTTCCCAGAGATGGAAACATCTTCCCAGTATATACTCAACGTCAACACTGTGTTGGTCCCCATCCCCTTCCTTCATAACATCAATATCCCAACAATTGAAGCTGCATCCTCCCAAGGTACTGAGAGTCATCCAACTCTATCAAAGATTGAAAATTTGAAGAGGGTCAGCAAGAATGCATTGGACTGGTGGACTTGTCACTCGGTCAAGGATCCAAAATCACCTACCAGCGTGCGTGAAATTATTGCTCTAGATACTGCCACAATGTAAAGAAATAAAGTTAATTTGACACCGATAACAAAGAAGTCCAAAGGAGATGCCAGTTGTTGATTACCAGGAAGAAGTGAATGAAGATATCTCTCAGTTTCCCATGCAATATGAGTGGGTAAAATCCCAAGCACACTTGGGAACTATATATCTGCATGGGGGGCATTACAGGGAGAAATTTTTGAAAGAAAATGATAAAAGGAAGGAGTTGGAATTTGTTAGTGGAAAAGACTTTAACATTGGAGGCAAAGAAGTGGGAAGATAAATTTAGTGTTGTTGCCAGTGAGACAACTAATTATAAAGAAAAATTAAGTCAAGCAGATGCATAGATTCAGGCCCTGAATCTACAAATCCAGCAACTCCAGCAGCAGCTAACAGAGCAAAAAAATGCTCTATCTGGTTTTTCGAAAAAAAGATGAAAATATGAGAAAATATTTGCTAAAGGATTTGTTGACTTTAGTTTTGAAAGCAAGGTCATTATTGCTATATTTGGCCAAATTCAAAGATACAATTGAGTTAGTGGGAGAAGAATCCAAAGTTATAGTTGTATTTTTGCAAAAAAGAGATGTTGCCATGAAGATTCAAATATTATCAGAAAGAATGCCAAAAATTATAGCAACAAAATTAAGAAGTGAAGCCTGGTCTCACGCAAAAATTGTAGCCAAGAACTTCTTCAAGAAGCTCATATTAGTAACCCAGGAGAACAAAATCTTACAAGAATTAGAAGTTGAAGCAAAAGGGTTGCTTAAGAATCTGGATTTGGCTATGTATAATAGACTCCCATACCTCTGGGATGATAATGCAAAGGTTCTTGAGGAGAATGCATTTTCCTCATCTTTAAAAACTTTTATTGAAGATGAATCTGAGGTAGAAGGCTGGAGTGATCAAATAGAAAAAGCACAGGTGATAGAGATGATTCAAAGGCTCACACAGGTTAAGACCTATTTGCAGGATTTAGTTTTAAGGTACAAAATGGTTTCTTATCATAAGGTAGAAGAACTCAAATATATCTACCAGATTTTTATAGACTCCTCATATTTGGAAGATGGAGATTGGGAACAAGTGTGCAAGACTTATCAAGAAGTAGTAGCTGCAATGGACAGAATTAGAAAATTCAAGCATAGTGGAAAAAATCAACTGACTGAAATTGGGACTAGTACCCAGAATTAAAACAAGTGTTTAACTTTCCCTATTTTTAGAAGTTGAATGTATTTTAGTAATAAGTCATTAAGCTTTAACAAGAGTTTTGACGAGGTAATTCTTACTTATTTTTAAGTGCATTTTTCCTTACTCTTTGCTTTTTGTAATATCTTATTTTCTTCATTGTATTTTTGACTTCGTTTCCCAATGGATGAAGGGCCTGGATTCTAATATTTTTCCAACAAAAAATCCCTCGGAAGAAGCCAAGAATGTTATTCAAAAAAGAATAACTCCAAGAATAGATGAAATATTAATATATCAAGCCTTTTTGAGAAGATCGAAGCTGCTAGTTTTTGAGAGGGCAACAAGAAGAAAAAATGTGTTAAGGAATAAGAATGTCACGATTTTGCGACATGTTACATTTTCACCGAAAGAAATAACAAAATGACTAAGAAGTAGAAGAACATCACGATTTCGTGACATGTTTCATTTTCATGGTTGCAGACGACGGAAGAAGTTGAAGAGTCGAAGACGTCGCGATTTCGTGACATGTCACATTTTCATGACCAAGAAGAAAAGATAGAGTGAAAGAGAAGAGAATGTCACAATTTTGTGACATGTCACTTTTTTGCCAGGGAAAAGAAAGACAAAACTCTATAGAGCTAAAACGTCATGATTTTGCGACATAACAGCTTTCCCTGGTAAAGGTATATTTCTGGCAACTAGAACATGCCCCTACATAAAAATCTGATTCCTAGGGTTGTTAGATGATTGAAGAGTTGTAGATTTGTCAAGATCTAATTTTCAGGAGATCTTTTTCCGATTATTAGAAAATGTAGATAATTGCTTGTAATTGATTAAGAATAAAAAATAACTTAGTAGAAAGATTCCCATTTAAGGGTATATATAGGGGTGACCACACCATGTAAAAAAATGTTGGCTCTTGGAAGTTTACAGAACTAATGTACATTTTTTTGGATGCAAGCGATAAAGATATTTCTCTATCTGGCTTTTGATTTTTTGTGTGCAAATGCATGTATCTGGTTATTGACTTCTATTTACTTTTAAGTTCTATATTGTATCTATTCTAAAATTTGTACTGTGCATGTATGAATCTTATTACTGGAGTTAAATATTAAAGATATTTATATGTGTTAGATGAATGTATAAATCACACTAAGGGGATTATGATTTCTACATGAGGGTATAAAGAAATCTTGTAGCAGGAACATGTGTATTTGATTTTAGTTGTTGTTTAATCTACACCGTGAGAAAAGCTACTACCCTCGGCTATATTTCCCTTCTTTCTATATCCTTTTCTCTAAAAACAACCCAAGGAACCAACCCACTCTGGAGACTAGATAGAAATTCCCAAGTTAGCTCTGTCTATTCAATGTTGGCAAGGTCTAAGGTGCAATACAATTAACCAAAGGCAAATTTTGTTCCAACAGTCACTGGAAGCACTAAACATGGTTTTAGGAGGAGACGTTTACCAAAATGCCATGGAAGATATCTGGTAGCTATGTTGTAATCACTCATGGAGGAGAGACAAACCAGCTCCCAAGGCCATGAAGGTGACTACATCGGTGAAAAATACAGAGATAGGCAACATGTTGGAAGATCTCAAAATTGAAATGCTATCTTCTCTAGCATTGTAGTTGGATACACTTTTTTTGGAGAAGAAGAAATAGGAACAATGCAGCGTTGACCTCATTTTATCCAAAATGCAAGGGGAATCATGCTAGGAATGCATGCCTAGTGAACAAGGTCAAGGTATATGCAATTTTCAAGTAGAACCACAAAACTCGATTATACCCGCAGCTGCCCAATTCCAATGAGGAGGCTGATGTAACTAAAGCCTATTCATGGGCAATCAAAGAAATTGGCAACAAACCCCTATGGGGAGTATGCCCATGGGAATGCCACCCTATGGAGGAGGGTCATATATGCCATAAGTGTAGCTGTAACCACCTAATATAATATGGTGGGAACCACCACCTTGGATGAACGTACATTTAGGGGTGGCATTTCAAAACCAGCCACCATGGATGCAATATCAGCACTCCAAGAAGTAGTGGAGGAACCATGTTCAGTGGAAATTTTCTCCACAATATATGGTGCAGGATCCACCTCAACAAGGCTTACCTGCCCTACGTGCAGTGAAACCTGCACAATTACCACCACAACCAATGGTGAACCCGAACAATAAGGTAAACCAACCATCATACTAGGTAGAAGGAGAGATGTATCTTATGCACAATGTTAATTGTAATCCTATTCAACTTAGATCAGAAAAATAGCTAGGAGTAGAGGCACCTACCTTGGTAGAAAAGGAGAAAAATGTAGAAGATTCCCCTCTGATAGAAGAGGTGGAAGAAGATAATTTTTTTGAGAAAATGGAGGCTCTGTTTCCCAAATGGTTGCAGGAACAAAGGAAGTCGACGCAGCCAGAATTCAACATCCTCTCGAGCTTAAGGAACCTGATAGTCATGATCCCTCTATTTCAAACCATTTGAGACATGCCCATATACACCAAGGCAATAAAGGAGCTATGTCTAAGAAAATTAAGATGTAAAGCGGTACAAACAATCAACATAGAAGGAAAATTGGCTGATTTGATGATGGGGAATGCATATCATCTCAAATATGCAAACCCAGGTAGCCTAATTTTGATGGTAAAAATAGGAGGGCCCTCACTGGCGAACACCCTAGTTGACCTGGGTGCAGCAATCAATGTGATTTCATAGGAGACCATGTAGAAGTTGAAGCTTACGAACCTGAAACCCACTAAGACGGTGTTACAATTGGTAGATCGGTCAACCATAGCACCAAATGGGATGCTTGAAGACATCATCATAATAGTTGATGCATGGGAATACCTAGCTGATTTCTTGGTGCTACAATCAAAAATGAGGTTGGGTGGTTACCCACTCATATTGGGTTGACCATGGTTAGCTATGGTAACACCTACATTAGCTACTGCGATGGGATGATGACAATTTCTAACAGGAAGAACATAAATAAATTGACGATCTCCCCTCCCGCTCACTTTGTGGATACGTTGGGTGAACGCACGCTGACTAAATAGAATTAGGATTCACCACCTATGCTTTAGCCAGTTATGGCAGTCATAGAATTGAAGGAGTACGGTGATGAATATGGTGCCATAATAGGATTTCTTCAAGGGGAATCCTCCCTCACCATTCCTGAGTTGCCATTGGTTGGTGCCCAGGACCACCATGCCAGGTAGATTGATATTGAGCCTAGCAAGACATTGAACATTAGTAGTGGGTTGACCCCCACACAACTGATAGAGTTAAAAGAGCTCCTAGCTAGATACCAGCAAGAATTTTCTTGGGATTATTCAGATATGAAAGGAATCAACCTAGATATTTGCACTCATTGGATATACCTTGAGGAGCAAGCGACCCCAGTCAGACAACCACAAAGAAGGATGAACCTGACCATGATAGAAATAGTTAAGGCTGAGTTACAAAAGCTTTTGTCGACAGGATTCATTTACCAGATCTCCAATAGTGAATGGTCCCCAAGAAAAATAGGAAATTGCAAATATGTGTTGATTACATATCTCTAAACAAATTGACAAAGAAGGATCACTTCCCACTCCCCTTCGTTGACCAATTATTGGACACACTATCTAGAAGGAAATATTTGTCCTTTCTAGATGAATTTAGTGGATACAACCAAATCTAGATTGGGGAGGAGGACCAAGACAAGACAACGTTCACCTACCCATGGGGAACATTTACCTACAGAGTGTTGCCCTTAGGGTTGCACAATGCACCAACCACTTTCTAGAGGGCGATGCTGAGCATATTCTCGGATATGATGGGGGAAGCAGTGGAAGTATATATAAATGACTTCACTATTTACGAAGAGACATTTGAGAAAGCAACAACAAAACCTAGAATGTGTGCTCTAGAGATGCAAGGAGAACAACTTATCCCTCAGCAATGAGAAGTGTTTTATGATGATGCATGAAGGCATAGTGTTGGGGCATCATCTCTTGGTAGAAGGAATTAAGGTAGACCAAAAGAAGATAGAGGTAATCAAAGATCTACCTAGTCCAAAAACACAAAGGGAAGTGAGGAGTTTTCTTAGCTCTACTGGGTACTATAGGTGATTTATCGCTGACTTCAACAAGATTTCTAAACCGTTGCACAACTTGCTAGCGAAGGATGTAGAATTCGATTGGATGGAAGACTATGAACAAGTGTTTCAGATGCTAAAGGAGAAGTTGATTTCTACCCCAATATTGTGGGGCCCAAATTGGGTTGTCTCGTTTCACATATACTGTGATCCATCCAATAGTACAATTGGAGTGGTCCTTTTGCAGAAGGATGATGAAGAATTCTATGCCATTTATTATGTTAGTAAAAATATAGTAGGGGCTGAGCTCAACTACACGGTAATGGAGAAGGAGTTTCTCGTAGTGGTACATGCCATCAACAAATTCCACCACTACATTACTGGGTACAAAGTGTTCATGCACACGGACCATGCGGTCATTAGATACCTAATGAGTAAACCGATGATTAGCGATAGGATAATCAGGTAATTAGTAATAATAATTTGACATCACCATAGTTTACAAGCCTGGGAAGGATAACATAGTCACGAACTTCTTTTCTAGAGTAATTCTAGAAGATCATGCGATGGTAGAGGATCAGTTCCCAAATGAACATCTATTTGTCATCAATGAACAAACATCATGGTATACAGATATCTCCAATTATCTGGCCACAGGTAGAACATCCCCTGCTCGTTCGTATAGGGATAAATAGGGGGTGATTGAGAAAAGCATTGCCTTTCAATGGATTGATGGCCTCCTGTTCAAAACAGGTCCCGACTAGATGGTGAGAAGATGTGTAACAAAGCAAGAGTTCTCAGAGATACTCAAGGCCTGTCACAATGAGTCATGTGATGGGCAATTTTCAATAATGAGGACTGCATACAATGTATTTTTGGCTCACCCTATTTAAGGATGTAGCCGCATACGCCAGCAGGTGTGATGAATGCCAAAGAATGGGTAGGCTGACCCACAGGGATGAAATGCCCCTTCAACCTCATGTACACATTGAGCCCTTCGATAAATGGGGCATGTATTTTGTAGGACCCATAAATCCACCTTCAACATGAAGGAGGTATATTCTAGTCTGCATAGACTATGTCACCAAGTGGGTCGAAGTCCAAGCATTGAGGGATTCTAAGGAGGATACGGTGGTCCAAATTATTTTTTGCCCATATTTTCACAAGGTTTGGAGTGCCCAGGGATATTACAATGGACCAAGGACCCCAATTCACCTCCTGGTTAAACGAATAATTTGTGGAGAAATACAAGGTAAGGCACAACAAAACCACCCCTACCATCCGCAAGTGAATGGGCAGGTGGAGGTGACCAATAGGGAATTAGAAAATATCCTGACAAAAACTGTGTAGTAGCATAAGAAGGATTGAGCTACCAAATTATCGAAAGTGGTCTGGGTGTAATACAACGTGGAAATCAACCATTGGTTCCACACCTTTCCAATTGGTATATGGGAATGACGCAATGATGCCTATAGAATTTGAGGTCAAGATGCTCAAAACGGCAGTTGAACTGGACTTGAACCTAGATGAAGCACAAAGGGAATGAATTCGATGTCTGAACCAACTAGATAAATTTTGGATGGACACCCTCCAAAGGATAGAAATTGTGTAAAAGCAAAGGAAACGGTGGCATGACCGCCACATTAAAACAAAATAGTTCAAAGAGGGAGACTGGGTTCTATTGTATGACTCCAGATTCTAGGAACGAAAAGTAAAGTTGATGCAAATATGGATGGGACCGTATGAGGTGGTGGAAATCATCAGAAATGGTGTTGTGCATGTCAATACAATTGACAGCAGCAATACCATCTTAATATTCAATGACCACCAATTATTCCCATACCACAGGTCTGAAAGCTTGCTAGTAGAATCCAGAATAGGCATGGGGGAGATCCCATCCAAGTAAAATGCTCCAGAATTCTTTAAAACATGGTGGGCACAAAGGTGTCCACCAAAAATAAGTAGATTAGTTTTTCTTTATTTTTTATCTTATGATGTGTTTTGCAGGGATAACGCCTACATGCAAGCTATAAGAATCCTGAGAGCTAGGGCCTAACAGGCACGAATTATGTTTAAAACTGCATTTTTTTTTTTCATTTTCTTTTTGCAGAGGAATGGCGTGGTTGCTCAAACAATAAGCATCTCTAGAAACAAGGTCGAATACCATCTCAACATCCATGAACCTACACAATAGGAGGATAGCACTGATCTAGGCATAAGGTGGGCACCAATTAACCACAAAGAAAAATTATGCACCCATGTGCCTAGATGTAGCGAATGTTGATGTAGCATGAGCAAAAATTTAGGAGGCTTGATCAATCCCACAACAATAGGCACGTATTCCACCATAGAATTTTCAAATTATGGAAGAGTAGTATGATGAGAAGTACCTTACTCAAGCACCTTACTCCAGAGGAGAAGCGCCTTACTCAGGCACCTTACTCTGGAGGAACGACACCTTGCTCATCCAAGGCGACACCACCTCAAAGCATCCTTTCAGCAGTACAAGGGTAAGCACATTATTTGAGCACCTTACTATGTAGGAGAAGTGCCTTACTTAGGCACCTTACTCCGGAGGAGTGACACCTTGCTCAGCTGAGGCAGCACCACCCCAGAGCATTCTTCATAAGTAAGCGAGAGGTAGGCATCTTACTGAAGTAGGCGCCTTATTGAAGTAGATGCCTTACTCGGGTAGGCACTTTACTAAATTAGGTGCCTTATCGAAGTAGATGCCTTACTGAAGTAGGCATCTTACTGAAGTAGGCACCTTACTGAAGTAGGCACCTTACTCAGGTAGGCACTTCACTCTACCAAAAAGGTGCCACCACCCGAGCGTTTTATTAAAAAAAATACATATAAAAAAAATATATATATATATATATATATATATATATATATATATATTCCCATAGGGGAGCGATGCCTTACTCTGGCGCCTTACTCCAGAGGAGCGGTGCCTTACTCTTCCAAGGAGGCACCACCCCGGAGCATTCTTCATAGTCAAATGGCGCCTTACTGAGGTAGGCGCCTTACTCAAGTAGGCACCTTAATTAAGTAGGCACCTTACTGAGGAAGGTACCTTACTGAGGTAGGTGCCTTACCTTGGCGACTTACTCAAGTAGGTGCCTCAATCAATTCAAATCACATGCACAACTTGGTAGTATGAGGAGCAGCCGAATCCAACACCATCATGTCATGTGATGGAAATTTGGAAGCACCCAAAAATATTTCAAAGTCATTGGGCAGGTTTTCTACATGTCCAAAGGTAAAACCGTTGAGGAGATATGCATACCAACCTGAACCAATAGGATCCACCATGTTTTCAGTAGTAGTACCTCGAGCGAATTAGGAATGCAATACCCAAGACGATGTAATTAGCACATGGGAAAAACATCATTGAATATCAAGTTGGCATACTCCATGCAAAATGAATGACCAATCAGGTATGCACATGATTTTAATTAGATATATACGTAATTTTTCATATGATATGCCTCTCTAAAAATAATGTCGATGCAAGATTCAAATTCACCTCGCATGCCTAATATGTCATGCTAGACGTTAATTTGGGTGGCTTACCCTACCAATTCTAATAAGGAAACAATTTTCAGAGTAAGGTGTCGGGTTTATAAAAATGCACCTTACTGATGCAGGGCATCGAACCGGTCGAAACCAACATAGAATTCACCATGGGTGGATGATCAAAGAATCATGTGCTTAAAAATAATGAGCCCATCAACACTAAGGGGATCATGGGAGATGTTTCATGCTGGTTTGAAGCAGCCGAGTGGATGGATTACTATTTCTTGGTCAGCCAAGACCAGGACGTAGAGGCAACAAAGGAGTTTGTTGCCTATATAAACAAAGGAGTCACCCAAATGCATGGATTGGAAATTCTAGCCACTTCAGAGCACATTGCTCACATCACCGGCCTCCTCCTTACTGGGAAATGCATGTATAAGGATGATGTGGCAAAGAAATGTGCAGAAGTCCTACTCAGATGAGGGAGTGCCTCATGCTACCCACATGAGATTCCAAAGCAGAAGATCTTGATGCACTTGAGAAAGCTCTTCAAGCAGGTGGTGAGACACTTTACCTATACCATGAAGTATTCACACATGATTGTGAATCATATGCAATTTTTGAGCCACCTGGCGTACATGTGGGAAATTAACATCCCGTTCTACTTGGTGAATGCCCTAAAGGATGAGGCATCATGATATCAAAGAGGGATATCCTCTATCCTAGCCCACCATGGGCTAATTACTGCCCTAATCTGCCATGCAGAGGAGCACATGGGAAGCTCATCGGTGGTAGGGTATGAATACTCTAGGGTGCAAGAGTAGATAGTGGCCAAACCAGAGTAAGAGGTTGAATTGTGAGGAATGATTAAGGAAATTAGGGTTGAGCCATCTGATGCATTAGAGTATGCAATAATAGATGTATAGGAGGATGTTGAATTAGGGTGAATATCCAAAGAGGAGCACCCCTGATTATCACCAAATGTTATGGAGGAAAGGCAGAGCTCTTTGGCCAATTACATGGAGGAAGGGCAGAGCTCTCTACCCAATTATATGGAGGAAAGGCCAAAACATCCAGTCCTAAACCCTCAGATCAATAGACAGAGTGTACATTAGGTCATAGATGATTGCGGTGCTTTATCCTCATGATCAAGGAAGAAGAGGAAGAAGCAGGGCTTGGCTTCATGGCCTAAACATTACAAAATTTGACCACTCGAAGCCTGCAAGAATCGCAGCTTGAGGTACCAATGGAAGAGTAATACATCAAATGGGGCAAGAAATATGTGACTCAGACACTGTGCAATGAATATAATGAGATGACCGCAAGAAGAATCCAGAGGCGGGAGGCCACCATCACCCAATTCTATCAATTGATCTAGCAGCTCAGGGCAGAGAACTAGCAACTACAAGTTCAGGTGATCAAAAGGTGGGATGTCTCTACCAAAACTTATTGGGTGATTGAGGTGCCCACAAACTCTCCAACCTCACCAGAGAGAATAGTCTCATATAGGGTAGTCAGGTCTGATTATTGGAATGAAGAATTGGAGGTGGGAGATGAATCGTGCACCTCCGACAAATGAATTATAGATGAAAAAGGGAATTCTGCTCTTCAAACAGAGACCCCTATTATCAATATTGATGACAATGAGCCTTTGGATTAGATCCAAGAGAAAAAACCTGAACCCAAGGCCAATGGGGATTCTTTAGGTTGCCAGGCTCCTAAAATTGAGGAGCCACTATCTAAGGAACCAGAGAAGCAGATGCCAGGACGAACAACCACAAGGGACCTCCGATTAGAGGAACAACTCCCTGGATCATCCAATAGGGAGGTAGCCTCCATGGGGAAGGAAGACCTCCCCATATAGGCCACCACAAGACCAAACAAATGAAATGGTAATGCCCCTCAGACAACTTAAAAGAGAGCCAAAAGGAAGGCTAGGGTGATATTTATCGAACCAAATCCTCATTCATACTAAGAATGGAAAGAAGGTGTCCAGGCCTTCATTGAGTGAAATGCAAAATTTGAATAGCTTCGTAAGGAGTTTGAGGAGGCAAAGGTAGCTAGGAAAGTTACCAAAAATGAAGTAAGAGGGCCATGTATTTGTGTGAACCCCACTGATGATGATCAATTTTAGGACATCTATGGTTTTTCATCGGGTTGACCCTCTAAAATGAAGAAGTGGCTAGCAATATGGGGAGTATATGGACCAGAGGTAGAGGTAGTAGCAATCGCGGTAGAAAATGTTGGCCTCACCCCTAAGGAACTTTGGCTATACAAATCCAGCATGGTTAGGCGGAAGAGGGATGACTTCGAAATTCCCTTTAGAGAGTTGTGTCCTCAACATGCTGACCTATGGTAGGAAGCAAAAGCAACTTTCCAAAAGGGGGCGACGACTATGGTAGCCAGGCCCAATATAGGTGTTGGGCCAAGTAGGAGATAGATCCAGTGCAATAATAGGTCGATTTAGAATGAATATCAACCCAACACAACCAAACATCGACGTATCCAAAGGGCAGCATAGCCCAGGAATGCCCTGCAACAAGCTAGGGCCCTCAACAAAAATGGAATCCTCAAGGAGGAGAGCAAGCCAAGCCCACCAGCAAGAAAAGGAAATGAAAAGCAGTGCCTACAAGAGAGGAGGTAATTATCGATTTCTAGTGCCATGAGGCTGTGGCACATATTAGGCACGGGGGGATGATGAGCACCTGATATGCTCATATTTTTGTATATGTACTAACAATTTTTGCATGAAACTATATAAGGAGTTGTATATTTTTATGAAATATTATGTATGTATTTAATGAAATTATGTGTATTATCTAATCCAAGTGTGAAGTGTGTCTTGTGTAGTTATTTTCCAAATTTTATCATCTTTTACTCAGTCGAGGTCCTACATGGACCTGGCATGGTTACGTTCAATCAGATGAAGGCATACGAAGGTAAGTGCCTTATTGAAGTAGGTGCCTTACTCAAGTAGGCACCTTACTCAAGTAGGTGCCTTACTCAAGTAGGCACCTTACTCAAGTAGGTGCCTTACTCAAGTAGGCGCCTTACTAAAGTAGACACCTTACTAAAGTAGGCACCTTAATAAAGTAGGTGCCTTACTGAGTTAGGTACCCTACTCAAATGAATACCAAGATTATGTGTGTTGATTGAAGACTAGAAGGAGACCCTGTTGACCACCATTCCATATCACATGTGGGAAACCATTGATGCATGATTTGTCCTAGCCAGAGAATGTGAACACATAAACCAATTGCGAATCTAAAAAATACGAAATGAAAATCACCCGATTGTAAGTAAATGATGAAGAAGTTGATCGTAGCGCATCGGCTACAATAACTGAACTATCTTAGTTTAAACTGTAACCGGGATGCCTATTGTAACATAACTACAGTAGGAATTTTGGTGTGTAGTATATAAACACACAAACTTCTCTATAGCAAGGGAGGTATTTTTTTTCAATATTATCTCATGTAATCTTTCTGCATTATTAATAATGCTTGAGCGTTTCTTACCTGTGCGTTGTCTTCATGGTTTGTTGGATGGAATTTGTTGGAGCTCGGGCCCACTCCAAGCAAATATTCTTACCCTTTTCTTAGTTAGTATTTTCATATATTTAATTACGTGTGGTAGTATGTTTTGAAGTTCCTAGATTAAATCTAGTCATTTTATAATTGCATTCTTTTTATGGTAGACGTATTACTGCTTTTAGTGTGGTGTGTTTACATTTATGCATTTCATTTATATTTAAGTTTTCTTGGCATGGATAATTCAACTGATATTTCATGAACACCCCCCAATGGTAGTTAGTGGATTTATCTCAAAGGTGGTAATGTTAGTAGTTTCAATCGTGGCACTTCTGAAGTCTACGAAATCCTGAGTTGACAATTTAAATGCGAGTGCTATGAAAATTATAGGATAAAATTAACCAGTGTTTGGCACCCAACAATGATTGTGATGATTGTGATGATACTGATGATGAATACCTAGACCCTAACTTTGTGCCTCATCTACATGAGGCCTTTCTAGAGATTGTATTGCATACATTCATGATTGATCATATTCCAGATGATTACATCTTCGATGAATATTTTGGGGATTATATCTTCGATGAAGATTTTGGGGAATTCCAATAGATGGAAGCAAACCTAGATTGGATCATTCAAATATTTGATGGTCCCCAAGAAGATGTGGCCCCTACAGAGCCCATAGAGAGAGATGAGTGTTATACCAAGATGTTTCCCATAGATCACACCATATTTCACTTCAACAAGGAGCGTGAGCGCCCTGAGCCAGATCCACCACCACCACCTTGGCTGCTCTCGTAGCATCACCATTCATCCACCTTAGGTCAGTTGCAACCTAGAGAGAGTGAGCCATCACTCCTCGAATCGCAACCACCTCATTTCCACCAAGTCAATATGATTTTTGTTGACTTGTTTGCCCCACTCCGTAACCCGTATGATTTGGCAAAGCCAATTTTGATCGATGCTAGCCTTATTTCCATGGATAGGATTTCATCCCTGCCATCCATCATTGAATTTATCCTATTCGAAGAGTTGCTATGAGCTTCAAACGCTTACATCCCACAACAACCTTCATCCTTGTCTGCTTCATTTTTCAAACTAAAGTAGAGGAGGGATCACTTGAGTCATTTGAGCATGTGGAGGATGATATCCATCTCATCCCAACTCCACATCAGCTAGAGGAAGGTTCCCATATGCTTATCAAAGAATCTATCAATGTGAACCTTAGCCAAGATACGAACAATCCACAAATCATGAAAATTGCAAAATATTTGTCCACAGAGGAGAAAGAGCGTATGATCAATGTCTTAACAAGGAAGAAAGATATATTTGTGTGGTCATACAAGGACATGCCTAGCCTTGACCCCAATTTGGTGGTCCACAACCTTACCTTAGCACCAGATGCTAAGCCTTTCAAGCAGAAACTAAGGAAACTTCATCCAACCGTAGCATTAATTATCAAGGAAGAGCTACAAAAACTACTGGACATGAATTTCATAGTCCCAATTGATTATCCAGAGTGGCTCTCTAACATGGTACCCATTCGTAAGCCGAATGGGGAGGTACGTGTATGCACCAAATTTTGAGATCTAAACAAAGCATACCCCAAGGATGATTTTCCTCTACCCAACATCGATCAACTTGTAGAATCTTGCATAGGCCATGAAATGCTTTCATTAATGGACGGTTTCTTAGGATACAATCATATTTGAATTAATCTTGAGGACCAACACAAAATGACATTTACCACACCCTGGGGGATATTTTGTTATAGGGTGATGCCTTTTGACCTTAAGAATGTAGGAGCTACTTATCAACGTGCCATGACGTACATCTTCCATGACTATATGCATAAAATCATTGAGGATTATGTGGATGATCTGATTGCCAAATCTAAAACACATCTTGAGCATATTGAGGTTCTAGAGAAAGTTTTTGATCGATTGCTTGAACATAAGGTAAGGTTGAATCCTAAGAAGTGTGTATTTGGCATCACATCAAGAAAACTTCTAGGATTCATTATCTCCAAGTGAGGCATTGAAGTGGACCCTGATAAGGTCAAGGCCATCATCGAGATGCCACCTCCAACAAATATGAGAGAGTTGCATAGTTTACAAGGAAATATTCAATCTATTCGATGATTTATTGCACAACTCTCAGAAAAATGTAGGCCTTTCAATCGCTTGCTACAGAAGGGGGTGATATTTTCCTGGACAACTGAATGTCAAGAGGATTTCTATGACATAAAGAAGTATCTGGCTTCACCACCAGTTCTTATGCCACCTCGTCCAGGAGTCCCTTTTCACCTTTATGTCTCTGCAATAGATTTTGCACTAGGGACAATGCTTGCTCAGAAAAATGAAAATCACAAGGAGCAAGCAATTTATTACATTAGTCAAACATTGGTAAGTTATGAGACAAGATATGCTTATGTCAAAAAATTGTGCTTAGCAATGGTTTTCACCACTAAGAAACTCAAAAATTACATGCTAAGTAACACTACCTATGTCATAGCTAGAGAGAATCCTCTATGTTACATGATGACTCGCGCATACAACAACACCCGTACCACAAAATGGATAATGCTTTTAACAAAATTCGATCTCGAATTCATTAGTCAAAAATCCATCAAAGGTCAGGTGATAGTCGATCAACTCGCAGAAGCTCCATTACCAAATGATCAACCAATACTTATCGAGCTTCTAGATGATTCGGTCTTTTTCATCACTGAACAAGAAGAACTAGTCCCTCCCGAGGATGATGTTGACATGACACTCTTCTTTGATGGATCAAAGTGTAAAAAAGGACAAGGTGTTGGAGTTGTGTTTTACACACCTGAAGGAATTCCAATTCCTTTATCATTCAAACTCGACTTCCCATGCACAAATAACAATGCAGAGTATGAAGCCCTAATCTTGGGGCTTCAATCAGCTATAGCTATGGGTATTAAATGAATAAGCATATTTGGGGATTCTCAACTTGTCGTTTGTCAAGTGAAGGGAGAATACCAATGCAAAGAACCAGTCTTGAAATAATATCATGAAGTAGCAATGAAGTTGCTAGAGAAATTTGATTGGTATGAGATTAGAAACTTGCCTCATTTGACTAACATATTTATGGATGCAATGGCTTCTTTGGGATCCTTGATTCCTAAGAATGAACATGGAGAAGTCCAACCACTTATCATAACAATAGTGTCCAAGTCAGCAATCAAACGAGCAGAATCTGAAGGTGAGAAGAGTGTTTGTTTGGTCCATGCGGAGCCATACAATTCTTACCTTGATGAGATAAGAGACTTTCTCAAATTTGGGACCCTCCCATTAGAAATGATGTGAACTACAAAAATATCGTTCAAACAAAAAGCAACTCATTTTACTCTCTTGGGGGACGTGTTGTATAGACGTGGCTATGATGGAGTCCTACTTCGATGTCTAGATCCCGTTGAGGCACAACGAGCTATAACTGAAGCCCATGATGGTACTTATGGTGGCCACTTTAGTGGAATGGCCATTGCAAAGCGCATTTTGTGCATGGGTTATTATTGGCCCACCATGGAAAGTGATTGTTGTCAATACGTCAAGAAATATCAAAAATATCAACATCACGCCAATTTGACTCATGTACCATCACAAGCTTTACAACCCATTCAAAGCCTTTGGCCCTTTTCACAATGGGGCCTAGATTTGATTGGCAAAATTTCACCTACCTCTTTAGGACAACATAAATTCATCATAACTACCACGGAATACTTCACCAAATGGGTTGAAGCAATTCCAATGACCACTATGACTAGACCTCGAATAGCGGAGTTTATACTTCAGCATATTATCTATCATTTTGGGATTCCTTCCAAGATCATTTTTGATAATGGCAAGTCTTTTAAGAACAAGGATGTTCGAGCCTTATGCAACAAGTACAATATCCAACATAGTTTCTTGACTCCTTATTACCCACAAGCAAATGGACAAGCTGAAGTGACCAACAAGACTGTGATAGCCATTCTCAAGAAACTTGTCAAAGAAAATCATAGAGATTGGCACACTCAACTCCCCTTGGCACTATGGGCTTATCGAACAAGCATCAGAATGCCAACTGGGGCAACACCTTTTTCATTGGTCTATGGCACTGAAGCAATCATACCTCTTGAGCTTGAGATCCCTTCTTTACGAGTTACATTGCAAGAATTCATGGATGACGACACAACTAGACAAGCACATCTTGACCAATTAACACTCCTTGATGAAAGGTGCATCAATGCCTTAGAACATCTACGAGTATATCAAGATCACATCAAGCATGCCTACAATGCAAAAGTCCATCCTCATGAATTCCAAGTGGGAGATCTCATTCTTAAAGAGAATCAATAGAACACCAATGCATTGCCGCATTTGAGAGATAAATTCATGGCTAATTGGTTAGGTCCATACATTGTCAAGCAGAAGTTGGGTCTAGGAACGTATAGACTTGCCAACTTAGAAGGAACATTGGAACCTGAGCCGTTGAACATAATACATCTAAAGGTATTTTATGCATAGTGCAGCTTATATATATGTACATATACATGGCTAAAAAAACACAAAAGAACAAAAAAATACCAAAAATATTTCATTTGCATCTCATACATCCATCCATGCATTCCATACATGCATTTTAGGCATTTTGTTCATACCATTCATTACATTGGATCATTTGGTTAATTTGGATGATCGCTAGTCCACTATGTCTAGTTGCCTTAATCAGGGGCATCCTACATCACTCAACAATCCATCAATCACAATAATATGCAACTTTCCTTATAATATTTTGCTAATTAAGGGACTCACATAAAGTAGGATAGATACCGTATAATTGTTAGCAATAATAATTATGCAGCCACTGACTATTTTGTGTGTGTCTTTTAATTTTCAAAATATTGCATCGAAAGTATCACAAACATCACAAATCACATCAACCATAAGCAAATTCAAAATATTTTCAATCACTCAGCCACTCCTAGTGTTTTGAACAAACTTAATTCAAAGTCAAACAATCTTTAGAAGCAATAAGTTATTCCTAGTCAATCAAGTTTCCTCTTGGACCACGCACATCAAAACACATTTAAAACATTGTGAACCTTGGGAATAACGAAGTCAAAAGTTGCTATTACCATAAGTGAAAGGTTTCCCCTATTCATCCAATTATGTGCATGGTCTAGAATGCTACAAAGTTGACAAAAGGACAAGCTCCCCTTCATCCCTTCAAAAAAAAATCCCTTGCTCTTCATCAAAGCGAGCAAGTATCCCAAAAAAAATTCAAAAAATAAAATCCCTTGCTCTTCCTAAAAGTGAGCAAGTATCCCAAAAAGCATCTCAAAGCAATAAGTTCCCCTTTGCTCTTCCTCAAAATGAGAAAAAAAAAAGTGTATCAAAGCAATAAAATCCAATTGCTCCATCACAAAATGAGCAATCCCCAAAATCCAAAGCAATAAAATAAGGATAGAAGGAGCTTGAATCCCTAGAACTCTTAGTGTCTCAAAAACTGTGGGGTGATCCTCATTACAACAATGGGCTGAATGAATCCCGCCTGGAAATGGGGTATCCTTACGCATGGTGCCACATCTATCACATTAGCGACCTTATTTTGTATAGACCTAGGGCCACTCTCAGATGAGCTAGCTTATTGGCATAAGTTACAATTGATTAGTTTGACCTAATTCATAATGGAAAATGAACAATCATTGCACACACAATTGGTCCTTGAGAAATTTGAAACCACTAGGACAACCCTTGCATAATGAAGATCTGTGAAATACATAAATGGGTTTGTTTGAAGTCACTAGGATGTTTGAGTCTTTGTAAGAATACCCTAGATCATCCATCCAATCACACCATAACATTTTCATTACCACATATCATAAATCCATGTCAATACCATCTATCTATGCCCCTGATTAAACAACAAGATAATGTTGATCAAGCAAGAGTCTATAAATACCAAATGAGCATTAGAACATAGCATCAATAAACATTACATCATACATCACATCATTTCATATGCATCCATACATACAATAAAACAAAAGCACACACACAAATAATCATAATAAAAATCCATATATATATATATATATGCATAAGTACAAAATGCCCATAGGTTGTATACATCAGAGCACTGAGGCTCATAAAAAAATAGAAAACTACAAAAAGAGGTAATAATGTGCTACTAGCTAGCACCCCCATGACCCCTGCTAGGCCCCTGAGCTGATGCCTGGAGAAGCATGTGAGCTAGATGGCCTATGAGACCATGAACTACCAGGCCTAGACTCACTCTACCTACTAGAGCCTAAAACTGATATAATATGGTCGTAGAGGAAAAAAAAATTGATACTAGCATAGAATTTTCTCAAGGGATGCCATGTACCACGCTTGTATTTGAGCAACATCCAAATCTTGATCCTCGTGTGCTGCCCGCTAGGCTATCTCAATATTGAGAGTGGTAATACTAGAAGCACCATTGTCCTCTCTCATCCTAACTCATAGCCCATCCACCTCACCCTACAATTGAGTCACCTCACCCTACAACCTCGTGATCTCTACATCTTGAGCTGCAATAGCATCACTCTCCACTCGACCTAGCCCACAACCCATCCACCTCACCCTGAAGCTGAGTCACCTCACCCTTCAACCTCATCACCTCCTCATCCAAGATATCCTACTACGCCTATAGTATCCCCCACTCCTCCTCCATGTGGTGAGGAGGAGCATCCTAGCCCTGATCACCTCCATCATCTACATCATCACCCACATCTACATCATGGCCCCCATCTCCACCATCATGGCCTCCATCTCCATCACCTCCAATGCCAACATCTATCTATTGTACATCAACAACAGACTACCTCCTACCCTCGTTTCCTCGATGATGCTTAGACCACCTTGGAGTATACTCACCAACATTAGGCTCATCCTCACTGATAACATCATCCACTACCTAGCTTGGCCTCCAAGGAGGCTATGCTACAAACCAAGTATCATAGTCTATAGTAGTACCTGCATCATCTACATCAGGGAGGTCCACTACTACATCATCCATTACATCATCCACCATCCAAAATTATAGAGTCAAGGGAAGACTAAGCTCATATCCCCACCACCTATACATCATGGGAGAATCTAGAACTCCCTGCACTAAGCCAAACTACCTCATCACCTATGAGAACTGGATATACTCCATCTCTCACCCATGGCTACCCACTACCCATCTGCCTCATCTCATCCATCGAAGCTATGCAACATCACCCTCCCAAGTCAAACCTCTCCAAGGTCACCAATAGATGTCATCACGTGTCAAACCGCTAAGCCTATCTCGATATGAATCAGCACTGCAAATAGGGTGAGTGATAGAAGACTCCTCGTTGGTCCTCCAATGAAGAGTGCAAGGATGTGAGTGATCCCATCTGCAAGGCAACCCTCCTGGGTGACCAACACTGATGTGCTCCCAAGCCCAAATCTGAAGCACTAGACTACAACCAAGTCCCTTTCACTCCCACCTCTTCACCTCATAAAGCTCCCCGTACAACTGACACAAGAGAGCGGGAGCCCAAGCATAGATTTGTGGCTCTACTATCAACTACAGTACAATAGAAACCTGATTCCAAGGGAACCTCGAGCCCATGCTATTAGGCAACAACATGTTGCCTAGTATGTACATCATGAAGGTTGGTAGAGCACCCAACTTCTCGCCCTTATAGAGGTCAAGATAAGGAATACCACCCTTCCGTAGTCAACATCCCAGTCATCACCATAAATGGGTCTCAATGTCACCTACTTGTCATGGCCCACCCTCATAGGTAGACCCTCAATAGGAACATGGAAGATGTGATAAACATCCTCCAAGGTCATAGTTAGCTCCCCTATCGAAAGCTAAAAGGAACCCCTATTAGGGTCCCATCTCTCCACCAATGCGGATAAGAGCTCCTCATCATCTTGGACAGTCTCTACTCGTTCGTAGCCATCTAGACCCACAGACTCTAGAAACTTCCAATCATCAATAGTGAGGGCTTTCCACACCTTGGAAATGGTGCGGGGCCATCGGTGGTGAGTGGTAATAAACTTAACCTGCAACACAAACAAAGTAAAAATCAATGCATATCCAAAAAAATACAAAAACATTGCATATCATCCTAGTGTAAAATGCATTGCACATCATTATACATAGCATTTCAAAACACGAAAAACACAAAAATATTGCATATCATCCTAGCGTAAAATGCATTGCACATCATCATACATAGCATTTCAAATACAAAAAAACACAAAAATATTGCATATCATCCTAGTGTAAATTGCTATAAAAAAAACATTGCACATAATCCACAAAATAATTCACATCATTACATACATAGCATTTCAAATACATGAAAAACACAAAAACTATACACATCATCTTAGCATAAATTGCATTCCAAAAAAAAACTTTCAACCTTCCTAGCGTAAATTGCATCTCCAAAATCAAAACGAAAAAATTAAAAACAATCAAAAATTTTGCCAACCCCTCTTAGTGGTTGCAAAAACAAAAAAATTAAAAACAATCAAAAATTTGCCAACCCCTCTTAGTGGTTGCAAAAATGAAAAAAATTAAAAACAATAAAAAAAATTGCCAACCCCTCTTAGTGGTTGCAAAAATGAAAAAAAATTAAAAACAATCAAAAATTTGCCAACCCCTCTTAGTGGTTGCAAAAACAAAAAATAAAATAAAAAACAATAAAAAATATCCTAGCCCCTCTTAGTGGTTGCAAAAAAACACAATAAAAACCTAAACTAAGAGTTTAGGACACCTACCTTGGCGTAGCGAACTCCGACTTCCGCTCCAGCCGAGCCTCTAACCCTCGCACCCACTCCGCTAGCCTCACCAACATCCATCCTCACTCACTCTTCTCAAACCGCTCAAAAAATTTGCACCGCAACAATGAAATGAAAATGACCCCCTCCCCTTTATATAGCCATATTTTGTGGCAAAAATCGCACACCCGCAATTTGTTGAGTGGGTGAAAATGTGCTCCTACAGTTTGTAGAGCAGTATGTGAACGCGTGGTTAAGGGGAAGCAAAACCGCACATGTACGGTTAAAAAAAAAAAAAACAAAAAAACAACCAAATTAAAATCATCAATTCTCACAAAAGCATCATCAAACAACATCATCATTATCATCATCATCAACACATCAATTAGTGAACCTCGTATCTAGTGAATTATCCTATACACCTGATGGTTGCAGTGACTAGCAATCCATGCAATCCGGTAGGATGGATAGCTCACCATAAGGACACTCATCATCAAATCAAAATGGCATTAATCAGCTAGGTCCCTCAATATTTTGAGCTTGGTTGTGTTCAAACCATATTTGCACAAGGTTATCCTTCAACCCCTTCCATTGGGTCAAAAGTGGAAAACAATCAAATCAATTTTGGTAATAATCAAAAATCACACGAGCATCAAATTTCAGAATGACTGGTTCCTTGAACCCATCATTTGGAAGGAATTGCTACAGTCACAAGGGAACAAGAACTCCAAACGTGGTTGACGGTTTTACCACAATATTTTCCACAAACGAACCAAAGGTAAATTTGCAAAACACAAACAATCCCAAACTTGGGGCATCAAGTTGAGTCAATGTCATACATTTGCATCACATTCACATCATTCATCATTCACCTCATCTCATCATCCACATTTGGTCAATTGGCTCATGGGTTTCATCCTTCACCCATTCACCAATTGAGGGGGTAAGCAAACAAATCAAAATGTCATCAATTTTTTTCAAAATCACTGATTCTTGTGTGTCGAGAATATTTGAGTCCATCCATCCAATAAAGGCAGGTGTCATTGGTTTTTGCACCGCATCGTGTTTCACACAACATGGCACAAAAAGGGGCATTTGTAGACACCAAAAACTAGTCATCCACAACATCACATTTGCCACCCCACATCAAATCTTGCATAATAAAGTTATATGCCTAAGTTTAGACTTAGGTATATAAATCTTGCACATTATCCTATTTTCTAGATTTATTAAATCTAGAAAATCAGCCTAGGATACCCTGCCTACCCACTAGACATGTGTCCTAGCCACCTCACCAACATCCCTTGCCACATCTCATACACCCTTGTCCCCTTTGTCCCTTCACATGGGGTAACCCTCCACATAGCACTCCACTTGCAGCCACATCACCCTAGTTAAGTGAGACACCTTGGGTGACTCACTCTAACTACCCCCTCCATTTGGCAGCCTAGAATTACCACTTGGTAATCCTGGCTTGCCACCTCTCATTTCCCTCCAAAATCCTAAGGAGCCTATAAAGGCACCTTCACCCCACCAAATCAAGGAGGTTGAACATTTGTACCATCAGGCTACCAGAATAGGACTAGAGCTTTGCATGCATCCCAAGGAGAATCAATATCTGGAGCCCGAAGGCCCATTTCTGAAGTAATCTTGCATTCAATATTCACTAAACGTCTATGGTTTCATAGTCAAAACCGCATCCGCACGGTTTTCCCACCACCCGTGCATGGTTTATCAGACTTCACCACACACCTATGGTTTCTCAGATATGAGAGCACATGATGAATCATATCAGTAAATTTCATTTTTGTAGCAAGGCATCATTAATTTATTTTCTCTATTTTTGCATTACATGTTTTCTCCAGTTAGGGTTTTATAGCAGTATTCTTTATTTGGATTTGTAGGTGCTACTAACCCTCATTTGGTTTTCATGTGTGTAGGAAATAGGTACTTTGGAGAAGCTGACAAAGTTGGAGTGGTCCCTGCATTGGATACTTGAAGCCCACTCACCCTTCTGGAGTTGTAGCTAAAGAACAAAGAACACACATTCCTATGGAAGACTTGGAAGACCCTCATTCCATCATCAGAGCATTGTATCATACATAGAGAAAGAGCATTGTAACATTACCCCCAACACATTTGGGGTAATTCAAAAATTTATTTGTAACACTGTATCAAAATATTAATACAAAGAGCAATTTTGGAAATTTTCTTTCTCTGTGTTCATTTTTATTTTCGTGTTTAGTTATTTTGGTTACAATTATAGAGATAACATCCCAAAGAGGCATGACCATAGTAGAATTATTAAGCTAATCTACTATATTAAATGATTCTAAAGCATGTACCTTTTGAGTAGTGATTGGTATCAATTGAGGTTGGGGTCTCTCTATTATAGGTATTCGGGGAGTAGTAAATTGTACTAGGGTTAATTATTATTGCTTAGGGACTTCATAGGGGTTCCTTTTGGTAGCCATTGAAGTGTCTTGTACTTCTTGATTGGTACATCTGTAGGATAGACATTCCTCCTAGAATCTAGTGGTATATTTTATGGAATAAGGCATATTTGATTAGGTTTTCCCTAGTCTTCTAATACTTTACTTTTGGCCCTTGTCATATATTTCAACTGGAATTATTGTCTAGTAGGTGTTGAAGTTCCAACTCCATCAAATATAGTAGATACTCTCTCCTTATCCTAGGTTACCAAGGTTTGTTCAAGAAGGGTGGTACTTGTACCTAAGAGAGCTTTGTGATGGGTTTGAAAGGTTTGAGTTTGTATATATAATTATGTTATTGAGCTTGAAGTAGACGATTGAGTATATATATATTCATTTAGTGGTGCTTGAATGATGTGATATTGGTTTCCTTTGTGGTAAGCATTGGAAGGATATATGTTTGAGGAATACCAAGCATCTATATTTTCCATATAATTATTTTGTGTGACCATTATATTGTTAATAGTATTTTGAGGAGTCTGTTGTCAGTAGGAACCTACTATTAAAAATAAACTCACTCACACAAAATACTGAAAATAAGCTGAGATTCATACAATAACAAAATATCACAATGCGAAAAGTAAATGCAAAATTAAACACTCTCACAATAAACACAGAATCGTAGGCCTCTTCGAGGGGGCAACCTCCTTCAATATTTCATTAATTTGCAAAAAGATACATTCGTACATGGCTCCATGTCTTTTAAAGAAACACTTCATGCAACCCTAACCCTAAGCTCAAGAGTTGGCTTACATGCAAAATGCCACTCGAGCTAGAATCTTCTACCAAACATCGGTTACATTCTTGATAACGGTTACATGAAATGGCCCCACTTGTCTAGGCGCCTTACTTGCCACATACCATTACAAAGTATTACAAAATAACATTATAAAGGGGGTCCCCACGTTGGAAGTGGGTCATTACATAATCAAATGAGAATTACAAAAATAATGTTAGGATGGGGTCCTAACATGTCCTTCCCCTTCAAAAATCTTTGTCCTCAAAGTTGTAGATGAGGAAACTAGTGTTGGAGCTATTGGAGAGACTCCCATGTAGCATCTTCTAGTTGTAGACCATGCCACTGAACAAGGACCTCAGTAATGGCTTGGTTGCGAAGAGTGTGCATCCTACGATCCAACAATTATTCTAGCTCGAGCAAGATAGAACCTTCTTCATCCAATTCTGGGAGGGTAGATTGAACCTGTACCTGATTTCCCACAACCTTCTTGAGAGAGGATACATGAAAAATAGGGTGGAGCTTGGATGTAGATGGTAGGGCCAATTTGTAGGTCATGGCACCAATCCACTGTAAAACCTGGTAGGGCCCATAGTATTTGGTAGTGAGTTTTTGGCACCTACGAAGCTAGAGGGATGATTATTTGTATGATTACAAGTGAAGGAAGACCATATCACCAACATCAAAGCTATACTCAGAATGATGTTGATCATCTTGTTGGTGCATCTAATTTTGGACCACTTCCAAATTCATCTTTAGTTGATGGAGGACTTTGACATGTTGGTTGAGTGTAGTGTCAATAACATGGACCTTGGAGCTACCTAGAATGTAGGAGGAGGGCATGAATGGAGGTCATCCATAAACTACTTCAAAAGGGGTGACCTTGGTCATCATGTGATAGGAAGTGTTATACCACCACTCGACCAAGGGAAGCCACTTCACCCATTATGTAGGATGATCAGAGGTAAAGCAATGAAGGTAGATCTCCAAACATTTATTGACAATCTTAATTTAACCATCCATTTATGGATGATAAGATGAACTCATTTTGAGTTGAGTTCCTTACAACTTAAACAATTCTTGCCAAAAATTACTAGTGAAGGTAGGGTCATGATCGGACACAATGGATGTGGGCATGCCATGAAGGTGGAAGATAGAATCGAGGAAAATTTGGGTAACTATGGAGGTCGTGTAAGGATGGGAGAGGGAACAAAAATGAGCATACTTCGAAAGATGATCCACTACCATGAAAATAATTGATTTACCTCTGAACTTAGGTAACCCTTCAATAAAGTCCATGGAAATATCTATCCAAACCTATTCGAGAATAGGCAAGGGTTGTAGAGTTCCTAGAGAATGCATCATTTTTCCTTTCATCCATTGATAGGTGTCACATGCTGCCACAAAATTATGAATGTCCTTCTTCATACCTTTCCAGAAAAAAGTATGCTTAATCCTTTCATATGTTTTGAGGAACCCAGAATGGCCTGCAGTGGGTGAAGCATGCATTTCCTTCATGAGGAGTTCCTAGAGTGGAGATGTGTGAGGAACAACAAGGCATTGGTGGTAGCATAAATCTTGTCCATCCCAAGTGTATCCTAGACATGAGGTAGGCTCTATTTGAAGGGAGGCAACCAAAGTTTGTAAGCCTGAATCCTTAAGCACCTCCTCACGAAGAGAATTTATCCATTATGGAATGGGTGAAGAAATGGCACATAGCATACTATGAGCCTCAAATTGGTGAGAGAGGGCATCCACCACAATGTTCTCCTTACCCTTTTTATAAGTAATATCATAATCATAGCCCATGAGCTTAGAGACCCACTTTTGTTGTTCGGGGGTGGCAACCCATTGCTCTAAGAAATATTTAAGACTTTGATGATCTATTTTAATGGAGAAATGATGCCCAATGAGATAAGGTCACCAATGAGTGATCGCATGCAAAATTGCAAGTATTTCCTTAGCATAAGTTGATTTGCCTAGATTATGACTAGAGAGTGCTTTACTAGTGAAAGCCAAGGGGTACCCTTCCTGCATCAACACAACTCCAATACCATTGCCTGAAGCATCACTTTCAATTACAAAAGGCTTGGAAAAATTAGGCATTGCTAAGACTAGAGTGGTTGTCATAGCATGCTTCAATTCAAGTAATTATAAAAGCTTTGGAAATCTTATTCATATAGACTGGTCCAAGTAAAAGAATTCTTTTTTAACATGGATGTTAAGGGAGTGACAATTTTACCATAATTGTAGATAAATTTGTGGTAATAGCCTGTAAGCCCCAAAAATCCATGAAGACCTTTTAGAGTGTGAGGTTTTGACCACTCTTGAACCACTTGAATCTTCTTAGGGTCAACTTTAACTCCATATTTGGTGACAATGTGTCCCAAATACTCCACTTTCATCAACCCAAAAGAACACTTGGACCACTTAGCATAAAGTTGATGTTGTGCCAAAAGTTGTAAAGTTTGATCCACATGGGAGAGGTGCTCTTCCCAAGAGTGACTATAAACCAAAATATCATCAAAGAAAACTAGAATGAATTTACGAAGGAATGGATGAAAAATGTTGTTCATGAGGCTTTGAAATATGGAAGGTGCATTGGTCAAGCCAAATGGCATCACCAAGAATTCATAATGACCCTCATGAGTATGAAATGTGATTTTGGGAATATCTTCATCCTTGAGCCTGATCTGATGGTACCTAGAGCGAAGATCTAATTTGGAGAAAAACATAGTCCCATGCAGCTCATCCAATAATTCATCCACCATAGGAATAGGAAACTTATCCTTAATGGTGAGCTTATTGAGCTCACAAAAATTGATACATAATCGCCAGGACCCATATTTCTTTTACACCAATAAGATAAGAGAAGAGTAAGGATTATTACTAGGTTGAATGACTCTAACTTTTAACAATTCTTGTACTAACTTCTCTATCTCTGACTTAAGGGCATGAGGATATCGATACGACCTAATTTTAGGTGGTACACTACTAGGTACCAATGGAATGGCATGGTCATGGGAGCGACATGGTGGTAAGTCTGATGGTTCAACAAAAACTACATTGTGCTTTGTCAAAACAAGTTGTAAATATTTAAGAATTTGGTCCACCTCTAAAGTAGGTGGTTGGATTGCAAATATCTGAGTGATGACCCCATGAGAAGATTTTTTCAACAACTTCTCCATACAGTTTGAGTTGATAATCTGAGGAGGCCCTACTTGTGAACCCCGAAGAGTGTAAGACCTTCCATTCTATGAAAACTACATCCATAGCTCTACAAAATTCCATGAGATGGTTCCCAATGTACCTAACCACTAAGCTCCCAACACAATATCACATCCCCCTAATTGTAGAGAAAACATATTAGTTTTGAGCTCATAATCCCCTATTTTCAATTTAACATTGTGATATTTACCTTTGCAAGGCAAAGTCCCTCCATTGGCCACCATAACCTCAAAGGAATTACATATGTGTATGTAACAATTGGCCTGCTTGGAAATTCGGGGATCAATAAAGTTGTGTGTACTTCTAAAATCGATAAGGATTGTAAGACGTTGGCCTTTGAAAAAACCCACAACTTTCATGGTTTATGGAGTAGTAATCCTGACAAGAGCATGGACAAAAATTTATACCTATGGTTCTTCATGTATTTCTTCCTCATTTTGGGGTGGTTCTTCTACTGGTTCTATTTCATCATCACTTTGGTCACTATTGATTGGATCTTCGACATCTATGAGAAACAACTTCTTTTGGGTGCACCTATGCCCTCGAACATATTTTTCATCACAATTGTAGCACAAACCTTGAGCACATCGAGCATCCATTTCTTCTATAGTCAAGCATTTATGGGGAACAATTTTATTTTCATTATGAGTTGGGAACTTGGGAGGAAAGGAGGGTTTAGTTTATGGAAATTTAGATGTCCTCCTTTGAGCTAAGAATTTGGATTTGACCAACCATGCCAAGCTTATAGCCTGCATCATTATTTATGGTTTGAACATCTTGACCTCGGCCTAGAGATCATCCTTCAAGCCACTAATGAAACAACTCATAAAAAACCCTTCATTCAACCCCTTAGTTTTGTTAGCCAATTTCTCAAATTGGGTTTGGTAATCCCAAACTATAGAGGTTTGTCTCAACTTTGTCAATGCTCCTTGAAAGTCATCATACTCACTAGGGCCAAATCGAGTGAGTAATTGGGACTCAAAATCTTCCCAAGAAGGATCAAGAATGGTGTGTTGCAACCACTGGTACCATTATAAAGCTTCAGATTCAAAATTGAAAGAAGCCATCTAGATCCAAAAATATTTAGGGACATTATGGAGTTTAAAAAATTGATCAACATGACATAACCACCCATCTGCATCCTTCCCATTGAACTTAGGAAAGTCTAATTTAGGCATCTTAAAGGGAGTATCATGGTCAAAAAAAGGGTGAGAGTTTACCCCTTCCTTTCCTTTTCCTCAACCTGATTGTTTAGTATGATAATCAAACACTTTTGGGGCACCTTGAAGTTTGGACTCAACCTCGACAAAGTGTTCTTCCAAGTTGGCTTTGGAGTTGAGGTATTCACTTCTAAAGCATTGAATATCTTCCCTTATGGAGTTATTATCATGGAGAAGGCTATCAAGGGTGCTTTATATTTTTTCAAACATTGAAGTGGCTTGTTCTACCTCTTTTTGATGTCCACAAGTGCCACCAACCATTTTGGGAAGTTTTGAACCTCTTTCACTAAATTACTAAAAATAGAAGTGTGACTACAGGAGTTACTATTTTTAGTAAGGAGTCCAAAAAAGTGCTTGGGTGTTATATATCAAAATGATCAGCTTGAAAATATGGTCACAATGAGCTATATATCCCAACACTAATTTTGGACACCCTAAACTTTTTTATCTACTATTTTGATGAGTCTATTAGTGTGGTCAATTTTTTCTTTGGAGGTTGGGTTCAAAAGTTGGGTATTACATCAACCAACTCTACCTTATCTCTTACTAACACTTGTACTACAACACTAACACTATTCAATTTTTTACTCTAGAATTCCCTATGTTATTCAGTTACTGACACTATTTATTCTATTTTTATCACTAACAACCCTATAATTATTAATTATTATAGATAACTATTACTACCACTAACAATCCTAACTATTTAATTTTTAACTTTAGGATTCCTGCACTATTGACAACCTTGTAATTACTGACTATTACAGAGGATTTTTACTATTTGGTTCACCAATTATTTCCTTTATGCATGTAATTTTTTCATGATAGGGAAGTCTCCTCCATATGCTCAATTTTTGTGGGAAGAATTTTGGTTGTAGGTTAAACATTCAGTAGAACAGGAAAGCTTTTTTTTTTGTAGGTTAAAATTTTGATAGAACTAGGGTATGCTAGGCAAGGGTGTATGTAATACCCATAGGCCCTCTATTATACCATAGTGATGAACGATAGTGCTTAGACCAATATTTTAGGCCACTACTCAAGGAGGATTCCACACATACCCTTGAGCACACTACCTACCTCTCTGATAGTACGAGAGGGTAATATTTTTAGATGTTGTGTCTCGATGTACTATGGATAATACAAGGCCAAAAAAGCTTCCTAGGGCTAAAGGTTTGTTTAATCCTAGATGGTCTCCCTAAATACCCAAAGATACATGGGAGCTCAATTCCATATATGGGTGTTGTTTGAGGCCTAGGTATTGGAGCTTGATCACCCCTCACTTCACTAGATGCTTTATGGGCTATCTAGCTTAGCCAATAATGATAGCTCCTCCATGATATTTTAAAACCCTCGACACAAGGTTTCTAACCTACACAACTACTATAGAAAAAAGAAAGGACTATATTTTTTGTTGGTTTTTATTATTTTTAAATAAAGGACAAATAAAATGAAAAATACAAAAAATTATACCTAACAATCAGAATGGATGGGCAAGAATTATCGCAGTCATAGTGAAACTCGGCCCTAGAAAGTGCTCTGATACCACTTGTTAGGAACCTACTATTAAAAATAAACTCACTCACACAAAATACTAAAAATAAACAGAGATTCATGCAATAACAAAATATCACAATGCAAAAAGTAAATGCAGAATTAAACACTCTCACAATAAACACAAAATCGTAGGCCTCTTCGAGGGGGCAACCTCCTTCAATATTTCATTAATTTGCAAAAATATACATTCGTACATGGCTCCATGTCTTTTAAAGAAACACTTCATGCAACCCTAACCTAAAGCTCAAGAGTTGGCTTACATGCAAAATGCCACTCGAGCTAGAATCTTCTACCAAACATTGGTTACATTCTTGATAATGGTTACATGAAATGGCCCCACTTGTCTAGGTGCCTTACTTGCCACATACCATTACAAAGTATTACAAAATAACATTATAAAGGGGGTCCCCACGTTGGAAGTGGGTCATTACATAATCAAATGAGAATTACAAAAATAATGTTAGGATGGGGTCCTAACAATTGCAATGGGAGTTGTGCAAGTACTATATGTTAATTTGAACTTGATGGCTATCATGTATTTATATTAGTGTGGAAATTAGGATTTTGATAACCATTTGGAGGATGCCTATGTCCTTGACTATTTCTTTGGAAGAGAGGTATACAATTGTTTTGGTACTAATATTGATAAATTTGAGATTTTTGTTGTTTCATAAGGCCTATGACCTTGTTAGAAATTATCCTAAGGAATTTTTTCATTTCATACAGGTCAAAAGAATAGGTAATTGTATTAGGGAGATAAATTTGTATCGAAACTAGGTTCATAACTAGAGTAGTATGAAAGGTTATAGGTTGCACAACTAGAGAGGGTTGATATAGAGGTTAAATACTTGGAAAAAACAACATAGGGTATCTAGGATCTAGCATTCCTATCTAATTAAGGTCACTATTGGATTTAATGGTGATCACATAGGTTGCTACCAAGGAGTTTCCTCCCCTTGAATTGACCATCATGGCTATTTTAGAATTGAAAGATTTCAAATAATATATGAATGCCATACTTGGGGGAGGTTGAATATCATCTAGGATTTTATACAAGGTTTAATGACATCAATTTTTGAAGTCATCCATTATTTCCATGGGTGCTCTTTTGATGGTTGTTATTTACTCTAGGAGAGATACTCCATCAGTATTTTCTTCAAATCTATCTACTAACAAGTCAACAAGTTGGTACCAACTCCTAACTAAATTTAAAGAAAGGCTTATGTACCATTCTCGAACCTTCCCTCTAAAATATGTTACCTGCAATCTCAAAGATACATTTTTCTCTTCAATACTGTGTACCATATATATGTTGACCATGTGGTGTAGGATCTCAATGAAGTATGGCAGAGACTTGAGGGCTAAAGCTAGGATCAAATTCCATGTAGTGGGAGGAGTGGGTGGAAGTAGGGGATCTTTATCATTCCATGTCAGGCATCTTCTTGGGGTTTATTTTATTGAACTATGTTTTGACATCAAGATCTCCTTTTATTCCTTGGAGCTAGGTTGAGGGGTTGCACTAATGCTTGAGGAATAGTAGCTATAAAGGACCTAGTGGTAATCTTATGATTAATTGTTTTTGGGTCCTTCATTCTCTATGGAGTTGCCAAGTGATTAATTTATGCTGCAATAAACAAACTAAACTAATATATTCACCAATATCTTAGTTTAATATAAGTACTTTTTCCCAGTGGAGTCTCTAATTAGTGGAACAAATTGATGTGATTTGTCCCACCAAGCATACCATTAAATTTTTGTTGACTACAAAATATCATGGTTATCCACTGTAATAGTTGGATGCATTTGACACTCTTGCCTTATGTAGAGTGATACAACCATAAGTCTAAAGAGTGTGGTATGTGACCCTCAAAATGACCTCCTATATTTTTCTAAGGCCAACTCCTTATCATATGTGATATTCAATGTTCACCTTCCTAAACTACTTACATTCTTCAAAGGAAAAGGGAAAAGAGAAATAATAGAAAAATAAAATCCTACGCTACAAGAGGTGATGCACCAAGGTCAAAGATTCTCTTATGCATTAGTGGGATGAATGAACACTTTACATCATTCATTAATAGCTAAAAAGTAAACACTTTTTGGATCCAACAATAACATTCATGCACAACATACATACAAGAAACAAGGTAGAAATAAATTAGCCATAGTTTCAAACATATACATAAATACATACAAAGACTAGGATAGAGAGACAATAGCCACAACTCCTTATATATATCACAAAAGTTTAATATAGATATGTCAGGTCAAAAGGGATTGAATACTATTAACAATGTGACTTGGGGCTTGATTCCATATTGATAAATAAGAGAAAATGAAAGGAAAATTACACAAGAGGGTAGATATTAGGCACTAGCAGGCAACTTTCCAATTTTTTGCAATGAAGAAAAAACTATTATTTATAGATAAAATTGAGAAAATATTTCCTTTAAAACTGGGCAAGAGATTCTATCCAATCCATGTCAAATATCCATATACATTCAATTTTTGATCTTCTCGAGGTGTTTGGATCTAGAATCATCAATGCCAAAGGATTCTAAACCTCTAGATATGTAACTGCCATCATTGTTGCAAACTATCCTTCCTAGGGATTCTTGGAGACTAATCATGGGGATCTTCTACAATCAATGGTACTAGGATTTAGGTTGTTTCCATTGTGACTCTTTTTGCTTCTACCTTTAATGTACCATCTACTAACCTGGACTGTTGTACCCAAGTGGTGTTGGTAGGTGGATTTGAAGCCTTTTACAATTGCCACCTTAATAAGTTCAACTGCTTTTTTTGGGAGGATGTGCATAGAGGTTATCTACAATAAATCCTTGGAGGTCTATTCTTAAGGAAGGCCAAAGGTTGATGATGAGCTCTGGTTAGTTGTTGTTGCCACCTTTTTTAAAAATTAGGATACACTAGGGCAAATTGTTTCACCTTTGATTGGTTGGTTTCTAGGGCCTTAGGTTCTTAAACTTCTTCTTGGGTTATTAATTTCTTAAGCTAGAGATTTTAAAAATATTGCAAGCCATCAAATATAAAAAATAGGCAGTCTAGACAGCTCACAAGACCTCCTTGGCCTCAGTGTCTCAATCCTTCCTCTAAATATTTGTAGGTTGTTGGATCTATTTCATGCCTAGGATTGATGATTTTTTATTGTCTCTTTCATATATTATTGAAACATTTGCCACATTTCTCAAGCTTAAAAATAGAGAAGTTTCTCTTTTGACAGCTTTTCATTGGTCCTCCAATGAGGCATGATTCATTGATCTTGAATTAGATGGTCTGCAAAACTTTACTCTAATTCTTATTGGATTTATCTTGAAAGAGCATGGTGTATTGATCTAAATGGTCCATAAAGTTTTAACTTATAAATTTCATCGAAGCTTGCTTAAAATAACGATCCATTATTCTACCATTGAATGACCCATAGATTTTTGTGCGATCGCTCTTCATCGGGAGCATCTAGACGGTCTACAAAATTTTGCCTACTTAATCTTTGTTGGAACCCCCATGAGAATGACTATTCTATAATCATTTCTGGAATGACTATCGATATACTTAGAGAGACAATCCACCACCATGAGAATGACTATTTTGGCTGCAAACTTTGGGATCCCTTTAATAAAATCCATAGAATTACCTTTCTAAATGGTCTTCAAAGTAAGAAGAGGCTAAAGTGTGTCATTTCCATATTTGTGTCTACATTTCAAAACCCATATGATGCAATTTATTAACAACATAATCGACATCTAAGTTGGGTTGGACATCATGGAATCCTCTTCAAAAATAAATAAACAATGGATAAAAAATTGGAGGGATATTATAGTAGTAAGTTTTTGGGTTTTTATTCATGAGATTAAGTTCAAACTCCAATATAAGAGGAACTAGGATTCCTTATAAAAAATTTCACTTTATCCTAAATTTTTTTAAAGTTCTTGGATAAGTTCAAACCCTCATATGAGGGGATGAGGACTCCTCATAAAATCCTGTACTTTACCCTAACATTTTTGTTAAGTTCTTGAATTGTTTTCTAGGAAACCCAAATTCAAACCCCGATATGAGGGAATTGAGATCCCTCATAAAAACCTGTGTTTTATCTTAACATTTTTAGTCTTAATAATAATATCATAGTATAATTCCTTGAATTTTTATAGAAGATCCAAGTTTAAACCCTAGTAGAACCGAAGTTCAAACCTCGATACAACCCAAATCAAACTATGATATGAGGGATCGAGACCTCTCATAATAACGCATGCTTTACCCAAACATTTTTTACTCTAAGGAAAGATACCATAATGGTAAGTCCTTCAGTTTTCATCAAAAGACCCAAGTTCATACCTCATTAAAAAGGGTAAGATACCTTGACATGATAGAAAGAATATCATATTGGCAAGTCAACATTTTTTTAATTTTTTGGATTTTCATTTAAGAGACCCAAGTTCAAACCCTGATATAAGGAGACTGGGACCTCTCATAAAATCCTATGCTTTATCTTAATATTTTTTAGTTTGAAAAGAATATCATAATAGTAAGTCCTTGAGTTTTCATTAGAATAACCAAATTCAAACCCCAAATTTTTCATCCAAACGACCCAAATTCACACCCAAATATGAGGGGAAGGATACCATACTAATAAATTCTCTAACCCCAATATATCCTTAATTTTTCATAAAAATAATCCACTTCAAACACCTATATGAAAAAACCACAACTTTCATATAAATCCAATGCCTCTCTTTCAATCATTTCCACATCATCGATGCAACCCTAAAACTAAAAGTCAAGTCAAGCAAGTGAGAGTGGGAGCCCTCTGAACTTTTTTTTCAAACGTTATTATTATAACTCCTTTACATTTTAAGAACAGTATGATGACATCAAACCTAAAAAAATAGATAATATTAACTATCAAACACACATCGACAATGATGGTAGTAGTCTGATCTAAATCTTCTGAGTGTGCGCCAGATCGATGATAACGATACAAATCTTGAAGAACCGATGGTCCCTTTTACGTCGGGTCAACAATAACAAAGCAGAATAATTTTGGTGGAAGCAACCCCTATGGTTTGAACCCTGCAATTGTCAGTTACTAAAAATAGTATGGTTCTGACCAACTCTCCTATGTAACCGAAAAAAACTATCAAACACACAATTATAAACCTATTATAATTAATTATTATTTTTTATTTATTATTTTTTAAGTAAAATGAAATATTTTTATTTTTGATATCAATAAAATCAGTAACATCCTTTCATCTTTAACAACTGGGTACGGGGAACAAACATTCTTCCCGAGGTTTTTGCCTCCGAGCATAAGTCAAATCATTGAAGTTGCCTTTATAATCCATGTCTCTCCTCAGTAAATGCATCTTGGAGTGAGGGATACCCTTCGTGGCTCAGGGTTGGTAATGCCATTGTCAAGTTGCGTGCACTCAGCGGACACAAATCAAACTACTACCTTTACCCTTATTCTTGGTAAGTGTCCAAAGTCTTACCAATCCACCTAACCCTTGGGACAAGTAAAATAAAATATAACAGTAGTATAATTAAACCACTAAATCACATTCTTGAAGGCATAACAAAAACTTTCCATGATTTTAAATTTAAATAACAATTCAACCACATACCACTTAATAAAATTAAAACCCTTTCCTAACCAACCAAAAAAACTCCTATCATTTTGCCTCGACCAAAACGCAGATGCACTTGCTAATTTTATTCTTCGTCATTCTAGCTACAAGCATTGCTCAGACTGATGTCCCTGGCCATGACACTGCCTTCATGTACAACGGCTTCAACACCATGGTGGCACCCCTCCTGGTCGCCATCACATCGGTGTGCTCGGGTGTCGTGCAACTCACAAACCACTCAAAATGCATCATTAGGCGTGCTTACTATCTCCACATGCGTGGTGGTGAAGTGCAACGGATCGATCATCTCCTTCCAAGTGAGTTTCATTTTTTCCATTGTCCTGCACCTATTGAACTGTGATGATGGGCTATGCTTCGTGATGACGCTGCCATGGTGCTCCACGGAGCCATTGCCATCCAATACGGGCAGTCATACAACCACATCTTCATTGTATCTTCATCGTGGAGTTCACCATCCAGAGCATCGATGTCAAGGACAAGGACAGTAATCATGTAGGTATGGATCTAAACAGTGCAAAATCAATAAGGCTACCCCTGCTAGCTATTGGGTGGGGAACAACACATTTCGTGGTCTCGACCTAAAAAGGGGTAGCAACATCCATGCCTAGATCGACTACGACGCCGCCATATAACTCTCGTTGAATGAGGAGCTCTTTAGAGATCGAAAAAACCTCTGCTCACCACACAAAACCTAGACTTGGACAACATATTGAGATTTTCTGCCTCCATGGGGAGTTTGTGAAAAGAAAAATACATATGCTTAAAATAGACAAAGAACAAATACTACAAGCAAAAACATAAAAAATAGATAAAAAGGAAGATAGAAGGACCACCAGATATTTATAGACAAATATTTATTTATTGAAAAGAACTCTGTTATATGCAAATATCCATTTATTTTTACAAAATGGTAAGGTTTCTTAATTTGCCTATTCAAATATTTTCTTAGAATTTTTAAAGTTTTAATAGTCTTTTGAAATCTTCTAGGTCTTACTAGACATTAATGTTGATGTGTACCAATATCTTTAATTTGACCAAAAACCTAAAGTCACAAAAAAAAAGAGATGTCTATGAACTTTTCAAAAATCATGCAACATCTGCACATAACAAACTTCCATGATGTAGGATTTTTTTACAATATTTTATTCCAATCTCATTGTTGCAAAATTGGTGCTTTTTAGTTGTGACAATATTCATAAGTGCATCTACTGCATTCTCTTGGCTTCTGCATTTGATTAGGTTGATCATTCCACTCTCCACCATATCACGCACAAAATGATATCTCACTACAATGTGCTTATGGAATGATGAATAATATGCAAGTGCTATTGCACTTTGGTTGTCACATTTTATTCCAATATATTCTTGGTCCAAATGTAGACCTTTGCACAACCTCATCAACCAAATAACTTATTTTGCAACATTAGTGGTAGTAATATATATTTTGCTTCAGCACTTGACAAAGCTACAATAGTTTGCTTTATACTCCTCTAGCTCATTGCACCACAATACAAAGTGAAAACATCCTCCTATTGACTTATAGTTGTCCAAATCACCTGCCCAATTTGCGTCTACATGTCCCTAAAAACAAAACTCTTTATTCTTCTTAGTTTGATAACATAAAACATGATATTTAGTAGCTTGTAAATATCTAATTTTTTTTTACAGTAGTTTAATGTTTCTTTCCAGAATTAGACATATATCAGTTGACCATAGCAACAACAAGAGCAATATCAGGTCTGGTACATATCATTGCATACACCAATGAACCCACAACCTCTGCATATAGAATTTTTTTCATCTTCTCCTTTTTTTCTAGGGTGCATATGAGTTTTGAAAGGTTTACCTTCTTACATTCCAAATTTCTTCAAAATATGGTTAATGTAATCCTTTTTAGAAAGCCATAATTGTATGCTCTTGTGATCTCTAACAATATCAATGCCCAAGCAATGGCATGCCTAACCCAAGTCCTTCATATCAAAGTTCTTTGAGAACAACTCCTTAGTTTTTCAAATCAATTGTTTATTATTTCCAATCGGGAGGATGTCATCCACATACAAAACCATAATTACAAAGCTTTAGCTCTTTATTTTGTAAAAGACACATGGATCTATAGGGTTACAAGAAAATTTATTTTGCAACACGTAACTGTCAAACTTCTAGTACCATTCTCTAGGAGATGGCTTCAATCCATAGAGGGATTTCTTCAACCTGTAGACAACACCTACACCTTATGCTTCAAAACCTTCAAGATGCTACATGTGTATTTCCTCCTTCAAATATCTATGCAAGAATGATGTCTTTACATCCATTTGTTTGACCTATAAATCAAAAGTAGCAACATATGCAAGCAAAAGTCTAATATAATATAACTTCACAGTGGGAGCATAAGTTTTATGAAAATATATGCCTAGGATTTGAGAAAACCCTTTTGCAACCAACTTGGCCTTATATCTTTCCATAAACCCATCAGGCCTTAACTTCCTTTTAAACACCCATTTGTTGCCTACTATCATTCTTCCAATAGGTTGTTGAAGTAAATCCCATGCATGGTTCTTCTTTATTGAATCTATTTCTTCCTGCATAGCCTTCTTCCAATGCTCTTTCTCTAGACTATTCATGGCATCTTCAAACGTGAGAGGATCATCTTAAGTAGTTGTAAATCAACTAAAATAATATTGAATCCTATTGGAAATATGCCTCTCTCTTCTAGTTCTTCTATGCTACTCCACTGATTCTTGGACCTCTTCTCTATAAGGTGGAGAATCAGGCTGTATAATTTTTTGATCCTCTTAATGCATCTCTTCAGGTACATAAGAAGGCATATCTTCACCAAGTCTTTGTAGGATAGAAATATTATCTAAAATGTCAAAAAATATTGTTTCTTGAGGTTGATAGGGTTGAGCATGTGCTTCACTTGAAGGTTTACCTATCATAGTGCATTCATGCACACTACCTTCTCTTTCAACTATTGTTGTAATTCTTGTTGTTGAATATCTTCAGTTGTCTTAATTTCTTTGAAAATCACATCTCTACTAAAAACACTTATGTATTCATCTAAAATCCATAATTTATATCCTTTTGTTTCAACTTCTCCATAACCAACAAGAATGCATTTCTTGGATTTTTCATCCAAAATTTTCCTCTTTTCAGCAAGAATGTGCATAAAGGCCTCACAACCAAAATCCCTTAGGTGAGAGATTGATGGTTTTCTCCCACCCCAGGCCTCTCCTGGTGTCTTGTCATTCAAAGCAGTGGATGGTGATAAATTAACCAAATAGCTAGTAATTAAGATTGCTTCAACCTAAAACCCTTTACTGAGCTTTGCATCTAACAACATGCTCCTCATCTTATCCACCAGTGTTCTATTCATTCTCTCTACTATTCCATTCTACTGAGGAGACTAAGGTATAGTCTTTTATCTAGAGATGACTTTTTTCCTACAAAACTCTTCAAATTCAGCAAAACAATATTCTCCTCCATTGTTACTGCACAATATCTTAACTTGTCTGCTTGTTTACCTTTCTACATTAATAAAAAATCTTTTAAAATGATCAAGGATGTCACTCTTTTTCTTCAAAAATATAATCCATACTTTTTTGTTGTGATCATCAATAAAAGTGGTAAAATATAGTGCACCACCAATAGATGGAGTATCCATAGGACTAAAAATGTTTGCATGAACAAGATCCAAAATAGATTTAGCTCAATGTCGTTGATAAGAGAAAGTTACTCTTTTTTGTTTGCCCATCACACATGATTCATAAAAGTTAAGAGTGTTGGAGCTGATATACTTGAGGCCATGCACCATGCTTTTTTTGACCAACTACTTCAAGCTAGTTTCTCCCAAATGGTGAACTCTTTTGTGCCAAAGAAGATAATCTCCAACATTTGCTTCATCATTTTTCTTAGTTGCATTAACTTCTTTTACAAAGGAAACATTGCAATGGATTTTCTCATAAGGGTTGACATCCAGTTTGAACAAAGTGTCTTTCTTCATTCCTTTTACAAGCACTAGTGCACCTCTGTTGAGATTGCATCCTTCATCTAAGAAGGTAATAGTTACTCCTTTTTTAGTTAGTTGTCCAACTAAGAGAAGATTTCTTCTCAACTTAGGGATATATCTAACTTTTTGTAAGTACTTGACTTTTCCACCTAAATCCTTCATAGGAATTGCACCTTATTCTACATCACAAAAGGTTTTATCACCCATATAAACTTTTATACCAATTATCTCTTTATAATTGACAAACCACTCACTATGTGGTGTCATGTGGGAAGAAGCTCTTGAATCTATAATCCAGTATTTTGGACACCCTTCAATTGACAGACAAGATGAAGCAAGGAACATAGAGGAGTTTTTATCTACATCTTTATCAACTATCTCTTCTTCTGTTACCCTTTCATTCTTCTTCTTCAACATGGGACAATAAAACTTGATATACCCCATTTTGTGATAGTAGTAGCATTCCACCTTGCTCAATTTTTTCTTTCCTATGTTGGACAATCTACCTCTACCTCTACCTCTAAACTTGCTTCTCCCACTGGATCTACCTTTTCCTCTCTCATTTGAGTGTCCACGTGCTAAATAGGCCTCTAGAGTGGATGCTTCACTAGAAAATATCCTTCGTGTCTCCTCATTTAACAACTAGCTAACCATTGACTTCATCTGTAACTTGCTAGAAGCAACACTTATGACAATAATAAGATTCTCCCATGAGTCTGGCATGCTGATTAACAATGTCAGACACTAATATTCATCACTCCACTTATCACCAATGGAGTTTAACTACTTTATTAGCATATTAAAACCATTCAAGTGGTTTGAGAACTTATCGTTCTCCTTCATATTGAGATTTGCTAACTTCTTCTGCAACATTAACTTATTCACTATTGAATTGGAAGTGTAGATGCTCTCTAACTTGTTCCACATATGTTGAGCAACTTATCCTATCACATTTACAATCACAAAGTCTACTAAACTCAATCTAATGAGGTACATTGCTTTTCTATATAGCTTATTTAACTCCTCTTATGCCATCCCAATGGGCTTTCCAATGACTGCAACCCACAAGTCCCTTTCCACCAACAAATCCTCCATTTTGATCTTCTATAATGTGAAGTTCAATTCATTGAACTTCTCAATCTCTAGTCTGTTGCTCATTTTCTACAAATTATTCTCTTTTCCCACTTAAACTGTGAAACAATGCACTAGTCCTCAAGATTACTCCAAAATAAAGACAAAGCAACCAATATTATAGAGAGAGCATGATTCACTACTAAAGCATATACAATCGCCTCTCTCCTACTACAATGCTCTGACAATGTGAAAAGAAAAACAAAGCATATGCTCAAAACAAACAACAAACAAAAATTACAAACAAAAACATAAACAACAGATAAATGGAAGACCAAATATTAAAAAAAAAAACATTCAAGAACTTCATATATATAATGTTACATGCAAATATCCTTTTATAATCACAAAATAAGAAAAGTTTCCCAATTTAACCATCCAAATAATCTTCTAGAACCTTCAAAGTCTTATCATCAAACAAAAAAATCGTGATGCACCTCCACATTGTAATAGTTAGCCCTACAGGTGGACCATTACATCCTTGCTTGGAGCTTCGCCGCTGCCAGCGCCGCCCTCCCGTCCCTGGACGTCTCCCTGCTCCCATTATTTTACGAGAAGCAGCACAAATCACCCGATCTGTGACGTTTGTGGGCGCGGTCGTGGCGGCGCCTTTGATACTGTTGGCCGGCCTTGGTCTCCCGACGTTCTGGTGGTTGAAGCGGACCGGAGAAGTGGGAGCTCGAGTACTGGCCGCATCGATTGTCTTACAGACGGATCCGATTAGCCAGCAAGCGTTTTGGCGACAACCGGCTCCTGGGTTGCGAGGGCTTCGGACAGGTCTATCGGAGAGTGCTTCCCTCGAGCGGTGATGAGATCGCAGTGAAGTCCATGAGTAAGCGCATGAAGGAGTTCATCCTGGAGCTTTCTGGTCTAGGGCGCCTGCAACACCGTAATTTAGTACCGTTGTGGGGGTGGTGCCGCAAGGGCATGAGATTGTTTATGGTCTATGACTCTCTGTCCAACGGGAGCTTCGACAGAGCGCTATCGGGGCTCGGGTGGAAGCAACGATACCAGGTGCTAAAGGGCGTGGCGGCGGGTCTGTTGTACTTGCATGAGATGTGGGAGAAGAGGGTGGTGCACCGGGACATCAAGTCGAGCAACGTGTTGCTGGACGCGGAGCTCAACGGGCGTGTAGGGGACTTTGGCCTGGCTCGGTTGTATGACCACAGCGAGAAGCCGCAGACGACCCATGTGGTTGGCACGCTCGGGTACATAGCGTCGGAGCTTGTGCAATCCGGGAAGGCGTCGCCCGCCACGGACGTGTTTGGTTTCGGAGCGTTGATGTTGGAGGTGGCGTGCGGGAGGAAGCCCCTTGATCCCGACAGGGGGCGGAGCGCGCCGTGTTGGTGGGTGTGGGAATTGTATTCGCAGGGGAGGTTGTTGGAGGCGGTGGATCCGAGGCGCCTACGATGGGAGGGAGGCAGAGGCGGTGCTCACGCTGGGGTTGGTTTGTTCTTCCAAATTTCCTGATTCAGGATTGTTGAAGCAAAAAAGACCGTACATTACGTGTGCCTGCTCGAAAGAAATAGGGGATCACTTAGATACTTTGGATAAAAAGTTTAAATTCTAATTCGAGAAGGTATATATTTTTAATAGAAAATTTATATTTAAGATGATCGGATATACGCACTGATTGTAAGGTTTTTCACTGCTGGTGTCCAAACGAAACCGAGGCCGTAAGACAATGTACATAAAATCCATTTTGGGTTCCGGTGGACGGAATTTTCGAAGTTGACTGTTGGGAGAACAAATTTGATCAGGTGTGGCGAATGAAATCGAGAATTAACAGAATCTGTCACCGGGAAATTGAACGTTTGGTTTGGGAGTTAAATTGGTCATGAAATCTTGTGGCAGGGACAGAATGGGTTGGATATGGCTGTTCTTTTCCTGTAAAAAAGATGCATGGGATAAAAAAAATGGTAGAAGATTTGTCCAGCTCAAAGGTTAGGTAAGGTTTAAATTACTAAGCAAATTTATAAAATAAAAAATATATACAAATTAAATTAGTTTTTTGGAAATTTTAACTCATAGTTTGTGTGATTTCTCAACGTGTGATCTTAAATCAGTTTTTAGCATTTGTGACCATTCTTCTGATACATATAAACTAAATTCGTTTGCTCAATTTTGTTTTGAAATTGTAACACAGATAGTTTGTGTGATTTCTCAACGTGTGATTTTAAATTAGCTTTTAGTATTTCAGATCATTCTTCTAATGAGAAAGATTCACACTTAAAATTTTTACTATTAAATTATTTATATTATATTTTTAATTAAATAATAATAATATATTATTCCAATTTCAAATACCTTTGACAGATAAAATACCATCAACATTAAGTCCTTCAAATGCTCTTTTATTCATAAAGTTGGTGTTGGTGATGCTCCATGACTTAAGAAGATAATTAACTTCTTTTCAAATTAGAAAAGAAAAAAAAAAAAACCGTCATATAAGGCAACATTTTATTTGTGGATACATACATTTTTGTTGATTCCATCCCTCATAGCCCTTCATAAAATTATAAATTTTAAAAATAATAATAAATAAAATTTATAATAAATAATATTTTTTATAATTATAATTGAAATATTTAATTTGTTAAGTTTAAAAATATAAAAGTTATTTTTAAATTTATATATTATATTTTTATAAAAATAAAAATAAAAATAAAAATAACATAATTTATAAATTGATATAAATTATTATTATTAATTTTTTTAAATTTTAATGAAAAAGATATAAATTCATAATTATTAAGTTATAATAATAATAATATTTAATCATTTATATTATATAATGGAGCTAGTTTCAATCACATCCTATGCAATCAATTTAAAAAAATTGTTTACAATATAAGATGTCCGTTTTAATCAATTAAAATTATATGCAATAATATAATTAGATTTTTTCCACACAATATAAAACGATAGCCAATAAAATACAATAGCACAATTCAAAATCCAATACAATTTTTATAATATTTTTAATACATATTTTTAAATTGATATTTTTAATTGTTTGTGGATTGAAATGACCATGCTCATTATTGTAAGCCATATTACATCATGTACTATAATTAGCATTGTATCTTGATAATATTTTATTGTATTGCAATATTTTTGATAAACATGTATATATTACTGGGTAAGATTTAAACATTAGTATATTAGTTTGCATTCATATTTAATCAATTAAACTCTTATTATTTAATAAAATATTCATTCATAAAATTTGAAACTTAATTAAATTAAAATTAATATTAAATAATATAAACTCAATTAATTAAATTAATTGAGCTGGTCAATAAGTTATTGGCTTGGTCAGTAAGGCAGGATTGTCCTTTGGCCCCCTTGCTATTCATTTTAGCAGCAAAAGCCTTTGGTTATATTTTGGCACATCGTGCTTCTTTTGGGATGCTTCGGGGTATTTCTCTTCCTAAGAATGCTGGTCAACTCATTAACGGTTACTTTGCTGATGATTTCTTTTTTACTCTGAATGAGGATGAGCAATCCCTTTTTGAAGCTCTGTCTTGTCTTGATATTTTTTGCAAAGCCTTCGGGTCTAATATCCAATGGAATAAAACCTCCTGTTAAAGGTAATCCATGCAATCTCTTCCCCACTGGCTTCAGCATGTGCAGTGGAATTGGATTCAACCTGGAGAAGTCTTCAAATTCCTGGGCATTCCTTTTGCCTTTCAAGGCTCTTCATCCTAATTATGGTCTTATGTCATCAGCAAAGTGGAAAGCAAGTTGGAATATTGGAATGCTAAGAAGTTGTCTCTTGCTGGAAAATTTCAAATTTGCTCGAAAGTGTTGGCTTCCACGCATGTTTATTACTCATCTTGTTGGGTCCCTTCCTAGGCTTGTTACAAACGGCTTGAAAAATTACTGCGAGATTTTATGTGGTCTAGTGGGTGTGAGCGGAAGGGCTTTCACAGAGTGGCTTGGGATATTTGTTGTCTCCCACGACAAGTAGGGGGTATGGGTTTGTTGGACTGTAAGCATCAAGGGTTAGACCTTTGTGCTAAATATATTGTGTGGGCTCTCAAAGGACTTGAAGCATGAAAAGTTCTTATCAAACATTGCATCTCGGTTGGTCTTCCCCTCAAATGTCGAGCCTGGGCAGGAATGGATTTGCCCTCTCTAGTGTTGGCCCCAATTTTCATTAAAATCCCTAGCTCCTTTGTCATCAAAAGCATATGGAAGGCTTGGCAACAATTAAACCCTTGGATTTTTTGGAAGGGGGTCCGTTCACATAAAGGTCTTTCCATTAATATTCTCAACGTCTGGTGGTCCCCTATATTCAAATTTCAGGGTAAGCCATTGGGTCAAGTTCCCTGGGTCCATACCAAAAAAAATTTAAGCAAGGCATTACCGCCATTGTACATTTTTACTCCAAGGAAAACAAAGATTAGATTCCTTGGAATGATTTAAAAAGGATATTTCGTTTGTCCAATGTTGACAAGGCTACATATGATGTTGTTCAGGACCATACACCTTTCTCCTTATAGCATAAATTAGGTGTCAGATCCCAAAAACCTTGGTGGAAAGATTGGGGTTGGTATAAAAGCACTTCCTTGCTCAGCTACAAAGCCAAGCGAGGTTATGACTGGCTTACGCCAACTGCCCCCACGATACCCAAACTCAATGTCAAATGGAACCTTTTCTCATCTCCCTCTAGGTGGAAAACCAAATTTTATTAAGCTTGGGCATCTTATGTGGAGCCAAAGAAAGCTTTTTCACATGAAGCTTACTGTGTCAAGGTTTTTCTTTATCTACTATTAAGATAAGTTAGTGGCACTCGGGGTGTGATTTTTATTGACTGTAAAAGACTTTTATTTTTATAATTAAAATGATCTTTCATCAAAAAAAATTAAATTTATAAATAAAAATAAAATTTTACAATTACCTTATTATCAATATTATTATATAATTTTAATTTTTTATAAATCATTTTAAAAATATTAAATTAAAACTGAAACAAAACTTCGAGAACGGATACCAATGTTCAAATCTTGGCCCTTGTTCCTCCTTAGTACTTTCACTAGGGTACAAAGTATGAAAATAAATGCCACATAATAGGGCGAACTGTAAAATAGAAGCTTCCAAGCGTACGTGCATAATCATAAAAGTGAACAAGATCGTCACTGCCATAGCAGATTCCACTACGTAAATAAAGAAATAAATTGATAGGAAACGTCATACCGCATATTTAGATGTTTTCCATTTCCACGAAGTTATATCCCTCAAAGAAAGAAAAATGGCTGTTGCTTCAATTCATGGTCAAATGAGAATCATTAAAAGGCAAATTTCTATACCCCTTATAAAAAAATACTTGTATTTCCTTTTTCAACTTAGCGTAACAAAATAAATGGGTCAAATTAGAATCCAAGGCAAATGAGATTGAAGGTTAAAAAAGAAATTAAAACCGGACAACTTATAATGCCATTAATAATCTCAATTAAGAGGACAAACACACTGTGGCCCACCCTCGTGAACTCCTGATTTATATCGTCCATTTCTCTCGGCAATGTGAAAAGGGAGTGAAATAGTCCGAGTTGTGCACGTTACCACTCTTACTAAGTAACATAAATCAATTTTGGCAATGCACAGACAGCAACAGCCCACCACATTTTTAAAATAAAAAAGCCTTATATCATGATACTTTATTGACTTTCAAATTTGGCGTGGCCAAACCAACAAATCAATAACAGCCAACCTTCAAAGCAATAGTCATTTTTAAGGTAAATTCATCTTGAAGTTCTTCAAAATTTCTATTCAGAGTAGGTTAGACTTCTGGGCATTTCTTTTTCTCCAGCACACGTGCTCAATACCCAAGAAAATCTCTGTTACTTCTCAGCTACTCCATAAGATAAGATTAATCTTCACCCAGACATTTAAAGTCTTTCTCTCTCATTGCTGTAAAGTGTGACTTTAAATTAATACTATTTGCAGGACGAATCAATAAAAGTTGCCTGTTTGAGTCTTAGGTTACCTGAACATTTATTTATTGGATTCATTTACTTAAAAATATATATATATAAATGTGCACAACTTATTATATAAGGTAATAAAAATATGTATAATGATTTTTTTTTTATTTTTAAATACTTTTAAAAACTAAATGCTTTTAAATAAATATAAATTGCCAGGCCTCTAGTGTTATTAGTTCCTACGGCACCACTCCACCAACTATAACATCGATTGCGACAGCAACCGTTTAACCATGGGCTTTCATCGATGACTTTCTTTGATTTTCAATCCCCCGATTTCCTTGCCGAAACCTTTAGCCTGCCGACAATTTTGACCAATGCTCCCCTCAGCGGTGCCGTGTTCACCATGGGAAACCGAACTTTACCCTCTTCAAATCACTTCACAGCTAATCTTGTCTACGTCTAACATGCAGATTCACAAAAAATAAAGACGAGAAGTCATGGTTTTGGAATTACAGGCAGGTTCAATGAAAGCAAGACGAGAAGTCATGGTTTTGGAAGAGATGAATCTATCTTATTAATTTGTCAATATTGGGTGTTCAATCATGGCTGCGATTCGGGCCACTATGGCTCTGATAACACTTCTGCTGTCTTTAGTACTGGTTTTCGTTGCAGGCGATCAGATCAACACCAGTTTTATTTTCAACGACTTCAACTCTTCGTCGGGGCTGATTTTCGTGAACAACGCGGAGGTCCGCAGCCCGGGCGTGTTGCGGCTCACGAACGACTCAAAATGGATGATCGGGCGGGCTCTGTATCCGAGGCAGCTGACGATAAAAAGCAACGGCACCGTGGCCTCCTTCAGCACGACTTTCGTTATGGCCATGGTGCCTCCACGGGGGGCGCAGGGCACCGGCCACGGCATCGCATTCGTGATGACGAAGCCGACAACGTCGCTCATGGGCGCCTCCTCGGCCGAGTACCTAGGCCTCTTCAACGACACCAGCAATTCCCAGGCCTACAACCACCTCTTCGCCGTGGAGTTCGACACCAGCCAGAACGTGGAATTCCAGGACCCCAGCGCGAACCACGTCGGCCTCGACTTCGACAGCCTCCGCTCCAACTTCACCCACGACGCCGGCTACTGGGACGACAAAACGGGCCGATTTACAAACGTGACGCTCAAGAGCGGACGGAATATCCAAGTCTGGATCGATTATAATCACACCCACGACCGGATCGACGTCGCCATGACGCTGGCGGGCCTGCCCCGGCCGAAAAGGCCTCTGCTATCGGTCCCAAACGCCAACCTTTCTCAAATCCTGGAAGATAGAATTTATGTTGGCTTCTCATCCGCCACAGGCAACTTCGTGGCGGAGCACTACATCCTCGCCTGGAGCTTCGCCGCCGGCGAAGCGGCGGTGGCGCCCCCGCTCGACACCTCGCGGCTTCCTTCTCTCATGTGGAAGAAGAAGCCCGTGTATCGCAGAGGCGGGTTTATCGCAGGGATGACTTTGGCTTTCGTCTTGTTACCTTTGTTGGCTCTGGGTGCGGCGGCGGTGAAGAGGTATAGAGAGAGGGATGTTGTAGATGAGTGGGAAAAAGAGTTTTGGCCGCACAGGTTCGTGTACAAAGACCTGAAGGCAGCTACGAAGGGGTTTTCCGAAGAGCTGGGCGCCGGAGGATTCGGAAGAGTTTACCGCGGGGTGTTGAGCGGACAGGAGGTTGCGGTGAAGTGCGCGAACAAGGAGATTCAGGAGGGAGGGATGAAGGAGTTTGTTGCGGAGATAAGCAGCATGGGGCGCCTGCAGCACCGTAATTTAGTGCATCTCCGGGGGTGGTGTCGCAAGGGTCGGAGGCTCTTCATCGTCTACGACTACATGCCCAACGGGAGCCTCCATGGAGCGCTACCGGGGCTCGGGTGGAAGCAACGGTACAAGGTGCTAAAGGGCGTGGCGGCGGGGTTGTTGTATTTGCATGAGGAGTGGGAGAAGAGGGTGGTCCACAGGGACATCAAGTCGAGCAACGTGTTGCTGGACGCGGAGCTCGACGGGAGACTGGGAGACTTTGGTCTGGCTCGGTTGTACGATCACGATGAAAATCCAGGAACGACCAGGGTTGTGGGAACGCTGGGGTACATCGCGCCGGAGCTTCTCTATTCCGGGAAGGCGACCCCCGCCTCGGACGTGTACAGTTTCGGCGTGGTGTTATTGGAGGTTGCGTGTGGGAGGAGGCCCGTCGACCTCGCGAGGGAGGATCACGAGGCCGTGATGGTGGACTGGATTTGGGAGTTGTACGCCCAGGAGCGCCTCGAGGAGGCGGTGGACCCCAGGCTGAAGGGGTACTACGACGCGGAGGAGGTGGGGAGGGTGCTTCGGCTAGGGCTATTTTGCTGTCATCCGCAGGCGGAGAAGAGGCTGAACATCCGCCATGTGTTGCAGATTCTGGAAGGGGAGGCGCCCCTGCCGGTGCTCAGCTTGCCCTCGTTTAATAGTAGTGTTTTTGGCACTACCCCTAGGAGCGGGCTTTTCAGGATGGCTTCCACCACGGATTCCAAAGATTCCAAGAACTCCGGAATAGATGGATTAAACACATCTAGCCCCACAAGCCCCTTGGCGTTGGAAACAGAGAGGTCGTCGTTATTGTGAATTCATCCGTGATTATCAAAACATATCGTGCTTTAGCAATGAAATGCTTTGGAGTGCTACCAAATGATTAGCAGAGAAGAATGTAATGTTGTTCTTATTAATAACTCTGATGTAAAAAGAACATTGACAATATTGAGTGGTAGGAGGACCTCATTACCCATCAATAAACCATTTGGTTGTGATACCATAAAAGATTAGAAATAACTGTCCTTGGTTCATATGGTTGGGACAAATAGGTTATGTAACCCACACCAAGGTTTAAATCTCAATGTAGTTAAGTCGATGCAAAAGGGAAAGGACAACCCTTTCAAAACCCTACTTTTATAATAATTTAAAAAAAGTCATTTGAGAAATATAGGTAGAAAAATGCATACTCTAAATAGTTTACTACCAATAACACCAAATAACATGAAATTTAACAAATAATAACAATTTATACAAAAATATGATATGTCAATATGTATATTATACCATATATAGCAAACTTGTTCTAACATAATCCTTGTAGCCTGTAATGACCATTTTCTATCATTTTTGGTTCGCATGATGTAACCCCTATAAACACCTAGTTTTTCACACATGGCTAATCTTCAAACTTACCAATCCTTACATGAGTCATTTTTTTAATCAACCTTTATTTGTTGTAAATATGTTGAATATTTTCCATGTTAATTTGGAGGGGTTATCTCTAAAAGGTACTTGACACTCTCCATGTATCTTTATTGGGGTTAGGGTTTCTTAAGCTATTTTCTTAAGCTATTTTTAAACCTATATGGGTTGTTTAGGGTTAAATATTTGGAACCCATGGTTTTTTGTCCATGTTATTGTAAAATTTGTTCTTGTGTTGTTATTTAATTGCACTTGCATCAAGGTTGGAAGAAATATGAGAGATGAGAGATGAACATTATTGTATTGGATACGGTTAATTTTATACAATAAGGAGATATTACTGTGTTGGGTTTTTTCTCGTAAGGGTTTCCTAGGTAAAATACTGTATTATGTGTGTATCTGTTATATTTTTTTTCTTTTGATTTTTTATTTATTGTTTTTCTAGATTTAGTTTATCAAGGCCTTTTTTCTCTTCAACAACCCAGTGCTAACTTTGTTCAAGGAGTAAGGGTTTCAACCCAGTGATAAATTAATTTTTGAGTGGGAGTTGTACGCAGAAGAATATGGGCAAAGAAAAATGATGAGAAGCACATGGGTAGAGATTGAAAAATTTAATGGACAAAATTTTGAGTTATGGAAACTTAAGATGGAGGATTTATTGGTTGATAGATATCAATGGATTATGGTTTTGAGAATAAAACCAACATCAACAACAAATGAGGATTGGCTAAATATTGATAGGAAGGCAAGGAGTTCTATCAAATTGTACTTATTTGATTCAGTATTGTTGAATGTATCAACAAAGACCACGAAAAAGTTGTTATGGGATACTTTTTCTCCAAAAGAAGTTGTATTCCCTTCAGATGAATGATGTTGACTCTGTGTTTGAACATCTAAATGCTTTTAACACCGTGGTAAGTCAATTAAACTCTATTGAAGTAAAAATGGATAAAGATAAAAAGTTTATTACTTTACTTTATTTATTACTTGATTCATGGGATAACCTAGTTATGACTATCACCAATACTACTTCTACATTGAAAGTAGAGGATATAGTAAGAACATTGCTATTTGAGGAAATGAGACAAAAAATTTATGAGGATTATCATCAGAAGGACACCTTGGTTATGAGAGGTTGTTCTTAAGAAAGAACTAAAAATAAATCATGAGAAAGAAAATTGAGGTTTAGGGGTAAATCTGTTGCTCCAAAAAAGAGGAAAAGCTAGAAGTGTGGTAAAACAGAGCATTATAAAAGAGATTGCAGATCTAAAAAGGCTAATAATAGTTGATCATTTGATGAAGGAAATTTTGTAGTAATAAATACCATAAATGAAGATTCAAGGGACTTATTCTTAGTTGTAGCATGCACAAGTGAATGCCATGACTCATGGCTAATTGACTCAAGTACTTCCTTTCATATAACTCCTCATAGAGAGGGTTTCTATAAATATGAAAAGATAAATGGAGGTGAAGTTTTCTTGTGAGACAATTCAACATATAAAATAATAGGTCAAGGAAGATTTAAGTTGAGGTTAAAATATAAAAGAATTAAAACCCTTCTTGACGTGTTGCATATTTTAGGTTTGGCAAGGAATTTGATATTTGTGAGTAAGATGAATGACACGGGTGTGACTATGGTATTCAATAAGGATAGTTGCAATATGGTTCATAGATTCTTGGTTTTGGCAAGAGGAGTTCGCATAAGAACTTTGTTCAGATTTGAGGCTAGCATTGTAAGTATTGATTACAATAACTCTTCAATTGTAGAGGAGAATAATGCGGTAGAAGTGATTATGAGTATTCTTGTAGTGAAGATAATGTTGTGGCATCAACGCATTGGACATATAGGTGAGAAAGGCCTTCAAACATTAAAAATGAAAGGTATGGCTAAAGGAATTTCTTATTCCCATTAAATTTTAATTTTTGTGAGCACTGTGTTTTTGGAAAGTAAAGCTGAGTCAAGTTTCTTAGTAGTGCTACAAGATCTAAAGGAATTTTGCATCTATTTCATAGTGATGTGTTTGGATTTGCAAAAGTACCATCATTAGGTAAATCTATCTATTTTGTTACATTTATAGATGACTTTTCAAGAAAGACTTGGGTATATTTTTTATAGAATAAATCTTATGTTTTCAATAAAATTAAAGAGTTTAAGGCTCTTTTAGAAAATTAAATAGAGAAAAAAATAAAGGTTTTAAAAAGTGACAATGGTGGTGAGTATTGCTCTAATTAATTTAAGCAGTTTTGCAAGGACTGTGGAATAGAAAGGTAGAAAACAACTCGGTATACTCTACAACAGAATGGAGTTGTAGAATAGATGAACAAAATATTAATGGATAAGGCTAGAAGCATGCTAAGTGGTGCAAGGTTATAAAGAAAATTTTGGGTAGAAATTGGGTTAACTACTTATTACCTCATCAATAGATCTCTTACCTCAAATTTGGTGGGCAAGACTCCACAAGAAGTGTGGACTGGTAAGAAACCCTCTCTTAGTCATGTAAGGGTTTTTGGTTGCAATGATTATATGTATGTCCCAAAAGAGAAAATGACTAAGCTAGATTATAAATCTAAAAAATACATATTTGTGGGATATAGTATTGGTGTTAAAGGATATAAGTTGTAGAACCCAGAAACACAAAATATTGTTTACAATTGTAATGTGATATTTAGAGAAACAAAAGGGGTTTTGAAACAAGAAATGCAACCAAGCAAAGAACCTAAAATAGTTCAAGTAAAATGAGAATAAGAGGAAGAACTTGTGGTAGAACCTAGTGCTACAAAATAAGATGGACTACATAGAGAGTATGAAGAGGACATTTTAGAGGAAAAAGGTGAGGAGGAAGTTGAAGATGCAAAACCTAGAAATCCAAGTTTGAGGAGATCAAATTGAGTACGAAGACTCCTAGAAAGGTATAACCTTTTAAATATTTTTTTTGCATTTAATATATTAGTTACTAATGAAGAACCTAAGACTATAAAGGAGGCGCTCTAGTGAAGTGAGAATAAGTTTTCAAAAAAGGCAATGGAGGAAGAAATGGATTACCTTGACAAAAATAAGATGTGGGACTTGATGAAATTCTTGCTTGGAAAAAATTGGTTGGTTGTAAGTGGGTATTCAATAAGAAGTATAATGTAGAAAGAAAGTTGGATAAGTATAAGGCTTGCATGGTAGAAAAAGGATTTTCTCAAGTCGAGGGAATTGACTTTGGTGAGATTTTTTCTCCTGTGGCTAAACTAACATCAATTAGACTTCTATTAGCTATTTCTACTGCTTTTGATCTTGAAATAGAACAAATGAATGTAAAGACAACATTTCTATAGGGTGACCTTGATGAAGACATATATGTTAGAATATATTACATCATTTGGATATGATAGATTACTTTAGGGGGAAGTTATCTAGATGCTACATGCAATATAATAAATGCACAAGTGTCATTGTGCAAGTTGTAAGTGTGCAAGGTGTCCCCTTGTACAACTAGTTAGAGTGTTGGCCAAGGAATCCATATTCCTATATAAATGGTCCCATAGCTCCATTCAGATTGTATCACTCTCTTTTCATGTAATGAGATGCTTTACTGTTTTGGTCCCTATCTTGTGATATAATGAAATGTTGCTAAAGCTATCAGTGGTATCAGAGCTATGATGCTTAGGAATAGGAAAATCACCATTGCTTTTATTGGGTCCATAACGTTGTGAACTGGACTCACCTTAGTGCACTAGCCCATGCAAAATTTGCTACAGTAGATTAATAGGAAGAAGAGGATTAGAGGAGTTGCAGACTTCATTTATTTCAAGGTAGCTGGATCTATATCATCTATAGTCAACCATTAAAGGTAAGCAACTTGGGTGCAATCAGGTTCATTGATTGAACTTCAAAATTGGATTATTATCAAAATTGTTAAGGCACCTTATTTGGATTAAAAGTTGCAAAAAGGAGAAAAAATACTTTTAAGGTTCATTTGCACATTAGGAGTTGATTAGATTTTAGAGTTACAATCAACTACCTATCTTATATCTTGAAGAGAAAAAGAAGACTAGATCCTACAACTGTGTTTGTAGTAAAATTCATTCCAGATTATGCTTGAATGGTTGCAGTGAAATTGTTAAGAGCATTTTTTGAGAAATTAGTGGAGCAATAAGGTGAAATTATTGTTACCATTTAAAGTGCATCTATTAAGCACCATTCTAGTTGATTTTTTAACTAGTTGCTCTCAATTAGTTTGTGTTGTTAAAAAGCACAAAAAAATATAAAAAATCTGCAGCACTTTCATGGCCAAAAGAAGCCACCATTACAAGAAAAAAGGTGGAGTAGAAAACCACCATTGAAGTCCTTGAAGGAAGCCTCAAATAGAGACCTTGGAAGTCTCAAGATTCAAGGAGAATATAAGGGTTTATTTTCCAGCATAGAGTGCAGGAATCCTTATTCAAAACAACATTTCATTAGCTTGGATTGACTATCATCCAAAGTAGAAGAAGCAAGAAGGATTAAAAAAATTCTTCATTTTGGTGCAAGATTTACTTATTACAAAAGGCACCTCTTTTGTTCCTTGGAAGAACAAAAGTATTACTATTTACAAGGGGGGCAGTAAGGACATTTTTATCCAGAAAATTTATGGCCAAAGGAAGGAGCCACCAAAGAGCTCACATAATCAGTAGATTTGCGGTCAGAGGAAGGAGCCACCGAAGAGCTCACACATCCAAGAGTTGAGGTGTTTAAAAATATCATTTTCCTCCATCAAATCCAGCCCTATAAGCAAGCACATCACCTGCAATAGTGGAGCCATTGAAAGAAGGCATTATCACTCATGCTTACGTTAAAAAAAGGGTAGCATTCAATGATAGGTTATCTACGTAAAAGATAAAGCAAAAGGGCTACCTATTGGCTGTTATAACCAACACTATTTTTCAAGCACTGAAGAAGGGCACAAATCAACATTAAAACAAGCTACAAAACCTGCAAATAGGTGTAGAGATAAGAGCTATACCTAAGGCATCCATTGAAGTGAACGTCCACCAAAAGGAAAGCTCAAAAGTGTGCCATAGAATCGTGAAGCAATCCAGCTATAGCCATCCATCATCCTCACCAAACCAGCATGCAAAGGAAAGCTTGCATATCAAGAAACATAGCAAGCTCACATAAGATGCAAAGATAAAGGAAGAATTAGGGTTGCAAGCTCATATTTGGAGCGTTAGAAAGGAGGCTTGCATGCACAAGCCTTGAGTGCCACTTGGCATAAATTCTCTATGCTTCCCAATGTTCATGAAGACCCAAGCGCTCACCTAAAGGGAGTTACATTCATTTGGAGGGAGTTAAGAATCTTTGGAGGTTACCACCAACCTCATCATTGCCAAAGGTACGTTGAAGACACCTACCTTGTAATGCTTTGTGTGACACTTATCACGAAGCCCATCTTACTTAAGACGTCGATCTTGGAGAACGAAGAAGAATACAACAATGTGAAGTAGAACGCAGTAGAACGAAGCAAGAGATAAGTCAAACAGAGTTAAGCATTGAGCTCACTTAGATAAAATAACTATTTCAAGCCATACACCATTCAACGGTGTAAGAAAAACATTTAAGATGTTGTCATAAAACCAGCGAACAACACTTGCATTTGGAGAAGCCCTACAAAGCATATTTCAAGGTATCTTTCAACATCAATTACATAAGAGAAGGATCACCAATCAAGGATCGAATCAGACTGGTCAAATTTGGCTTTGACTACCCATGAGTGCTACACAACACATAGCTATGAATCTACCAACACACAACATTGAAGGACTATTAAGGTAAAGGTTGATTTTATTAGCTTGCTTTTAACATAAGGTTTTTGGAGTTATAAGGGAACATTTTATCTTCTATTGCAATATTTAGCATTAGAGATTTATTAAGCAAGCATATTTCAGATTTTTTAATATTTGAAAAAGGTTACCAAGGAGAAATAAGGGTTATTATTAAAATTTAAATTACTTGCAAATATTATTTTCTAATCTTTCCAAATTTGGGAGTTATAAGGAATACAACATCAAATTTAGGAATTGGAAATTAGAAAACATTAAAATCAACCAAAAGGGGTATTTAAAGAGGTTTATTAAAATTTTCAAAGGTTGGAATTTTTTATAATAGTGTTGTCTCAAAAACACTTAAAGAAGGAAAAATAAATCCAACATCAAAACCTCTTCAAAAATTGAAAAATAGTGCTTAGTTCAATAGGAGTAATAAGGAGATGAAAAGTTGATTTTGGTGTTTACAAATTTTACAAAGTCAAAATTAAACTTCAAATTACAAAAATATCTATATTGATCATATATCCTATCCAAAACATCATAGGGAGTCATAAGGTATTCTACAAAACTTGGTAATATTAGCATCTATCAAAAATTATCAAGCTTTGAATTCATTCACTATGGATTATTGGTATATAGACTCAGGAGCAAGCAAGCATATGACTGGGAACATTCATTGGTTCAATTCTTTAAAAAAGGTGCATGAGAACCCAGTTGTTGTAGCAAAATGCAAGACATATGAGGTAAAAGGAATCAAAAATATTCTGGTAAATCTAGGAAATGGAAAAGGAATAATAAAAAATGTACTATATGTTCTAGGATTGACTACTAATCTTCTTTATGTTTCTCAACTCATGGATCAAAACATAACCATTGAGTTCAAAGTTTTCAATGACAAAAAACAATGTCACATCTCTAGGCAAGGAAAAAGGATAGCATCAGGTTCCTATAAAAATGGTCTATTTGTTCTAGACACTACTACTCACTCAACACTTTCAATCAAAGCTTCAGATCTATGGCACAAGCGTCTAGGACATACAAGTGAAACTTCAATGAAGAAATTATTCAAGTATCAAATGGTTGAAGGATTACCCAACTTATCTCTAGAGACTAATGTATGTCCAGAATGTTTAGTAGGAAAACAACATAGAATTCCTTTCAAACTCCATCAACATAGAGCTCAACAACCTCTAGAGGTAATATATACAGATTTATGTGGGCCAATGAGAGTTGATAGTGTTGGAGGACATAAATACTTTCAGTTATTTGTTGATGATCACACTAGGAAAATGTGGGTATACTTCATGAAATACAAGTCAGATGCATTTAGTTATTTCAAATAGTTCAAGCTCAAAGTAGAGAAAGAATCAAGAAAGACTATAAAAGCACTTCATTCAGACATAGGAGGAGAATTTATTTCTAAAGAGTTTGACTCATTTTTAGAAGAAAATGGAATTAAAAGATAACTTACTACAACATATTCACCTCAATAGAATGGAATTGTAGAAAGAAGAAACAGGTCAATAATGGAAATGGTTAGGTGTATGTTGAAAGAGGCACAACTTGATCACCAATATTGGGCAGAAGTAGTACAAACAATAGTCTACATACAAAATAGGCTACCTACAAGAGTAATCAAACATATTACACCAGAAGAAGCATGGTCAGGACAAAATCCCAACATAGAAAAATTAAAAATATTTGGATGTAAAGCCTATATGCATATTCCAAAACAAAAGAGGACTAAACTAGATGACAAAACCATGGCAGGGATATTCGTTGGTTATGACAATGAATCTGTAGGATACAAAATACTAGATCCATCTACAAAAAAAGTCTACATTAGTAGAGATGTAGTCTTTGATAAAAAAGTCAAAGTTGACACAGAAAAATCTAGTGGTGACACAAAAGTTCTTCTAGATCTATCCGAAGAAGATACAATAAGTGAAGAGTCAAAATCAAAATCTCAAGAACAAGGCACATAAACTCCTAGAAGAGAACCAATATGGCTTAGAGATACACTCAGAGAAGCAAATCTAGAAAGGATGCCAGATCTTACTACTACAAGACCTCAAACTCGTAGCATAACCAGAATGAACAGAGGAATGTTGGGTAATATAGCAGAACCAACATCAACACTATAGGCACTAAATGATTCACACTGGAAAGCAGCCATGGAATCTGAATATATGTCACTACAAAAGAATAAAACATGGAATCTAGTGGAATTACCCCCAGGAAAAAGGGTAGTAGGATGTAAATGGGTTTACAAGGTCAAATACAAAGCAGATGGAACACTAGACAAATACAAGGCCCGTTTAGTAGCCAAAGGATATACTCAAACAGAAGGAATAGACTATGAAGAAACATTCGCACCGACAACTAGGATGACTACTATTAGAACAGTCTATGCACTAGCAACACATCAAGGATGGAAACTTCATCAGATGGATGTAAAAAGTACCTTTCTTAATGGTGACTTAGAAGAAGAAGTCTATATGTCACAACCAGAAGGCTTTATCACTCAAGGACAGGAAGATAAGGTATGCAAATTAAATAAATATTTATATAGTTTAAAGCAAGCTCCCAGAGCCTGGAATATAAAGATCAACAATCATCTACTACAACATAACTTCAAAAGAAGTTCATCAGACCCTAGTTTATATACCAAGAAAATTGGAAATGATATCCTAATCCTCATAGTATATGTTGATGACATTGTGATTACTAGAAGATCAGAAAAATTAATAAGAGATATCAAAAAGGATCTAGAAAAGGCATTTGAGATGATAGATCTAGGGTTAATGAGTTACTATCTTGGTCTAGAGATTTATCAAGGAGAGGATAAAATAGTAATCACTCAATCAAAATATGCAAAAGCCCTTCTGGAAAAATATAGAATGACAAAATGTAAGCCTAAAGATACACCAATGGAACAAGGGATTCAACTATCCAAAAATGATGAAACACCATTGGTTTTAGTGATATTATATCATTATTTGATTGGAAGTCTTCTATACTTAACAAAAAACTGATCAGATATTGCTTTTGTAGTAAATTATCTATCACGGTTCATGCAAGAACCAAGGGAAAGTCATTGGAAAGCTACAAAAAGGATACTGCAATATATCAAGAAGACTACTGACTATGGATTAACCTATTTAAAAGATGTCAAAGGATTTTTCTATAGGGATACTCAGATTTAGACTATGCTAGATCTATTGATGATAGAAAATCTACCTCAAGATATGTCTTCTATCTCGGATCAGGACCCATATCTTGGCACAACAAGAAACAACATATAGTAGCACAGTCATCAACTGAAGCAGAATATCGAGCAACAAGAGATACAACCTATGAAGCTCTATGGCTACAATACATACTAGTCGACATGGGAATCAAACGAACTCCAACCATGATATTCTACGATAATCAAGGAGTACTGAACCTGATCAAGAATCCTATCATACATGAAAGAACAAAGCATATTGAAGCACAATGTCATTTCATCAGGGAACACTTTCAGAATAAACATATCATCCTTGAGTATGTGCCTATAGAAGATCAGATAGCAGACATATTTACAAAAGCACTTGGAAAGATCAAATTTCAAAAATTTAGAGATCATCTATGCAATTCAAGAGAACTTCATACCAAATAATGTAATACAGGGGGGTGTTAGAATATATTACATCATTTGGATATGATAGATTACTTTAGGGGGAAGTTATCTAGATGCTACATGCAATATAATAAATACACAAGTGTCATTGTGCAAGTTGTAAGTGTGCAAGGTGTCCCCTTGCACAACTAGTTAGAGTGTTGGCCAAGGAATCCATATTCCTATATAAATGGCCCCATAGCTCCATTCGGATTGTATCACTCTCTTTTCATGTAATGAGATGCTTTATTGTTTTGGTCCCTATCTTGTGATATAATGAAATGTTGCTAAAGCTATCAATATATGTCACAACCAATTTGCTTTAGGGTAAAAGGTAAGGAGGACTTGGTATGCAAGTTGAAAAAGTCTCTTTACATCTTAAAGCAATCTCCAAGAATGTGGAACCAAAAATTTAATAGGCTTGTTTTGACACTTGGGATTAGAAAAACAAAGCAAATTCGTGCGTGTATTTTAAACAAGAAGGTGAAAATTTCATTATCATTGTTTTGTATGTGGATGACATGTTGTTAATTGGTAATAATAAGGAGATGATAAAGTTACTAAAATCTCAATGATGCAGGAGCATCCAGCAGCACTTGATGCCGAAGCATCCAATGGCAGGAGGGCCACTGCTGAAAATTTGGATAAGGAGGAAATACGTCGCGATTTCGCGACATGTTACGAAATTGCGATGGCAAAAGAAGAAGGCAAGGAGAAAGATATGTCATGATATCATGATAGAAAAAGTGTCACGATATCGTGACACAAAATGGAGCTGAGGATCCAGTGAGGAGAAGCCATCGCAATAGTGCAATAGAAAATGTGTTGCAATATCGAGACACAAAATGGAGGGAGAAACCAGTCGGGCCAACTGTCGCGATTTCGTGACAGGTTTCATAGGAGAAGCAAGGGTGCCCAGGATGTCATGATTTCATGACCCAAACAGGGAGAAGGAGGCTACAAGCAAAGATGTCGCAATTTCATGACTTGTTGTGGTTTTGCGACCCAAAAGCATAAGGAGAGTATGGAAGACAAAGATGTCGCAATTTCATGACATGTCGCGGTTTTGTGACCTGAGGAAGAAAGAGAAAGTCGAACGCTAAGATGTCGTGATTTCATGACCCGAAGGCAGGATGAAGAGCGAAAGAGGAAGGTGTCACGATTTTGTGACCTGTCATAGTTTCGCGACCCGCAAAAGAGAGAGAAGCCGCAGAGGAGAAGATGTCGCGATTTTGCGACATGTCGCATTTTCGCGACCAGAAGGCGAAGAAGAAGCCAAGGGAGGAAGATGTCGCGATTTCGCGACATGTCACATTTTCGTGACCAAGAGGCGAAGAAGGATCCAGCGAAGGAAAATCTCATGATTTTGTGACATGTCGCATTTTCGCGACCCGAAGAAGTGAGAGGAAGTAGAGAGGATAAGATGTCATGATTTCGCGACATCACGATTTTGTGACCCAAAATTTGGAAGATGGAGCGAAGGAGAAGGACTGTCGCGATATCGTGACATGTCGTATTTTCATGGTGCAAGGACAGAGAAGGGGCCAGAGATCGAAAGGTGTTGCGATATCGCGACCTGTCCTATTTTTGCGCCCGAAGGAAAAACCGAAGATGAAGAGTCAAAAAGGGAGATGTTTCGAATACCGGGGCTACGAAACGACATGGGAAGATGAAATGAAAGGTTCTGGAAGATGAATCAAAGAGGCACACCCATAAATTATAAAAGGAGGAAGCAGAGACATGCAGAGGGGGTTGGAAAACGATAGTTGCAGGTTGGAGAAACTGCAGTTACGAGTTGCACAGTCGAGGCAGAGGCCACTCGGACCGACTTGAGTGCTTTTCCTTCCATAGTTGTAGAGTGAGAGATCTGCAACAGAGTGTGAGAAGAACTGTGCCTGCGTGCTAGTTTTCTTGTAAAGCCTGTGGGCTGTTATTGTAATCTTTGCAAGTTATTTAATGAAACGTTGGGATTTCATTTTCTTGTAAAGCGTGTGTTCCAATTTTTTATGTGAAAATTTGGATTTGGTAGGTGGCGATTTTTGTGTCCCCATCATTCAATTATCTTCTAAATTTAACATGAAGGATTTGGGTGTTACAAAATTTATTTTGGGTATGGAAATGATAAGAGATCATGCAAATAAAAATGTGTGATTAAATCAAAAGAAATATGTTGATTTGATACTATAGAGGTTTAGGATGCATGATTGTAAACCAATATATACTCCATATCCTATTGGTCAAAATTTATCTGCGCTTATAAACCACTACACCAAAAAAGGGCTTTAATGACGCTTATAAACCACCCTTAAAGATCTTTAAAGGCAATTATTCAACCACCATCTATAATGGTATTATAAAATATTCGTGATATATGATGGTGGCTAAAAACCACCTCAAAAAACTATCCTCTTAGCGTCTAAGAGGGCGGTTGTGAGCAGTCATCTTAGGACTAGGAAGGTGGTTATTAACCACCCTCTTAGGGTTAATCCTATTAGACCTAAGAGGGTGGTTTATAGCTGCCCTCTTAGAGACTAAGAGGGTGGTTTTAAAATGTCCTCTTAGCCTTAATAAGGTGGTTTTAAACTGCCCTCTTAGCCTTAAGAGGGTAGTTTATAACTGTCCTCTTAGGTCATCCTAAGATGACAGTTTATAACTATCATCTTAGGGTGACCTAAGAAGGCGGTTATAAACCGCCCTCTTAGGGCTAAGAGGGTGATTTAAAATTGCCCTCTTATGGTCCCACCCTAAAAAAATGTAAAGGGGACGATCCATGTTGGAGGGACTATAAGTTAAGCTAAATAGGTAGCCTCATGAAAAATTCTAGTGATAATGGGTATTTTAATTGTCCTTACCTATAGCCTAGCTGTTGAAATTACCATTGATGTTCACTATTGTGTGCTTACATGGACAATAGAAAAGTTATATGAAATCAATATATGAAAAATTTGAGATGGAAAGGCACTGACTTAACAATTATGTATTTAAATGATAATGTTATCTGATAGGTTATGCCATCGATTATAAAAAGCCTATGACTCTTTATTCAACACTCTCTCAACAAAAACAATTTTGTCAGTGCATGTTTTAACTCCATGATTAAGTCCCAAGATTCTACAAATTTTAAAAGCTACTTGATAATAAATAAGATCTCAAAAATACTTCCAGTTCTTTGAGAATCAATCAATTTATACTCAAGAATAGAAAACAATTCTCTTTGTGGTATCGGTTTGCAAAACACCACCCATGGTGCCTATGACATCAATGTATTGAAATGAACTCATCCTCCTGGTCAAACCTCAAAAGCTACCAAGCAAATAGTGTAACATGATTATCAATGAGATCTTGCCAATGGTATTTTATTATCACAATCAATCAACTAAGATGGACTGAGAGTAAATCATAATGACAATGATGAATGTTGTTCTTTATATTAAACCAAAATGGGGTGTTTCATATGACTCATCCATTTTTTTTTAGTTTGTTTGTTGATATAAAAGAGTAATTACTTATGGTCTCAAGTTACAAATACCACCCATACAATGTAAGGATATATTTTATACAAATGTTTATGAACTTTTTAAATTAAATGTCACTCCTTTTATCTTTTTAAAAAATGTATATTGAGAAAATTCAAAATTTGCAGATGTTATGCCCTAAAGAACACCCCTATGAGTTAGTAGTTTGTTACCCACATATTGTCAGAACCACTTACCATTAATTTCCATGTTTACCTCAATCACTTGTCCTAAAATTTTAAGTATATATATCTTTTCCTAGTAGTACAAAAAAACTTAGTGTTCATGCTGCCCTAACTTCAAGAAATTTTCATAAAAAGACTCTGCAATAGGATTATTGAATTGAGGTCCATCAATATGTGGTGTTGTAGTAAGGTGATACACTGACCATAACAATCATCTAGGTCCAAAACATGACAAGCATCCTCCCATGTTCAACTGGTTGTCCAACTAATATAGTCAGGTATATGTAGTAAAAAAGTTGATATTTCAATGATTCAAAGATCCTATGGATTTATAAAGATATGGTTTATTTCTTAACTAAGAGTAATAGTGCAAATTCATATTAGCCCTCCTCCATGGGAATTAAATTTTACAATAAAAAACTAAACAAAAAAATATCATTCAATAAAAATATTCATAAAGTTCGTATATATGTATATAAAAAATGTTGGGGAAAGCTATTGTGGGAATGAAAAGTATGAGTAGCTTACCTGTAAGGAGCATTCTCATCATTATATGGAATTGTATCTCATTTTGGACCCTTACTTCCTCCCTATTTCTCTCCACATGCTTTCCTCTTCTCTTATAGACATAATTGTATTCCATTGGTACAACTCTTCCTAGAGTTTCATCAGCTAAACAGTTCTACTGTCAGAGTATTTTGATGGTTTTGTCGATGTGTTTAGAATTATGGGTTATTTATATAGTATTATTAGTAGCACATGGTGTGGAGCATCCTCCAGGTGTTGACCTGAGATCTTCCTTAGTTGAAGAGGAATTTTGAGGTTTTTTAAAACCAAATTGTTGAATGCTCCTTCTTCAACCACTTATCCTTTTCATGTTTGTAAACTCATATATGAAGTACAAACTAGAGTGTGAGGTAAATGTCCATTACACATCCAATTAATGCTACCTCAACAATTTCAATATTGTAACCATAAGTTTGCAAGACCTGATTATGGACATATACTTGTAAAACCTAAAAACATAAAGACTGTTATGAAGGGATTGTGAACTAGTCATGTGGAACAAGAACCTACATTGAACAAATACAATTTTGTATGATGCAAGTACTTTGCAGTCCATTTTGACTACATCAAAATGGGACTTAGCAAAAGAGTGGAGAATATTACTATGTCCAAAAGTTGCTAAGAATTAAAATTGATGCTAGTGTTGTGATGATTTTGTATTTATGGCTTGTGCTGGCAAAAAAAATGATTGTTTGTTGCAAATTTCAATAAAGAGTCATAGGTTCTATTCCTGCCACCTCCACCTAGTTGTATTCAAAATTTAAACTTCAATATTTTACATGTAGAAAATTTATAATGTAGAATAATTTAATAGTTGATTATATTTTTCAATTAATAGAATAGCTGACATAATTAACACATAATTGGCTAATAGCAAAATATAAGAAATTAACAAAATCATGACAATTACAGGTAATGTTCAATAACTCGAGATATTTTTATGATGTACCTTGGATCGTTGTTTGATTCCTCTGCATCAATTAGTGTTATCATAAACTCCTTTGATGCAAAAGGTAGAGCCCCAACAGTGTATAGACTCTTTCAACCATAATTGTGGCACGATAGTTGATGCAAATAATAATTAATCAACAATAATATGAATTGAACATTAGCATTAACAATAGTTAGTCTATGCTTAAATAATAGACTAACTAAAAAATAGTAGGGAATAGTGCTAACTACCCTCTAAAAATAGAATAGGGAGGGAGTTGCGTGATGCTAACCACTAACCTAGGTAGAGAGTTCTAACCATAACACTAACCTAAATATCTGACATAGGATATTTAGGTACTTACCTAGTTTAACCATGAGGTAAAATATCTCATGTTAATTACATAGAAAAGTAAATGTAATAACCCCACGTAGTATAATGCAATACACTACCTTATTTTACCCTAACATCCTCCCTTTATTACATTACTTTGATATACAAATTTTGCTTCGAAACAGTTGAAATTTGACACATCCAAGTGCCTTTGTAAAAATATCTGCAACCTGTTCGTCGATGGGAATGTGTTGGAGCTTGATTCTGTTCTTAGGAACTTCATCACGAATGAAATGACAATCTGTATCAATATGCTTAGTTCGTTCATGATGCACTGGATTCTTGACCAAGTTCAAAACACTTGAGTTGTCGTACAACATGTGAATGGGAAGTTTCTTTGGTAGGCCCATGGTAGCCAAGATGCGACTTAGCCATTTCGCTTCACACACAGCTCTATATGTAGCGCAATATTCTGCCTCAATTGAAGATAAAGCAACCACATGTTGTTTTTTATTATGCCATGAGACAGGACCAGATCCAAGATGAAAAACATAGCCTGATGTTGATTTTCTGTCATTTATGGATCCAGCATAATCGAAGTCAGTGTAACTCTATAAGAAGAATGAGTTATTCTTCTTATACTCTAGACCATAATCTGCACTACCCTGAATGTAGTGAAGGAATCTCTTAGTTGCTTCCAATGGGAGACCTTTGGTTCTTGCATGAACCGTAAGAGATAGTTGACAACACAAGTAATATCTGGTCTAGTATTAGTTAGATAGACGAGGCTTCCTATCATTTGTCTATAAAGTGTGCCATCTACCTATGGTGAGTCTTCATATCGTGATAACTGTAGCCCTGATTCCATCAATGTTGCTTTGGGCTTACAATAAGTCATATGATATTTTTCTACTAAAGTCTTGGCATACTTTTTCTAATTCACCCTAAGATGATTATTTTTCTATTCTATCTCAAGGCCAAGACAGTAGTTGAGAAGTCCTAGATCTGTCATATCAAACGACTCTTTCAAGTCATATTTCATGGCGTTAATCAATTTCTCTAAGTTTCTAGTGATGATCAGATCATCTACATATGACACAAGAATCACTATCTCAGAACCTGTGTTCTTGATATAGATATTTGCGTCAGATGGACTTCTCTTAAATCCATGCTACAGTAGGTGACTATCCATTTTTATGTACCATGCTCTTGGGGCTTGTTTTAGCCTGTATAATGATTTGACCAATTTGTAAACATGTTGCTCATGGCCTTAACCTAGCTCTGATACCAATGTGGCATGATAGTTGATGCAAATAATAATAAATCAACAATAATATGAATTGAACATTAGCATTAACAATAGTTAGTCTATGCTTAAATAATAGACTAACTAAAAAATAGTAGGGAATAACAGTAACTACCCTCTAACAATATAATAGGGAGGAAGTTGTGTGATGCTAACCACTAACCTAGGTAGAGAGTTCTAACCATAACACTAACCTAAATATTTGACATAGGATATTTAGGTACTTACCTAGTTTAACCATGAGGTAAAATATCTCATGGTAATTAAATAGAAAAGTAAATGTAATAACCCCACGTAGTGTAATGCAATACACTACCTTATTTTACCCTAACATCCCCCCTTTATTACATTACTTTGATATACAAAGTTTGCTCCGAAACAGTTGAAATTTGACACGTCCAAGTGCCTTTGTAAAAATGTCTACAACCTGTTCGTCGGTGGGAATGTTTTGGAGCTTGATTCTGTGCTTAGGAACTTCATCACGAATGAAATGACAATTTGTATCAATATGCTTAGTTCGTTCATGATGCACTGGATTCTTGACCAAGTTCAAAACACCTGAGTTGTCACAAAACATGTGAATGGGAAGTTTCTTTGGTAGGCCCATGGTAGCTAAGATGTGACTTAGCCATATTGCTTCACACATAGCTCCACGTATAGCATGATATTATTCCTCAGTTGAAGATAAAGCAACCACCTATTGCTTTTTACTATGCCATGAGACACGACCAGATCCAAGATGAAAAACATAGCCCGATGTTGATTTTCTATCATCTATGGATCCAACATAATCAGAGTCAGTGTAACTCTATAAGAAGAATGAGTTATTCTTCTTATACTCTAGACCATAATCTGCACTACCCCGAATGTAGTGAAGGACTCTCTTAGCTGTTTTCCAATGGGAGACCTTTGGTTCTTGCATGAACCATGAGAGATAGTTTACAACATAAGTAATATTTGGTCTAGTATTAGTCAGATAGATGAGGCTTCCAATCATTTATCTATAAAGTGTGCCATATACCTGTGGTGAGTCTTCATATCGTGATAACTGTAGCCCTGATTCCATTGATGTTGCTTTGGGCTTACAATCAGTCATATGATATTTTTCTACTAAAGTCTTGGCATACCTTTTTTGAGTCACCCTAAGATGATTCTTTTTCTGTTCTATGTCAAGGCCAAGACAGTAGTGGAGAAGTCCTAGATATATCATATCAAACGACTATTTCAAGTTATATTTCATGGCATTAATCAAGTTATCTGAGTTTCTAGTGATGATTAGATCATCTACATATAACACAATAATCACTATATCAGAACCTGTGTTCTTGATATAGAGATTTACGTCAGATGGACTTCTCTTAAATCCATGTTGCAGTAGGTGACTATCCATTTATGTACCATGCTCTTGGGGCTTGTTTTAGCCCGTATAATGATTTGACCAATTTGCAAACATGCTGATCATGGCCTTAACCTAGCTCTGATACCAATGTGGCACGATAGTTGATGCAAATAATAATAAATAAACAATAATATGAATTGAACATTAGCATTAACAATAGTTATTCTATGCTTAAATAATAGACTAACTAAAAAATAGTAGGGAATAGTGCTAACTACCCTCTAACAATATAATAGGGAGGAAGTTGCATGATGCTAACCACTAACCTAGGTAGAGAGTTCTAACCATAACACTACCCTAAATATCTGACATAGGATATTTAGGTACTTACCTAGTTTAACCATGAGGCAAAATATCTCATGGTAATTACATAGAAAAGTAAATGTAATAATCCCATGTAGTTTAATGCAATACACTACCTTATTTTACCCTAACAATAATAAGCAGGTAGTCTCTTATCCAAAAGGGTCTCTCTATAAATGGAACATAGACATTAGTTCTTCAAAAATTTAGAAAACAACACATGCAACATACTATCCTATTCTAGGATAGAAGCATCCTCATAAAAATCAGTTTCCTAAGCCTTTGATTCCCACAAGCCACAATATTAGTACCAGATCCTAACATATGGTCTACAAGCAGTCCTAAATAAGTAGTAAGCAACCATTGTTCATGTTGCCTCAAAGTATATTGACCATTAGATATCAAAACAACACATACCTGCAATTGGAAAAAATATAAAGGAGATGATCCATGTTGGAGGGACTAGAAGTTAGGCCAAACAATAATGTAATTTACAATTATAACACAAATAAGAACATAATAACAAGTCCACAAGCAAGTTTATAAAAAACATAAAAGATAAAAAGATACACTTACAAGGTTTGTTCAATTCATCTAACATAGAACATGATAATTTCTTCTTATGTAAATGCATAAACATGTCAAAGTTTTTGAAGCCTAAAAACAAATATCTTAAAACTCTAAAATTCTTTGCAAAATTAAAGTTCATCTTGCTTCTCATCATTCCATCACCTTGTATGTAGCAATAAATAAATTTCCATGTCATAAGGCATCCCTATAAAATACTCTCCATAACTAATACCTTATAGTGAGGATATAATGTATTAAGAATGAAATAAATACAAAGTTCCAAATAAAATGCAAGAATATGCAACAGAATGATCATGAAAATTAGTATCATATATCAATACTAGGTAGGATTTCCTCATAATCTAATCATCTTTTCCTTACAATGATAAATAAAACACAAGGGCTATGAATGAGTCACTCATAAAGATAGATGTCAATAACTGAAATAAGTAAAATCAAATATAGAGTATAAGTGATTTTATCCATAAATAAAATATAAACCCTTTTGAAAAGGGAAGAACAAAACACTAATAAACAACAACATAAACCAAAATCAACTACAAAAATGCTCAGTTTAGTACAACCTTAAATAGACAACCTAAGCCCTCCATATAGCGAGTAGATGTATAAACACCCCTACCCACCCCAACCATTAGAGATGAGGTGAGAGGGTATCCTAAGACTTTTGTTAGATACATAAATATCCATCTATATAAATCAAGTATTGCTACTAATAATTAAGGACTAAGACTAAGAGTCAAACATGAAACATCAATTTCATAACTAATACACACTCAACACAACTTTATCAAATTACCTTCTTATATCTGATTGGCCAACCTCATACTTAGGATACCTACTCGCCTCTGTCCTAGCTTAGTTGGCCATTAATTATCTACTAGCATTTTCTAAAAAAAATAAAAAATGTAACATCAAATATAGAGTAGACATGATTTTATCCATAAATAGACTATAAAGCCCTTTGAAAAGGGAAGAAAAAAACACTAGTAAATAACTACATAAACCAAAATCAACTACAAAAATACTCAGTTCAATGCAACCTTAAACAAAAATAAAATAATAGTTATGAAGATAGACCAGGGATAAGTAAATGGAGAAAAGGCAATCTCTTTTGTAATCATTGATGTCAGATGTTAATTTAAAGCATCATACAATATTGCTACAACATGACATAATTTATTTGTAAACAATGTCTGTTATAGGCCAGACAATGAAGGAGCCCACAACATCCTTCATTGTGGCCATTTCATCATTCCTTCTATACAATATTATTTCCTCTTTATGGGCTACATGCACATTTACTTTGCAATAACCTTCACCCAAACGTTGACCATGTATAAGGTCTTCAGGGTTAGTATTTATCACCGTGCTTTCAACCACTATGTTATCATTATGGATCTAAGTCAAGTAGCATCCCCTTCTCTCATTTTGAGTAATAGATGTCATCTTCAGTCCCTACATAGAAAATCAATAGCTTAGATAAATTCACTGAATAGCGCACAATACAAACTAAATCAACCATTTTATATTTGAAATAATAGTCATACCATTGATGAATATGGCCTAGAAGGTATTGGGAAGCTACCTATACCTTGATCACCACCACCAATGTTGTGTCCACTTGTAGGGGTAGCATGTAGTGATGTTGCCTATGGAATTATATGTAAAGGATCATTACAAATTTAGGGATGCAACATGTAAACATTTCAAATATGAAATCATAAAAAAAATGACACACCTCTATCTATGCAAGTTGTGTCAAAATATCATCAATATTTTTCTCTCTTTGTAAGCTTATCTTCCATTTTTTCTCTCTCTACAAGCCTCTCTTTCTATTTTTGCTCCCTCTATTGTATACTCTTGCATATGGTGCAACTTCTGTAAGTAACCCTCACTAGAAAATAGAGCAGTTGGCGATATTCCTTTGCTGACACCTCGAACCTAACCTGGTCTTTCAGGTCCTAAAACCTTGGTGAGGGAATCATCCTTAATAGATTTATTTATGGAGCTCGTAGATGACATTTCAACATCCATTTTTTTTGGAAACATCACGTGCATTGTTAAATGTTAATATGTTAAAAAATAATCAATATAACAATGGTTTGAAGTTCAATGTATTGCTATTTCCAATGGAATGTCACTTAGGATTATCTCTCTAAATTTTGGTGAAACAAGAGTCCCATATTTCTTTGTATGAGTTGCCATTTGTAGTGACCCCGAGGAAGCAGCTGCACCATCCAATCACTCTATTTGTGATTAATATTAATGTTTAACATATATTAAATGAAAAAAAGTATAAAATAAAGGCATAACCGAAGTGCAAAGAAATAAACGAATGAATGTTTTGTATTGATATTTCAAATATCCAGTTACATATAAATCCCCCTACGGGATACCCTTCATTTGATACATGATTTTACACAAAGAGGGTAGAAAATGTATAAAATATCCCCTAGCAAGGGGTGATGCGCCTTTACAGGCTTCCCGGTGATGCGCACGAAACTGTATGAGGGCTTACAGATGCCTCCTTCTCCAAGTCTGATTCCTGGAGGTATTGCTTTCATATGTTGTGGATTCATTCGATGAACCTATAGCTCTAAAATAAATGAAACAACAACACATGCTTAGATGTCCAAGATTGCCTCCCCAAATGAGGTTGTTAGTGATGAATAAGCTTAATGGAAACAAATGCAATGAAACTAGTACTATGAACACAAATAACTAAAATAAAGCTTATGCTAATGAAATGAAGGAGAAAAAAAATAAAATAAACTAACACCTAAAACTCTAGACTAGGTTGCGAGCCACTGTCTGGGACAATGACCGCTAAGGTGAAATATCTCTCTATTTATCTAAAGACTATGGGCTCAACTATGCTACTAATGTTAAAATTATTACCTTATGTGTTCAGATTTTCCCTCCAATCCGATGGGGCTTCGCTAAAAAAAATGATCTCCAAGGGAAGCTCTTCAAGTCTCTAGAAGCTCTCCTCAATGATCCAACCTATTCAAAACTTTGATGTGTTATGTTCTCTCTCTCTCTCTCTGATTGATAAAATAATGTCCCCTAATGCTTTTAGGTTTACTCCTTATAAAGTTTTTGAAGCCCTAGGTCAATTTTCAAACCCTAGGACTGAATACCTCATGCGCACTGGATGTTAGCATGAGAATTTAACCTTTTGTCTACCCTTGAGGGGCAGTTAAGTGATGTCTAAACTTGGACTTAAGTCTTTCATGTAGACTAGTTGTGAGGAGGAATGTAAAGTTGTCTCCGCTCGTTCTCATTTCATGCATACTGCCACTTCTACATGATATTAGGCTAAATGGGTGGCAAAATGCATTTAAATTTTGGTTGCTATCATCTACAATGGCTAAGGTTTGGTTGCTCTGAGCTACAGTGTCCATAATACAGCCACTCTGGTCTACAGCAACTAGGCTTGGATGGGCTGAAAATACCCCAAATGAGTGGCAAAAATCACTTTTGACACTTGGAAGGTCCTAAGGTTTAGTCACATGACCTATGTGTGTACCTATGTGAGTAGTCTCCCTAAAAATGACATGTTTTAGGTGTCTACACCATCCACACAATTGCCCTTGATAGTGGAGTTTTTACATTTGGTTGGCTCTTCCTCTACAATATATATAGTTGGAGAGACATGGGGATAAGTCATATGATAAAATAATATATCTATGTTTATCACATAATGTATGAGTATGATAGAATACCATTTCATGCTCCAGTCGAGCATATCTTGTTCGACTGCAAGTGTGCATGATGGATTAGTATATATTTTATTTTTTTCTTTGCCTCACTGCCTACAATGCAATGAAGAAACCAATATATAATTAATTCATTAGGGAGAGCAAGATCGAAAAAATTCACATGAACATAATAATAATATGAACTACTATAGCATATTGATTGGTACTTGCCTTAAACTTAGTACTACTCCTACCATTTACAAAGGCTTCCCAATATTTTTGTGATACACGAGATGGATGACTAAAAATTATATCTTTGTCATTATCATTCTTATCATAGTGGTTTTTCACAAATCAATGCTTATGTTCATGCCATTCTCCATGGTCGTAAAAAATCAATTCTTCATTGTGTCTGAAATGATATATTTTTGCTGCATTGCACCAATATCTTATTAGATGCAACATTTATACAAGTATTCAAAAAATGAACACTAGTTATGAACTGCATTGACTATAAAGTTACCATATTGAGCGTCCATAACTAGTTTTTAACTTCCACTAGGACTGCTCTCTAGTCTATATGGGTGATAGGTATAATCACCCCCAAGTAAGATGTAAACTTAATAGAATTTGGACCTAGGGGTTGTATATTTAGATTACAAATGATCTCCATCCTATCTATGTTACTTGACTCTGCTGCACATCTTGTTGGATCTCTATTTTTATGATATTAAGTGTTCGAAGTGTATGATGACCTAGCATCAACACCTATAATGCCGACACCATCCAAATATCATTATGCCATATAGTATAACAACAATGAGTAACCCAACATCACGAGCAAATTTCTTGTGTAGTCTATGTACCTTCTTCACTAGTCAAAGCATTGTCAGTCTCATTTCGGGTATTCTCAGCATCAGATTCATTTATGTTATGGGTCGCCTCCTTATATTTCTTATTAACAGAACAACATAGCTGGTAACATCCACAAGTTACTACAATACACCATAGTCAACAAAAAAACCATGATCAATTCTAATATACCTAGGTCAACCACTATTGAACAACACTATCAAATTTCAAGGACTTACTAGCATGCAAGGCGTGTGTCACTGACTCCTGATTTATTGTGATAAAATCAATTGCCTATGGTATTTTTATTGGTCTATAAAAGAAAAATAAATAGAAAACACGATTGTAAGAATGCTAAATGAATGGAAAATTCTTATTTCAAGTGCAAAATTAGTTATGATTATATATAAATGGAAAATTATTATTTCAATTGCAATTCTTATTTAGAGATATAGGTGAATAGACAACCTAAGCCCTCCATATAATGGAAAGATGTCTAAACATCCCTATCCATCCCAACCATCAGAGATGAGGCAAGAGGGTATCCTAAGACTTTCGTCAAATACATAAATACCCATCTATACAAATCAAGTATTGCTGCTAAGGACTACGACTAAGAGTCAAACATGAAACATAAATTTTATAACTAACACACACTCAACATAATAAACCTTCATCTCAACACATTACAACATGCACACATGATTAGAATCTTAATCCTATGCCCTAGAAACACTTGTATTCTCTCTTTTTTTTTTATACCAAATTACCTTCTAGTATCTTACTGACCAACCTCATGATCAGGATACCTACTCACCTCACTCCTAGCTTGGCTAGCCATTAATTATCTACTAGCATTTTCTAAAAATAGAACAAAAATGATTGGAACTCAACATCATTATCTCACAGTTCTTGTCCACTCTTTGAGCAATTGTCATTGAACAATCTGTATGCATCATTGACCATTCCAACGATGTCATATTGAACATATTTAGTAATTGGATCCTCATAAGTGGTAGAGCATGTGTTCGATGTATATTTTTCATTCCAATGAGTTTTGCAAAAAAACTCATTTGCATAACCCAGTACATGTTTGTTCTGAAACCAATTCTTTTCTTTCAACTAACTCTTCTACGACAAAAAGTAGAAGAACCCTTAGCTAAACAAAAACTAGAAGAGTTAGTTGAAAGAAAATAACTGGTTTAAGAACAAAAAAAAGAGCCACTATTAAATCTGTCTCCATTACCATTAGTTGTTGTTACCCTCAGGGATATTAAACTAGTTAAAATTATTGATGTACACAGTCAATAACTAATAATCCCAAGAAAAACTTAGATAACAAAAATTATTCGATTATATAATGAATCTCAAGGATAGAGGCAAGATTTTATATGAGAGACAAATAAATTGCATCTAAAAAGCAGATTGGATGATGAAAATAATATATATATATATATATATATCTTTGATATTAATTTCTTAAACTAATCCTAGAACAAATATTTCTAATTAAGAAAAGAATCCCATACAAATTTATCTAATGGACAACATTCGGTAGTAATCAAAGCCCCTATTTTATCAGATTTATTAGGAGAAAAATGAGAATGAACTAAATGCACTCAAAAAAACATAGGAAGTGATAAACACCTTGAAAATTATTATTATCTACTTTACAATGTGACTTCCTCAGGTGTTGTCATAATATTCTCTCTTTGCTCATCATTTGCCAATCTTTTCACCTATGCTATACTATGGAAATCAGGATATGTGTTAAGCCTCAAATCCTTATGAATTTGATCAAATGACCTTCTAAAATATTCATGCAAATAAATAGCAGAGGACTAGTGAAAATTTACTATTTCTTGTCACACTAGTGTAAGGTAGTCTTAAAAAATTCACCAGACACCATCATATACATAAGCCCTATCTAGGGTAAAGAATGCTCTAAAAAAATAAATGACAAATCAAATATGTGGAAATAATTTAATTCTCAAGAGATGAAAATGGTTTTGTTGGAAAATAATTCTACAAGGCATCTTGATCCATGGACTGCTAGATGATATCTAGATGTAAGGGTATGTAAAATATCTTGTAATTTTTCTAAATCTACATAAATCGTAGACCTAGAACTTAAACTAACAAAATGAAATTTGCAGATAATTGAGATATAAGTGTTATATTGGTAGACCTATAACTTAAACTAAAAAAATTTTGCCCCTTCATCCCAGCTCATCAAAACTAATAATTAATCTTTTAAAAATCCTAAAAACATATTACAATGTACAAAATCATGCAAAGTCTTATAGTTTGTTTTTCAAGACTCCATAACATGCTATACTTAAATGAATATTATTAATAGGTTATCATAAATAAGATTTCTTTTTAGTAATTGATATATTACTTGTATAAATTGTTTATATTACTTGTATATCCATAGAGGATTATCAAACATGCGTAAGCTTCAAAAAAATAACATAGGCACAGGACAACACAGACACTCCAAGAGCTTGTTGATCTGAAAAAATAACTTCAACCAATAGATGATGAATACATATATTTGCTTATAGCATTGGAGTCATATTGGTTGAGGATTAGGTATACAATGCAAATATGTTATTACAATTGTATCTGTCAATCTATTGGAAGTGCAATTTATTTAAGCAAGCAATAATTTTAGAGGCCTTTTGAAGGTCAAATATGCTACACATGCCCTATACAAAAATATTGTTGTTTTGAGTATCACACATCACTGTCACAAATGTGTATTGCATATCTATAGAGCATCTGTAGATAATATTATGACTTATAAATGTCAACAATTATTTCTATGAATTTTCCCTCTATGGATACTTAACATTTTCTCTTATTTACTTGCCATAAAATCCTTTCTTCTAAGGTAGATTTAGAAACCTAAATAATTCTTGCACTTTTCTTGATCTTATTCACTTGTAATGAGGTTAACCTTTTAACATGAGATTATAATATAAAAAAACTATGGCTTATTTCTCAAAAATTGAAGTTTGTGATGTTTTAAAGGTCCTAGTTAAAGAATAATATTTGATAACATAACCAACTATAAAATGTTTCATGCATGGCCTTTGTAAATTATAGCAAGCAAAGGCAATTGATTTCCAAATGTTGTGGTGTTTGCCTTATAATTCTATAAGAAGATAAGTAATATACAATAGATAACCTAAATAATATACCACTACCAACAACAAAGCATATTGTATTGCTCTTGTGTAGGGATTAGAAGCAATAAATATATTGTTATTGTTTGAATTTGTGTATATATCACCCTTCTTATTTATCGTCAAACAAATAGAACATAGAAAATCGATGCTTACCATCTGAAACAATGGATAAAATAGCAAAAGAACTTGCTAATTACTTAGTCCTATGTCATTGACCACAGTAGACCAAAAGACTATAATCCCAAATCTATAATGATATGTGGGGATTTCTTGTATGGAGATAGTAAATAGGTAATTTTTGTTTACGCTTAAACCACAAAGAAGAACATGTGTTTTTTTGCCTTAGAATAATTAGTTTATTTCTGAGTTTGTTTTGTAAAGAAATAAGATTTCATATTGCAATGTCATGAACAAGGTGAAATCAAACTTAAAAATGGTGACTTAATTGTGCATATTATTGATGTCCTCAATTTTTGAAAATATGTCTTTGTTATACATGGTTGCTTAGTGGTATAATTCTAAGTTGAAAGAATTATTACCTCTAAATTTTCTTAAGGTCGTCTTATCCCATTCAATAAAATTCTAATGGCCCTCATGCGTAAACATAATATTAGGGTTTGAATTTTAATATAGGGTTTAAATTTTACAAATCTCACGTATAAAAACAACATTACAAACTAAAAAATTATAAACCCTAATCAAAAATACCTAAAATAATATAAAATTCACTAAACCTAACTAACCTCGTCTATTCTAATATTAAATTCGTCTTCATGCGCCATTCTATATCTTCAGCTTTGACCCTCATCTCTCATCATTTCGAGTAAATTAATAGAAGTTTCAAAGAAATTTTAGGGCAAACCCTAGCCAAAAAATGAATCGAAGCTCGAGAGCCCTTGAAGTTTCAGACATATTTTAGGGCAAAACATAGCTAAAAAATGAACAACACAAATCAAATCCTGGGAGTTAGGGTTATGCATAGTGGTGAATATTCGCCAATTGGATGAATATTAGGATTTTTAAAATTGAAAATTGGCGAATATGAGGACCCTCGATGTCGGCCTATTCGCCTAAATTTTTTAGGACCAATTATTTTCTTAGGGTCAATTCACCACAATATATATCCAAACATAGGTATATTTGTACTTGTTGCTATTTTTGAGCTGGATATAATGGTGGTGTTTTTATGAAGTTTTAAGATGATTTAATAGGTCAAAATTTATCCCAAAGATGACCTTACGTTTTAGGGCTTCAAATGCCCCAAATTTTGGTGTGAAGATGATTGATTTGATTTGCTTTGGATTCACCTTGATTTTTATTAGGATTCACCATTTTTTTACAAGTACATTTTGAGTCCAACCCCTTATGCATAACCCTACTGGGAGTCCTAGGTTGTGTGTGTGGTGTGGAGTTTGTAATAGCTAAGGTGTGGTGTGGAGGTTGTGTGTATGGTGTGAAGGTTGTGCACATGGTGTCGAGGTTGCAGTCAGGGAAAACCCCAACAAAAAAATTAATAACACAAATCAAAGCCTGAGAGCCCTAGGTTGTATGAATGGTGTGGAGGTTGCAATAGCTAAGTCATAATGTGGAGGTTGTGCGTACGACATGGAGGTTGCAATCAGGGCAAACCTTAGCCAAAAAATGAATAACACAAATTGAAGCCTAGGAGCCCTAGGTTGTATGTGTGGTGTGGAGGTTGCAGTAGTTAAGGTATGATGCGAAGGTTGTGCATGTGTTATAGAGGTTACAGTAGCTAAGGTGCAACATGAGGGTTGTAGTAGCTAATATAAATGGACTATCTATTCATGAAGCTTCGAAGAAACAATGATGTCACCACGTGGGGGTTTAAGCCCGCCTATTAACCCAAACTGCCTCTAAGAAGGTGGTTTATAATCACCCTCTTAAGGATAAGAGGGCAGTTTATAACTGCCCTCATAGGGGTACCCAAAAAATTTGGATGGCCCTAAGAGGGCGATTATAAACTCCCCTCTTACATCACCCTAAGACGATGGTTTATAATCGTTGTCTTAGTCCTATAAGGGTGGTTTATAGCCACCCTCTTAGGGTGACCCTAAGAGGGTGTTTATCCTAGAGGTTGGTTATAAACTACCCTCTTAGGATCTATTAAGGTGGTTTTTTACCACCATAAAAGATCGCCTTATTTTAGTTGCCATTAAAGCCCTTTTTTGGTGTAGTGTGGAACTAAAAATTTGATAGGCTTGTTTTGACACTTGGCCTTGGAAAAAACAAAATAGATTTATGTGTGTATTTTAAACAAGAAGATACAAATTTTGTTATCATTATTTTTTATGTGGATGACATGTTGTTAATTGGTAGCAATAAGGAGATGATATATTTACCAAAATCTCAATTATCTTTTAAATTTAACATGAATGATTTGGGTGCTGCAAAATTTATTTTGGGTATGGAATTAATAAGAGATCATGCAAATAAAAAGTTGTGGTTCAATAAAATTAAATATGTTGATTTGATACTACAGAGGTTTAGGATGCATGAATGTAAACTAGTATGTACTCCATATCTTGTTGGTCAAAAGTTATCTTTTGAATAGTATCCTAAAACAAATGAGAAAATCAAAGAAATGCATCATGTTATTTATGCTAGCATTGTTGGTAGTCTGACGTATGCAATGGTTTATACTAGACTGGATATTGCACATGTAGTGGGAGTAGTTAGTAGATATACATCCAATATAGGAAAGGAACACTGAACAGCTATGAAGAGGATCTTCATATACTTGCGTGGAACTTCAGACTATGTTATATGTTACCAAAGAAAATTTAGAGATGGATGCTAATTGGGATGGAGATATGGACAAGAGAATATCCACAAGTGCTTATGTGTTCAGACCGTTTGGAGGGTCAGTAAGTTGTATGAGTAAAAAGTAATCAATGATTATTTTATCCATAACAGAGGCATAGTACATTATAACAACTCATGCCTATAAAGAAGCAATGTGGCTATAGAGGTTGTGTTCAACATTTGGTCTTAAGCAAAAGGCTATGAGAATTGACAATGATAGTCAAAGTGCAATATTTTTTGCCAAAAATCTTGGTTTTCATGATTGATCAAAACATATTGATATCAAGTACCATTTTGTGAGAGAGATGGTTGAAGGGAATTAGGTGATGCTGGAGAAAGTTGATATAGAGAATAATGTTGTTGATTCATTAACAAAGGCTATACCTACTCAAAAAATTTCTTAGTGTAGAAGATATATGGGTGTGGTTGCCCTTGATAATTGATCATAGCATTTTTTGACCTCTATGGAAAGTATTCAACAAGTGGGAGAATGTTGGAAATATGTTGAATATTTTCCATGTTATTTTGATGGGGTTAACTTTAAAAGGTATTGGATACTCTCCACGTATCCTTGCTGGGGTTATGATTTCTTAAGCTATTTTTAGACCCATATGGGCTATTTAGGGTAAATATTTTAACCTATGGTATTTCACCCATGGTATTGTAAAATTCGTTCTTGTGTTGTTATTTAATTGCACTTGCATCAAGGTTTGAATAGATATGAGAGATAAACATTATTATATTGGATATGGTTAAGTTTATACAATAAGGAGATATTACTATGCTAGGTTTTTTTGTAAGGGTTTTCTAGGTGAAATACTATGTTATGTGTGTATATGTTATCTTCTTCTTCTTTTTCCTTTGATTTTGTATTTACTATTTTTCTAGATTTAGTTTATCAAGGCCTTTTGCTCTTCATTATTGTGCCTAAATTTAGAGAATATATTGCTCTAAGAGAAAAAACACAAGGCATGGGCAATAGTGCCAATGATGCTTTTCCAAGATTTTTTATTTTGACCTTTCCTATCCAAAGTTGATCTCCATTGGTCAAGGCAATGAAAGTGCCATTGTCTATGCTTTTGCCACTTGATGCTTTTAACAATGATGTGCTAGAATCAAGAAAATTGAATTTTTGTACCTCTAGGCCACCCACCATTAATGTATCATAACCCTAAAATATTATTCACAACTCCCAATATAAATTCCAAATCCAAGAATTACCATTTTTAGTCTTCCTCTATTAATAACTTCTTGATAACTTTTTAAATCCTTACTATCTTCAATGCAATTCTTTCCCCAAGGAGCCATGTGTTAGGATCCCATCCTAACGTTATTTTGTAATTCTCATTGCATATATAATAACCCACTTCCAACATGGGGGATACCATCTATAATGTTATTTTGTAATATTTTGTAATGTATGTGGCAAGTTAGACTCCTAGCCAAGTGGGACCATTTTATGTAACCGTTATCAAGATTGTAACCAATGTTTGGTAGAATATTCTAGCTCGAGTGACATTTTACATGTAAGCCAACTCTTGAGCTTAGGGTTAGGGTTGCATGAATTATTTATTTAAAAGCTATGAAGCCATGTACAAATGTATCTTTTTGGCAAGTGAATGAAATATTGAAGAAGGTTGCTCCCTCAAAGAGGCTTGTGATTTAGTGTTTATTGTGAGAGTGTTTAATTCTTTATTTACTTTCCACATTGTGCTATTGCATGAGTTTCTTCTTAATTTCAGTATTTTGTGAGTTTTATTAATTTTAATAGTAGGTTTCTAAAAAGTGGTATTAGAGTGCTTTCCAAGGCCGAGTTATGTTGCAACTATGATAATTCTTGCTCAACCATTTTGCTTGTTAAATATAATTTTTTTATGTTTTTTCATTTTGTTTTCCTTTATTTAAAAACCAAAAAAATCAGCAAAACCAAAAAAATCCAAAAAAATACACTTTCTTTTCAGTAGTTGAGTAGGCTAGAAACCCTGTGTCAGGGTTTTTAAAAGAGTTGTTGCAATAGGAAAGATCATCAAGTTTTTGCACATTAAAATTCTGCAAGAGGTATCCCAGAGTGCCCATCCTTATCAGTTGTATTTTCCTTCGTGTATCTTGTCTAGTCACCTCTTTTTCTTCCCCATTATTATGTAGGTTTTTTTAAGGAGCTACCTAGTTTATTGAGATAATTTCTAGTGGATGAGGTTAAAATCTAGGAGGTTCTTTGTTACATCATTTGAACAAAGATTTACAGGTATCTATTGTATTATTTGAATGGAGACTTTTTTTGTACTTGTTTAGTGAGATCTAGTTATTCTGATTAGACTCCTATTGTAATGATATGTTGTTTAATGCAATCTTGCTTCCTAATTTCAATAGTTATGTGTGAAATTTTATGTGTTATACTATTTACATGTTACATCATTTGAATGTGTAAATGACATCTTCTTTTGCTGGCATGTTTAATCAATTTGTTACATTATTTAAATGGATGTGATTGGCTTGGTTTTATCTTCTTTCCCTTCTCTCTTCATCATATTTTAAGTTTGGCTATAATTTCCCAATGGATAAGGCATTGGTATAATTTTTGAAGCATTGGTTGGGAGTTTCTTCGAATCTTGGTCAACTTTTATGTTGCATTTTATTTCATTTTTGTAAATCTGGATGAGCATGAGCATATTATAAATATTATAGGCTCACCTCAAGGGTTTCCTTACCTTACTTGGTATATCTAGAGTCTTGTGATAATATTTTCTCAAGTCAAATATGTGGATCCACTAGAGTCCATAGTGCTGATTGGATCAAGGAAGTCTTGTAGTGTGACAAATCTCTTAAGGGTGCAAGAATTTCCCCCAATAGGGAGGTACCTTTTATAGATGTTTTCTTTGAGACTAAAGCATCTACCTATATAAATTTGCATGTCATCAATGTATTGTCCTTCTCTTCATAAAGTAGGTGGGAGATGTCTCCCACCTATTGCATCATTAATTATTGCCTTATTTGAACTTATATTTATTTTTTAGGGCCACTTTAAAGAGATTGCCATGATTTTCAAGGCTGGTTCATTCTCTTATTATCATTGAATTCACCTTTTTCTTTTCTTTTATATAAAGTTAGTACAAAGGTTGTCATTACAATCAAAGCATTAAACTCATGCATGAAAATTAATTTAATATTGAAGGTGATATTGGAGGGAAAAGAAACAACCTACTCTTTGTTATTGGATGACCTATAGAGTTTCCTTGTTAACCAATTGGAGGGTTATAATTATCCCAAGGAACCATCTATCATTTGAATGTTTTCAATTGATTAGACTGGCTAGATAATTTATGCTAACCTAAATTATTACTTATATTTATTGCTCCTTAGAGACCCTCACCATTTGTAGATTTGAATGAATATGATAGTGCATGCTAGCTTGGCTCAATATCTCTCTTGATGACTTTTATGTTTGTGCATATATTTAGCTAGCAAGATCAAAGATTGGTAGAGAGTTGATGATTCAATTAAATGATGCTTCTTACATCATATTAGAGTTTTAGGAAATGATATGGGTTGATGATCTTGGATCAGATGATCTACAAAGTTTTTTCTTATTGACCTCCTTCAAAACTTTTTCAAAATAGCATGGGTCATTGATCATTGATATTTGATAGTCTATAGATATTTTACCATTTAGACACACTGATTTCCTTCTATGACCTCTACAATTTATTGTATGTTACCTCATTGACATATGCTACTTAAGTTTCACTTATTTAGAACCAACATTGGTCATTGATTACTGAGATCTAACAATCAACAAAATATTTTATGAACAATCTTCATCAAAAGCCTTGAGAAATATCACAAGTTGTTGGTATCAAATAGTATGGTCCAAAAAATGTTGTATAATATATCTTAATTGAAGGTATATTAAAAAAATGCAAGCCATTAATATTAAATCTGACAATATATGGAATTTTAGCTCTTTTTCTCTTGAGGGCTCTTAATTGAGTACGAGCTTATGACATGTCACTGTTGTGAGTTCCTGACTATGCACAAACCATTGATTTTTCTACATTTTTATCCTTCCTTTGTCCTTTAATTCTTTGTAACCTAGGCACATCACCAACTCCTAAGGACCAAAACCTACAAATAAAACCAAATAAAAACAATTTTTTAAGAGAAATATATTAAGGGTAACTCTTTAAATAAATCTCATTGACCAAGATTGACAAAGTGTCACCATCTACTATAGAAATTTCAAAGGATTTGTGGTACTTGTAGGTAGATATGATGTAAATGCCACTCTAAATGGCATCAAATTTGATGTGGTGATCTAGATTGATTTGGAATTCATCCCATTTTAGCACCAAATCTCCCACCTTAAGGCTTTGAGGGATGGCTCTCTCATCGAACCATCTCTTGACTACTTCTTCGTGTATTAAAAGTTAATCTTCAATTACTTACCTTAGTTATTCAAGCTTGAGTAGTTCTCCCATCCTTATAGTCATAACATTATTCTCTTGAAGCCTCAGCTGATGCAATGGCTAAAGTGTAGGTAGCTCTATAGATATAGGTAATCTATCCTTCTTGCCATAGACCAAAGTATAAGAAGAACACCCTAAAGCTTTCTTTGGAGTAATATCACTATTTTTTTGAGCCAATTTATTTTATGATTTGTACCAGGTTCTTGTTTATGGATTTTTCTAGGCCATTACCCTATGGGTACTAATTTGAAGAGGCTTTTCGATAAATGCTATACTGAAAGGCAATTGGAGTAATTTTAGACCATGTGAATGCTTTGGTATTTTCTATAATGACTGTGTTGGGGATGCCAAATTTAGTGATAATTTCTTTGAAAAGTTCTATTATTACCTTCTTAGTAGCCTTCTTTAATGACACCACATCCACCAACCTAGTGAAATAGTCTATAGAATTAAGGATCCATTTGTGACCTTCACTTGATGGCAAGTTTTTCATTTTGATGAAGTCCAATCCCCATTAAGAGAATGATTTGTATATTTGTTAGGCCTCAAGGGCATGGATGCATTATTTTTTTTTTCCAATGAAGAACTTGCATTTGTCATATCTTCTTACCCAATGATGTGTATATACAAATAGACTCAACCAGTAGTATTCAAATTTCATAATCTTGGTAGTAATTATCTACGCTAAAAAATACCTTTTGAGAATCCTTGATGGAATTATTGAAGCAAATACTGATTCTTCTACTTTTTAACACATCTTAGGAGAATTCCATCAAAATTATTTAGGAACAAAACATCCTCCATGAGAAAATAATGAATATTCTATGGATAAAATGCTCCTTTGATATTTGTCTAGGCTAGGTGGATATTTACATGTCTACATATACTCGATTATCTGATCTACCTAGTCCAATACCTCATCATATAAATTTATTAGGCACCTGTCTATGTCATCTTCTTCCTTAGCAACATCCTTGGCCAAACATTGGCATAATGCTCTCCCTCTAATTAGCTTTGTAAGCTTAATCTCAATATTATATTATAATATCTTAGTGATTCATCTAGCCCCTTTTTCACTAATTTTTCCATCCATTATATATTCTCTAGTGCTTGAAAATTGGATGACATTAGTAGAAATATTATTGTTCAAGACAAAGTGTTTACATTTCCTTAGACCTCTAATCAAAATATCTACTTGTTTTTCAACAAAGTTGTATTTCTCCTCATATATCTTAAAAGTTTAACTAAAGAATGCAACTAGATGCTCATATTGATTTTCTTCCATGTAAGTAAGGTTGTGATACCGAGTTCTCCACCATATGCATAAATGACAAAGTATTTTTCAAAGTTCAATTTTACTAGCACTACAGACTCTACAATATCCCTCTTTATATATTTGAAGGTCTCTTTCCATTCCTTTTTCCTCTTGAATAGTTCATCCTTTTTTAGCATTAGCATCATCAGCTGGACAATAGTTGCAAAGTCTTGGATGGAGCTTCTAACAAAAATTATGTGGTCAAAGCGGGATTTCAAGGCTTTCTTATGTCTTGAAATTGCTTGGGTGGTTGGCTTATTTTTTTCAAAGTGCTCAAGGACCTCATAAGGATCTGAATTCCACATTTTAGTTGCTCATTTATTGATTTAATCATCAAGAAAAAAAGAGTGTACTTCATCAACAAATGCTTCTAATCTAAATTATCCTCATTTTGTGACATAAATCTACTCAACATCTAATTTTATTATAGGTACATGCTCCACATGTTGAATATGGAGGGGCTCTAATGGGATCTTCAACTTAGTATCATATTGAGTTCTGAGTAATATGTTCATCTAGTACAGGGGCAAGGACATGGTGTGAGATGTAGGGGAAAGCAAGGAGGTACTTATTTAATATTTTTTCAAAGGTTCCTCTAGATGATGAGGTGCAATGGGAGATGTTGGAGTTGATTGCGCTCTGTATCTCAGTAGAGAAAAATTTATTCTTGGATAGAGAGGTGTCTTTAGTGGAAGTGCAAAGGGTAGTCTTTGAGATAAAAAAGGTAAAGATTTGGTACAAGATAATTTTTTAATTGAATTATTTCAATTTATGTGGGGGAAGTTAGGGAAGGAAATCCTACAAGTAGTTGAAGAGGCTAGAAGGTCTAAATATATCTTAAGAGCTATGAATTATACTTTTATTGTTATTGTTTTGAAAAAGAATAAGGTCTCCTCATTGGATGAGTTTCAACCTATTTTTCTTTGTAATTGTATATATAATATTATTTCTAAGGTATTGGCAGAGCATTTGAAGGTGGTTTTACTAGCCATTATATATGAGGAACAAGGTGGATTTGTGCAAGGGAGACAAATCATGGACTATATTATATTGGCATGCAAAGTTACTCACTACATGAGACTCAGTAAGAATGATAATATATTTATTAAACTAGATATATCCAAAGCCTATGATCGAGTTGATTGGATTTTTTTATTAAGGTTCTATAAAATTTTGGGTATGAGGATAGGTGAATCGATTAGGTGGCAACTTGCTTTTCCAATCTTGCTTACTCGGTCTTTATAAATGGTGTTTTGTCAGAGTAGTTTGGGGTAAGTAGATGCCTAATACAGGGAGACCCTGTGTATCCTTACTTGTTCATTATTCATCTAGAAGCCCTAGGTAAGACTATCCACAAAGCTAGGGGATCATAGGAAATAAAATATTTTACAGTGTTTGAGGGCGTTGTGCCTCTGACACGTCTGTAATTTATGGATGATTATGCTTGTATGGGTATATAAAATATCAAGGAGACCAAGGGGTTTATAAGATGTTTGGATCTATATGAGAGAGCTTTGGATCAAGTTATCAATGAAGATAAGTCTAAGGTTTTATTTTTCAATGTTGATAATAGGGTGCAAACTCATATCCTTAATATTTTAAATTTCAAGAAAGGTTTGGTGCCCTTTAAATACCTTGAGCTTCCAGTAGTAGAAAAACATCTTGGAAAGGAATTATGGAGGAATATTATAGATAAAATTCAATGTAAGTTAAATCATTGGACCCATCGATGGCTCTCACTGGGGGGAATATTGACTTTGATAAAATCAGTATTGCAAGTTATTTTGGTCTTTCAATTTATGCTTATGGTTGGTCCCAAGCACTATGTTGAGGATATTGATAGACTTTTGAGTGACTTTCTTTGGGGAGGCTCAAAAATGAAAAGGAAATAGAGTTTTGTAAAGTGGTATTTGGTCTACCTCCTACTAAATAAATAGGAATTGGGTATTTGAAATTTGTTGATCAAAACTTGGATTTATCGACTAAATTGTTGTGGAATTAGATTATGGACCAATCCACACTTAAGTTGAAGGTTCTATATGTGAAGTATGGGGATGAGGTGGAGCTGGTTTATAGCCTCCCCTTTAATGAGGGGGATAGGGTCCATCATTTGGACTACAAATAAAAAGGCTAATAATGTTATTACTGCAAGGCTGTTATGAAAAGTTAGAAATGAGAGAAAGGCAAAATTTTAGGATGATGCATGGGATCAATACCGGCCAACTACTTTCTAGTTTTGAAACCTAGGTAATGTTGCAGAGATATTTAAGAATTAAAATTAGGTCTATGTTAAGGAATTCTAGGAGGAATATGAAGGGAAGTGAGTTTGAGGAGGTGGAAAGACCTCTCGGTTTGGATACAGATAGCTAAAGAAGATATGGATAGTTTGAGGAATATTTTAGATCAAAGGTAGTGCTTGTGGTTGGAAGAAGACTATTTGGGATGGGGAAAAAGTAAAAATAATAATACTCTATCAAGCAGAGATATTATTGACTCATAGAGGGATTGGGTAGGGAGACAAAGTAAAATGATATTGGTTATCACCATCATTTTACTAAGGTTAAGTAGAATGATATTGGTTATCACCATAGACTAAGGTCAAGTATAATGATATTGGTTTGGTTCTAGTCACTTTAGTGTCAAACACTTGAAATATTGTAGGTGAATTTTGCTTTCTTAAAATCCTTTTCTTTTCTAGTGCTCCCTCTAAGAATTTCATCTATTTTGATATATAGCATTCCAAAGAGGCATGAAAATAGTAGAATTCTTTAGGTGATCTACTACATTAAATGATTCTAGAGCATGTATATTTTGATTAGTAACTGGTATCCATTTGGGTCAAGGTATCTGTATTATAGGTGGTTGGGGAGTAGTAACTTGTACCAGGTTAATTTAAGTTGCTTAGGGACTTTAGGGGGTTTCTTTTAGTAGCCACGAGAGTGTTTTATACATTTTGGATTGGTGCAATTATAGGATAGACATTCCTCCTAGTAATTGGTGGCATATTTAGTGGATTAAGGCCCATTTTATTAGGTCATAACTAGTCTTATAATGCTTTCCTTTTAGCCTTTCTCATATATTTTCTTAGACTTATAGCCTTGCAAGTGTTGAGGTTCCAACTCCATTAGATATAACATATACTTCCTCTTCATCATAAGTTACGAATGTTGTTTAGGAAGGGTGGTACATGTACCTAAGATAGATCTTTATGATAGGTCTTGAGAGGCTTGAGTCTATATATATGATTTTTCAATTGAGCTAGAAGTAGATGATTGAGTATACATAAGTTTATTTAGTGGTGCTTGAATGATGTGTTGTTGGTTTCCTTTAGGGTAAGCATTGGAAGGATAAATGTTCGAGGAATATCAAGCATCTATATTTTCCATATAATTATTTTTTGTGGCCACTATATCCTTAAAAAGGTTTGTGAAGTGTTGTTGTCATTGCACTACTTGCCCTAATTTGGGGACCCACCTTGAAATTTTGATGTTTATATGAAATTTTGGTTTGTTTTGTTTATTTTAGTTCATGGTGTCATGAAAGGTTAATAAGGTCTGAGGGTCTATCTTTGTCATGGTATCCTTGGAAAGGTTCTTAGAGATAAATTATTGTCATGTTTTATCCTTTTGGCTTTTCAAAAGCTTGTTAGTCCCATGTCCAAATCAAAGCATGGTGGGAACCATACATCCTTATAATTATTCATTTTCCATTTACATTGTGAATCCCCCAAAAGGTTTGTAATTTAAATAAACACAAAGATAAAAAATAAATAAATAAAGACAAAAACAATTTTATACAAAATAAAACAAAATGAAGCTTAGGAGAGAACTCCACTTTACATTATGGATTTATATAACACACTTAGGAGAGCACTTCACTTCACCTTATGGATTTAAATAACACAATTTTTATTTTTAATTAATATTTTAATGTTTATGTTTGCAAGTTCCTAAAATATGTTGGTATGATTTTTGAGGTAAACCCTAGATGACACAATGGCATAATTTTTGAGGTGAACCCCGACCCGGCTAACCAGTGGATGCAACACTGGAGCATGATCAATGCAGAGGCATGAAGTATGAGAGGAGCATGGTCAACATGGGAGAACGAACACCAATAATCCTCTCAAGGGTGCAACTAAGTCAATGGGAATAGAGAGGATTCATGTTGATAAACCCTCACTATATTTTTCCTCGACGCATGTGAGACTAAAAGGCTATATGGAAGACCGCTCACCAAATTGTTGGTCATATGAAAAATCTCAAGATTACCTATCTTCATCTTCAACTTTGTGAGAGTTTGGTTGTTATTGAAATGGTGGGAGCTTCGAAAAAGTGTTTTTAATGGGGGATACATCCGAAAGTGCATTTCTTTCCACAAAATTCAAGTGAAGAGGATGATCAAGAAGGCATATAAGGGAGAGAATTTTTGTTTCACTTTTGCTTCCATTGCTTTTAAAGTGTGTTCAATGCAAGTATAGTCACCCCCAACATAACAACAGAGACATACCATGATAGGTAACGATAAATTCCATATTGGTAAGTGTATTTGAATAAATTTATTTTGAAGCTTAGCTTACACAATAGCAGTTCGGTTATGATATAAATAAAACAAATTACCTCCCCATAATCCACCGACCAAAGGATATTCACGTTAGCTTTACTTCATCGAGAGAGTTCTTACGTGCTTGGCAATGAGGCATACAATGTAGAAATAATAAACAGTTAGCAATCGATCAGGGAAGTGACTGCAACTACAATATCAAGTGCAAACAATGGTCCTTGGAAATAGGGTGATCACTATGATGCTTCTTTGCATCTATATCTCCATACATTTTTGAGAGTATAAGGGTGGGTGCATCATTGACACATTGATTGCTACAGGTTTCATTGTCAAAAGGTGAAGAGGAAATATTTTGACTATAAGCCACTGGATTCAGTGCCATGACTGGGTAAAATATATTGGGTACTGTTAACAACCTTATTTGTATCATATTATGTTGTAATGAGAAATATTTTCTTACATCACCCAAGATCATAGAGAATTATTGTTAATAACCCTTTGCTGGTGAAGCACCGACGTCAACCCGGTTTGTATATGGTAGAAAGGTAGAACAATGGTGATGAAATACCAATAATATTTTTTGTTCAATCTACCGAATCTGCATGTGGGGAAATGCTTTACAATGTGATCATATTGGGACTCATAATTCTTTGATTACTCATGTTCTAGTGGATAAACCAATTTTATGACACCATTATAGCTATCTAATCAGTGAACGTAGAGATGAAAGTGTTGGGCTATACATAGAAATTATGGTCATTATTATGCATACCACTAAGGGGATATTAATATGACACAGTAAGAATCATTATTTACCACATATGATGTTTGAAAAATGGATGAGGCCATCTATTACAAAGTGAGAATTTTAATTTTAAAGAGGACTCGACACGTTTGAGGAAGGATATGATCATTTTATCAGGTATCGAGATACCCATTTTGATGAATTTCCATCAACACATGAATGATCCATCATGGCACTCCTCATGTGGAGTTAGTAGTTATAAAGAACTGATGGACCGTTTCATCATGTGTCTAAACTTTATTTTTTTGTAACGCTTGAGAAGTGATATATATGGATGCAATGGTTACAATTTGAGGCAAAGGAGAAAGATGAAGTGGAATGGTTCTCCATGGATGTAAATATGAAATGAAGCAATTAAGATTACCTATTAATATCAATTTAAATGCATAGAAAAAAGGTCAGAGAATATTGACAACGAGTGCATGTTGGAAACTTGTTTTTTTGAAGAAACTCTTCTCCTTTATTGGTGGACTGCACCAAATTTCATCATTGTAATCCATTGGAACAAGGTATTCTGCAAGTGTATTCATAAGAAAATATTTCATGTTGGCAATATATTGGAAATTTCAATAAGTTTTACGCATGCAGATGGTAGACTTATTTATTTTTTCTTAATATATTGTGCCCTTTTTCCCTTTGAATATTGCACCACATTAATGTTGGACTATGTGAAAACTGGTTGGATTAATGTTGGTTTAGTGTAGGATATTAGTTTATACAAGTTCAGGTTGAAATTTTAAAATTTGCGGCAACTTGTTATCTTATTTTAATTTCTCTAACCCTAGCCTTTTACATTTTTTTATAATTTCATCAAATAAAAAATAAATACAAAACAATTAAAACCCCAAAAAAGGAGATACATGAATTTTAAGAATTAAATTTTAAATTTTCATGCTTACACAAATTCACACATTTGGAGGAAAATTTGAAGTTTAAACTTTGCACATTTTTCCAAATAATCAAATTAATTTCATTTTATGAAAATGGAAATTTCAATAAATTCTAACTTTTCATTAAAGTGAATAATTAATATGATATTCCAAAGTTCTTCAATTGCAAAGTTAGATTTAATCATTTTTTATTTTTTTTTCCACCAAATATTAACAATCAAAGATAAAATTTGGATAAAAAACGAAGATAAAATTTGGTTAACAAATGAAGATAAAATTTGGTTAACAAACAAAGATAAAATTTGGTTAACAAATGAAGATAAAATTTGGTTAACAAACGAAGATAAAATTTGGTTAACAAACGAAGATAAAATTTGGTTAACAAATGAAGATAAAATTTGATTAACAATTTGAGATAAAGTCAATAAAAATCAAAATTTCAAAGGTTAAAATCAAATATTTATCAAATTTTTAAGGTTTTTAATTGATCAACAATTTCACATTTTCACAAATTTTATGAACAATAAAATCATCACAAATCAAATCAACCCAAAACAGACCCCTTGTTAACAAGTATATGCAACACTGAGGTATCCAATTAATTTTTAGCATTTCATATTTTTCACTAAGAATTGCAAGTAGTTTAACAAATTAAACAACCTTGGGTAAATCATAAATGTTTCCTTGCAAGAGAGGATATCCGGATAAAATCCTAACTATGAATATATTCTTTTAATTGCACAAAAATATCACTTAACAAAATTGGTTCTAGAAGGAGGGCTACTTAAAGTTAATTGAAGTGATTTACAAAGTTTGTGGTTTTAAAATTGATCACATTTATTGTTGGAAATTCTCTAACTTATGATGCATTTATACAAATTGAGAATTTTTATTATTTTTATGGTTTAATTGATGCATTTTTAATGAACATGATGACTTATATATTAAACATTTGAAATTTGGAAGTCATTTCATTTCAAGAGCACTAAGCACTTGTTGTTTTCATTGTTAAGGCTAGAACCAAAAGTTATAATCACAAGATCTAAGGATTTCGAAGATACTATTTTCCATAGCATTTCTCCTACAAAGAGGATCAGAAGGTCCAAGAGCCAGTCAATTGTTATTCCACCTAGTAGTGATTCATTGCTACCCATCATCCCATTTATTCCCCCACTTGTAATTCCAATGGTAGGAGTTGCAGGAGTTGCAACTTGGTTAGGTGCTCATAGCAGTCCTTTAAACATTGTTGGAGCAGCCCATGACATTCCCAAAAATATAAAAATGATGAAATTAGAATTGTTGAAGAACATATTCAAGCTTACAAAGATGCCTTGATTAGATTGCAAGTCCAACATGATTATGTTGCTTGCAGAATGTTTACTCTCACCCTAGACGAAATGGTATATGATTCGTACATTAGTTTACCTGCCAATTCTATTACATCTTGGGCTAAGTTGGAAACTATTTTCGTGAAACAATCTAGGCTACCCATAGATCCGGCTATAATATATCATCAATTTACATTAGCTAGGAGAGAGCCTAATGAACCTTTGAGATTGTTCAATACTTGTTTTCATAATTTGTATAGTAGGTTAGTTTCTCCTTATACTCTTCAGGCAGATGTTGCCATACAGATGTACTTTAGGGCATTGGACCCTTTAGCATCTATGTTTGTAAGGAGAACTCCTCAAAACACTACGCTTCCCATGGAATACACTGAGGCTTTGACTGTAGAACAATAATTGACACCACAAGGTTTTGGGATAGGATAGTTACCTTCCATAGGATAGCCAAGTGTTTATAATCAAGTACCTATGATTAATCAAGCTTTATCACATAAAATTTCTATGTTGAATGCCATTCCATTCAATAATTTCAATTTGCAATACAATCCACCTATCACGCCCACTTATCCTACTACTTCGCTATATTTATAAAATAAATTCACCACTCATAATAATGGTGGAAACAAATGCTCAAATTATGCCTATATTCTTCAATACCACACCCACTCCAAATGTTTTAACGTTACACCAAAAAAACACAACATTTTCGTAGGTTGTCCAAAATCAAAGTTTGCCAAGTTTTCTAAATCCCACATCCACCATGAGTAACACAACCAATCAAACTACTATAGGATAGAATAATGAACCTAATTCTTAGGTAAGCGACCTACAGAGGGTTATCCAAAAAATTAGTAATGATATGGTTCAAATGCAGAAACAATTGCCTCAAAATTCTCATAAAAATAGAAATTTCAATTTTCAAATAAAACAATGGAATACTCATCCGAACAATGGAGGAGTACCTAGTCCCATGGTTAATCAGAACAATGCTACCACTAGTTCCAATCTAACTAGCACCATTGTTAATATTTTAGATTTGGCTTTAAACAATTGGTGTAGGGTACATTCTATGACCCAACATAGTGAGAATGAGTGCCTTGAATTTAAAATAGTGCTAGATATTCTACAAAAAGAGATGGATAACATGGAGATTATTTCAGATGAATATACTTCCCAATAGGCTAGTACTAGCAAAGGAAAATAATCAGTGCTAGTAGTTGAAACATTTGAATCGGATGAAGAATATGAATAAAGATATGATGAGTCTATAGAAGAAGAAGTTCAAGCTTTCAAACAATTTAAAAAGGGGAATCATAATTACAAGCTTAGGAGTAAGACTAAAGCTCCTTTTACTTCTTCTACTCCCTCAAATGAAACCATCAATCATCCTAACACATAGGCTAGTAAAAATCCCATGCCTCCATCTAGGATTGATCTGCCTCAACCATCACATGACAAAATTGCATATAATATTGTGGAGGATTTATAGAAAACAAAAGCAAATATATCTTTATTTTACATTGCTAATTTGACTAATCAGCAAGAATTCTTGATGCAATATTTTGGTGATCAAAGCAAAAAAAAATACCAAAAAGCCTTGGATGTGCAATTTGCCTCATGAAGGGACAAAGGAGAAGCTCCTCCCTTTCTTTTGACCATAAGAATTGTAGGAAGAAATCTGCATAATTGTCTTGTTGATTCAGGAGCATCCAATAATGTCATGCCTCACATTGTTTATCAAAAGTTGGGTTTGAAACCCATCCCTTCTAATATAATAATTGTTCAACTAGATAAATTTCAAGTTCATGTGGTTGGAATGCTTAAAAATGTTCACATACAACTAGCCTTAAAACCTAGGATACAATAGTATATTGATATACATGTTGTAGATATACTTGATAGGTATGGAATGTTGTTGAGCAGAGATTGGTCTAGGAACTTAAATGGATACATGGCCACAAATTGTTCATATATGTGGCTACCATGGAAGGGTGTTGCTAACCAAATCAGAGTTGAAAGAGAACCTAGACTCAAGGATTTTATTACCTAATTTAACAAAACCAATGAATTTTTTTATAATGATTTTGAGTTAGATGTTTACACTTTGGAAATAAAATTGGATGTAGGTGAATCTGAAAATGAAATATCATCTATTAATCGAATTAAGGATGAATTTTTTTTTTAAATGCTTAAATTTGATGGATCTAGATCCAAAAAGAGTAGTGTATTTTTAGTGGAATTGATTAGTCCTAAAGGTAAGTCATATCTGGCGGCTTATATATTACAATTTCCTTGCACTTGTAATATTGTAGAATATGAGGCTTTGATATTCAGTTTGCAATTAGACTTAAAGAAAAACTTTAATTGTTTGAAAGTGCTAAGATATTTGGAATTGGTTGTTAAACAGGTGAAATGCCAATACACATGCCATGATAAAAGGCTAATTCATTACAAAAATAGAGTTAGGGATTTGATTGATGAATTTCATGCTTTCAATATTTTGTTGATATATAGGAAGAACAATCGAATTGTTGATTCTTTAGCTATCGCAGTAGGTAATATTAAACCTATTGATAATAGCAAGCTAAAGAAGTTTTCAATTGATTTAATACTTTGTCCTTTTATACCTAACAATGTGAAAAATTTATAGGTATTTGAAAGTGACAGGCACATTTTCAATTTTATAACTAATTCAGTCATTTTTTAAAATCAGGTTATCGATGAGGATGAGAGATTGCAAGAAGATGAAAATGAATATCATGAGGTAACAAATTAAATTAATGTGATTCTTAAAGGTATAATTTCTCTCAAAAATCTTTTTGATATTGATTACAAAAATAAAAGTTGTAATAAAACCTTGCTCCCGCAAGATGCTTATAACTCTATCAATCTGAGGATTAGTAAAGACCCACATAATGTACTCATAGGAAAAGCTTACACTCATCAGGAACAAGAATGAATAATTCAGGTTTTGAAATATTATGTTGATGTAATAACATGGAGTTATGAGAATTTAAAGACTTATAATAAGAACATCAGAACATATACTATTCCTTTAAAGCAAGATTTAAAACCATTTAGACAAAAACAAAGACCAGTTAACCCATTTCTAGAGCATCTTATACAAAAGGAGGTTAAGAAATTATTGGATGCTAAGATTATATTTCTAATTAGACACTCTGCATGGATAGCAAACATTGTACCAGTTAAGAATAAAATAGGTGAAATTCGTTTGTGTATTGATTTTAGGAATCTCAATAAGGCCTCATAAAAATATAACTGCTCCTTGCCTTCCATTGATCATATTTTGCAAATGGTGAATGGTTTTGAGATGATGTATTTTCTTGATGGTTATTTTGGATATAGCAAAATTCTTATTGACCCAAATGATAAAATGAAAAATGCTTTTACCATGAAGTGAGGTACCTTTTCTTACAGAAGAATACCTTTTGGCTTGGTTAATGCAGGGGCCACATTTTAGAGGGCCATGGACTATGCATTTAGAGATTTGATAGGTAAATGCATAGTCATTTATGTTGATGACATTCCTATTTTCTCAAAGAAAATATCTGACCATGTTAATGACTTTAGAAAAGTTATTCAAAGGTGTAGAGCGCATGCCATTTCCCTAAATTCCAAAAAGTGCATTTTTGGAGTAATTGAAGGTAAAATTTTAGGCCATGTCATCTCAAAATATGGAATTTCCATAGATCTTGAAAGAATAGAAGCCATCCAAAAATTAACTTTTCCTGGTAGCAAAAAAGGATTACAACCATTTTTTAGGAAAATCAACTTTGTCAAGAAATTCATTTCGAGATATGTTGACATAGTCAAACCATTAAATGATATGCTGAAAAAGGATGCTAACTTTAACTGGACTGGTGAAGCTAAAACAAATTTTTAGGATGTAAAAATGCAATATGAGTCCTAATTACAAGAAACCTTTCTATATTTATTCATTTTCTTATGAGCATTCTTTTGCTAGTGTATTAAATCAAAAGAGAAAATATAATTTAGAAATCCTATTGCTTTCTTGAGTTCACAACTAAAATATGCATAGTTGAAATACACTATTTTGGATAAACAGGTGTATGCTCTTTTTAAAACTGTGAAGAAGATTAGACATTACATTTTGTATAGTAGAATTTTTGCAACAGTACTTGATACAATTGTCAAAACAATGTTGATGTAGAATGAACTAGAATAAAGGAGAGATAAATGGTTGGCTACTTTGAAGGAGTTTAGAGATCTGTCTAATGAAGCTTGTTAGAGGATAAGGTTTGACAAAGTCTCTAGCTAAAATCAATCCTCAAATCATGTGTCATTAATACACTCCAAAAAGCATCACCACAGATGAATGGTATAATGACATTGTGTATTTTATTTTGAATGGTAAGTACCTTGATCACTTTAATGCTACACAAGAAGAGCACTTTGATTAAAAATATCTAATTTTATGATTAAATCTGGTGTGTTATACAGAAGAAATCATGAAGGAATTTTCCTTAGATGTTTGAATAAGAATAAGTCTATGAAAATACTTAAGGATTTTCATGGTAAGTATGGGATTGGGCATGAATCAGCTAATGCCACAGTGCACCAGATTTTGAGATCTGGTTACTATTGGTCCCATATTTTCAAATATGCCCATGCTCATGTTCATTCTTGCCATATATGTCAGATTACCATCAACAAAGAAGAAATATCACCATGCCTTTACAGTCTGTATTTGATGCTAAACCATTTGCACAATGGGATTTAGATTTCGTAGGAGTTATAAACCCAAAATCTTCACCTAGCCATAAATATATTTTAACCACCACAAATTATTATACCAGATGGACATAAGTCATTCCCATTAATAACTGTACTTCTAAAGTGGTTATTCATTTTTTAGGACATATTGTTACTAGATTTGGTATGCCATATTCTATTGTTTGTGACAATGGTTCTGCTTTCACTTCACTTTAATTTGTAGAATGGGCTTATGACAATAAGGTAAGCATACATTTTTCTTCAAATTATTACTCACAAGGTATTGGTTTGCATAATCTACTAATAAAAACTTATTATCTATAATTAAAAAGTTGTTGGAAATGAATCCTAGAGAATAGCATAACAAGTTGAAATATGTTTTTTAGGTAGATAGAACCAGATCAAAAGGGTCCATTGGTACTTCTCCTTATCATTTATTTTATGGTCAAGAGCCTATTTTTCTTACTAACCTAAAATTGCAGACTCTTTAGTTTATGAAATATTATCTTGAAACTGATGATTAAACAAAGGTAAGATTTATTCACTTAATGAGTCTAGATTGAAGAACACAACCTTATACTAAGAGGGGGGTGAAGAGTATAAGACCACTTTTTATTTTTCTTTCCCAATAAATATTATGTAATGTAAAGATAACAATATCAACAATAGTAATCAAAGTAATGCATAAATCACCACACATAATAGAGACACCACAATTTACGTGGTTCACCCAATGTGGGCTACTCCATAAAGAAAATATTTCACTAAAATTTTCTTAATCAATATCTTGGGAATCCTTTCCCTATTACAATGTTTATGGACCTCTGTCCAAAGGAGATACTAATCCCATAAATCAAGTTCATTGATCTCTATCCGCAGGATAACTCCTCCTCTGCTCTAGTTGGTGATCCTCTAGAATACTACTGCCTCCACTGCATTGGCTTGTGGATCTCTCTCCACTGAAGACTCTTGTACCCACTCAGAAGACCTATCCTCACTACCCTAGATAATGGATCTCTATCCATTGGAGACTAATTTCCTCTTTGCTTTGTCACATCCAAAGCTTTGTCTCAAATCTGTACTAAACACAGTCCTTTGATCTAGTACAATTTTGCTCAATCTATGTCTCTGGTCTAGTACAAAATTATCCTCAAATATACATCGAACACTCTGCTCTCAAATATGCACTAAACACAATCCTTCGGTCTAGCACAAATATATCCTTGATCTCTGTCCTCAAGCCTTAACTCAAGGCTTGTCTCAAATCTGCTAGATCTACCCTAAACCTTAACTCAAGGTTTGAACAAATCAATCAACTCTACTCTCAAGTCTTCTCAAAGACTTATCTCAAATATACCTTGTAAGCTTCCATAAAATCTCACACTAATCTATCCACAAGTCCTATCTAGAACTTGCTCAAATATACTCTACAAGTCCTCTCTAGAACTTGCTCAATCTGCTCTACAAGTCCTCTCTAGAACTTGCTCAAATCTAATCTACAAGTCCTCTCTAGAACTTGATCAAATATGTTCTACAAGTCCTCTCTAGAACTTGCCCAATATGCTCAATAAGTCCTCTCAAGAACTTATCCAAATCTGATCAATATCTATATTGTAAGCTTTCACAAAAGCTCACACTAAATTTGTCCACAAGTCTTCTCAAATACTTGCCTCAAATCAGCTCAACAAGTCCACACATAACTTGTCCAATCTCATAGACACATAAATAGAATTGTTAGAGACTCAATATGTTCTAAACTTATTACAATGCTCAATCACTTACAATCACTCTCTTAGAAACATAAGGATAATTTTTAGAGACTCAATATGCTTCAATTTCAACTCAATGCTCAATCACTTTCTCAAATCAATTCAGAATATAGAATAGTTTGTTTTATGGAACTTGAACAATCACTTCACACATCCACTTGACTAGGCTCAATCAACTCTACTCAACCAATCACTTAATGAAATAATCCTCTCTCAAACCCTAGTCCAAGCTTATAAAAACCAACTCAAAATGTTTCCAACAATGCTCAACAACAAATCTCACATAACAATGATACTCATGATCTTTGCAAATGCTAGTTCAAGTTCTTCACTCAATAACCCACTTCAACAACAATGCTTATAAAACAACTCTCACATAACAATGATACTCATGCCCTAGTTCAAGTTCTTCACACAACCAATGGCTTCAACAACAATGCTTATAAAACAAGGTTTTAAAAACAACTCTTTATTCCAAAAAACCTTGAAGCATTAACTCAACACACTCAATAGGAAAACCCTAATCAAGTCCTTTTCACTCCAAACTTATTTTCCAGAAAACCAATCAATCAACTCAACTATAGAAGAATGTGCTCATACCATTTTATTGATGATGAAAGGATCTCATAAATCTTCCACAACCACAAACACTTCTATGCCAATCTCAAGGAGGTTAGAGAATAAATATTTCTCACAATGTTATGCAAAAACTCAATTACACCTTATCACTCCAACTATAAAAACAACCATCATCATACATAAAATATTTTTCAAATTAACACCTTATAATCTCCCAACTAAAATAAATTTATCATCCACAAAAAATTAACTCAAAACCTCTTTAATTAAATTTAATGGCAAGAAAGACTTAGACTAAAATTAAATTAACTTTCCTTATAACTCCAACAACATGAACCAAGAAAACAACCTTTCACATACCCTTATAACTCCAAATAATACTTTAGAAAAAACTTTAGGCAAATAAAATTTCTTTTAATCAAAACTACCCTTGCCACTTATGGGATTCGAACTCCCAATCACTGCCTCCTCGTGTGCCCTAGCTGCGAGCTTGCCCACCTCATGTGCTAAACACATGTTTGAAACCTTAAGATCACTTCATGGTCTTTCTCCTAAGTCTGGCGCTCAAAACAAGCATGTGCCAAAAATATTTCCCCTTGGCACTCAAGAGAAACACCCAACTCCACACGAATTGATCGTGGACTCTTCCACTCCCAATGCTCTCATAAAACGTGCACTACCAATGGACCACTCTATCCAATGTGGGTTAGACCTTACGCTCTCCCTTTTCATATTTTTCCTAGTGCTAAAATATAAACGAACTCTTTGTCTTCTTCCTCAACAATCAACGATTGCATGAATTACTTTTAGCTCGGTTGCATGAAAATCAAATCGAAGAGGAGTAAGTTTGAATGCCCCTTTGGCATATTATTTATACATGAATTTACCATATGGCTTAGACATCAGCGCTCCAATGACGTCAGTGCTTCTTACAACCTTTATAATTTATAAATTATTTAAATTGTAAAAGAATTTAAATTTTATAAATTATATTTATAAACCTTTGACTTTAATAAAAATTAAAGCCTCCTTTAGGTAAAATTTAAACCTTCATTTTTTCTTCACTGATTTGATGAAAATTATTCTACCACCATGGTTTTTAATAAAAACCTTTATAAAATAATATTTTGACAAATTTTCTTTAACTCTTTGCATTTCTCTTGGCTTCAATGATGGTGTACTCCATGGTGTTAATGACAGTTTCATGTGTTCACTTGACATCAATGAAAACTTATCACCTTGACATCAATGACAACTAAATGAGCTCAAAATGTCCAACATAGATGAAAAAAGGGAAGATGCCCTACAACATTTTAGTAAACATCAAGGGATTTTTAAAATGTGGTTTGATAAGAGAGCCAAGGTCAAAGCCTTTAGGATTGCTGATTTGGTTTTATTATGGGAAAAAACAACATGAAAATAAGGGTGATCATGATAAATTTAACAATCTTTGGTTAGGCCCCTACCAAATTTTTGATATTCTTGGGGAGAATGCATTTAGATTGCAAAATCTAAGTGGAGAGAGTATTCCTTTACCTATCAATGGGAAATTTTTAAAGCACTATTTCCATACCTGAGATAGAAAGCATATTCATATTGTGTACATAGTTTTTGGTTTTGAAAGTTTGGCTTATAGATAAATTTGTTGTTTTGTTTTGTTTTCGCTTTTACATAGTTTTGTGTATGTATGTACCATTTGGATATAGTCATCACTTGTTTTTTTGATTTGCCGTTTTCATTTTAAATTTTTTTTGGTATCCATTTTTGGTCTTTCAATAATACAAGTTCATTTTATGTTTTGGTTTATGTTCACATTTTTATTCTTCACTTTCACCGTGTATTTTGGGTTTTGTTTCCAGATTGTGGTATAGTTGTGTAGTCGCAATAAATATTGGTCCCTTTGTTGGAAATGTTGCTTAGTCATGCAAGATGAATTGTTTGGTTGAAATGAAGTGAAATTGAAGTTTACGAAATTAGATTGTTCAATAGTTATTCTTGAATTATGGATTAGAATGGTGGAGATTGAAGTAATACGGTATTTTTGTAAAGCTTCACATGTAACACTACATTAAAAGGATATTTTTGACTCCTGAAGGATGAAATCATTCTAGTTTGTTTATTAGGTGAATTTTTTTATAGACTCCATCTTAAGCCTTAGATGATCTCTAACCCAAGGGGCACATATGATATTTGCAAAGAAATAAAATGCTTATAAAAAAAGAAGATAAATGTAAATCATTATAGTGCCTGGGTGATTCAGAGAATCTCTATCGGGGCTATACATATCTGGTTGGCAGTAGAGCTAGGTTTAGAAGAGATCAAGGTCATATCCACTGGAGCTATGGATGCTTGACTAGTAATGGAGCAATGCAGAGGTAAAATTTTTATGAGTAACATTTTTTCTAGCCTAATTGTAAAAACAAATGAGGAAATTCTAATGGATTCATAAATAGAAAAATAAATTCAAAAAACACACACTGAGTTGATGCAAATGAAGTATTTACTTTCAGTTGAAGCTATTTGAACCCATATTTCTTGGATATTACGGGATGATTTATACTTTGCTAATCTTTGGTTTTCATGATTTTAGATCAGGTTAATTATCCAAAATGCTCAGGAGCATTTTCCATTAGAGTCGCCATTTGTTGTTGCCATTGCAAAACTTACCCCAATTTGGGGATCCATCTTGAAATTTTGATGTTTATATGAAATTTTGGTTTTCTTTGTTTATTTTAGTTCCTGGTGTCATGAAAGGTTAATAAGGTATGAGGGTCTATATTTATCATGATCTCCTTGGAAAAGTTCTTTAGAGATAAATTCTAGTCATGTTTTATCCTTTTGGCTTTTCTAAATCTTGTCAGTCTCATGTCCAAATCAAATCATGGTGGGAACCATGCATTCTTATAATTATTAATTTTCCATTTACATTGTGAATCCCCAAAAAGGTTTGTAATATAAATAAACACAAAGATAAAAAATAGATAAATAAAGAGAAAAATAATTTTATACAAAATAATAAAATATAATAAAATAAAGCAAAACGAAGCTTAGGAGAGCACTCCACTTTACCTTATGGATCTATAAAACACACTTAGGAGAGCACTCCACTTCACCTTATGGATCTATAAAACACACTTAGGAGAGCACTCCACTTCACCTTATGGATTTAAATAACATAATTTTTCTTTTTAATTAATATTTTAATGTTTATGTTTGTAGGTTCCTAAAACATGTTGGTCCAATTTTTTACGCAAATTCGAGTCGACACAATGGCACGATTTTTGAGGCAAACCCCCAACCCGACCAACCAGTGAACACAACACTAGATCATAGTCAATGTAAAGGCATGAAGTTTGAGAGGAGCGTGGTCAACATGGGCATATGAACACCAAGGACCCTATCAAGGGTGCAACTGAGTAAATGGGAATAAAGAGGATTCATGTTGATAACCCTCACCGTATTTTTCCCCAACACATGTAGGACTAAAAGGATATATGGAAGGTAGCCCATCAAATTGCTGGTCATATGAAAAAACTTAAGATTACCTGTATTCATCTTCAACTTCATGAAATTTTGATTATTATTGTAATGACGGAATCTTCAACGAAGTGTCATTAATGGGGATACATCTGGAAGTGCATTTCTTTACATGAAATTCAAGTGAAGAGGGTGATTGAGAAGACATATAAGGGAGATTATTTTTATTTTGCTTGTGCTTCCATTGCTTTTTGTGTGTTCAATGCAAGTATTGTCATCCCTAGCACAACAGCAGGGACATACCAGGATATGTAACGATAGATTCCATATTGGTAAGTTTATTTAAAGAAAGTTATTTTGAAGCTCGGCTTACACAAGAGCAGTTTGGTTACGATATAATGGAAAAAAATACCTCCCCAAAATCCATCGACCAAAGGGTATTCGTATTATATGTACTTCATAGAGAGAGTTCTTACCTGCTCGACAATGAGGCATACAATGTAGAAAGAATAAACAATTAGCAATCAATTAGGGAAGTGATTGCAACTGCAATCTCAATTACAAACAATGGCCCTTGGAAATAGGGTGATCACTATGATGTTTCTTTACATATATATCTCCATCCATTTTTAATAGTATAAGGGTGGGTGCATCATTGATGCACTGATTGCTATAGGCATTTTTGTTGAAAGGTGAAGAGAAAAAATTATGTCTATAAGTCATTGGATTCGACGTCGTGACTGGGTAAAATATGTTGGGGAATGTTGACAACCTTATTTGTATCATATTATACTATAATGAGAAATATTTTATTGCATCACCTGAGGTCATAGAGAATTATCGTTAATAAGCCTTTTTTGGTGAAGCACCAACGTCAACCTAGTTTGTATATGGTAGAAAGGTAGAACAATGGTGATGAAATACCGAAAATGTTTGTTGTTCAATCTATCATATCTATGCATGGGGAATGCTTTACAATGTGATCATATTGGGACTTAGAATTTTTTGATTACTCATATTTCTGTGGAGAAAATAATTTTACGACACCATTGTAGCTATCTAATCAATGAATGCAGATACGAAAGTGTTGGGCTATAAGTAGAAATTATGGTCATCATTATGCATACCACCGAGGCGATATTAATCCAACACAACAAGCATCATTATTAACCAGGGATGATGTTTGAAAAATGGATGAGGCCTTCCATTACAAAGTGAGGATTTTAATTTTAAAGAGGACTCGACATGGTTGAAGAAGTATATGACCATTTCATCAGGTATTGAGATGCTCATTTTGATGAATTTCCATCAGCACATAAATGATCCATCATGGCACTCCTCATATGGAGTTAGTGGTTATAAATAACTAATGGACCATTTCATCATGTGTTCAAAGTTTATTTTTTTGTAACGCTTGAGAAGTGATATATATGGATGCAACGATTACAATTTGAGGTAAAGAAGGAAGATGAAGTGGAATGGTTCTTCGTGGATGCAAATATGAAACAAAGCAATTAATATTACCTATTAATATCAATTCAAACACACAAAAAAAGATCTGAGAATATTGGTAATGAGTGCATGTTGGAAACTTGTTTTTCTTGAAGAAACTCTCCTCCCTTGTTGTTGGACTGCACCAAATTTCACCATTGTAATCTGTTGGAACAAGGTATTATGCAAGTGTATTCATAAGAAAATATTTCATGTTGGCAATATATTGTAAATTTCAATAAGTTTTATGCATGTAGATGATAGACTTATTTATGTTTTTTCTTAATATATTGTGTCATTTTTCCCTTTGAAGATTGCACCACATTAATGTTGGACTATGTGAAAATTGGTCGGATTAATGTTGATTTAGTGTAGGATATTGGTGTATGCATATTCAATTTGAAATTTTAAATGTTACAACAACTTGTTCTCTTATTTTATTTTCTCTAACTCTAACCTTTTACATTTTTTTTTAATTTCATCAAATACAAAAAAAAATACAAAACAATTAAAACCCAAAAAAAATAGATACATGAATTTCAAGAAATAAATTTCAAATTTTCATGCTTACGCAAATTCACACATTTGAAGGAAAATTTTGAAGTTTTAAAATTTGCACATTTTTCCAAATAATCAAATTAGTTTCATTTTATGAAAATGGAAATTTCAATAAATTCCAACTTTTCATTAAAGTGAATAATTAATATGATATTCCAAAGTTCCTAAATTGCAAAGTTAGATTTAATCATTTTTATTTTTATTTTCAAGCAAATATTAACAATCAAAGATAAAAGTTGATTAACAAACGAAGATAAAATTTGGTTAACAAACAAAGATTAAATTTGGTTAACAAACAAAGATAAAATTTGGCTAACAAATAAAGATAGATTTTGATTAACAAACGAAGATAAAGTTTGGTTAACAAACAAAGATAAAATTTGATTAACAAACGAAGATAAAATTTGGTAAACAAACAAATATCAAATTTGATTAACAATTTGAGATAAATTCAATCAAAATGAAAATTTTAAAGGTTAAAATAAAATATTTATCAAATTTTGAAGGTTGTTAGTTGATCAATAATTTCACATTTTCACAAATTCTATGAAAAAAAAAATCATCGTAAATCAAATCAACCCAAAATAGGCCCCTTATTAACAGTTATATGCAACACTAAGGTATCCAATTAATTTTTAGCAATTCACATTTTTCACTAAGCATTGCAAGCAATTTAACCATTTGAACATCACCTTGGGGAAATCACAAGTGTTTCCTTGCAAGAGAGGATATCCGAGAAGAATCTTGACTATGAGTATATTATTGTAATTGGACAAGAATATCACTCAACAAGAAGTTTGTTGCAATGGGAGCTATATAGGTACTCTCTCTTGTTTGAACTTGTTAACTATCTTGTATATTTGCTAGTGTAAAAATTGGAATTTTGATAATCATTTGGAGGATATCTATATCCTTGACTATTTTATTGGAAGGAATATCTATGATTTTTTGGTATTGATATCAATTTTTTTGAGCATTTTACTTTCTCGTGAGGGTTAGGATGAAGCCAAACAAATATAATTCCAATGCAAATAAACAATCGAATGAAACAAAATAGGAAATTCAATTAATACTTGCCACTTGAGGAGGGCTAAGTCCTTCACCACTAAGGAGGGCTTAGTCCTTGTGATTATGCAAATTATTATTCAACATGAAAAATAATAAATATTAAATTATTCTACTCCTACTTATATCAATAAATCAATGATTAGGTTAAAATTGGAAAGATAGCTGACTTGGCTATATTGGTGTTGTAACATGGCTCCCTCCTTGGAAAGCTTTGTCCTCAAAGCTAGAAATGACTCAAATATACTTCGTGTTTCCCATGTAGAATCTTCTACTATTAGGTCCTACCATTTGATTAAAAATTCTTTGATGTGAAAGGATTGAAGAATACGTAATCTGCTTTGCAATATTGTTTTTGGCTGGAGATATATACGTCCTTCTTCATCAAGTATTGGAATTTTTGACTGAGAGTGTACTTTTTGTCCTATCACCTTCTTGAGACATGAAACATGAAATACTGGATGTATACGGGATGAGGGAGGAAGCTCTAGTTGATATGCCACTTCGCCTATGTAGCACACTATCTTGTAAGGACCATAAAATCTTGGAGCTAACTTCTGACTAGTCTTGATCTTCAATGACAGCTTTTTTTAGGGTTGCAGATGCAATAAAACCATATCACCTATATTAAATTATCTTTTGGAATGGTGTGAGTATTGTTGCTTCTTCATACGATTTTGTGCTTGGACCAAATTGTCTTTGAGAATGTTGAGCATTGTTTGTCGGTGATGGAACCAATCATCTACTTGAGCCACTTTGGAAGATCCTGGAACATAATCTACTATTGTTGGTGGTTTTACTCCATACAATGCTTCAAATGGGGATATCTTGATGTAATAATGTTATGAAGTGTTGTACCACCACTGCTAATGAAAACCAATGACTCCATTGATATTGTTTATCTTGAGCAAAACATCTTAGATAGGTACTTAGATATTTGTTAACTATTTCAGTTTGGCCATCTATTTGAGGATGGTATGTAGAAGACATATTTAACTTTGTACCACTAAGATGAAATAATTCTTGCCAAAAATTGCTAGTAAAAATAGGATCATGATCACTTACAATATTTTTGTGTATTCCATGCAACTTGAAAATTGAGTCCATAAATATCTTAGCCACTTTGCTTGCTGAAAATGGATGTTGTAGAGCATTGAAGTGAGCATATGAATAACACAAGCTTATACTGAGAGGGGGGGTGAGTAGTATAAGATCACTTTTTACTTTTTCTTCCAATTCAATATTATCTTGTGTAAAGATAGCAGTATCAATAGCAGTAATCAAAGAAATGTACAGAAACCATACACAATAAAGACACCATAATTTACATGGTTCACCCAATGTGGGATACTCCACGGAGAAAATATTTTACTAAAAATTTCTCAATCAATATCTTTGTGAATCACTCCCAATTACAAAGTTTATGGATCTCTATCCAAAGGAGATATTGATCCCCTAATCTCAAGTTCATGGATCTCTTCCACAGGAGAACTCTTTCCCCTTCTACTCTGGCTATGTGATCTTCTATAAGACTTTGTCTCTCTGTTGCACTGACTGGTAGACCTCTTTCCACTTGAAGACTCCTCACTCAGATATGTCTTCAACTATGTTGTTGTTGGATCTATATCCACTGAAACTCTGTCCTTTGTACTTTGTCACCTCCAAATCTCTATCAATAGGCTCATTAAGAACCTAATCAATAGGCTCACATAGAACCTACTTAACAAGCTCACACAGAACTTGTCAAATATGCTCAAGCAAGCTCACCAAGAACTTGCCCAAATATGAATAACAAGCTCACATAGAACTTGTCCAAAACTGAATAACAAGCTCACACAAAACCTATCCAATGCTGAATAACAAGCTCACACAAAACTTGTCCAATGTTGAATAACAAGCTCACACAAAAATTTTCCAAATCTAGTCTAGCAAGCTCACCAATAACTTGCCAAAATTTGCTCTAGCAAGCTCACCAAGAACTTACCCAAATATACTCTAGCAAGCTCACCAAGAACTTGCCCAAATATTCTCTAGCAAGCTCACCAAGAACTTGCCCAAAACTATCCACAAATTTGTCCCAACACTATCCTCAAATCTGTCTCAACACTGTCCTCAAATCTATCCCAAAGGCCTTCTCAAAGGCTCAATCAATCATGCTCAAGTAGTACTCAAAATGAACTCAACAATGAATGGCAATATCAACTCAAATTAACTTCATAGAAGCATAAAGAGAATTGTTAGAGACTCAATATGTTCTAATCTCACTCTCAACCCAAATCAATCTCAACTCAACTCATAGAACCATAAAGAGAATTGTTAGAGACTCAATATGTTCTAAACTCACTCTCAACCCAAATCAATCTCAACTCAACTCATAGAAGCATAAAGAGAATTGTTAGAGACTCAATATGTTCTAATCTCAATCTCAACTCAACTCAACTCAAATCAACTCAACTCAACTCAAGTCAATATCATAGAAGCATAAAGAGAATTGTTAGAGACTCAATATGTTCTAATCTTACTCTCAACTCAAATCATAATAATGGAATAGTTTGTTTCATAGGACTTAAACAAACACTTTACACATCACTTGACTAGGCTCAATAAACTCAACTCAACCAATCACCACAAGGGACAACTCTCTCTTACACAACCCTTGTCCAAGTATGTATCAACCAACTCAAATGTTTCCAACAATGCTCAACCACAAATCTCACATAACAATGATACTCTTGTTATTTTCTAACTCAAGTTCTTTCACAACCAATGGGCTTCAAAAACTGTGCTTATCAAATAAGGTATAGACACAACTCTCAATTCAAAAAACCTTGAAGCATTCAACCAACCACTTTCGAAAAGGAAAGCACAAACAATATTTTTCCCTCTAATGATATTTTAGAAATCAACCACCATAAAAAATAAATAGGAGAATGTGCCCATACCTTTTATGAAGATGAAAAAAAAACTCTTTGTAAATCTGCCACAATCACAAAATTCTTTTACCAATCTTCAAAAGGGTTAGTAGATCACAAAATAATAAACATTACTTCATTTTTCAATAATAATCACCAAGGCCTTTAATTTCACAACTTCCTTATCTCTTCTAAAACCACTTGTACCATAAAATAAAATAAATAAAAATATTGCATAACCTTTTCACTACCAAAACCACTTATACCATAAAATAAAATAAATCACAATATTGCATACCTTGTCACCTCATGAAAGAATTAATCCTCTTGAAAAAAAGAACAAGATAAACTTCACTTTTGGAACCCCCTTGTAAAATCAGAAATATCTCTTTACACACACCTTATTTCTCCTTCTAAATAAGTTATTCAAATAGCCCTCGAAATAAGCTTTCCGACGATATATAATATGCCCCCTTTCCTAAATAAATTGAAACATTTACATATATATATTGGAGGTTGGCATATATATATATATATATATGCCAACCTCCATTAATTGCACATAGGTCGGCCTTCCATTAATTTAAACTTTAATATATTCATCACCAGAGGTCCTTCTTTGATTAAATAAAATTCCACCTTGGATTTTAAGAAAAGTCCTTTCCACATAAGCCCACCATGGTTATAAATAAAACCTTTTATTTTGCCTGCCTTGGTTTTCATAAAAACCCTGTATATATCCATGCTCTCCAAAATATCATAGATGATTATCTATGAAGTGATTTTACCACCAAAACTCAATGTGACATCAATGATCCATGTGACATCAATGACAACATAAAATAACTCAAATTTCCAACAACATTTTTGTAGAGGTGATCCACTACCACAAAAAAAACTATTTTACCTTCCGATTTAGAAAGACCTTCAATAAAATCCATTGAATGTTCCCATTGGCGATCTGGAATTGGTAGTGGTTGAATAATTCCTAGAGATTTTATTATTTCACCCTTATTGCGCTAACATACTTCACATTTAGCCACCTATGTTTTGACCTCAGATTTTAATCCTTTCCAATAAAAGGATTTTTTTATCCACATATAAGTCTTCAAAAAATTAGAATGTCCTGTTGATGGAGAAGCATGCGATTCTTCAAGAATATTGGATTTGATGTTAGAATTGTGCGGTATACAAATATGATTCTTTCTTCTTAATATCTTGTCATCATATGAAAAATGAGTATGCTTGGATGATCCGAGCATCAAATCTTGAATTATTTGAGCAGTTTCTGTGTTCGATAACCATTCTTCTTGTAGTTGAGAAACCCATTGGGAACAAGGACCCAAAAAAAAGTTGATAACCACTTCATATTCATATTTACAAGATAATGCATCTGCTGCCACATTTTATTTCTCTTTCTTATACTCAATAACAAAATCATATCCCAATAACTTTATTAACTATTTTTTTTGCTCCGAATAAGAAAATCGTTGTTCTAGAAAATGCTTGAGACTACTATGATATGTTTTTATAATGAAACAAATACTGATTAAGTAGTGTCTCCATTTCTCAAATGCATGTAGAATAGCCAGCATCTCTTTTTCATATGTGGACCTTTCCAAATTCTTACCTGAAATTTGCTTACTCTCAAATACCAAGGGATGCCCTTCTTGCATTAATACTGCCCCAATACCTGTTCTCGAGGCATCACATTCAATCACAAATGGTTTGTGAAAATCTGGGGTTACCAAAATTGGATTAGTACACATTGCTTCTTTGAGTTCCATGAATGCTTGAGTGACTACTTCAGACCAATGAAAGCATCCTTTGTGAGAGCTGTGACAGGGGTTGCAATTTTACTATAATTGCAAACAAACTTGCAATAGTAACTAGTAAGACCCAAAAAACCATGAAGTTTCTTGATGGTTTTAGGTAAAGGCCAGTCTTGAATGGCCTTAATTTTATTAGGATCCACTTTAACACCTTCATGAGAAATGATATGACCCAAATATTCAACTTCTTGAACACCAAAAGAACATTTGGAGCGTTTGAAAAAAAAAAATTCCTTATGTAATATATGAATAACCTTTCCCACATGCATCAAATGATCCTTCCATGTTTTACTGTATACTAGAATATCATCAAAGAAGACTAAGACAAATTTATGAAGGAATGGACGAAAGACATGGTTCATGAGACTTTGGAAGGTGGAGGGGGTATTAGTGAGACCAAAAGGTATGACTAAGAATTCATAATGACCTTCATGAGTACGAAAGGTAGTTTTGGGAATGTCCTCATCTCTTACTATGATTTGATGAAAACCAAAATGTAGATCCAATTTTGTGAAAAAAATTGCATCATGCAATTCATCTAATAAATCATCTATGACAGGGATAGGGAATTTATTTCCTTGATGGTGATTTTATTGAGAGGACAAAAATCAGGACACATACACCAAGAGTTATCCTCATGAAGGGCCAAAATCACTAGTGAGGAATAAGGACTGGTGCTATGACAAATAACTCCATGTTCTAAGAGTTCTTGGATAATCTTTTCAATTTTTATTTTTTGAGGTTGAGGGTAGCGATAAGCATGGACATTAGGAGGAAGACCTCCTAGAACAAGATGTATAGCATGGTCATGAGACCATTTGGGAGGCAGTACTTTTGGTTCTTTGAAAACTTCATCATATTTAGCGACAATATCTTGAAGATCCTTTGAGTGAATTTCAGGAATATTTTGTGCTTGCACTTCTAAACAATTGATTTGAGCTATGAATCCATAACCTCCTTTCCTTAATATTTTTCCATGTTGTGAGAACTTAGTATCTTTGATGATGGAGTTTGAATTCCTTGGAGGTGAATAGTCTTTCCATTTTATTTCCATTCCACAAATAGTTTTATGAAATTAAAAATGATAGTGTCTAATTGTCCTAACCATTCAACTTCCAAAATAACATCTAAATTCCCTAAACTCGTGATAAAAATAGTTCCATGCCAAGTGTAACTTCCCATTTTGTATTGAAACTGAAGATGTTCTACCAATACATTGAGCATTTCCTCCATTTGCAACTAAAACTTAAAACTTATATTTATTGGAGGAGTGAATGTGTAAGTTCAATACCTTAGCAGTTTTAAGGTCAATAAAATTATAAGTATTACTTGAATCGATCAACACATTTATCCTTTTTTGTATAATAAATCTTGGTATCTTGATTGTATGGTGAGATGTTAATCCCATAAGAGCATGTACTAAAATATCCATAGTATCATCATTAAATGATACTTTATTATGATCCATTTGTTCTTTGAGCATAGGTTATTCTTACGGATTGATATCCTCTGCTTCCTCTTCGTCTTCCTTATTATCATATTCTATTTGAAATTTTTGTCTTGGTACACATGCTTGATATTTTGGATGATGATTGCAATATTTATAGAAGTAATATCTTGATGGTTGGTCATTTCTACAAAAGGAATTGTTGCGATATTGAGGATGATTATAGGAGTCACGTTTAAAATATGTCAAATTTTGCATCTTTTTCTCAGCAAGCTTAGCAATCCTTATAGTATCATCCAAAGAGTATGGATCATGTAAGTCCACTTCAATTTGAATATTCTCTTTCAACCCATGTCTAAAGGCCAAAACCACCACATTGGTTTGTACATCTCCTGTATAGGCAAGAAGACTTGTGAATTCTAAAATGTAATCTCTGATCGACCCAGTTTTTTAAGTGCCAAAAGATGAATGATGTAAGAAGATGAACTACCTTCTTCAAATATCTTGAGAAAAAGGTCCTTGAATTTAGGCCATAAGAGGGGACGGAAATGTTGATATTTTTTCCAAGCAAACCATTAGTAAGTTTCAGTATCTAATTTGGAGGAGGCATAAAAAACTTTTTCAGATTCAAGCACACGATATAGGTGTAATATACCCTTCATTTTAGCTATCCAACCACTGGATATCCACCCTCAAAGGTAGGCATATCAACACACGAAATATTAACACTTTTAGGCCATGTTGCTTGTTGATAAACTTCCTCTATATCCTGATCCACATTATCATTTTATCTATGGTATTTATTTGGGGAAGGAGGAGCTTCTTGGTTCTGTTTATTCAATAATTGCCCAAGCATTAATGTAATGTTGTTCATACTAGACATTAGTTGAGTCAAACATGCTTGTACTTATTGGTTGCTTGTATTGGGGGTTTCCATTTCCTCATGTGTGAGATTTTCTTGGGATGAGTTGGGTGAGTTGGAAGGAGCCATGGGGTTAATAGCAAGATGGTCAGGGTTAAAACTATTAATGCATAAAGGGGAGTTATGTTGCGTACCTTTATTTCATGGAGGTCTTCTTGGTGACTTCGAGGATCCTTCATTTGTATTATTTATGTTATATAATATCCCATTTGGAACTTTAGTCCACCTGCCACTCATACACTTGCTGATTACCAAAAAATGTGAACTTGGAAAATATCTGAATAATTTTGTTTATATATGCAATATATTTGGGTATATATATAAAAAAATTATGTTTTCTGCACACTTGTCACTCCAACTGTGACACAAATTTTGAGTGTCAACAACTAGTATATTTCAAGGAACTTAGGCTTCAACAGCTAGTTTTAGACCAACCCAATGGCTACAAGCTCAATGGTTAAAGGACCTAGCACAACGGCTACAAGGTGGCAAGGCGAATACTAGTTTTGGACCATCCATGACTACAACATGATAAGGCTTCAACAGCTAATTCCGAACCAACCCAATGGCTTCAAACTCTACGAATTAATTAGGATTTGTGGATGCGAACCAATAACTGATGTCACATCGAACAAACTAGGAAAACTAGAATTTGACTACAATACACGATGAACGAGCGAGACGATATTTAAATGGATAAGCAAGATACGACTAGGACACATTGGAGGATGCACCAGCCCAATATCGAGCTTCAAAACTATATGGATTATAATACGACAAATCATAAGGAGAATGGATTCAAAGGCAACCAATCAGAATGCTACGAGTTACACGAGGAATACTTGTGTGACCTAAGTCACAATTATATATCTACTAGGTACGAAATATAAACCAAGTAGAGGAGTTCCCACCATGAATGTAGGATTAAATTCCCCATCGAAAAAATAAAAAAATCTTTGCGAATAATTTAATAATTCAACCTTAGCAGGAAAATAATTACCCAGCTATTGTCGGCTCATGATTGGTTGTTTATGAGCAATAATTCAATATTTTAAATCTATTTTTTCAACTGCATTATGAGATGATTTGATTTAATGATTATGTAACTGCCTTCTTACTAAATTGGATCATTGGTAATGATGCCTCAATTTTTGCTTGGAAATGAATGAACCTAAGATGTATATTATCGCTACGAATTTGACACTGTTTGTATGGAAACCACTATGACATCACTAAAACCAGTGGTTATGCCTTACGACCCAGATTTAGGTTTTTCGAAGACGCTTCTCACATGGTTTACTTACGTTTAATAATTATTGCTTTTGATTGGACACTGACCCCACAAAGATTAGGGTTTCTAACAAACAAAATTTCCTTTGCATTTTAGATTGCTTCCCTTGCTTTCAATGGCACTTTCAATATTTTTAATGGTGGTTTTTTAGCTGCTATCACCAGCATAATTTCCTCCTAACTGGAATAGGGATGAATCGTTACTTACTAGTTCATTTCTCACCTCGTTTTAATTGTTTTTTTAGATGCGATCAATGTCTGCAATGTAATTATCACGTGATTCAACGTGAATCCTTCTTGTGGTTATCCTTGCTAGGGTCTAGATTCTAGTATTTTGGGTGGTAAAGAAATGGAAGCAATGAGCGTGTTTGCTATGTTTTCACACTAGTGATCCTTCGCTTAGTTTAAAATATTTGTGAGCTTTGTGCTTAGACCTATTATACATTCTCTATACACAATCATGTTCCTATCTTTCGCCCTTGTTGCTTTCGTTGAACTTTAATACTACGAATGCTTCAGTTTAGAGGACAACAATAAATTATTTCTCCTACTTTGATGGAGAAAAATAGAAGGTGTTGCATACAGAATTTTCCAGATTTGATACCATTTGAAGCCAAACAAATATAATTCCAATGCAAATAAAAAATCGAACGGAATGAAGTAGGAAATTCAACTAATACTTGCCACTTGAGGAGGGCTAAGTCCTTCGCCACTAAGGTCTTAGTCCTTGGGATTATGCAAATTATTATTCAACATGAAAAATATTAAAAATTAAATCATTCTACTCCTACTTATATCAATAAATCAATTATTTGGTTAAACTTGGAAATATAGCCAACTTGGCTATATTGGTGTTGTAACATATGACCTTGTTAGAGTCTATCTAGAGCACAATTTTTCATTTCATCCAACTTAGAAGAGTAGGAACTTGTAGTAGGATATTCATGAGTAGGAAGAGAAGTTTGGGATATAATTGGATTCACAACTAGAGTAGAATGAAAGGATATAGGTTGCACAATTGGATGAGGCTAATATGGAGGTTGAATGCTTGGAAACAATGATATTGGTTGTCTAGGAGATAGCCTCCCTATATGAATAAGATCACTTTCAACTTGAATGCCTATCCCATATGTTGTTGGCAAGATTTTGTTGGCATCTTTGCTATTTCAGAATTGAAAGACTTTAAATAATATATAAATTCCATACTTGGGGGAGGTCAAGTATCTTTAAATAATATATAAATGTCATGGTTAGAGGAGGTCGAGTCTCATCCAAGATTCTATACCAAGTTTTATGAAACTGGGTATTGACATCATTCATTGTGTCCATGGGTTCTCTTTTCATGGTTGCCAGCTACTCCAAGACAGATACTCCATATACCTTTTCTCCAAATCTATCTACCAACAAGTCGACAAGTTGGTCTTAGATCCCAAATAAATATGGATGAAGGTTTATGTACCCTTCTCAAGCATTCCCTCTACAAGACATTGCCAACGATATTAGATCTATATTTTTATCTTTGATATTATATAATGCGCATAGGATAACCATGTGATGTAGGTGCTCTATGGGTATTGTAGCATCTTCTCCTATGAAGTATGATTGTGACTTGAGGGATGAAGTCAGGATTAGATTCCATGTAGTTGGAGGAACATGTGGATGTAGGGGACCTCTATCATTCCATGTAGGGTATCTTCTTAGAGGTTGATTTTATTAAGCCATATTTTGATGTCGAGCTCTCTTCCACATTTGAGCTAGGTTGAGAGGCTACACTAATTCTTCAAGATTTGTAGCCATAAAGGACCTAGTGGTAGGTCTTGTAATTATAATTTTTTGGGTCCTTCGTTCTCAATGAAGTCATTGGGTGAATGCTTTATGCTTTAATAAACAGATTAAACTGATATCCTCACCAAAATATTAGTTTAGTACATGTACTTTGTCCCAATAATGTTTCTAGTAAGTGGGATAGATTTATGTTATTTATCCCATCAGGCATGCCATTAAATTATTGTCGACTTAGAATATCATGGTCATCTATTGAAATGGCTAGATCACCCAACACTCATGACTCATGTAGAGCAACACAACCAAAATTCTAGAGAGTGTGGAATGTGACCCTCAAGATGACCTTCAAAAATTTTCTAAGGTTGGCTCTTTATCATATGTGACCTTCAATGCTTACCTTTCTAAAATACTCCTAGGCTACTTGTTTCTTCAAAGAAAAAGAAAAGACATAAATAGCAGAAAAATAAAATCTTATGCCACAAGAGGTGATGCACCAATATTATATATTCTCTTATGAATCAATGGGATGAATGAACACTTCACTTCATTTACTAACAACTAAAAAGTGAACATTTTTTTATTACAACAATAGCATTCATGCACAACATACATATAAGAAATTGGGCAGAAGGAAATTATACATAACTTCATGCACATACATATAAATACATACAAAGACTAGGATAGAGAGACAAAAATGCCTGAATGCTATTATCAAAGTAACTCAAGTCTTGAGCTCATATTAATACATAAGATAAAATGAAAAGAAAATTACACAAGGGGACAAATATTAGGCACTAGCAAGCAAATTTCTAATCTTTAGCAATGAAGCAAAAATTATTATTGGGAATTTTGTCCCTCTAAAACTAGGTAGGATATTCAAAATTCCTTGTCCAATCCATGTGGAGGATCCATCTACATTCAATTGTTGATCTTCTTGAGATCTCTAGATCTAGAATCATCGATGCTAAAGGATTTTGTGCCTTTGGATATGTAGCTATCATTGTTATTGCCAACTACCCTTCTTGGGGATTCTTAAAGACTAATCATGGGGATATTTTGTAACTAATGCTACCAAGGTCGAGGTTTCTCCCATTGCAACTCTTGCTTCTTTTACCTTTGATGTGCCATCTACTACCTTAGACTACCACACCCAAGTGGTGTTGGTAGGTGGATTTGGAGCCTTTTGCAACTACCACCTTAATAAGTTCAACTACCTTTTTTGGGAGGTTGTGTATAGAGGTTACCTACAATAAATCCTTGGATGTCTCTTGTTAAAGAAGGCTAAAGGTTGATAATGAGCTCTAGTTGGCTATTGTTGCCACCTTTTTCAAAAATTAGGACTCACCAAGGTAAACTATTTCTAATTTGATTGGTTGGCTAGTAGGGCCTCTTTAAACTCCTTCAGGTTATCTGACTTCTTCTTGGGTTGTTGATTGCTTAAGTTGAAGATTTTTAAAATATCGTAAGTTGTCAGATGTAATAATTAGATGGTCTAGACAATTTGTAAAAAATTCTTGGCCTTAGTATCTTGATCCTTCCTCTAAATATTTGAATACCATTGGATCTATTTCATACCTATAATAGATAATTGATCTTTTTTGGCCACCCCTTTCACATATTTTTGAAACATTTATCGCATGTCTCAAGCTTGACAACAATGGAGTTTCTCTTTTGACAGCTTTTCATAAATCCTCCAATGTAGCATGAGTTGTTGATCTTGAATTGGATGGTCCAAAAAACTTTACTCCAATTTTTGTTGGATCCATCTTGAAAGACCATGGGTCGTTGATATAGGATTGGACTATCCATAGAGTTTTGGCTTACTAACTTCTATTAGATGTTCCTTAAAATAACACAAGTCATTGATCTATGATCGGATAGTCCACGAGACTCTTCCTCTTCATTCCCCAACAAAATTCTTTTGAAATAGCATAGGTCATCAATTTTCAATCAAATAATCTACATAGTTTTGCCTTGTCAATATTCATCAAAGACTCCAAAATTAGCACAGGTCATTGATCTACAATTAGAAAATCCATGAAACTTTGTGTGATCCATCCCTGTTAGAGGTATCTTGAAATAATATGTGTTGTTGATCATTATGATCTGATAGTCTGTGGAACTTTTGGAACATTTTCTAGCCTCCAAACTTCTTAAAAAGAACACCTATCATTGATTGAAAATATTTTACGGTGAGCGTAATACCTAAATTTGCCCAAACCTTAAGCGCAATGTAGCGTCCACCATGGATGACAAGATCAATGGAGAGCTTATCTTTGATTCTATTTTCTTTTCGTTAGATTATCTCTTGTTGGAGTCACCTTACAAAATTAATTAAAGCAAAATATTTGCCCAAGTGTAGCGAAAATCACTACACAACTATGTACCAAGCGATCCAAATGTTCTTTTGGGACGTAGGAAGTGGAGTATCTAGACCATTTAATTTTAGGGAAGGGGTCAAAGTGGATCCTAAAAATATTATTGCCATACACGAATGGACCAAACCACAAACATTTAAAAGTCTTCGGGGTTTCTTAGGCCTCATCGACTATTATCAAAAATTTATTTATGATTATGGAAAGATTACATTTTATTTGGCGATTATGTTGTAAAAAAATCAAACAAGCCTTCTTATGACTCAAACAAGCTATGCTTTCTACTTCCATGTTGGCTATGCCTAACTTTCGAAACCATTTACGGTTGAAAGTGATGCCTCTGGAAGAGGTATTGATGCAGTGCTAATGCAAGAAGAGTGATCATTGACCTTCACCAGTAAGGCACTATCAAGAAAAAATATGGGAAAATTGATTTATAAGAAGGAGATGATGGTAATCTTCCATGTTTTCAACCAATAGAGGCCTTATCTTATTGGAGGATATTTTCCCATCAAAACAAACCACCACAACCTTAAGTACTTTCTTGAGTAGTGTCTCTATGCCTAAACATCACAAATGGGTGACAAAACTACTAGGGCATGATTACAAAATTATTTATAAGAAGGGCAAGAAAATTGTAGTTGCTAGTGCACTATCCTACCAATATTAGGACTAGGGCATGCTATATGTCATCTCCACTTCACTTTCTCAATGGACTCACCAACTTCAATAAATGACCCAAGATTCCACCTTGCAAGCCTTGATCTAGCAACTTCAAATTTATCTCACGTCTCGCCCAACATATACATGGGATAGACAACATCTACAATATAGAGGTTACCTTGTTATCCTTAAAAATTTAACACTTTGTGAGTTTTTACTATAGGAAATGCATGGTTCTCTGGCTTTAGGAAATTCATGCTTCTTAAAGACATGAATGGGCTAAATGCACATTTTTTTGGGCAAGTATGAAAAAGGATATCAAGATCTTGGTTGCAAAATGTGATACTTGTCAACGTGTTAAGAGTGAAACTATTCGCATACCAAGCACACATTAGCCTCTTCTTATTTTAAAGACCGTTTAGACAAGCATTTTTATGGATTTTATTCAAGGGATCCAAAAGTCTACAGATAAAATAGTTATTCTTGTGGTGGTGGATTGTCTCTCTAAGTATACTTATTTGTGTCCTCTAACCCACCCTTACAAGGCCTCAATGATTGGTCAAATATTTCTTGATTATATTTTTTGCCTTCATGGCATGCCCTAGTTCATCGTATCTGATCATGATCCCACATTCATTATCCATTTTGGTAGGAATTGTTCAAGTTGCACAACACGCAACTCAAGATGAGCTTGGCATACCATCCCTAAATAGATGGACAAACTGAAATTGTTAAAAAGTGCTTGCAAACTTATCTCCATTGCTTTGCATCTAAGCAACAAACTCATTGGTTCAAATGGCTTCCGTTGGATGAATGGTGGTATAATAATTCATATCATTCCACCAATATGACACCATATGAAGTAGTTTATGGACACCATCCACTATCACTTCTATCACACATTCCAAGTACTTTCAAGGTTTAAACAGTGGGTTCCACTCTCACAGAGCAGATACTACTACTCTAACATCTAAAAGATAATTTGACCATGGCATAAAATCATATGTAACAACAAGCAAATCAACACCATTTTGAGCATAGTTTTAACATTGGAAACATGGTTTTCCTATGTTTGTAGCCCTACAAGCAATCATCACTGAAACTCCATAAGCTAGCACCAAAATTCTATGGATCATATAAAGTGCTCCAACAAATTAGCCTCATAGCCTACAAGCTAAAAATTGCCACCTTCTATGATACATCCAATTTTCCATGTCTCATCTTTAAAGAAGGTCCTTGGCAACCATATATAGGTTCAATCCACACTATCCTAGTTGGATGAAGAAGGCTCAGTCATCTTAGAGCCCATGCAAATTTTGGACCAATGTACTTGCACACTTTGCGACCGTACTTTCACTAATGTTTTAATATAGTGATATGGACTACAACTAGAAGATGCCACTTGGAATCCACTCCATCAACTACAACAGTAGTTTCTCCACCTCAAGCTTTGAGGACAAAACTTCTTAAAGGGGAAGGGCAGGTTAGGACCCTATCCTAAAACAACCATTATTATGTGCTTGTTGAATATCGGTGTATGTTTGCACCTTGAACCCCTAGTGTATATGGCCTTAATATGATGTAACATTTACAATTATTTTATGTAGAAATTAGTATCTCGGATTCTCTTTTTTATATAATTTGATCCTTGAGCATTAGGGTTAGAATAAATAAAAGTCTATATAAAAACACGGATTAAAATAAAAGAGATCTTATTTTTTCATATTATATTAAAACACGAAGTTTGAAATAAAAGATTATATTGGAATACTACTTCCAAGGAGATTGTTCCCTCGAAGAAGCCTACTAGATTTGTCCACTTTGTTGTATTTTCATCCGGCTTACCTTGAACACTTCTGTTTCGAATCCTCGTCACTAAGCAACAACTCAAATTAAGCACACGCAAAACATGGGCGGCAGAGCCCCTCCCTTACTCTCTTATTCAACCATGTCCACATCACCGACGCAACCCTATGATTAAAAGTCAAGTCAAGCAAGACAGAGGAGCAGCCTTGTACAATGTTTTTCCAAATAAAGTGGACAACCCTACGAGTAAAAGTCAAGCCAAGCAAGACGGAGCAGCAGCCCTCGTACGATTTTTTCTATATAAAGTGGACAACTTAACTTGTTCTCATTTTAAACATAATTATTAACTTCTTTACGAACAGTAAGGGTGTGATTTTACGAACAGTAAGGGTGTTGTACAATAAATGTGAAATGTACATCAAATCTATTTGAATAGATAATATTATCCATTGCTAAACACAATTAATTTTATTTGAATTAATTTAATAAAATTAAAACATTTAACTAAGAAACAAAAAAATTACTATTAATCTGCCTATGCCCTGATCCAGCCCTAGTTTTTCATTTGAATCTGCCAAAATGCAGATGCAGTTGCTACTTTTATTCCTCGTTTTTCTACATGTAATCGTGGCTCAGACGGATGTCTCCGGTCACGACACCGCCTTCGTGTACAACACCTTCAACACCACGGCGGCGCCGCTCCTGGTCAGTGCCGCGTCGGTGCGCTATGGCGCCGTGCAACTCACAAATTACTCGGAGCGCATCATCGGGCGTGCTTATCATCCTCACTCCGTAACGGTGAAGCGCAACGGATCGGCCATCTCCTTCCACACGAGCTTCGTCTTCGCCATCGTCCCGCCCCGGCGAAACGGCGGCGCCAATGGGTTGTGCTTCGTGATGACGCCCGACACGGCGCTCCACGGCGCCTTCTCTACCCAGTACTTGGGCCTCGTCAACACCACCAGCGACAGGCAATCCTACAACCACCTCTTCGCCGTGGAGTTCGACACCAGCCAGAGTATCGGCGTCGACGACAAGGACAGTAATCATGTGGGTTTGGATCTGAACAGCGTGAAATCAGTCCAGGCCACCCCCGCTGGCTACTGGGAGGGGAACAACACGTTTCGCGGCCTCAGCCTCAAAAGCGGCCGCAACATCCGCGCCTGGATCGACTACGATGCCGCCTCCAAGCGACTCGATGTAACTCTCGCAGAACCCGGAGCTTCCCGGAAGCCGGAAAAGCCTCTGCTCACCACAAAAAACCTGGAGTTGGACGGCATCCTAGAGGACGAAATGTACGTGGGGTTTTCTGCCTCCACGGGGAGTTCGCCGCAGGTGGAGGACCATTACGTCCTTGCCTGGAGCTTCGCCTCAGGCGACGCCGCCCTGCCGCCGCTGGACTTGTCCCGGCTCCCAACATTTTACCAGAAGCAGCACAAATTCACCCAATCTGCGAGGTTTGTGGGCGTTGTCATCGCGGCGGCTTTGATACTGTTGGTCGGCCTTTGTCTCGCGGCGTTCTGGTGGTTGAAGCGGATGGACTATATCGATATTCCGGAGAAGTGGGAGCTTGAGTACTGGCCGCATCGATTTTCTTACAGACGGCCTCGAGTAGCCACCAAGGGTTTTGGCGACGAGCGGCTCCTGGGTTGCGGGGGCTCCGGACGGGTCTATCGCGGAGTGCTTCCCTCGAGCGGCGAAGAGATCGCAGTGAAGTCCATTACCAAAGACTGTAGTGAGGGCATGAAGGAGTTCATCTCGGAGCTTTCTAGTTTAGGGCGGCTGCAACACCGTAATTTAGTGCCGTTGCGGGGGTGGTGCCGCAAGGGCAAGAGGTTGTTTATCGTCTACGACTACATGCCCAACGGGAGCCTCGACAGAGCGCTACCGGGACTCGGGTGGGAGCAACGGTACCGGGTGCTAAAGGGCGTGGCGGCGGGGCTGTTGTACTTGCATGAGATGTGGGAGAAGAGGGTGGTGCACCGGGACATCAAGTCGAGCAACGTGTTGCTGGACGCGGAGCTCAACGGGCGGGTGGGGGACTTTGGCTTGGCTCGGTTGTATGATCACAGCATGAAGCCGCAGACGACGCATGTGGTGGGCACGCTTGGGTACATAGCGCCGGAGCTCGTGCATACGGGGAAGGCGTCTCCCGCCACGGACGTGTTTGGTTTCGGGGCGTTGATGTTGGAGGTGGCGTGCGGGCGGAAGCCCGTCGACCCCGACGAGGGGGCGGAGCGCGCCGTGTTGGTGCGGTGGGTGTGGGAATTGTATTCGCGGGGGAGGTTGTTGGAGGCGGTGGATCCGAGGCTCGGGGGCGCCTACGATGCTAGGGAGGCGGAGGCGGTGCTCACGCTGGGGTTGGTTTGCTCGCATCCGGAGCAGCAGGGGCGGCCCAGCGTGCGACAGGTCTTGCAGGTGCTCTTGGGTGAGGCGGCTCTGCCTGCGAATCTCGTGGTGCCTCCTGTTTTTGGAGACTTTGACGTCGACATCGACGATGCGCCGTTTAGCGCGACTTCTCCCCGTTCGCTGGAGATTTCCAGATGAAACCAAGTCTCCTTTCCTTCGGTCAAGGCTTGGGTGGTTTAGATAGAAGGTTGTGTGGTTTACTGAGGCTTCTCCTCTTTTGATAGAGGTGTCTAGATGAAACCAACTCTCCTCTCCTTCAGCAAGGGCTTGGATGTTCCAGATAGAAGGTTGTGTGGTTTACTGAGGCTGCTTCTCTTTTCATGGAGATGTCTAGATGAAACCGACTTTCCTTCGATGGAAGTGTTCAGAGAAACCGACTCTCTCTTCCTTTACTGAAGGGTTGGACATTCGAGATATAAGGTAGTATCTACTGAAATTTCTCTTCGGGAGGCCTGCAAACTTCAAATAAAAAATTGAGGGATATTCCAGATAGAAGGTTGTGTGATTTACTGAGGCTTCACCTGCGAAAAAGATGTATGAGATAAAAATGATAGAAGATTTGTGCAGCTCAAAGGTTTGGTGATGTTTACATTACGAAGCAGATTTATTAAAAAAATAATTAAACTAAATTGTAACTCACAAATAGTTTGTGTGATTTTTCAACTTGTGATCTTAGTTGCTTTTAACATTTGAGACCATACTTGTATTGTTTAAGTATGATAAGATAAAGGATTAGAGCTTCGTATCTTTATCCTGAATTTTAAAACCTCCATCGTCAAACCATTTTTATTGTATTATAATTAAATTATATTAATAATATTATATTTTTAAAATTTTGAAAATTATTATCAATGTGAAATTAATAAATTTTTTAGTAACATTTTTTTAAGTAAAGATCTAAGTTCAATCTACGAGGAAGGTGGTTTTAATATGCCCACAACCTTTCAACCTAATAGTAAATATAAATAAATAAATATATATATATATATATATATATATATCATATTGTATTTTATATGAAATGAGCCCCACTTGGAGGATGGGTTAGAGGGTTGCATAACATTTCTTGTTGGCTTTGGTTTTTTTAAGTGTGATCTTGTCATCCTAGATAGGGTTTGAGCGATCTTTGTAAGTTTAAATATGGTACCCAGTCGTAATAGGCCAGTGAATAGTGTTGGCACCATGAAAGGGAATGTATGCGACAATGGCTTTACTCAAGCATCCAAAAAAGTTTATCTTTAAGGTGGTCCATAAGGTAACTCTTCCTCCTTTAATGTTGTTCTTCCTTTGCCTGATTTTGGCAATGCATGCAAATGATTAGAGTCATTTACCTTGGTTGGATATTTTGTGGGTCATGTCTCCAATGAATCTTTCTTTCGAGCGTAGGTGAACTCAACTTGGACTTCCCATGAAATCAGTTAAAAATGATTCAAAACCTTACAAAGGGATTTTTTCTTTCTCGCTTTGTAAAATTTTCCCATACTAAGGTGATTTATGAGCTTGACCCATAGTACATGTAGAGCTCATTGTTCATTTTTTCACCATGTAGAGCTTTGCAAAATTTTCCTATATAGGTCGAATTCCTTGGCCTTCCCTTTTTCCTTTGGCCCTTCTGAAACCACATAACAACTCCTTTAGGTCGAGGCATCCTTGTCAAGATAGACAAGTTTTCCATGCACACCTATAGAAGCATGTATGCTTTGAAGTTAATATATCTTGGGACCTCAAGGAAAAAGTAAAAATCTAGGTTGGTGAATCTATGATATCATAGTAGGTCTTCTACATCAACTTACTCAACATATATTTTTAATGCCAATAATTAGAGCACAAGGTCAAATATTATCCCCTTATACCCCATAATAGGGATATAAAGGGCTCTAACCCATCAAGTGTGTCCACCCCTCAACCCAAAGAGGATGGCTAGATGACTACGGATGGGTATAAAAATACGTAATCTATGAATTCTAAGGGCTCACAACCAAAACCAATCATGGTGCTTGCACCAAAGCTTGTGGAGAAGGTGAAGGAAAAAATAAGGTTGGTCCCCCACCCAAAAAATTACTAAGAAAGAGGATCCTTAGCCTGGTTAGGTTTACATCCCTAGGGTAACGACCTTGATTGCTTCTTAGCCTATGGCTAAGGCCAGTTCCTCGATTCATTACCCCCAAAAAAATCTTGACGTTCTCGCAACCTAAGGTGAGGGGAAAAAAAGAAAAATTTCACACCAGAAAAAGGAATGAATTTGTCCAACATTTAGTTGGGTAACTATGTTCAAGAATCCTCCAATAGTTATAGTGTGTTAGAGTACCTTGATGACACGTATATATCATTAAATTATTTTCCCCAGTGAACTTCCTTTCATGTTATGTTCGGGGACTCCAAGCGAAAGTTAGCAGTTCATAAGGTTTGACAAATTTTTCTAGATCTAGAAATTTTGTGTCTATAAAAAGTGGAAGTTATAGGTTTTTTATTTTCCTCAATCTGCCATGCCATTTGTTCGGATAGCCATTTTTTGCATAGTGACCATGAACCAGGTCAAGGTGGAATCTCGTTGGAGGCTCCATATGGTGGACCATGATTGTGACTCCATCAACAAAGCGTTATGGGCCACATTCAAAATTAATTACCATATATTGGGGGTAATTAATATGTATGCTTCTAATGATGCCATAGAAAGGACCCACTTGTGGCTTTGGATTATGAATTTATTACCCACTACCACATGGATAATATATGATAACCTTAATATGATTGAAGCTACCTCATATTTTAGAAAACTGGCAAAAGGGATGCATTGTTCTATATGCTCCAAAAATTGGGATTTTATGATCCCAATATTAGTCAATGCCAACCACACTTCCTTAGTACATTTGGTCCAATTTGTAGGTTGAAACTAAAAAAATATTCAAATGACTCGATAGGACGATGTTTTCGGGGTAAGCCACATTTAATTTTAGCAACTATTTTGGCCTCTCAATGGAACTAATTCTCAAGGTTGTCCTCTTAGACCACTCCCCCATACAATTTTGCATTGAATGAAAAAATAGTGGAAGGGCCTCACTAAACAACCAATTTAATCTCAACATGTCATTCCTTTATCACAAGCCCTCTCTAACCAACATTTGTCATATTTGGAACTTGGCATAATTTCCCCATACGAAAGGTAGCTATACTGAATGGTGGAAAGTGTGATTGAGTGCACCACATTTTTAATGCATTTATCGGTATCAGCTGATACTTTTTTCCATTGGTTCTATAAAGTCACCTCTTTCAAGCTACAACAAACCACCTTGGAATTGGAAGCTCAACCATACTCCACCTCCCTTCAATTATAGGTGTTCAAGCTTAGATATTAATAACATATTGTTAATACCTATACAACTCATAAAGCACAACTCAAAGCTAGACTTCACTAGCTCAAAATGGGAGACAAAGTTTCTAATGAATTCTTTCAATGACTTAGAGGTTGTAAGCCAACCCAAAAAATTATGTATATTCAAGAGGAGTAGAGAGTTCTTTTTGAGCTTCCTAATATTTTACAGGTCTTTGTGTGACACTACTAGCAGGTGTTCACAACACAAGACTCCTCTCCTACTCAGGTTCTTGCTCTTCAACAATATAGGAGTGTAGTACATTCTCGATTGTCTTCTTCAAAAAGGTCCCTCTATGGTAATTTTGTATTTCAATATGAGCTTAAAGTGGTCATTTTTTCCATGGCTAATAATAATAATCCTAGCATAGATGGGTATTATTGTGAATTTTAAAAAGCCCTTTGGGACACAAGGGTCCTGATCTCCATCAAGTTTACCTTGAAGTCCTTTGAACTAACTCCCTATATCAATTGATCAATAGAGACTATATCAAGATCATACCCAAAGTTGGGGATCTTGAGGATATATCTAATTGTAGATCAATAACTCTACTCAACATCTCCTACAAGATGATTACTAAAGCTCTTGCACTCAGGTTACACAATATTTCTCCTCTCATTATTTGACCAAAGCAAACTAGCTTCATCAAGGGATGATACCTTTTAGACAACATCATTGCTATTTAGGAGGGGATGGAATGGGTAAGATAGTCTTAGAAAAAATCCTTGTTCCTCAAAATTGATTTTGCCAAGGTTTATGATGGAATCGAGTGGCCCTTCATCTTAATCATGTTGTAAGATTTAGGCTTTGGCTTGAATTTATTACGCACTATGCAAATGATGTTTGCATATGCTTCAACCTACATTACAATTAATGATCAACAATAATATTCTTTTGGTTTGTACAGATCCATTAGATAAGGTTGCCCTCTTAATTAGCTTTATATGTCTTAGCAACCAAAGGATTCAGTTGTATTCTTGCTAATGTTGTTGCTAAGTTTTGGGTGAAAGGTATATCATTATACAACATCTCTTAGGAGTTAATTAATGGTAAATTTATCGATGACTCTTTTCTTATCCTTTTTGAAGAAGAGGATAATGTGGAATAGGTCCTTTAGTATTTGAACACTTTTTTCTTTGTGTTTAGCTCTAGTATCCAATGGTAAAAAACTCAATGCTACATACAATCCTTTATGCCAATGTCTTCTTGGCTCAAACGCTATGATTGAAAATGGATTCAACATGGAAAAATATTCTAATTCCTTGAAATATATTTCACTTTTAAATCCTCTTCCTCTACCCTTTGGCAATATGTCCTTGATAGAGTAGAAAAGAAGCTTCAAAAATGGCTTCCCAAATATATTTCTCTAACAGGGAAATTCCAAGTATACTTTAAGATTATAGTTGTCATCCATGTTTATTACTCTTCATGTTGGATGTCCTCCTAGTCCTAAATTGAAGAAACTTCTCTAAGATTTTATGTGGGCCTCATAATAAGAGATAAAATGCTTTCACAAAGTAGCTTGGTAATTTTGTTGTCTCTTGAAGGAGTTTGGTGGGTTAGGTCTTTTGGATACCCTTTGTCAAAGTACAACTCTATGTGAAAATAGATCATTAGCGCTATTCAAGGCAATGAGTCTTGGAAAATTTTACTTCAAGATTACATACCCTCTCGTTCTCCTTATGGAAGAAAAGCTTAGAAAGGGCTTGGAATTCACTCCATCTTGGTGATGAAGGTGCGTATTCATATTCAGGGAACCTTCATGGCCAAACGTATATGGAGTGCTTGGGAAGCTCCCAAACCTTATCTTAACTAGAATAGGAATGACTTCAATAAGGGGTTTTCCATCAAACAATAATCAGTTTGGTGGTCCCCTAGTTTTACCCATTAAATCCATCCATTAGCTAAATTTCCTTGGATTCAAACCCTATGTTTCTTCAACAAGCGAATTAAGGTCATCTTTGACCTCTTTTCCAAATAGACCAGGAACCATCCTTTATTGGAAGAATTCAAATATTAGTTTCACCTATTTGAATAGGACAAGTAAACATTCAAAGTAGTCAAAGACGTCGTCTCACTTGAGATGTACAAGATTGGGGTTAAGATCCTCAACCCATGGTGAATAGATTGGAATTGGTACCTAAGCACTCCATTCAGGAGTTACAATCCCTACAAAGGGTAATCATGACTCTCAACTCATATTATAATGGTTCCAAAGCTAAATGAGTGGTGGAATATTTAGTCAGCTAGCAAAGCATGGAGAAATCATTTCTACACTTTTTGGGATGTAATTTTAGAGCCTAAAGTAGCTCACTTTCTCTTGTGCCTCATTTTTCAGAGGTTGCCTATGGGATAATACCTAATCCACTTAGGAAAGATTTTTTCTCAAGTGTCCTTTTTGTTAGCATAGGGAGTCCATCAAACACTCATTCTAGTATTGTTCCACATAATGTCATTCCCAATTATAGGATTGGGGATCTTCATTAGGGTGGGAAACCCCCCTAACCTACCACTTTTGATAGATAAAGATACTCTTGGGAAACAAGGTGATAGTTCTATCTAGGAGCCCATGTCAGTAAAACCTAATTTGCATACTTATTGGGTCAATCCAATGGATAAGGAGCCCCCTCCTTCTGCTAGAGCTACCACCATAACAACTTGAATGTTAGCAAGTTTTTGATTTTTTGTTTGATTAATTGTTAGATACTTTATGGTTATCTCATGATCGGTAGGTTCTGGAATAGTTTTTATAGCATAGGATTTATGGAGTGTGTTTCCATGCCACGCATATTTTGTGAATAGTGTACTCTTATTATTTGATTTAACAATACCAAATCACTTTCAACAAAAAAAAATTCTTCAAATGCTTTTTGTTCATAATATTAGTGATGCAAAAAAAATATATGTGCATTTTAGTTCCTGGAGCATCACTAATATAAATATTTCTATACAAATTGTGGTTATCCACAATTTGTATTACATAGTACCAACATTTATTTTTGTAAAATCTTGATAAATATGTATATAAATATTTCTATACAAATTGTGGTTATCCACAATTTGTATTACATAGTACCAACATTTATTTTTGTAAAATCTTGATAAATATGTATATATGTTCCTTGAAAAGATTTAAACATTAGTACATGTCCTGAGAGTTGATGTATTTAACCAATTGAACTCTTACTATTTGATAAAATGTTAAGTTTTATGCATAAAATTTGAACCTTGGTCTATGGTGTGAAATTGTTCCATATCATTTGATCCAACCCCTTGGACTTAAATTTATATATTTTATCAAGCCAATCAAATTATACATAACATACTAAATATAAAATATTAATATACTATATCAAAAAACATTAATTCAATTGATTAGATTCTTAGACTTTATCTTGTGGGACCCATCTCTCTCATTCCCATATAACTAATTAAAAATTTGATATATTTATCTTTATATAAGATAAGTAAATGAAAGATACCTAAATAAAAATGAAAAACAAATTATCAACAAGATTAATTATAAAAAAATCAAATCTTAGTTTATTTTTTGAATTTAGAAAAAAAACACCTTGGTCTGAGAAACCACGACCAAGGGGTTCTACACCATCAAAATCACCCGGGAGTTGCGTTCGGCCCTAACCACACCAACATTATCAATTGGATTTTGGGTGCCTAATGTGCAGTTGGTAGGGTGGATATTCGAACTAGGAACCTCCCTTGGAGGATTGCCCTACCCTCTCCAACTCACCTACAGTAAGTGGGTTAAATCAAATCTTAGTTAAATGACATGAGTTCAATCTATATTTCAAATAGGGTCATATTTGAATCTTGCTAGCAATACATGCATATTATTAATAAAATATTAAAAATATTGTTTACATTCAAATATAAAAAAAAAAAATTCTTAGTTAAACGACATGAGCTTAATCCATATTTCAAAGAGGATCATATTTGAATCTCTTCTACCAATACATGCATAGCTGTTAAAAAAATGTTAAAATATTGTTACATTTAAGTATAAAAAATCAGCTCTTAATCAAATGATATAAGTTCAATCCATATTTCAAAGAGGATCATATTTGAATTTTGCCTAGCAATAAATACATAATTATTAAAAAATTATTAAAACAATGTTACAATGTATATTAAATTAGAGAAGAAGGAACACTATCTCCACATGTTTAATACATGTGGAGATTAAAATTTATTTTAATACTTAACTAGAGTTGTTATCAAAAACTTACTTTCAAATAAAAAAAAAATATTCTTTCAGTTCAATCAATGTTGATCAAATATAAATAAAGAAAACATATTCAAGGAGCCAATGAATAAAATTTTTTTAAGCAATTTTTCATTCAAATAATTATTGAAAATAATTAATCAAACGATATTAACTCAATTAATTAAAATCTTAGGTTTTAAGGCTATACTTATATTTGAATCTTGTTAAAATATACATGCATGATTATCAAGTTGTTGGAATATCAATTCATGATATTACTATAATTTAGATAGGGCTCACTCCAATCTTATACAATAAATAAAATAAAAATAATTAAATTAAAATTTGTATAAAATAATATAAACTCAATTGATTAAATTAACTTCGAAAGAAAATAACAAAAATTAAATCTTACAATTGCTTCAAAATACTGCCCCAACTCGTAGACAATTGCTCCACCATATTCCCAGCTTAGTTACTTCAGATATAAATTTGGATCTTCTCAAACCCCTCATCCCTGATGAAATTAAAGAGGCCCTTTTTTCTATGTACCCTGATAAAACCCCAAGTCCTGATGGGTTTTTTCCCCGATTATACCAAACTTTTTGAGATATCATTGGGCATGACATATATAATGCTATCATTGAACTTCAACAAACTAAATCTATACCTAGAAGTATCAACTTCACTTTCATTGCCTTGATTCCTAAAGGGCCTGTTTGCAAATCTATGTCAAATTTTAGGCCCATTAGTCTCTGCAATGTTATTTACAAAACTCTCACTAAAGCCATGGCTACAAGACTCAAGGATATCCTTCCTCAGATCATAGACCCTTGTCAAGGTAGCCCTGTCAAAGGAAGAAATATTATTGGTGGTGTTATTATGTTACATGAAGTCCTTCATTCTGCTAACTTTAACAAAAAAGCTACCATGTTTTTCAAAATTGATATGAATGCGGTATTTGACAGAGTTAATAGATATTTTTTGATTGTTCTCAAATTTGGATTTCATAGGAAATGGGTTGATCTTATTCACAATTGCATCTCTAATCCTTAGTTTTCAGTCATAGTAAATGGTTCTACAGTAGGATTTTTCCCTAGTAACAAGGGCCTCATATAGGTAGATCCTCTCTCCCCCATCCTTTTTCTTATTCTTGCTGAATCCTTGGGTAGAGCACTAAAAAATACTTGCTCCAGCAACATAATTTAGGTATTAAGGCTGCATTCAATTTAAAAGCCATGTCTCACCAACAGTTCATTGATGATACCATCATTGCTATTCATGCTTCTGTGTGGGAAGAAAAAACCATTAAGAGCATTCTTGATACATATGAGGAGGCTACAGGTCAAAAAATAAATTATATTAAAAGTAAAATATATTTCATTAACACTCCCCAAGAGAGACAAGCAAATATTACACATATTTTTCAATGTGTTATATCTTAGTTACCTACTAAATATTTGGGCCTCCCTCTTTTCACCAGTGCTCCAAAGGAATCCATGTGGAGTAATATTATTGAGAGGATTAAAAAAACTTGCAGGTTGGAAAGAGACCCTCCTCTCTCAAGCAGCCAAAGCCACCCTGACAATGGCTTGTCTCCAAAGTTTTCCTATTTATTTTTTATCCGTATTCAAATTTCTTGTTGTTGTCTGCATGAAAATTGAGCAAATCCAAAAAATATTTTTGTGGGCAGGTGCCAAGGACAAGAAAAGATTTCATCTGGTCAGTTGGAACAAGGTGTTCTCCCAAAAAATTTAGGGGATGTTGGGGCTCTGAAGAGTTTGTAATATGAACACAACCTTGTTAGCCAAGCAAGCATGGAAGGTTTTCACCAACAACAACCTTGAATGGGTCTCAATTATCAACAAAAAATATCTTCAAAATCATTGTTTCCTGAATGATGATAATCCTAGAGATGGATCCACTTTCTAGAAATAAATTACCCAAACTAGATCTCTAATTCATAAGGGGATAAGGTGGAAACTAGACACATGGAGCAAAATTAATTTCTAGACTATCAGGTGGATTTCTAATCAACTACTTTTAGAGAATAATAAAATTGATATCTTACAGCTTTTCATGGGTACATTAACTGGTAACAAGGTTGAATATTTCATTGACATTTCATCGAATTCTAATTTTTAGAAACATTTCTATATTCCATGTGTTAATGGTCAAATATTTGCTACCTCAAAAGTTCTCAAAACCATCCTAAATGCAACAGTCATCCCTACTGGTAATTCCCCTGACTCTCCTTTTTAGAAAGAAATTGATTCTAGATTATTCACTGTTAGATCTACTCATGATCTGACTATTGATTATCAAGTGGTCCATATCCCTTATGATCGAGTGTGGATTAAATACCTCATATTGAAAGTTGCTTATTTCAGTTGGTTGACCATTCAAAATAAGATTCTAATAATTGATAACATTATGAAAAGGGGTATATCTATCCCTAACGGATGCTATTTGTACATGAATTCCTAGGGATCTACCAATCACCTCCTTCTAAAGTGCCCTTTCTCCAAGATAGCTTTGGATCACCTTATGCCCACTTTTCATATCTCTTGGGTTTTTCCTAATTCATTAAGTCACCTTTTCACCCAATGGCCTGCTCCATTCAAAAATATCAAATTATCTTCTTTATAGAACGAAACCTTCATCATATCTTATGGAAATTATGGCTTGAAAGAAATAATAGGGTTTTTCTTCCTCCTCTACGAATACCATATCTATTACCAACAAAGCTATTGCTTTTATTGTCTAGAATTCCTAGCTCTTACCTTATCCCAAACCACCTGATTATAGATTGGAGTCTATTCAGTTCTCTTCTTTAAACATTCCCTACAACTCTAGTTCTAGTTTACCAGCCCCCCATCCCAGAGTGGGTGCCCATTGGATTCCTTCCCCAAGTTATTGGCTGAAACTTAACTTTGATGATGCCTCCAAAGGAAACCTAGGGGATGTTGGTGCATGTGGCCTAGTCAGAGATAGTAGTGGACAAGTTATTATGGCTTTTAATGAGAATATGGGGTGCCAAACTAATCATTTTGCTGAAGATCCCAAGATAGGCCCTATCAGTGGGTTTACCTCGTGATTTTATTTTCCAAGCATGTAAAGTCCCTGAGTAGGTCTAGGTTGTGCAATTATGGCTTGAAATAAATAGTAGGGTTTTTTCTTCCTCCTCTACAAATCCCATATCTATTTCCAACAAAGCTATTGCTTTTGTTGTCTAGAATTCCTAGCTCTTACCTTATCCCAAACCACCCGATTCTAGATTGGAGTCTATTCAGTTCTCTTCTTTAAATATTCCCTACAAATCTAGTTCTAGTTTACCAGCCCCCCATCCCAGAGTGGGTGCCCATTGGATTCCTCCTCCAAGTGAGTGGCTGAAACTTAACTTTGATGATGCCTCCAAAGGAAACCTAGGGGATGTTGGTTCATGTGGCCTAGTAAGAGATAGTAGTGGACAAGTTATTATGGCTTTTACTAAGAATATGGGGTGCTAAACTAATCATTTTGCTAAAGATCCCAAGATAGGCCCTATCATTGGGTTTACCTTGTAATTTTCTTTTCCAAGCATGTCAAGTCTTTGAGTAGGTCTAGGTTGTGCAATTGGATGTTATCTAATAATGTCAATATATATCAAGTCTCGAGATGCTTAATTTTATGTCTTGTAAATTTTGAGATTCATTTTTTCAATCATTTGGCACTCCCAATCCTTTCCCAACCCTATCATGTGCAAATTTTGTCATGTGCCATGTCTGCTTTTTCCAATATCGATTCCCTAAGGAGAATTATTATGTGGTCTACCAATCACACCAAATTAGATTTTAGAAAGGGCGTCTATGGTGCCAAAAAAAATTATATTTACATCCTTGGTCTGTGTCAATCCATCATTGTCTGGTTTTGTTTACCGTTGTGTGCCCTAGGTAGGAAGAAGCTTATGTGGTCTCTCTTTCTCCTCAGTCTTGCCAACATGGCCTTGCTTGAGCCATCTACCCTTCAGCTTGATCCCCTGTCTCACACCTTTTTGGAAGCTCATGGTCTCATTCCATTTCTAAGAAAGTTTAAATGAGTTGAGCAAGATATCACTAAAGCCTTCATCCACCTCAATTGAGGAGGTCAGACCAGCTTAATAAATCAAGGGTTTATACCAGTCAGAGCTCCCCTTACCATATTTTGAACAAAGATAGAGATGATCCTTACATTATTAATCACAACACAATCCATATTACCATCGTTAGCAGCATTATCAACACCATGGATAAGATCAACAAGACTCTTAAGGTGCTACTCCCGAACCATCCTAGAGATGCTCCTGCAAATGAAGATGTTACAAAGGTCTAGGTCTGGGTCTACTGAGTACTTTGTTTGTTCTCATGTTGGATCTCCCTGTTTTTGGTCTTTTGATCCTCTACGTGGGATTTTAATTATAGTCTATAGTGCCCATGCATGGGCCTTTTTTAGCACTGTGTTTATTTATGTACAGGTGTCTATTATAGTTTTTATGGATTTTATTTTAGCTTCCCCTGTGCGGGTTTTTGTCATAGCTCATTTACAGGTTTTTCAGGTAGTTACTTCTCTTAAGAAACCCCTGCATAGGTATTGCTCAGACTGTATTTTTGTTTATCTGACATCAACATTCCATCCAACCTTCTCTGTTGTTGTTTGGACCTTTTTGTTCAGGTTGTTGCTAACCAATATGCAGACTTGTGTTATCTTATGGTATTGATTTAGCTATCAGTTTATGTACTTATATTTGAAGCCCATTTAAACTTCGCACTTAATCATTTTTACCTACCAAAAAAAATTAAATCTTACAAAATTACACATACATAATTATCAAACTATCAAAATTATTATATAATTTCAATCCTATATAATCAATTAAAAAATATTAAAACTAAAATTAAAACATAAAATCTTTATTTTGCTTACCTACCACATATTTAGATGTTTTCAATTTCAACAAAGTTCTACCATTGCTTCAAATCATGGTCAATTGAGAAAAAAACTAATTTTAATACCACCTTAAAAAATGACTTTTGCTTCAATTTAACATAATAAAATAAATAAATCAGTTTATTTATTTATTGAGATATATAGGAAAGTTGGTTGCAACCACACTATTTTTAGTAATTGACAAGGCGCAAGGTTAAAACTATAAGGCTACTCCCAACAAGCCTATTCCAATTCGTTGTTGTTGATCAGCGAGGGGGAGACCACAAGTCCCTCAAAATTTGTACCGTCGTTGTCATCGTCTATCTAGCGCGTACTTAGAGGAATCAAAGCAAACTACTACCTTTGCAAATTGGTCAGACAAACAACTACCAATCCACCTAGCCTTAGGGGTAAATAAATCAATTTATTGTCAAATTAGAATCAAAGCCAAACGGGATCAAATTGACCAAACAAACAATTACTAATCCACCTAGCTCTTGAAAATAAATAAATCAATTTATTATTTGATTGTAGCTCTTGAAAATAAATAAATCAATTTATTATTTGATTGTAGCTCTTGAAAATAAATAAATCAATTTATTATCAATTTAGAATCAAAGACCCAGGTGTTGTAGGTGAGTTGGAGAGGAGAGGGCAATCCTCCAAGGGAGGTGGAGAGGAGAGGGCAATCCTCCAAGGGAGGTCCCAGGTTCAAATCTCCACCCTACCAAAAAAGCTGAATTGGGTATCTAAAATCCAATTGATAATGTTGGTGCGAGGCAGGATCGGGTGCGACCCCGGGTGACTTTGACGGTGTAGAACCCCCTGTTCGTGGTCTCTCAGACCAAGGCGGCTCCGCAAGGGATTTTTCTGCTTAAAAAAAAAAAATCAAGGATAAATGAAATTTAAAAGGAAAAAAATTATCTTGATAAGAACCTACAATAATAAAGGCATACCCCAACATATACCTTACCTGTATGCTTTTGAAATCAAATTGACCAGACAAACAACTACCAATCTACATAGCTCTTAAAGATAAACAAATCAATTTATTATCAAAATTAAAATGAAAGGTAAATGAAATTAAAGGGAAAAAAATTATTACGATAATAAAGGTTACCCCAACATAATAAAGGCATACCCCAACATACACCTCAACTGTATGCTTTTGTTATTACTGTATATTTGATAAAAAACTCAAACCAGACAGCACACAGTGTGCCCCACGTGAACTTTTGATTTATATCGTTAATTTTTTTGGGCAATGTGAAAAGGGAGTGAAATGGTCTAAGTTTTTTTTGGTTACATAGGTGAAATGGTCTAAATTGTCACTGTTATCTGTCTTTCTAATAGTTTAGAAGAAATAAAACTACATCACATCTGATTAGGTTAGAAACCAATAAAACCAACTACCAAATTTTGAAAATGCACACAGCAACAGCCCAACAAATTTCTTAAAAAAAAAAAGCCTTATGTCATGATACTTTATTGACTTTCAAATTCGGAGTGGCCAAACCAACAAATCAATAACAACCAAACTTAAAAGCAATCGTCCTTTTTAACATTAATTTATGTTGAAGTTCTTCGGAATTTCTATTCAGAAACGTACCTGTAAGTTAAATTTCCGGGCATTTATTTCTCACCGGGACATAAATACAAGCCGATAAATAAATAAATAAATATATATATATTTTACATCTCACCTACTCCATTGAAATAATAATAATCTTCACGTAAACATTTGAACTCTTACTTTCTCAATGCGGCTTTCTCAATGCGGTAAAGTGTGACTTTAAATTAACACTTTTTTTGCAAGACGGATCAAAGGAAACGCTTTCCTAGATGTCAATTGCGTTCGATTGTAATCAGAGCAAACTCTCAAATATCAATTAATCAAAACATAAGATACGCTGATCAAGTTGTTACACGCCAGTAGAATTAAAAAGAGTGGCTGAGTTTTAAATTAAAGAATGTTATTTGTATATTCTATTTATATTGTATATCATCGGGCCTTTGAAGGTGATATCTATGGCTATTTTGAAATGTGGCCTTTGCATTAGATAAATCGAATGGCATGCGCTCATATGCAAAGATTTTCCATTTGGTAGTGAAGGTTGTTTATCGAGTAAAGAAAATCTTTCAAAGTGTGCAACGGTTTGAAAACATATGGTCTATAAACAAGGCAGGGAATGATCCTTGAGGAGGTTTTATTTAAATTCCTAAAATCAACACACAATCTGATTTCACCGTTTTTTTTTGACACCCACTTGGTGTGTTTGATAGGATATATGATTTTTTTTACTTAATCAATTTGCTTAATTCAATTTTCACAAAAGCTTGATTTTAAGATTAATCGATAGGATATATGATTTTTTTGACTCAATCAATTTGCTTAAATTCAATTTTCACAAAAGCTTGATTTTAAGATTAATCAATAGGATATATGATTTTTTTGACTCAATCAATTTGCTTAATTTAATTTTCACAAAAGCTTGATTTTAAGATTAACCGATCTTTGTTTTTGCCTTATGATCTTGTCTTTAGGATCTAATTCAATTATGTGTTGGATGACCTTTTTATTATAGCTCTTTAGATCTTCATAAGTCCATGTCATTACTTCTTTGTATGTTTGGCAAAGGCAAATGAAGGACTCCTTCTCAGCTTAGGTCGTGATAGTCTTCCTTGTTAGTGGTAATCCCTTTCTTTCCTTTGAATTGGTCATATGGGTTAAACAAGGATTCCAATGTCGCCAATCCCTTTGGAGGATTATTGGTTCTTAATTGGATAATCTGATCTTCATATGCTTTTTCAATTTTGGGAGCCAATTTCTTGGCAAATTTATCCTCGTTTTGGAGAAAATGAACAATGTTTTCATCGCTTTAAAATACTTGTCAATGTTCTCCATTATCAAGAATCTTTAGTCAAGTTATTATCTTAATGCATTGTTGATTTTGGATCAGGTCACATATTGGATCAAATTGTGATCTAACAACTATCATCCAATCAACATCCACATTTTGAGTCCTAGAAAGGATGTTAAAATTGTTAGCATCAAAGGCTTCAATTAGATCCTAGACCTTATGCCTATAAGACCATCAATATATTTTTTTGCTAAGCACTGAGATCTTATCTATTTTATCACCAACTCAGTAATGCCAAAAACATGTAGCAGTTTTATGCCCCTCTTCTCTACAAGTTGGAGGCCAAGTACCAAGACCTCATACTTACCAACATTGTTTGAACAATTGAGTTGTAGTTTGTATGCCTATAGTATATTTATCTATTTTGGTGAAATGGGACATACACTAACATTGGCTCCTTTTATGCTTCTAACACCATCAAAGTACAACTTCCACAAGCTAGTGGGATCCTCGTCTCTTTTTATGGTTTCAGGGATAGGATGATTTTCTTCTTGAATCGGGAAGGTTACCATGCTAGTTTGCTCAAGGACCTCATAAAGATCTAAATTCCATATTTTAATTGCCCACTAATCAATTTTATCATAAAAAACATAAGACTAAACTTCATCCACAAATGCTTCTAATCTAGATTGTCCTCCTATGACATCAATATTTTGTCAGCTTAGCATCTAGTTTTATTGTAGGTACATGCTCCACATGGTAAATATGGAGGTGTTCTAATGAGATCTATAGCTTAGTGCCATATCAAGTTCTAAGCAACATGTGCATCCAGTCCAGGGACATGTGCCCTCCTATCTTAGTAGTGAAATATCTTGATAGATAGATTCCAAAAGTGGTAAGGAGTTCAATAATTGCTATGTTCTAATTGGTAATCATATTTGGTAATGTTTGAAGTATTGGGGGAAGGTTCTTTATCAAACTTAAGATCTAGACAAGAGTTCCATGTAGATGGACTACTTCTTGATTAATAGGCTCATAGACTAATCTTAATACATCTACTACCCTAGGCATGACTAAGGTACTTGATCCAAAATTTACCAAACAATTATAAATCAACTTATCACCATAGAATAAGATCAAGCAGAATGGAATTGACTTAGTTCTAGTCACTTCAAGGCTACACACTTGAAGGATTATAGTACCTTTTGCTCTCCCAAAATCCTTTGTTTTTCTAGTTCTTCCTTCAAGAATTTCATCTATTTTGAGATAGAGATAACATCCCAAAGAGGCATACCCACATTAGACTTCTTCAAGTGATCTACTACATTAAATTATTCTAGAGCATGTATATTTTGAGCAGTGGTTAGCATCCATTGGGGTCAGGATCTCTCTATTATAGGTGGTTGGGGAGTAGTAACTTATATTGGGGTTAATTATCATTGCTTAAGGACTTCAAGGGGGTTTCTCTTAGTACCCATTAGAGTGTTTAGTACATTATCTATGGGTGCAACTATAGGATAGACATTACTCCTTGGATGTGGTGGCCTATTTTATGGATTAATTAAGGTCTATTTGATTAGACTTTTCCTGTTCTTCCAATACTTTTCCTTTTTCCCTTGTCATATATTTCCACTGGACTTGTGGCCTAGTAGGTATCAAAGTTTCAACTTCATCAGATATAGCATATAATTTCTCCTTATTCCAAGTTACCAGGGTTTGTTCAAGAAGGGTGGTGGAACGCGACAACTGCGTTCTCTCCGAATGAGATATTTTCCTTATTTCTAATTAAATAAATTATACCTAATACCAAACGAATTCACTCAAATGCACAATTAAATTCACATAATGAAATCAATTAAATCTCTTGCCACTCAAGGAGGGCAGATCCCCGCCACAAGGGCAATAAGTGTGAATATCGCAGATGATAAATTTAAATTCAATAGATGATTAAAATTAAGAATCCACACTTGGATATATACAAATAATAATTAAAAATGGAATAATATAGCCAACGACGTATATTATTCTTGGTATGTAACATGACTCCCCTCCTCGAAAAGCTTTGTCCTCAAAGTTGGAAATGTTTGGAAAATACTTTCAGATTCCCATGTAGCGTCTTCTTCTGGTAGGCCCTGCCATTTGATGAGAAATTGGTGGATGTGACGAGACCTCAAGATGCGTGTTCTGCTTTGTAGAATGGCTTTCGACTGGAGATATATACGCCCTTATGTATCTAGTATTGGTAATTTTGACTGAGATTTCACTTTTTGGCCGATCACCTTCTTGAGACATCGTCTGGCATGGTCATGGGATCTTTTGGGTGGTAGTCCTTTTGGTTTGTGAAAAACCTCCTCATATTTGGCCACAACATTTTGTAGATCTTTTGCTTGGATTTTTGGCACATCTTGTGCTACTTTTTCCATGCAATTAATTTGGCCTATGAATCCGTAGCCACCTTTTCTTGATATTTTTTCCATGCTATGTGAACTTACTATTTTTTATGGAGGTGTTGGCATTCCTTGGAGGTGAATGGTCTTCCCATTTTCTTTCCATTCAACAAAGTGTTGCTTGTAATTAAAACCGATCGTGGTTTCCATTTGTTCCATCCATGCAATGCCCAAAATAACTTCTGAATTCCCTAATTCCATGACAAAAAGAGGACCCTGCCAAGTATAACTTCCCATTTGTAATGAAATTGAAGATGTCTTACCTAGGCATTGACAAGTTTCCCTGCCTGCAGTTCTAACTTGAAATTTGTCTTGACTAGAAGAGTAGATGTGCAAATTTAATGTCCTGGCAAGTTTTGCATCAATAAAGTTGTGAGTACTTCCTGAATCAATTAATACTATTACCTTTCTTTGTCGAATGAATCCTGCTACCTTGATTGTATGGTGAGAGGATAACCCCATAAGAGCATGTACTGAAATAGTCATGGTATCTTCTCCATCTACAACCACCTTGTGTTCACTTTGGTCATCATCAGGTGAGTTGTTCTCCTCTATTTCTTCATCTTCCTTGTCAGCATATTCAATTTGAAATTTCTATCGTGGTACACATCACTGGTCTTTTGGATGGTGATTGCGACATTTATAGAAAAAATATCTTGATGGTTGATCATTTCTACGAAAAGAGTTATGATATTGAGGTTGACCATATGAATCACGTCGTGTGGATGTTTCTAGTTGCACCTTCGTCTCTGCCAACTTGGCAATCCTTATACACTCATCTATCCTGGATGGATTTTGTAAGTCCACTTTGACTTTAATATTCACTTTCAACCCATTTCTAAAAGTTGCTACCACCACATCTGGTTGTAAGTCTGTTGCATAGTGAAGCATACTAGTAAATTATGAGATATAGTCCTCTACCGATCCTGTCTGCTTAAGTGACAACAACCGGATTGTGTAGGAAGCTATGGGACCTTCATCAAATCTATGAAGAAAGGCGTCGATGAAATCCTGCCAGTAGATGTTGTTTCCCATCTCATTTTTGTACCATGAAAACCATTGATAAGCTTTAGTGCCCAATTTGGTTGCCGCAAAAGGAACTTTTTTTGAATATCAAAATTGGTATAAGTCTAGAATACCTTCCATTTTGGCTATCCATCTATGTGGATCATGACCCTCAAAGGTGGGCATGTCAATGCATGGAAAATTGACTCTAGTTAGACCTCTTTGGTGGTAAACATTATGCCTATCTTGGTCCTCATTATTCCCTTGTCTATGGATGTGATTTTGGGAAGGTCTATCAAAACCCCTTTGTTGCTCAAAAACTTCTTCATTTCCCAGATCCTCATTATTTCTTTATCCATTGAGATTTGGAGAATGACCATTATGACCTCTGTGGTGTGTATAATATTCAATGGTTTGGGATAGGATGATTTGGTTGGTATTGTCTGGTGAGAAGTTGGGTTACGTTGGCATTCATGATCTGCATACTTTATACTAATTTAAGTAAGGTTTTGTCAGTGACCTTCGGGCTTCCTGTTTCCACTTGAGTGATGTTCTCATGGGAGGAGTTTGGGGAGGTATTGGATGCCATTTTATTAAACAATGGATGACCCAGGTTATAGCTAACAATTCCTAAAGGAGAAGAAGAATTTTGTGTACCTTTGCTTCTAGAAGGTCTTCTTGGTGAATTCAGGCTCCCTTGGTTGGAGTTATCCGAACTTGACAATCGCCTGTTTGGTCCTTTTGTCCACCTTTCGCTCATGCACTTGTCAAAAAATATTTATAGATATCACCTTTAATTTTTGTAAAATAGTTAGGTAGATTTGTGCAAAAAATTGTTGTTCTCCACTTCCACTTGTCGCTTCAACTACGACGCGGAGTTTTGAATTTGAAATTTTGAATTTCAACCAATGGCTAATTTTCAAATGATTTTAGTTTTTCCACGGCTACTTTGAAACTTGAAATTTCACCAACGGCTACTATGCGACAAAGACCCGAAATGATATTACTGCCCTTGACACACTGGACAACTAGACCAACCAACAAGGACACACAACGAATCAAGACTGACTCACGAATAAGAGGGAATGACTCATGAATCAATAGAGGGACATGACAACAAGTCAAACGGAGGACACACAATGAGTCAGGACTGACTTACGAATCAACAGAGGACATGACAATGAGGACTGACTCATAAATCAATGGAGGACATGATAACAAATCAAGACTAACTCAAGATTGATACGAGACTTAAGATTGATGTGAGAATCATGACTGACTCATAAATCACCGAAGGACATGACAATGAGGACTGACTCACGAATCACCATAGGATACAATAATGAATCAAGATCGACTCAAGACTAACGCGAGAATCAAGACTGACTCACGAATCACTAGAGGACACGATAATGAGGACTGACTCACGAATCACCAAAGGAAACAGTAATGAATCAAGACTGACTCAGGATTGACATGAAACAACCGAGACCCACGGTAGCAGGAACTGACTCAAGACTGACTTGAAATGACCAAAATCAATGGGAGAAATGACATACAGACACAACATCTAGCAGGGTTAGGCGCGCAAGAAATAACCATCGTGTGACCGAAGTCACACTTAAGAGATTCCTACCTTATAAACTCATTCAACGCTTTTACATGCCCAATGTGAGATTTTTTCCCGACTGCACATTTTTTAAAAATAAATTATGAACGATTATACCTTAGTTTTACACTTTAATATTTTATTTTCCTCCTTTTTGATTGGTCGTTGATGCTGTGTGAAAATTATTGCTTACTGCACGTGAGGAGATCAAGTTTTTAGCATTGGTTGTGATCCAAAGGCTATTTTTTGGTGCGTGGATGTTGCTCGTAATTGGATTTAACTGAGATGCATAATGGCGGATGGGTAATGTGCAATGAGTGATTTTTTGCTGGTCGAGATGACACACATGCCCTGCATGAAAAATTGAAAAATTGTTCTATCTGTGTTACTTCCCCCATGCCCGATGTTGGTTTGGCTTATCCTTTTTAGGGCTCTTCACCAGTGTTCGTAGAACCAGACGAACATCCGTTAGTTGTGGTCACTGAGTACACCGTCAAACTATTTAAAAAGAGTGTTATTAGTAATGGCACCCCGTGCACAGGTGAATTCTTTTGATCGTAGAAGGGTGCTACCCGCAGGTCCAAAGTAATACGTCCCCCAAATCTAATACCACATGGAACGTAAAAATTGCGTTCTCTTCAAATGAGATATTTTCCTTATTGCTAATTAAATCAATTATCCCTAATGCCAAACGAAATCACTCAAATGCAAAATTAAATTTACAAAATAAAATCAATTAAATCTCTTGTCACTCAAGGAGGGTAGATCCCCATCGCAAGGGCAATAAGTGTGAATATCGCATATGATAAATTTAAATTCAATAGATGATTAAAATTAAGAATACACACTTGGATATATACAAATAATAATTAAAATGGAATAATACAGTCGATGGCGTATATTATTCTTGGTATGTAACAGGTGGTACTTGTACTTGAGAGAGAGCTTTGTGATGGGGCTTGAGAGGCTTGAGTATATGTATATAAGTCTTCTATTGAGCCACAAATAGATGTTTTAATATACACAAGTTCATTTAATGGTGCTTGAATGATGTGTTATTGGTTTTCTTAGTGGTAAGCATTGGAAGGATTTATGTTTAAGGAATGCCAAGCATATTTATTTTCCATATAAATATTGTGTGGCCACTATATCCTTAATAGGGTTTTGGAAAGTTTATTGCAATAGTATTTATGTATGTACTATCTATTGACTTGAACTTGATGGTTGTCTTATATTTCTATTAGTGTGAAAATTAGAATTTTGTTAACCATTTGGAGGATGCCTATATCCCTAACTATTCTATTGGAAGGGAGGTTAGGAATTATTTTGATACTGATATTGAATTTTTTGAGCATTTTATTGTCTCCTAAGGGATATGACCTTGTTAGAGACTATCCTAAGAAAATTTTTAAATTCATCCAACTCAAAAGAGTAGGGACATGCAATAGGATATTCAGAAGTAGGAAAATAAGTTTGGACTGAAATTTGATTCATCGTTGGAGTGGGTTGAAAGGTTATAGATTGTATAATTAGAGGATGTCTATATGGAGGTTGAATACTTGGAAACAATGACATAGAGTATCTAGGATCTAGCCTTCCTTTTTTATTAAGGCCACTCTCATCTTGAATGGCTATCCCATAGGCCATTGAAAATAAGTTTCCCCCTTAGAATTAACCATCATGTATCTTTCACAATTGAAATACTTCAAATAATATATGAATTTCATACTTGGGGAGGTTGAGTCTCATCTAGGATTTTATACCAAGTTTTATGATATAAGGTATTAAAGTCATCCATTGTCTCCACATGTGCTCTTTTGATTGTTGTTAGCTACTCTATGAGAGATGCTCCATCTATATTTCCTCTAAATCTATCCACCAATAATTCAGAACGTTCATCCTAGATCCCAACTAAATTTAGAGGAAGGATTATGTACCATTCTCAAGCCTTCCCTTTAAAAGGTGTCTCTAGTAATCTCAAAGCTACATTTTGATACTTGATATTGTGTACCATGCATAGGTTTACCATGTGATGTAGGTGCTCCATGAGTATCATAGCATTTTCTCTAGTGAAGTATGGTAGTGACTTGAGGGCTAAATTTGGGATCAAATTCCATGTAGTGGGAGAAATGGGTGGAAGTAGAGGACATTTATAATTCCATGATAAGCATATTATTGGAGTTTGATTTTATTGATATATGTTTTGGCGTTGAGCTCTCCTCCTCCTCGGAGCCAAGTTGAGGGGCTATACTAATGCTCAAGGATTTGCACTTGTAAAGGACCACATGGTAGATCTTGAACTTGTAAAGGACCATGTGCTTAAGGATTTGCACTTGTAAAGGACCATGTGGTAGGTTTTTCATTCTCAATGGAGTCGTTAGGTGAATACTTTATGCTTCAATAAGTAGATGAAATTGAGATCTTCACTGGAATCTTAATTTAATATAGATACTTTGTCTAAACAGAGTCCCTAGTTAATGGGACAAATTGATGTGATTTATCCCACTAGGGATGCCATTAAATTATTGTTGACTTAGAATGTCATGGTCATCCGTTGTAATGGATGGATGCATCTGACACTCTTGCCTTACATAGAGCGACATATCCAAAAGTCTAGAGAGCATGAGAAATGATACTTAAGACAACCTCTAAGATTTTTCTAAGGATAACTCATTATTAGATGTGATACTCAATGTTCACCTTCCTAAACTAATCCTAAGCTACTTGTATTCTTCAAAGGAAAATAAAAAAGAGAAAAAATAGAAAAATAAAATCCTATGCTACAAGAGGCGATGTGCCAAGTTCAAAGATTCTCTTATACATGATGAATGAAAACTTCATATCATTCACTAATAGCTAAAAAGTGAATATTTTTTTAATCTCATAATAAAATTCATGCACAACATACATATAGGAAACAAGGTAGAAGAAAATTAGCCATAGTTTCATGCACATATACATAAATACATACAAATATTAGGATAAAGAGATAATAGTCACAACTCTTTATATATATCATAAAATTTTATTATGGATATGTTAGGCCAAAAAGTCTCAAATGCTATCGACAAATTGACTTGAGAACCGAGTCTAGACTGATACATAAAAAAAAATAAAAGGAAAATTACACAAGGGCCTAGTTATTAGGCACTAGTAGGCAACTTTCCAATTTTTGCAATGAAACAAAAACTATTATTTATAGAAAATTTTGAGAAACATTTCCCTCCACAACTCGATAGGATATTTAAAAACTAAAATGCCTTCTCTAATTAATTCTAAAGATCCATCTACATTTAGTTTTTGATCTTCTCTAGGTCTCTAGATCTAGAATCATCAATGTTGAAGGATTTTTGGCCTTTAGATATGTCGCTACCATTGTTTTTGCCAACTACCCTTCCTAGGGATTCTTGGAGATTGATCATGGACACCTTATACAATAATTGCTACCAAACTCAAGGTTACTCCTATTGTGGTTCCTATTGCTTCTTCCTTTAATGTAAAATCTATTTCCCTATATTGCCACTCCCAAGTGGTGCTTGTAGGTGGATTTGGAGTCTTTTGCAATTGCCACCTTAATAAGTTTAATTTCCTTTTTCTGTTAGGTTGTGCATATAGGTTACCTACAATATTTACTTGGATATCTCTTGTTAAGTAAGGCTAAAGGTTGATGATGAGGTCTGGTTGGCTAATGTTACAATATTTTTCAAAAAATAGGATCCCGAGTGGATTGTTTCTCCTTTTATTAGTTAGCTTATAGGGCCTCTTTAGAACTCCTTCAAGTTCATAGACTTCTCCATTTGTTGATTACTTAAGCTAGATATTTTTAAAACATCACAAGATATCGAATGTTAGAATCAAATGGTCTCGATAGCTCATAAAAATTCCTTGGCCTTAGTGTCTTGATCCTTCCTATAAATATTTGTAGTTCATTGGATCTATTTCATGCCCAAGATCAACGTTTGATCTTTTTTAGCCATATTTTATACATATAGGAAAAATATTTGCCATGTATCTCTAGCTTAATAATATAAAAGTTTCTCTTTTGATAGATTTTCATTGGTCATCTGATGTAGCATAATTTGTTGATCTTGAATCAGATGGCCTATGAAACTTTACTCAAATTCTTCATAGTTTCATTTTGAAAGAGTGTGGGTCGTTGATTTAGGATTGGAAGGTATATGGAGTTTTGACTAATTAAATTCTATTAGAGCTTACTTAAAATAGTGTGGATCATTTATCTATGATTGCATGGTCCATGAAGTTTTGCGTGATCACTCTTAATTAAGAGCATATGAAAATAATGTGGATTGATAATCTTGATTTAAATGGTCCAAAGGATTTTGCCTCCTTAATATTGGTTGGAAACCCCATGAAACAATGTGGATCATTGATTATGAATCAAACCATCTACATAAATCTTCCTCCTCATTCTACATTAGAGTTCTTTTGAAATAGGATGGGTCGATTTTCAATCGTATGGTCCATGGAGTTTTACCTCATAAATTTTTATTGTAGCCTCCAGAATTAGTGTGGGTCATTGATATATGATCAAATGATTTACAAAAATTTATGTAATCCATCCCTATCAGAGGTATCTTGAAATAGCATAAACCATTGATCATTATGATTTGATGGTTTGTGAAATTTTGGGAACATATACTAGCCTCTAGACTTCTTAAAACAATATTTGTTATTGATTGAAAAGATCCAACAATGAGCATAGCACCTAAATCTTCCTAAACCTTATGCATAACATAGCATTTTTCATGTATGATAAGATTTCTAAAGTGCTTATATTTTCTTCCCTTTGATTTTTGTTGGCTTACCTCCTGTTGGAACCACTTTACAAAATTGACGAAGGTAAAATATTTGCCCAAGTATAGTGAAAATCACTGCACAACTATGAGCCAAACTATCCAAATGTTCTTTTGGTATGCAAGAAGTGGAGTACCTAGGCTATTTAGTTTTACGTTAAGGGATAAAGGTGGATCTTAAAAATATTATTGTCATACAAGTATAGCCCAGTCCACACATTCTTAAAAATCTTTGGTATTTCTTAGGCCTCATCGACTATTATCAAAATTTTATTTTTGATTATGGAAATATTGCATCTTGTTTGATGAATGTGTTGTAAAAAAACTTGTTTTTATGGTTAGAAATTGGCAAATGTTGTTGGAAATTTTGAGTAGTTGTGCTATCATTGATGTCAAGATTCAGTGTTAGTGATCAGTGCAAGGATTTGGTAAAAGGAGGGTTAATATATTTATATTTTAAGCCCAAGATATTTGGTTTAAAAGCTTCACATGATTGGTCAAAAGGATGGCTAAATACCTTGAAGGAAGGGGATACCTAGGCCTAAAGGAAATAATATTATAATATTAAAGATGGTCAGATAAGGTCTAGGGGTGAAAAAGGAAAATAGCTAGGACCAAAGGAAATAATATTATAATATTTATTATTATAATATTAAATGTGGTAAGAGAAGGTCTAAGGATGAATGAGGAAAATACCTAGGTCCAAAGGAAAGAATATTATAATATTTATTATTATAATATTAAAGGTTTAAAAATAAAGCCTAAGGTCATTTATAAATTATATATAATATTTATATTATAAATTAATTTATAAAATAAAATTAATAAACCCTAAGTTAGGGTTGGGCGTAAATTCATTTTAATATTTTATCCCCTTGCTAACGTTCGAAGGAAAGTGGCATATGGTATAAATACCATAAGACTTGCCACATTAATGCAAGTCTATGAATATAATGCATGTGCGAATATTGGCTATTGTGTGGAATGTGAAATTCGTGAGCGCATAAGACAAAGGTTTTAATTTTCTAAAATGTAGAAGGAAATGCGGTGATAAATCGACGAAGACCTAAAGCCTTGTCACCAACCAACTAGTTGGGCTAGTGGCAAGTCATCATTGTGTAAGGTGCAGGGTGAGCGGAGGTTCCGTGTTCGAGTCCCCGCGGTAGAAGAAGGGGCAAGATTTTTTTGTTGTTTTTGATTTAGGTGCCAAGAAAAGGGATAAAGTGCACAAGGTGCTTTTAGGACTCAAGTGAGCGCCTAGCTCATGCGGTAGCTAGGATGTGGCTAGGGTTTTTGTGACAGTGCAACAGGGGATCGAATCCCACCAAGGAGCATGCAAAGGTACTTTAATTTTTTATTTTTATATTGTATGTGTGGTCTAAGATTGTATAGTGAGCGCCTTGGGAGATATAAGGTGATTATGGTATATTTTATTTTTGCCTTAGTTAAAGGTGGTGAATGATTTAATTTTGGTTTAAAAAGTGAATTGCATTATTTTTGGATAGTGATGTTAATTAATTTTTGAAATGCAATTTTTGAGTAGGGAGATATAAGTAAGCATTTTTTATTATCCTATGCATTAAATTTTTGAAGGAGGTTATAGTGAAAGTAATTAATTGAAATCTTTGTTAATCATACTTTGAGAAGTTTGTAGATTATAAGGTGTACTTGAGATTTGTTATTTTTGTATGGTGAAATAAATATTGAGGAGAATTTTGAGTTGAGATTTTGAGATAGATTGTTGCTACCTAACCTTGAAATTGGCAAAGAGGATTTGATTGTGATTGAGACATGTTTTGAAGACATATCTCCATAAAAACAAAAGGTATGGGCACATATTTCTTATGAGTGAAATATTATGAAATGCAAAGTTGGAGTGAAAAGGATTGTTTGGTAAGCATTGTTGGAAATGTTTGAGTGAGTTTTCATATGCATGATTTGTGGATGTTGAAAGATCACGAGTATAATTGTTATGTGAGATTGAGAACTATCTTGAACTAAGATTTGTGAAAGATCATGATTATCATTTTTATGTGATATTGATAACTATCTTGAACTAGGGTTTTGTGAAAGAACATGAGCATCATTGTTATGTGAGATTGAGAACTATCTTGAACTAGGATTTGTGAAAGATCATGAGTATCATTGTTATGTGATATTTAGAACTATCTTGAACTAGGGTTTTGTGAAAGAACATGAGTATCATTGTTATGTGAGGTTGAGAACTATATTGAACTAGGGTTTATGAAATATTATGAGTATCATTGTTATGTGATATTGAGAACTATCTTGAATAAGGGTTTTGTGAAAGAACATGAGTATCATTTTTATGTGAATTTGGAATTATCTTGAGTCAAGATTTAATTTCCATAGTGTGAGTTGTTGAGAGTATAGTGAAATATTAGTTTAGGATTTGTAAGCAATTTTTGTTTTATTGAGTGAATGGTTGAGTGAAGATGAATGAGCATTATTGATTAAAAGCATTGGAGTGATAGTTCAAGTCTTGTGAAACAAATTATTATTTATTCTAAATTGATTTAAAAGTGAGTTTGAAAGTGATAGAGTGATTTGTGAGTGTGAAACATATTGAGTATATTACCATTCTCTATATGTTTCTATGGTTAAAAAATATTCTAAGTGAAACTTGTTTGTGTGATTGAAGAGGTTTTCTGAAAGAGATTAAGTTGAGTTTTTGTATGCAAGTATTGCAGTTGTTTGAGTAAGATTTTGTGAAATATTGTGAGCAAATTTGAGTAAGTCCTAGAAGGAACTTAAGGACAGAGTTGAGCAAGCTTTCGTGAAAGCTTAAGGATAGATTTGTGTGCACTTTTGTGAAAGTTTGCAAGTAGATTAGGCAAGTCTTGATGAAGACTTGTTGAGCATATTGGACAAGTTCTAGGGAGGACTTGTTGAGCAGATTTGAGACAAGTATTAGTGAAGAATTGTTGAGCAGATTAAACAAGTTTTAGGGAGGACTTGTTGAGTAGATTTGAGGTAAGTCTTGGTGACGAATTGTTGAGCAAATTGGATAAGTTCTAGGGAGGACTTGTTGAGCATATTTGAGGTAAGTCTTGGTGAAGACTTGTTGAGGATATTGGACAAGTTCTAGGGGGAAATTTTTGGATAGATTTGAGCAAGTTCTTGAGAGGACTTGTAGATAGAATGAGTTCTCCTATGGATAAAGATCCATGAACTAGTAGAGGGGAAAGAATTCTCCTATGGATAGAGATCCATGAAATTGATTAGGATATTGGTGTCTCCTTTGGATAGAGGTCCATAAAAATTGTAATAGGGAAGGATTACCAAGATATTTGTTAAGAAAAATTTAGTAAAATATTTTCTCTGTGGAGTAGCTCACATTGGGTGAACCACATTAAATTTGTGTCTCTATTGTGTGTGATAATTTATGCATTACTTTTGATTATTGATGTTGATATTTCCATTGATATATTGGATAATATTGTTTGAGAAATAAAAGTAAAATTTGGTCTTATACTGTTCACCCCCCTCTAAGTATAAGCTTGTGTTATTCAATTGGTATCAGAGTGGGTTCCTTATAAAGAGTTTAACAACTTGAAGAAAAAGCTTACAAGAACACAAATGTATTCTCAGAGTGGATTGTCAAGAAATAAGGCACCATTGTTCGATGAGAACAATTATGCATTTTGGAGTGTAAGAATGAAGGTTTACCTAATGGTATAAGGAAATGATATATGGAAAGCAATTGAGGATGGTTACACACCACCAGCTACTCCACCTATAGATAAAAATGGTAAGCTCTTACAACTAAAAAATTCAAAGGTAATGAATGTAATATTAAATGGTTTACATAAATAAGAGTTTGTAAAAGTTATGCATTGCACATCAACAAAAGAGATTTGGGAAAAGTTGCAGAAAAAATATGAGGGAGACAAAAATATCAAGATGGCAAAATTGCAAAATCATAAGAAAACATTTGAAGACCTAAATATGAAGGATGAGGAAGATATTTCTACATACTTACTTCATGTGGATGAAGTTGTTCACTCCATGCAAGGACTTGGATTTAAAGTTGAAGAAATATATGTTTGTAAAAATATTTTAAGGTCACTCCCTAAGAAGTATAGTGAAAAGGTTTTAGCTATAGAAGAATTAAAAGATATTGGAACTTTGACAAGGGATGAGTTACATGGAACTCTCACAAATTTTGATATGAGAATAGGAAATTATCATATCCCCCATAAATAAGCAGCTTTCAAAGTTACAAAGAAGACAAAGGATAAGATATCAGATTCAGGTAATGAGTTATGCAGTGATGAAGAAGCAAACTATGGCAGAAGAAACAAGGACACAAGAAAGTATAAAGGTACAAAAATAGTTAAGTGTTTCAAATATAGAAAATATGGTCACTATGCATCTGATTGTATAGAATATGGAAATAGTAGTGCTGATGAGAAATAGGATCATAAGAACAGGGAAGCAGAAAAATACAGGTATCAAAATAGAAGCAGGGATGGACAAAGCAAGCAAGGAAAGAAGTTTTTACAAATGTATAAGAAGAGTTTTTATGCAGATAAGACATGCAAGAGTTCAAGTGGTAGTTATGGAAGGTCCTTAGATAATGAAGAAGAAGAAATTCTATTTCTAACAGTAGAAAATGAAGATGTTAGAAAAAGGGCACCAATAATTCTCAAGTGTTTTAGGTGTGGTAACTTTGGTCATATTAAAGATCACTATACAAGGAATGGGTTTAGTTTCAGTGAAGATGAATATGAATCATAAAGGAAAGTATTCTTATGTCAATAGAAGAAGTAAATGCTCCTATTGAATATGAATAAAAAAGAAATGGAGATGATCTAAAAGATAAAGAATCAAAAAATAAAGAGGAAGGAGAAGTTGATCTTGAAGGTAAGCTAATTTTTGCTTTCAAGGAATTGGGGAAGGTAAGAAAGCGAAACTTAAAACTCAAGATTCAATTTCAAGAATATGATGAAGAGAAAGGAAAGCTTATATAATATCTAACCAACTCAATAGCTAAGACAAGGAAATTTAAAGAAAAGTTAGAGGTAAAGGTCTTGGAATGTGAAATGTTAGAGAATGAGGTATATTCACTAAGGAAGGAATTAAAAGAGTCTAAAGACAAGCTACACATTGAGAGAATCTCAAAGACCTTGGATAAAATTATCAAGGTACAAATATATTCATCAAACAAAACAAGACTTGGTTTTGAAGAGAAACATAGAGAACGAGGAGAGAAGTCAATATCAAGCTCCATAGAAGAAGAAGTTTCAGAAGAAGAGAGTGTATGATAAAGTGAGACTTTTGAGGATAAGTATGAAAATAGAAAGTTCAACAAGGAAAGGAACAATGCACAAATGAGGAACAGATGGAACATGAAACATCATAGGGAAGAAGAGACCAAGAGATATATGGGGTAAAGGCAAGGTTCCTTCTATGGACGTTGCTTCTCATGTCATAGGTTTGGTAACAAGGCTACATGGTGCAGGACACATGAAATATAGAGATATGGTTTCACATAGAAATTTTAGAAATGGGTATCTCTTTCAAGGGTATTTCTACTCTTTTAATCAGTTTCATCATAAGGTAGTTAATTTTAGGATTTATGATAGGAATGGATATGGCTTCACCAGGAGGAACTACAAGATATTTGCACCTTAATGGAATCACACCATTAAGTGTTATAAGTGCAATAATATTGGGTATATGACTAAGTGGTGTAGAGCAAAATTTCCAAAGACAAGCAGGAACAGGAATATTCAAAGGAATCAGAAGGATCAATTGAAGAAGAAGATAGACAAAGGAAAATAACAGTGTATGCTGGGAGTAGAGATACTGCCACCCCAAAATTAACCACCTCAAGAAGAGGAGGTGGGGAGGGGGATGATCTAAGGTTCTTATCTTTATCCCCAAGCCCCATAGGTGGCCCTTTGCCATTGATTTCAAAGGGGGAGAGATTTGATTTAGGGGGAGAGCATTCAGTCAAGGGGACTAGTTTCTCAGGGGGAGCTATCTTTGAAAAAGGAAAAAGGAATGGTTATAGAAAAAGAGTTACCATCAATGAAAAAGGGGATATTATTGGAAATTTTGAGTAGTTGTGTTGTCATTGATGTCAAGAGTCAGTGTCAGTGATCAATGGAAGGATTTGGTAAAATGAGGGTTAAAATATTTATATTTAAGCCAAGATATTTGGTTTAAAAGCTTCACATGATTGGTCAAAAGTATGGCTAAATACCCTAAAGGAAGGGGATACCTAGGCCTAAAGGAAATAATATTATAATATTTATTATTATAATATTAAAGGTGGTCAGATAAGGTCTAGGGGTGAAAAAGGAAAATACCTAGGCCCAAAGGAAATAATATTATAATATTTATTATTATAATATTAAATGTGGTAAGATAAGGTCTAAGGGTGAAAGAGGAAAATACCTAGGCCCAAAGGAAATAATATTATAATATCTATTATTATAATATTAAAGGTTTAAAAATAAAACCTAAGGTCATTTATAAATTATTTATAATATTTATATTATAAATTAATTTATAAAATAAAATTATTAAACCCTAAGTTAAGGTTGGGTGAAAATTCATTTTAATATTTCTTCCCCTCACCGACATTCGAAGGAAAGTGGCATATGGTATAAATACCATAAGACTTGCCACATTAATGCAAGTCTTCGAATAATGCATGGGTGAGTATTGGCTATTATGTGGAATGAAAAATTTGTGAGCGCATAAGACAAAGGTTTTTAGTTTTCTAAAACATGGTAGGAAACATGACGATAAATCGACGAAGTCCTAAAGCCTTTTCACCAACCAACTAGTTGGGCTAGTGGCAAGTCATCATTGTGTAAGGCATAGGGTGAGCAGAGGTTCTGCGTTAGAGCCCCTGCACTAGAAGAAGGGGTAAGTTCTTTTTGTTGTTTTTGGTTTAGGCACCAAGCAAAGGGATAAAGTGCAAAAGGTGCTTTTAGGACTCAAGTGAACGCTTAGATCACACGATATCTAGGCCGTGGCTAGGGTGTTGGTGGTAGTGCGATAGGGGATCAAATCCCATCGAGAAGCACACAAAGGTACTTTAATTTTTTTATTTTTATATTGTGTGCATGGTCTAAGGTTGTATAGTGAGCGCCTTGGGAGATATAAGGTGATTAAGGTATATTTTATTTTTGCCTTAGTTAAAGGTGGTGAATGATTTAATTTTGGTTTAAAAAGTGAATTGCATTATTTTTGGATAGTGATGTTAATTAATTTTTGAAATGCAATTTTGAGTAGGGAGATATAAGTAAGTATTTTTTATTATCCTATGCATTAGATTTTTGAAGGAGGTTATAGTGAAAGTGATTAATTGAAATCTTTTTTAATCATACTTTGAGAAGCTTAAAGATTATAAGGTGTGCTTGAGACTTCTTATTTTTGTATGGTGAAATAAATATTGAGGAGAATTTTAAATTGAGATTTTGAGATAGATTGTTGCTACCTAACCTTGAAATTGGAAAAGAGGATTTGATTGTGATTGAGATAGGTTTTGAAGATATATCTCCATCAAAACAAAAGGTATGGGCGCATATTTATTATGAATGAAATATTATGAAATGAAAAGTTGGAGTGAAAAGGATTGTTTGATAAACATTGTTGGAAATGTTTGAGTGAGTTTCATATGCATGATTTGTGGATGTTGAAATATCTCGAGTATCATTGTTATGTGAGATTGAGAACTATCTTGAACTAGGGTTTGTGAAAGATCATGAGTATCATTATTATGTGAGATTGAGAACTATCTTAAACTAGGGTTTTGTGAAAGAACATGAGTATCATTGTTATGTGAGGTTGAGAACTATTTTGAACTAGAATTTGTGAAAGATCATGAGTATCATTGTTATGTGATATTGAGAATTATCTTGAACTAGGGTTTTGTGAAAGAACATGAGTATCATTGTCATGTGAGTTTGAGAACTATCTTGAGCTAGGGTATATGAAATACATTGAGTATCATTGTTATGTGAGATTGAGAACTATCTTGAATTAGTGTTTTGTGAAAGAACATGAGTATCATTATCATGTGAATTTGGAATTATCTTGAGTCAATATTTAATTTCTATAGTGTGAGTTGTTGAGAGTATAGTGAAATACTTGGTTAGGATTTGTAAGCAAGTTTTGTTTTATTGAGTGAATGATTGAGTGAATATGAATGAGCATTATTGATTAAAAGCATTGGAGTGATAGTTCAAGTCTTATTATTTATTCTAAATTGATTTAAAAGTGATTTTGAAAGTGATCGAGTGATTTGTGAGTGTGAAACATATTGAGTCTCTTACCATTCTCTATATGTTTCTATGGTTTGACAAGATTCTAAGTGAAACTTGTTTGTGTGATTGAAGAGGTTTTCTGAAAGAGATTAAGTTGAGTTTTTGTATGCAAGTATTGTAGTTGTTTGAGTAAGCTTTTGTGAAAGCTTGTTGAGAAGATTTGAGTAAGTCCTAGAGCGGACTTAAGGACAAAGTTGAGTAAGCTTTTGTGAAATCTTAAGGATATATTTGTGTGCACTTTTGTGAAAGCTTGTAAGCATATTAGGTAAGTCTTGGTGAAGACTTGTTGAGAAGATTAGACAAGTTCTAGGTAGGACTTGTTGAGCAGATTTGAGGTAAGTTTTGGAGAAGATTTTTTTAGCAGATTGAACAAGTTCTAGGTAGGACTTGCTGAGCATATTTGAAGTAAGTCTTGATGAATATTTTTTGAGGAGATTGGACAAGTTCTAGGGAGGACTTGTTGAGCAGATTTGAGGTAAGTCTTGGTTAATACTTGTTGAGAAGATTGGACAAGTTCTAGGGAGAACTTATTGGACAAATTTGAGAAAGTTCTTGAGAGGACTTGTACATAGATTTGAGGTAAGTCTTTGAGAAGACTTGAGAGTAGATTTGATTGATTGATTTTTTCAAGCTTTGAGTTAAGGCTTGGGCCAGATCTAGAAAAGTTGATTTGTGATTGGATCAAGCTTTGTGTTAAGGCTTGAGGATAGATTTGAGAATAGTGTTTGGTGCATATTTGAGGGTAGATTTGTGCTAGACCAGAGATAGACTTGTGATAATATTTGTGCTATATCAAGGAAAATTTCTAGTACAAATTTGAGACAGAGATTGATCAAAACTGAGAGTAAGCTATGGAGGTGATAGAGCAAAGGACATTAGTCTCTAGTGGATAGAGATCCATTAGCCAGGGTAGTGAGGATAAAGGTATTATGAGTGAGTAAAAAGGTCTTCAATGTAGAGAAATCCACAAGCCAGTGTAGTGGAGGTAGTAGTCTTCTAGAGGATCACTAGCTAGAGCAGAGAAGGAGTTCTGATGTGGATAGATATCCACAAACCAATAGAGGGGAAAGACTTATCCTATGGATAGAGATCCATGAACTTGATTAGGGTATTGGTGTCTCCTTTGGATAGAGGTCCATAAACATTGTAATAGGGAAGGATTACCAAGATATTTGTTGATAAAATTTTAGTAAAATATTTTCTCCGTGGAGTAGCCCACATTGGATGAACCATGTTAAATTGGTGTCTCTATTGTGTGTGATGATTTGTGCATTGCTTTTTATTACTGTTGTTGATATTACCATTGATATATTGGATAATATTGTTTGATAAATAAAAGTAAAAGTTGGTCTTATACTGTTCACCCCCCTCTCAATATAAGCTTGTGTTCTTCAAATGTGTCTTTCTATGAATCAAACAAGCTATGCTCTCTACTCCCATGTTGGCTATGCCTAACTTCCAAAACCATTTGTGGCTTAAAGTGATGCCTATAGTAGTGGTATTAGTGTAGTTATAATGTAAGAAGAGTGGCCATTATCCTTCATCAATAAGGCACTATCATGCAAAAACATGATAAAATCAACTTATGAGAATGAGATGTTGGAAATCTTAGATATTCTCAACCAATGGAGGCCTTCTCTTATTGGGAAACATTATTAAATAAAAATTAACCACCATAGCCTTAAGTAATTTCTTGATTAGCGTGTCTCAATGTCCAAACATAAAAAATGAGTGACCAAACTACTAGGTAGATTATGAAACCGTTTATAAAAGGGCAAGGAAAATGTAGTTGCTAATGCATTGTCCTACTAATATGAGGACCATGATATATTATGTGTCATATCCACTTCACTTTCTCAATGGACCTACTAACCTCAAAAAGTGACTTAATATTCCACCTTGTAAGCCTTAATCCAATAACTTCAAATAGATCTCAACTCTCACATATTGTTCCCTCAATGGTTGTCCACACTCGGGTTGGAGAGCATTGTTTCTAACCCATCATTGGGGCTATGCTTTGTATAATGTTTTATCTTTGGTGGGAAGATATTTGATTTCACCAAGGGCTTATAGATTTCCCTAATATAGTTTATTGTATTCAATTTAACAAACACTTAAGTTTTATTATATTTTGATAACTAATACATGATATGACAATGCAATGCAATATGAACACAAATGCAAAATAGAAATTCTATCCTATATGTAATTTAAATTTTGATGATTTTTATTTACTCTATAGAAAGAAACTTTTATTTTTTTTCTTTTTGAATACAAGAGTGCAAGAGAAATGCAAGAATGCAATTTATCCTAGATGCAAATTCTACATGCAATTCTAGTTAAATGGTTAAGGAAACAAAAATAAAATGCTATGATATAGTTATTTTAGTTTTTCCCTTTTACAAATGTTTTGAAATATAAATTAAAAAATAAACAAATAGACAATCAATAGTCAACCTATGCTAATGATTGAAAACTAGAGAATTTTGGGTACCTACCTATTCTGGTAGTTGGTGTGAATATGTTGTCTGGACGTGAATATGCCTCTTAATGAATACACCACCTGGTAATCTTGCACCTATAATTTTTTTTGAAACCTACAAAAGAAACAAAAAAAGAGATGGATTATAATTTGGGGGCTTTTCAAATAGCAAGAAGCATGTAATGCCTTGATTGGCACAATCATACCCCCTATTTATATGAAAAATCAAAATTGAGAAGCCTTGGGTATTGATGCTAAGATATCTATAGTGAACATGCTAACTAAAATATTTGTAGATGATAAATTCATGAGGATGATAAAATTGGATGATTAAATAGCATACAATGAAGTTCAAGGTTACAACGATGGATAAAACGATGCATAATATAAAACTAATTGGTCTGGATGCTAGGTTGGCGAGGATATATGATATCTCAAAATAAAGTAGTGAATACATTGCCTATAATAGTCATAGGTGGCATATTAAACTTTGAGACTAAGAAAAGAAACATATTCTAAGGCTATGAATACACCACCTAATTTAGATATAGATGGAAAATTCACATATGTTGGTAAAAAACTAAAACTATACGAAAAACAAAGGCTTGATTCCCTTAACTAGTGTCCTAAGAATATTGAAAGTAATTTTCTACATCATAGACCTCCTAAGACACCTAAAGGAGAGTAAAAATACATACTTCCACAACACAATGGTTATATTAAAAACAAAAAATATTGGAGTGCATGTTTGAAGATTAAATCTTTATTCTATTAATAAAGATAGAGATAAGAGCATGGTAGAATTAGAAATATATCACTAAAATTCCCAAGAGTGCAATATGCACCCTTTAATCCTTTGAAGCCTAAATTTCTTGATGACTTTGTAGCATAATTTTAGCAACACTTCAGTACACAAGCTTGATATCAAATTTTGGCAGAGTTTCAATGCAAGAATTTGTCCTTTTGAGTGCCACCTAAAGGGGCCAATTTATAAAAATTGGTCCTCCTAAGGGTTTTCCAAATGGAAGGGATGAGGTGGATTGGTTTACTTGCTAACTAAAGGTTGACTAGTTTGTTAAGAAGGGTGACTAGATGACAAGATGACCTACAATTAACTACTCCCCTGATTGGGATTGATTTGGGGAGGTGGAGGAAAGTTAACCATCTTTCTCCCTACCTAGTGATTGCATAAGGTAGAAAAGGGATGGGTAGGAGTGATTTATGCCCTGATTTGTTGTTACAGGTGCAATTTAAGTTTTTGTATCAGTCACAATACACACCTATGTGAATACATCGCCAATGTATTCACTAACTTGACGTATTCATGAATTTGAACATTAGAAGTTAAATTCAATGATGGACTAGAATTTATATTAGTTGTGTATACATAAGAAAAAACTCATATTTACTTTTTGTAAATTTCACTCTAAGATGAAAAGTTTGCTACAGTTGGGTTTTGACTACAAAATTTGAAATTGAGTTAACTATTATGGTTGAATTGACCCTTTTTTGGGTTTGGGTCAAGAATTGGCATAAATTAGATAGTCTGATTTTAGGTATCTACATTTGCTCATTTTTTGATGCATTTAAAATTAATTTTTTTTCAAAAATAGTTGTATATGCCTCCAATTTTGAGAAAGACATGATCACTTGATTTTTATTAATTGATATAGGGTAAAAAGTAACAAGATATTGTTTATAGGAGAAGCAATTTTTTTTTGGGGGGGAGGGTTATTGGATAATTTTCTTGTTAGTGTTAAAGAGGGGTTTGAATTGGTTTTTGTCCCTTGAATAGGTGCCCCTTCATATTTTGGAGGGACAAAAATGAGGTCCCAAAGGAACTCAAATAGGCTAGGTAAGAAGTAGGTTGCTAGAAATTTTCTACTAGAATAGGGTAAAATAGAGAAAAAGGGCACGAGTAAAAGTTATTTTTATCATGCACGAGAAGAGAAAAGGAACTTTGAAGAAAAATTATGGCTTTGAAAAATGGAACATCAAAGATGTCTAGCATAGGCTAGACCTAGTATGTGGTGGGAAGCCCAAGTGGGGCCTAAGGATAGGTATGAGTTTTTTTTGTCCATTATTTTTTTCATATTTTCATTTTTTATGATCATGAAACCAAAATCAACACATTCAACATATGTGGCATGAATAAATCATCTTAAATTCACTATGAATGTGGCACATTTGTGATTTTTGGTGAGTCTATAAATTCACTTTTGGTTAAAGAATTTGCAAGGAGAAAAAATTGATTGATTTTAATAAAGAAATTTAACATTAATTTTGCTTTGGTATTCAATGTAGGTGTTGGATGTTTTAGAGTTTCGAGCTTGAAACTCACGTACCTTACAATCGACTATAGATGCTATGACACTAGCAGACCAAATGTACTGGTTGTGATAGGGCTAGGGTATCTAATGATAATACCCAATATCGAGTTAGACCATGCACTATTGACTACTTTGGTAAAGAGGTGATACTTAGAGTATGCTACATTTGTTTTGTCAATCGATAATATATTGGTGATGTTAAAGGATTTTTGGAGGATCCTTCGCATACCTATTCAAGTTGCCCATATATAGAGGAGCCATAATCAATCATGAGTCATTCAAAGATTGAATTATCATTTATAGTCTTAGTTGAGACAATATCGTATAGATATTAATGTTGTAAATTAGGTAGGTGTTACGACCCACCTTGGTAGGACTTGCTACTTAAGTTAAACTATGTATTAGTGAATGATATTTAATGCTTAACTTTATTGTTTTGATGGATATATGCTTCTAATATTGTGTCCATTTTGTGTAATAATATGGTATTGTTGATGCTTTGCTTGGGTGCAAGATTAGGTACTCTTGTGGGTGGACAAGAGAATTAGCCACAAGGAATGAGATACCACATTGAAGGGGAAATGATGATGATGCTGACTTATTCATAAAAAAACTTAGGATAACATGAATGAATACCCTTTCATGTAAGTACAGTATTGTTTTCTTATGCTCATGTTTGTACTATTAGACTAGGAAGGTTGCCTGCAACGAGTCTCCTTAATGTGAGTAGGTGATAGCTTAAGTCTATCTTAAATAAGGAGCCACTCACTTGAGTATAAAACAATGGTGAAACATCAAGAGAGCACATTTGTTTTTGGATATGATGTTTAGATATCTTTTCCTTACGCAAGTGACTAAATGGTATCTTTGTTATATTAGATAGATTTAATCTAAGGTTGCTTCTTAGGATTAAAGTAAAAGATAATTATGTTTGCTTTGATTGAATGAGAAAGATTTAATCCTATACTAATGTCATATTTAATATTAATCAAAAGGGAATGATTAATATTAGTTTAATCTAATGTTAGTATTAATCAATAGAATGATTAATGTTATTCTTATGTTAGATTTAATATTAATCAAAGGAATGGTTAATAGTTTAATCTAATGTTAGATATTTTTAATCTAAAGGTTTGATTATGCTTTAGACATTGGATCATGCTTGCCTTTGAGTTTGTGCCTCCTTTATGGTGGTTGACTATTGCTTTTCTAGCATGGTGTGGCCATATTGTTGAAGCATTGCTTTGCTGATCGTTGGGTAATGTTAATGTTACTTTTGAGTGAAGGCGAGTCGAGGTGCTTGGCCTCCTTCTTGTTTGTCTTTAAATAGGGATCACATGCTTATTTTGAGGAGCACATAGGTAATAGAGTAGAGAAGCTAGGGCGAACATGGGAAAGGATCATTGAGTAGTTTAGGGTGGTGAACCTTGGATATGTGGTAGCTTTAAACATCCTCTTAATCCTAGGTATTATCTTGTTGTATTTTAACCTTTAGATGCTACATTGTGGCTTGTGATACTTTGTTATTTCTCATTTTACCTCTCTCTAATGTTGTTTTAATGGTATTTTATTGTGTTAGCTTTGGTTGGACGTATGTTAGGGTTGCATTCTCATCCCCACCAAATTAGAACCTTTTCTCCATGCACAATGGGAACGGTGCATAGTAAAGAGGATGTGAGGCTTGAAGGTAGCCTATAGTTGGCATTTAATTATGTTGAACCTTTACATGGATTCATAGTCATCCTCTTGATGCATGTCACCCTGTACCTTCTAGAAATCTAAGTGCAGGTGCAAGTAACACCTTTGAACCCTCACCCCTATTTGGATGCTTGCTTGTGGGTTTGCGCACTGCCTTTGATTTACATATTTTCCTATGTAAATTCATGATATCGTTAGCTAAGTCATTTAATTCTTTTAGGCTATGTTGAAGCTAGGATAGGATTTAAGTTTGCTAACTTTATTTTTGTTTAGATGAGTACGTCAACTATTTTAAAGCTTTAGGATTTGTGTTGGTTTAGTTAGTCCCTTAAATTTATGTAGATTAATTTGATTAAGGTTGACTTGTTTTAATAGAAGTTATTTGGTTGCCTCCTTAATATAAGTTTGGATTATTGTAGTTGGAACTAATCTAATACTAGGTTAAGCATTATAATATTTAGATTAATAACTAATCAAATGATAGATTAGTTTGGAAATGCATCCAATATTTTTTAAATGTATTATAACTTTAGATTTTGAACTAATCCAATGATAGATTAGTTTGACAATTAATCTATTATACATTAGAATATTTATATTATTAACTAATCAAATGATAGATTAATTTGGAAATGAATCCAATATATTTAAATGCATTATGACTTTATATTTTTAACTAATTTAATGATAGATTAGTTTGGCAATTAATCTAATGTTGTATGCACTATAATATTTAGATTATTAACTAATCAAATGATATATTAGTTTGGCAATGAATTCAATATTTTAAATGCATTATAATCCTTAGATTAATAACTAATCAAAAGAGATATTAGTTTGGCAATGAATCCAATATTTTAGATGCGTTTATTAGATTTTTAATTAATTCAATGATAGATTAGTTTGGAAATTAATATAATGTTTTATGCATTATTATCCTTAGATTAATAACTAATCATATGATAGATTAGTTTGAAAATGAATCCAATATTTTAAATGCATTATGACTTTAGATTTTCAACTAATCCAATGATAAATTAGTTTGGCAATTAATCTAATATTTTATGCATTATAATATTTAGATTATTAACTAATCAAATGATATATTAGTTTGGCAATTAATCTAATGAAGGAATTAACTCATTATAATATTTGGTTTACTTAATCAATTGATAGATTATTCTTAATTATTTTCACAAGAATGTTAAGACCTGCAAATTGATTACTTAGATCTCTAAGTTTGCTACTTAACCAATGATGAGTTAATTTAATATAGCTTTGGAATGTGTTATTTGTGGAAAATAATTTGGAAAAGAAGTATGGGTTTATTTACTTGTATTTTTCTATATTGAAATAGATATGTATAGCTTTGGAATTTGATATTTGTGGAAAATATTTTGGAAAATAAGTATGGGCTTATTTACTTGTGTTTTTCTATTTGGAAATAGATATGTATAGCTTTGGAATCTGCTATTTGAATTTTTTTTTGGAAGAAGTATGGGCTTCTTTTGCTTGTGTTTGCTATATTGAATTGATTTTATAGAAATGAAAGGGCTTGGAACTTAAAATATTTTTGAAAAATATTTTAGGGAAGAAGTATGGGCTTCTTGTGTTTATGCATTGAATATTTTAAAAATGTATTCATACCTGCAATGGTCTGTTTAGATCCCCACCTTCCTATCAACTACCATGGGGGCCAAAGAAGAAGTTGTTTCAAATCATGCTAAGTTATTTATTCAAATATTTTTTGGTATTGATGAAGTCACTCTTGGTGTAAGAGGATTTATTGTAATAGAAGCAAAGACTATTATATTATAATCTAGACCTTTAGTTGGATGAATATATGGTGCCATGTTGATGAATGGTTTTATGGTTCTTATCCATGTTATTGCTTGATCTAAAGGTTATGTTAGATTTATTTTGTAATATTAAGATGATTAGATTTGCTTTCATCCTAGAATATGCTTTTATTTTAATGCTTGTAGAGTGTGTGAGAGAGAGAGAGAGTTATCCTTAGGCTTAGGGGTTTCTTTGGGAAGGGCTCTAAAGTTAACCTTGTCTAAAAAACTCTACTTTTTCAACTTGGATTGTTGTGGGATAGTAACACCTAGTTTTTTGTATCCATGAGAAGTCAATCATGTAGAATGATTTGTGCTTAAGGGCTCATCGTGGAGATGAAAAAGATAAGTAGTAAAATATACTAAGACACTATGCCTAATGGACCCATCATAGACTAAATTATGGCTAGAAGGAATTAGCGTCCCCTTATCAAAATATTGTGTTGGTGCAAAAATGATCACCAAACGAATAGGAGTGCACCCAACGGTCCTCGACTAGCATTGAATGACCACCTATCCTAGGAGAGGCAGGGATGGTCAACCTTCAAAGAAGGTTGGCTCCTTTAGTTATAGCTACCTACGCCATAAAGGGGGAAATGGAAAAGGTAATGAGAAATAAAGCAAAAGGAGGTTGTAGCCGAAACTTACAAGGATGAGGTATGGCCACATCAAGACAAATGCATTTGATGTCAATGATGCAAATAGTAGCAGACCACCTAACAAATCATCTCATCCTATCCTCACTTCTCATTCGGCACAACGAGCAAGGGTGAATTCCAGAACCAACAAAAAAGTGCATAAAATCCAGATATGAGTAGAGCACTCCCACTTGATCAAATTTAATAAAAATAAATCCCTAATGCCCAGGATGGATGTAAATTATAGAACTGCCCATCCAGACCCATGAAATCCAGATAGTAGAATTAAGTGAACAAGGTCAGAAGGCCATCACATAAATAAACATCCATACTTAAGCAAAAATAGAAGTATAGACATATTGAGAGACTGAATAGTGATGTGCTATTATTCACAAGGTGAATAAGAATTACATATGAATTATAAAAGCCATAGATATACCCTTTGGAATGGCAAACATTCCACTTTTTATAGAATATTTTACAATAATTTCAAATTATAGCATTGGTGGTGCTTGGCGAGAAGAATCATATTGGAACAGTCGAAAGATCTGCTGACACTCTGTTCCAGGAGGGATGGTAGTTTTTTGGAGGAATTTAGGTACTTCTACATAGATCCAGTTCCTTGATAATTTTTATAGCTTCTTAAATTCCAATCTACTTTATCCCTTCATGCTGTAGAAATATCAAATATTGGTTGTTCGTTTCAAATTTCTTCGTTGTGCCCATCGACTATCTACATCGAGTAACCGAGGTCATTAATGATCGCTTATGGGGATCCTAGAAGCTTTCATACTAACGTGAGATACTCCCAACCTTGGACGGACCTCTGGGTATGCTACTTAATTCACCAATTTTTGATCTTTCGTCCATCATCATATTTGCAAGGAAGATGAGTGATCAGGTTCAAATATTTTGATATTGTTCTCCCAAAGTTTCATCCACTTGGGGATGAAAACTTGGGACTTATAACCATTATGCCATGGTCCAATTATTTCATCCAAGTATTTGGGATCCCAATATTCTGCCCAAAGTCAGGGTGGGGATTTGGGATTTTTTTTTAGCACGTCCTTGTCCATTTTTCTATCTGATACCAAACTACCCAATATCCATTATTATTTCCACATATCCATGCTTAGGAAGTATATTTTTTATCCTAATCATGTGTGGAATCTCTGAAAATTGTAGATGACAAATTTTTCGATCATTGAAGTGAGACTAGTGAAGATTCTAGAGTTTCATTCCAAAGCAATGAGGAAACAAAATCTAGAACAATGGGACTAATATTTGGATAAAAAATCCACTTGGAAGAAAGTGGATGAAATGAAAAGATATTTTTTTATTTGTTTGAATAAAGTTAAACGTAATGTTTTGCAGGTTACACAACAAACTTTGTTTTGTCCAAGGGGTAGTATGTCATGATCCACCTTGGAAGGACTTGCTACTTAAGTTAAATTATGTATTAGTGAATGGTTTTAATGCTTAATTTTATTGTTTTGATGGATATATGCTTCTAATGTTGTGTCTATTTTGTGCAAGAATATGGTATTGTTGATGCTCTACTTGGGTGCTAGATTAGATACTCTCGTGGGTGGACAAGAGAATTGGCCACAAGGAATGAGAGACCATATTGAAGGGGAAATGATGATGATGACTCATTCATCAAACAACTTAGGGTAACATGAATGAATACCCTTTCATGTAGGTGCATTATGGTTTGCTTATGCTCATGTTCATACCATTGGACCAGGAAAGTTACCTGCAATGAGTCTCCTTAATGTGAGTAGGTGATAGCTTAAGTCTATCTTAAATAAGGAGCCACTCACTTGAGGATAAAAAAATGGTATGAAACATCAAGAGAGTGCATTTGTTTTTGGACATGATGTTTAGATCTCCTTTCCTTACACATGTGACTGAATGGTATCTTTGTTAGATTAGATAGATTTAATCTAAGGTTACTTCTTAGGATTGGAGTAAAATATCATTATGTTTGATTTGATTGAATGAGAAATATTTAATCCTAGACTAATGTTATATTTAATATTAATCAAAAGGGAATGATTAACATTAGTTTAATCTAATGTTAGCATTAATCAATAGAATGATTAATGTTATTCTTAAGTTATACTTAATATTAATAAAAGGAATGGTTAATAGTTTAATCTAATTCTAGATCTTTTAAATCTAAAGGTTTGATTATGCTCTAGACCTTGGATCATTCTTGCCTTTGAGTTTGTGCCTCCTTTATAGTGGTTGACTATTGATTTTCTAGCATGGTGTGGCCACCTTCTTTATTTATTGACTTGATGTTCCCTTCTTGTTGCTTAATGGCTTGTTGAAGCATTGTTTTGTTGGTCATCGGGTAACATTGATGTTACTTTTAAGTGAAGGTAAGTGGAGGTGCTTGGCCTCCTTCTTGTTTACCTTTAAATAGGGATTGTAGGATTGTTTTTGAGGAGTGCATAGGGAATAGAGTAGAAATGCTAGGGTGAACATGAAAAAGGATCATTGAGTAGTGTAGGGTGGCAAACATTGGTTGTGTGGTAGTTTTAAATGTCCTCTTGATCCTAGGTATTATCTTGCTATGCTTTGACATTTGGATATTGCGTTGTGGCCTATGATGCTCTGTTGTTTCTTTACCTCAATTTAATGCTAGTTTTTATGGTATTTTCTTGTGTTATATTTGGTTGTATGTATGTTAGGGTTGCATGCTCATTCCTTTTAGTTTGGAAGACATTCTCCATGCATGAAGGGAATGGTGCATAACAAAGAGGATACATGGCTTGAAGGCAACCTGTAGCTGGAGTTCACCTATGTTGAACCTTTGCATGGATTTGTAGTCATCCTCTTGATACATGTCACCTTGTGCCTTTTGGACATCTGAGCGCTGGTGCAAATAGCACCTTTGAACTCTCACTCTTATTTAGATGTTTTCTTTTTGGTTTGCACACTACCTTTGATTTACATATTTGCCTATGTAAGGTCAATATAGGGTTAGCCAAATAATTTAATTTTGTTAGGTTGCATTGAATCCAGGATAGGATTAAAGTTTGCTAACTTTATTTTGTTTTAGACGATTACGTCGACTATTTTGATGCTTTAGGCTTTGTGATAGTTTAGTTAGTCCCTTATTTAAATTTTAGTACATTAATCTGATTAAGGTTGACTTTATGGTTTTAATAGAATTTATTTGGTTATCTCTTTAATATAAGTTTATATTATTGTAGTTGGAACTAATCTAATACTAGATTAAGCATTATAATCCTTAGATTAATAACTAATCAAATGATATATTAGTTTGGAAATGAATCCAATATATTTTTAAAATCATTATAACTTTAGATTTTTAACTAATCCAATGATAGATTAGTTTAAAAATTAATCTAATGTTTTATGCATTATAGTATTTATATTATTAACTAATCAAATGATATATTAATTTGGCAATAAATCCAATATATTTTAAATGCATTATGATTTAGATATTTAACTAATCCAGTGATAGATTAGTTTGATAATTAATCTAATGTTTTATGCATACTAATATTTAGATTATTAACTAATCAAATTATAGATTAGTTTGACAATGAATTCAATATTTTAAATGCATTATAATCCTTAGATTAATAACTAATCAAATGATAGATTAATTTGGCAATGAATCCAATATTTTAAATGCATTATGACTTTAGATTTTTAACTATTCCAATAATATATTAGTTTAGCAAATAATCTAGTATTTTATGAATTATAATCCTTAGATTAATATCTAATCAAATGATAGATTAGTTTCACAATGAATCCAATATTTTAAATGCATTATGACTTTAGATTTTTAACTAATCTAGTGATAAATTAGTTTGAAAATTAATCTATTGTTTTATGCATTGTAATATTTAGATTATTAACTAATCAAATTATAGATTAGTTTGACAATTAATCTAATGAAAGGTCCGAGGTGTAGACAAATTGGTTCATCCAAACCCCATAAGGGGGCGGAGGTCCAAGGTTCAAATCTCGGGCCTCGCCAGACTGAATGCTTTTCCCTTTCCTAGTGCTTTCAACAACGTAAAATGTTTAAAATGATTGTGTCATGGTGGTTATAGGGGTGGATTGCGCGAAGATCTATGTGGCGGATTTCGGGGCGGACAGCACAGAATACTGTGGCGGCCATAAAAATCTGGATAGCCTACCCGGATTCATGGCGGCTACCGATTCCACCATGTAAATACAAAAAAAAAAAATTAATCTAATGAAGGAATTAACTCATTATAATCTTTGGTTTACTTAATCAATTGATATATTAATCTTAAGTCTTTTCAAAAGAATGTTAAGACTTACAAAATGATTACTTAGATCTCTAAGTTTTCTACGTAACCAATGATGAGTTAATTTAATATAGCTTTGAAATGTGTTATTTATGGAAAATAATTTGGAAAAGAAGTATTGGCTTCTTTACTTGTGTTTTGGTATTTTTAAATAGATATGTATAGCTTTAGAATTTGTTATTTGTGGAAAATATTTTGGAAAAGAAGTATGGGCTTCTTTACTTGTGTTTTGCTATTTTGAAATAGATATGTATAGCTTTGGAATTTGATATTTGCGAAAAATATCTTAGAAATAAGTATGGGCTTCTTTTGCTTGTGTTTGCTAAATTGACATGTTTTTATAGAAATGCAAGGGCTTGGAACTTAAAATATTAGTGGAAAGTATTTTAGAGAAGAAGTATGGGCTTCTTTTGTTTGTGCACAATAATTTAGAAATGCATTCATACCTGCAAATGAGTTGTTATGATCCCCACCTTCCTATCAACTACCGTGGAGGCCAAAGAAGAAGTTGTTTCAGATCATGCTAAGTTATTTATTCAAACATTCTTGTTGTATTGATGAAGTCACTCTTGGTGGAAGAGGATTTATTGTAATAGAATCAAAGACTATTATTTTATAATCTAGACCTTTAGTTGGATGAATATATGGTGCCATGTTTATGAATGGTTTTATGATTCTTATCCATGCTATTGCTTGATCTAAAGGCACTACACCAAAAAAGGTCTAAAATAAGGTGGTTTTTTATGGTGGTAAAAGACCACCTTAATTGATCCCAAGAAGGTGGTTTAAAACTACCCTCTTAAGGTAACCACCCTCTTATCTCTAAAAGGGTAGTTTAAAATCGTCATCTTAGGGTGACCCTAAGAGGACGATTTTAAACTGTCATTTTAGGGTGACCCTAAGAGGACGGTTTTAAACCGTCATCTTAGGGTGAACCTAAGAAGGCGGTTTTAAATTGTCATCTTAGAGTCACCCTAAGAGGGCAGTTTTAAATTGTCATCTTAGGGTGACCCTAAGAGGGCGGTTTTAAACCACTGTCTTACGGTGACCCTAATAGGGCGATTTTAAACCGTCATCTTAGGGTGACCTAAGAGGGTGGTTTTAAACCACTCTCTTAGGGTCACCCTAAGAGGACAGTTTTAAACGACCTTCTTATCCCTAAGAGTGCAGTTTTAAACCACCCTCTTAAATGAAGTGGGAATGTTTGACTTTTTAGATATACTTTTTAGATGCACGAGAATCAAGAATTTTTAATTTTTGGCTACGGTGATGGCAAGCCTATGGTGTAATATATCATAGGTTATTTATATAAGCATTCTCTGTTAACTTGAAGGAGAAGCACACAGATTTGATTCTGGTAGCTACCATGATAGTGTTGTGCTAGAATAAATGGTGATGGTGGGCCTATGCTTGAAAAACAATATGAGTACGATGCATAAATATTTTGCTAAAAGAATGACCACTTCTCCAAGTTTAGTAGTCCCCTGAGGATCTTTCATCAGATTTCACTGAAATTGAGTGGCCTAAGACGTCAGACTATTGTTCGAGCTACTTTGGAGAAGGAAAACATAGAGGTATTTATTTCAATAACCATTTTTTTTTTTGGATATAGATAGATAGATAGATAGACGAAATAGCTCTGTGTGTATATATATATTTCTGTAGAAGCTGTTACAACTAAATTTTGTGTGAAATTTGGAATTATTTAAAAAATCTGTGATTACATCATTAATAGAGAATACCTAGTACCATATTTGAATTTCAAGGGCAAAAAAATTTTGCATGTAACTACGAAGTGTCATGAAATAAGTATTTTCTTCAATGAATTTTATTTTGTTCTTTTGTAGTAGTGGATTTCAAATTCAAATGTTCAACCTTTGTTTTTGAGTGATCCTCTCTAGATTTAGACAGTTCCTCCTCAGTTTGCAAGACAACATCATTTTCCAGGTGAATGCCATCATCAATGTGATAAGCCTAGGAGTGCTTTATGGATTTCTCACTATTGATTCCATTGGACCTTTTTTTTTGCAATTCCTGCTTTGATTAATACCTAAAGAATTTTCGAAGAAAAAACTATGTGATTGGTCTAAGCATCCTTAATGGTACCATAATAATAGAGATGTCATAAATTTTTTGCATGACAATATCATAGTGTTGTCTTGTATTAATTTTATTAGATGTTTATTCATGTGTTTATGCCATTGCAGATGATTTTATTTGTAAATTGCTCAACACACTAACAAAATAAAACACATCTTTGGGTAAAGTTAATTTGGTCTTTGGAATTGTTTTCTTATTTCAGATATTTGGTTGAATCAAATAGGTTTCGTAATGACATTGATAAGGAATTGAATCTACTACTTGAGACATTCATTTTTAGCATTTAGTACATGAATTTCTTGTGTAACCAATTTGGAAGATACTGCAATCATAAATTTTACTCTTTGTTTTTCAAGTTCCTTCCTAGAAATAGTTATGCTTTGGTTGTTAAATTTAGCCTTTATTGCCTTTGGCCTGGTGACATGATTGCTTGAGACTAATTTTTGAAACACATTTGATCATATGAATGATAAACATCAATTATTTTTCATCCTTTTATTTTATTTTATCTTTTTAAGGGGCAATAAAGAGGTCAAATTAAGAGTAGCTCAAATATATTGACTAGACCTTGACCACATTGGATTGTAGAGATTGAGACACCATTTTTTTACCCCCATAAATTGATGTTGATGGGTTAAATGGGGTTCAAAGGGGTTGAATTATTAACATATAGGTTTATTGAAGAAAAATGTAAACTAATTCATTTTATGGTTTTTTTGTTGTTGTTGGTTTTTCCTTTGATTTCCTCTTACTTTGAGGAGGAGGATTTTTTATTTCTTTTTATCATTACCATCATCATTATCTCCTCCAATTGATGATATTTTCTTTCATTTTCAATATTTTGGCTTTTTTATGTTTGTGAATTTAATATTTTGCTTGGTTATCTTTTTCACATTGGGCTTGTGAAGATGCATGAGAAATAGATTTTGCCACTCCTTTATCTACTATGATTCCTTCTACTTTGGTGCATCTGACTACTATTTTGAATTGAGTAATTTTGGTGTTTAGGATGATGGAAGCAATTGTTGTTGTGAACCAGCCTCTTTTGTTTTCTGAACTTCTTCTACATGCATAATTTTTTGTTGTTGTGCTGAGAGTTACTAAATCACTTTATTTATCCTTATTGGAAGCTAAGTCTTTTGAACCCCAATAACCAAAATGCTTGTCTTCCTGTTTGACTGAAATATCTTGTAAAATGTTATAAAAAACTTTGCATAATGTTTATCAAGAACTCTATTTCAATTATACTACTTCCTGACTAATGAGTCTCGAACTTGTAATCATTCAGATCAGTTTCATATCTTTTATCTAAATCCTTGCTTCTTAATATGTACTTCTCAATAATGATGAGAATTAAACAAGGGATATTTTATGGTTCTCATGTGAATTTCTTGTGATTGCCTATGAAAAATCCATTGATAAGATCCTATTCTTCAAATATCTCATCTACTGGTCAGTATCATGCTCAAATCCTAAAGCTTGAGATATTTATTTTGACTCTACCAATCAGCCATATATGCAATGGCATCAATTCTTAGGGAAAGATATCCTGCCTTTCAAGTATCTTATAAATTATCTAATTACTTAGAATAAAAAATTATCACAAATCATTGTATAGGAGAATATTTGGATATCTATTTGATCTTTCAAGAACAAGGTTTATTCATGTAATTTGTATATCTATTGGTCTCATCATGACTAAAGGAAGCACCACCTAAAGTAGGTTATCAAAGTGGTTATCAAGAGCCAAATATTGGATGCTAAGCCAATTAACCTATAAGAAGAGTTCAAGATATGCAAAATTTTATAGATGCAAAAATAATTTAAAAGCATAGAAGGTCCTATTTCCTATTTTATCGATAACATGAAAAATGGTAAATTAGGTATATATTCTTACTTTAGTGCTCTGAATATAATTAAGAGGATGGGTTCATTCCTATCTTTTTTTAAGAATATTTTACAAAAGAGTTGGACTGTGTTTATGTTTCTTCATGCATGGTTTTATTTGGTACAAATATCTATCAAACAAAAGGATCAATATATGATTAACACTTAATTTGCAATAGGAGTGGAACCTTTGGTTACTAAAGAATGCTTTAGAATGTTTGTCAAGAATAATAAGTCACTAGATTTATATGTTAGGATTTTATTTGTAGAACTTTGGAGATATTTGATTGATTGAAATAGGCATTGAACTTTAGAGTCATGCTTACAAAAGTAGAGAAGAATTTTGTTAAATTACCTCTTGGCATACTCTCAAGGCACATTGTGTTAAAGGATATTTTGCTTGTGGATTAGAGATTCAAAGTGACCTGATACCCTTAAGGACAAATTAATGTATCAAAGATAAATTTTTATTTGTAAAGCCTTTTACATATAAACTTATGAATCTATCTACAAATAGCTGAAAATAATCTAGGAATAGTCATGGTAACCATATTTTAAAGTGAGTCAAGATTAAATTAATATATGTGAGTTGTTGAAAAGCAAAAATTAGAAATCAATAGAATTGATTTCACCTGACTATACAAGGAGGTGACATATCATTATTTTACAAGATTAATTTGTATCTTTTGGCTTTAGTGAGGTTGGATAAGAATATTTTGAGTAAACAACATCCTCCATGAGGGTCATATCATATGGCCTATAGCCTCGTTTATGTTAAAAACTACTTTACCCTTTTATCCTTTATGTACCTTCTAATGAATTCAAAAGGAGTTGATGACAAAGGATCTCGTAATGTTCTTTTAATATATTTATGGACTATCATCCTTACATATCAAAGAATATGATACAAATATTAAATGAATAATGAGGGATTTGTTTGAGATGAGGGATTGTGCACATTTTCAAATGCATGAATTTCGGGTAAGTCCATAGAAGTTCTCAAAGTGTGATGTTGATTTGAAACTGTATTGTAATCAACATAAAAATGAAAAATTTAGACAAATTTAGGTAACTCCTCTCCATGGGATCACTACTTTTGGATGTGGTCTACTACTCGAAATTGCTTATTAATGAAGATATACTAAGATTCACAACCATGAATGGTCTTGATCTATTAAAAGTGAGAAACAAAAACTCCATAGTGATTTTCATTCATTGAATTAAGTTTTGGTGAGGCTAGGTCTTATCTTGAGGAGTTGTAATAGGCGTTTGTGAAAGGGTTTCCAGGGAAAGCTACAAGGATTGAGGAACCTAAACCTAGTGCTGACTGTATAAACTCAGTTCAAGGTCAAATTATGTAGAAAATAATATGTTGGTGTTAAATGTGCATTATATTAAATATGTAGTTAAAAAAAAATACTTATTCTATCTGAGTATGGTTGTTGAAAGTTAACAGTTAAAATGCAAAGAATGACTTTCAATATTTGTAGAGATTAATAAATACAAAATATAACTTATGTGGTTAAAAACATATTGAATAATGGAACTGTTTCTTATATCTTGTTTGCAAGTACTTTGTTTTTGGAGGTGTCCAAATGCCTTTGAGTAATGATGTCATCAAAGAACGTTAGAATAAGGACAATAATCTAAAGAAACTCTCTTGCATAATTATAACATTTTGGGGGGATTTTACTGAGCATAAGTTTAAAATTGGTCTACCAATTATATTCATAACTGTTCATGAGAGTATTTACAACAAATATTTTGATAACAAACTTTTTTGCAATCCAAGGAAACATGTAGAACAAAAAATTTTGCAGTATAAAGAGGAATACTAGTTCATGGTCTTCCTATTGTTACTTTTTTCCCCTTTCTGCTCTTTCTCTATTTAAGGCTTGTGTTGAATAAAGATGTGTTTGTATAACTAGAAGAATATCAAATCTTAGTTATCCTATACTTTCTTGTTATTTCTTATTTTCTTCCATTTTATGCATTTAAGGCTTGAAGTAAAAATATTGTATAATTCTTTGCCATTTTGGATCCCATTATTTTTTAGGAAATGCTCTACTTGGTTCTTGTATTTTAGCTTTGTTATTAGCATATTACTTGTAATCAAAGCCAACATGTTTCTGTCATCATATTTATTTGTTTTTATGATTTTCAAGTATTTGGTATTTTCATATCCTATCAGTTGCAGTGAAATTGTGTAATATACAAGGAGTGAAAGGTAATTTAAATAAAGGGTGGTTTTCCTATGTTTGCTTATTTCTAGCTAATTTAATAACTTTGGTCCAAATTCTTTGATATGGGAAGGATACTATGGAAGAGTATACTATGCAACTCTAAACAATGGTTCTGTTGTAGCAATTAAATAAAGTGGATGTCAACAATCAAATGGAAATTTTATCTTTAATATTTGAAACTTTTGTAACATTTTTCTACATGTCCTAATAGCTTTTCTAACAACTTTTACTTTTCTAACGAAACATCTAGAAAAGCCAAATATTGAAAATTACCCTTTCTAAGTGCTTAAATAAAAGAAATCATAAACCAACCCAAAAAAGTCCAAAATTGAAAGCACTAAGGAACTACCACCTCACAATCTAGAACTCTTGCCAAGGAAAAATAGGGTGGTCCAAAGAACTAGGATATGAAGAGCCATCCTTAAATCTCAGTCCAAGCCTTCTGGTATCTTGGCACCCATCTCTAAAAATATTGTGGATGACTTATGAGGACCAGTGAAAGATTATATGACACCTACTTATATGATTTGATTGTACATTTTGTCACCCCACAAACTAACCTACCACTTTGATCCATGCAAGATAATTAAAGGGTGGATTCTACCAATCTTGAAGACCCAAGTCAACATAAAATCATCGCCTTTACTTTTATATATTTTCCACATATAATAATTCAACCCAGTAAACATGTCAAGAAAATTTGAAATGGGATTTCCAATAGGGCTCCCTACCCAAATCTACTCTTTCTGATGATGACAACGGTAGAGTTTCCTTCGTACCTTGCACTAGGGAATCCACATGAAACCTACCCTAAATATCAAGATATTTTCCAGCCTAGATCTGAATTTTATGCCACCTCTACAAGGGGTACCATACTCTAAATATTTTGGCACCACTTTGCAAAGGATCAAGAATGAAAAGAGAAGTTTCTCAATAAACTTTTCCCAACGTCAGGTTAGTTGGAACTTGAGACTAAAAAGGGAAATTTATCCCTCTTATGACATAAATGAAAAACCAACCAATAGAAGAGAAGAGAAATATACCTACATATATTCATAAGGTATTGTCCAACTGACTAAGACCTTGGAGGAAATATTCCCTCCAAATTGAGATCCCTTCTCATTGCAAGCCCAAATTGGCAAGAAAGTTTGTCGATCTATTCTCTTCTCTAAAAGTGCATTTCACATTTACTTCCTCCAGATATTGGATGATCCTTTTGAATTTTAAAATCATGTTTGATATGTTTCATCTAGGGGTTTGGGATCCATTCACCAAATTAACGATGTTTAAATAATTACTTTCAATGATAACGTTTTTGCAATTTAGTAATTCAAGATTAGAAGTTCCTTGGAAAAGTTCTCTAGCCTCTATAAAATGGCTTGTCTAAACATCCAAATTTTTAGAGAAGGCTACAAGGATATCTCCTTTTTAATTCCTAAACAAGGCCCCAACTATTTCTTTCCAAATATTTTCTTTTGACATCACATCAAAGTTAAGCTTGATCCATCTAAGGGGTTCCCATTTTTTTTGTGCTCTAATGTTGGACCTTGGTTGTTCCACATCATTACCTCTAGTTTAGAAACCTAATTTCAACTTTAAATCTATCTCCTTCTTAATATTCCAATCACATCTAGATGTAGGATTGAGATATTCTCCATCACAGTTGAGATTTATCTAAAGCAGACTAAGGTCACATCCCTTTTGGAATTTTTAAATGCTTGATTGTTTTTTTCCTTCTAAATAATCCATAGTAAATGGGGTAAGTTGAAGGACCAAAACACATGCAAATAAGGGATAGATAAGGGGGGATCCCAAATATCACATAGATTATACACGTTGTTTGGGGGAATCTAGCAAATCCCCAAAGAATTCAAGTAATACAACATGACCAAGGAGAATGGACATTAAGAAAATAGATGAAGGGAAGATTCAATGAAAGCACCATAGAGATAATATCTATTAGGGATAAAAAAATGTATTTTTATAGATTATCAATAGTGAGGATCTTATTATGCTTAACAAGCCAAAATAAGAAATTAATATTAGGAGTGAGGTCTCTGAGCCAGAGTTTTTGGTAGGGAAACAAAGAGAGGGAGTTGTCATCTAAAAAGAAGTATGTAGACTTCACAAAAAAGGAACCATCCTTCTCTCCTTTCCAAAATAAAGAATAATCTTCATCATTTTTCTTGATAACTTGTAATTTTAAGATGTCCAATATAAGACTCAAAGCCTCTTCCTCCACCTGAGATAATCCAATGATTGAAAAGGATTTCAAAATTTTCCTCCCATTGAGGGAGTTAATGAAATCAACCACCTTATCTCCAAAATATTACCTCGCAATTGGTTCCACAACAACAAAATTGAGGTAATAGGTAAGGGGGAAATCCAAAATCCAAGGATCCTCCTAGAAGTCTATAATATTTCCATAACCCAAGTTCTAGATATATACCTTCAATATTGTGGATCTTGATTTGATTATTCTAATCCAAAAAGAAGATCCTAAGGAGGGGATGGGGTTCAATCATTTTTTTACCATTTTTTGGTCAAAAATATAGCACCCAGGGGTATAGACCAATGACAACATCAAATGACCATTGCCAAGGTAGGATGATTGATCTTCGAAGAAGGTTGGTTCCTTATCGAGGTCCTAGATACCTATGTCGTGAATAAGGAAAGGGAAAAGGAAATAAAAGAGAGGTCATAACTAGAAATCATAAGGATGGGTTATGACCACATCAATATGCATGCACCCTCAACATCGTCGATTGCAAACACATGTGAAGAACACAAGCTTATACTGAGAGGGGGGGTGAACAATATAGCACCCACTTTTTACTTTCTTTCCAAACCAATATCAATTAATGTCCTTAATTGCAATAACCAAATATAGCAGTGTGCATTAATAACTCAGATAGCAATAGTAAGCAAGAGCACAAGTCACCACACACAATTGAGACACAAGATTTAACGTGGTTCCCCCAATGTGGGGTACTCCACAAGATAATATCCTTATAATATTTCACACAAAAATAAGGATCCTTATCCAATACAATGATTACTTTGATCTGCTCAAAGCTAGGCAATACACTGATCTGCTCAGGTAGGCAATCCACTGATCTGCTCAGCTAGGCAACACATTGATCTACTTAGGTAGGCAATCCATTGATCTGCTCAACTAGGCAACACACTGATCTACTCAGGTAGGCAATCCACTGATCTACTCAAGCTAGGCAACACACTGATCTACTCAAGTAGGCAATCCAACTAACCGACAACCAGACACCACTAGACCCCACTCAACTATCTCCAAATCTACTCAACAAGCTCACACAGAACTTGTCCAAATATGCTCAACAAGCTCACACAGAACTTGTCCAAATATGCTCAACAAGCTCACACAAAACTTGTCCAAATCTGCTCAACAAGCTCACACAGAACTTGTCCAAATATACTCAACAAGCTCACATAGAACTTGTCCAAATATGCTCAACAAGCTCACACAAAACTTGTCCAAATCTGCTCAACAAGCTCACACAGAACTTGTCCAAATCTGCTCAACAAGCTCACAAAGAACTTGCTCCAAATTTCAAATCTGTCCACAAATCTATCTCACAAACTATCCCAAAAGCCTTCTCAAGGCTCAATCAATCATGCACAAAAATTGCCACAAATCTGTCCAAAAATCTATCCCAAAGACCTTCTCAAAGGCTCAACCAATCATGCTCAAGTAGCATTCAAATCTCATCCACAAATCTACAAAGGCAAGGCTCAATGATGAACTCAACAATGAATGGCAAAGCACTCTACAATGGATGACAACAATGATCCACAATGATCTCAACTCAAATCAATCTCAACTCAACTCAAGTCAACTCATAGAAGCATAAAGAGAATTGTTAGAGACTCAATATGTTCTAAGCTCAATCTCAACTCAAATCAGAATTATAGAATAGTTTGTTTCATGGAACTTGAACAATCACTTCACACATCACTTGACTAGGCTCAATCAACTCAACTCAACCAATCATCACAAGAGACATCTCTTTCTCACAAAACCCTAGTCCAAGCATGTATCAACCAACTCAAATGTTTCCAACAATGCTCAACCACAAATCTCACATAACAATGATACTCATGTTCTTTTCAAGTTCTTTGCATAACCAATGGGCTTCAACAACTATGCTTATAAAACAAGGTTTAAACACAACTCTCAAACCAGAAAACCTTGAAGCATTCAACCAACCACTTTCGAAAAGGAAACCACAATCAATCCTTTTCTCTCCAATGATATTTCAGAAATCAACCACCATAATCAATCAATAGGAGAATGTGCCCATACCTTTTATGAAGATGAAGAAACCTCTTTGGAAATCTGCCACACTCAACAAACTTCTTTTTCAACTTTCAACAAGGGTTAGAGATCATGATTAATATCACAACAACAATATCCAAATAACACCTTATCACTCCTACTCAACAAAATGCATCATGTCCCCTTATGAAAGAATTAATCACTTTTGAAAAAGAACAAAACAACCTTCACTTTTGAACCCCTTTACAAAAATAGAAATATCTCTTTACATACACCTTATTTCTCCCTCTAAGCAAGTTAATCAAATAGCCCTCGAAATAAGCTTTCCAACGATATATAATATGATATACTTCTAAAAGGAAAATCACCAGAAATCTCTCTTTTTCTCAACATGCATCACAACCCTTATCTCTCCTAGGGCAACCTTAGAAAAATAAAATATTAGGAAAAATTATTAACTTGCCTTTGTCCTCAGTGGGATTCGATCCCTGGTCATTGCCCCTGCACCACTCTAACCATGGTGCCAACAACCACGTGAGCCAACCGCTCACATAGAATAGTGAGCGCAAACCTTCTATTTGTTTGCTCCGAGCGTGTCCTCAAACACCACGTGCGCCAAAAGAGTCCTCCCTTTCACTTTGCAAAACCAGCACCGACGGGATTCAAACTTCGGATCTGCTAGCGCTTCAACACCTTACGTGCCTTCCTCTTGCCGCTAGGCCACAAGCACCTACGGTGCTTGGTAAGGGACCTCCCTTACTTTTATTGCCTCCTTTCTCCGTTGGATTCGAACGAGCTACGATGCCTTTGCTCCCTCTTCGAACGAACACCCTTTGCACACTCTTTAACACGTTGGCACCTTTCGCTCCCTTAGCAATTCGAATGCATCACCATCATCGAGGACATTAGGGTTCAATCAAAACATTTGGTGGCATATTTATATATGCCTTCCTCCTTTCTTTTGACGTCGGTGCTATAAATTAAACTTTAATATTATATGCCTCCTCCTTTCTTTTGACGTCGACGCTATAAATTAACTTTTAATTTTAAATTTAAATTTAAATTTTAAATAATTAAAATTTAAACTTAAATATTTAAAATTAAATATCTCCATCATCGGGGCACCTTTTTCGATGAAACGAAAAGCCAACCTGGGTTTTAAGAAAAACCCATTTCAAATATGCCATCCATGGTTTTAAATAAAACCTTTTATTTTGCCTGCCTTGGTTTTCACAAAAACCCTGTATATATCCATGCTTTCCAAAATATCATAAATGCTTATTTATGAAATACTTTGGCCACCAAAACTCAATGTGATCCATGTGACATCAATGACAACATAAAATACCTCAAATTTCCAACAATCTCCCCCTTTGTCATTGATGGCAACACCTCTAATGCAAATCACCACAGTCACTGCAAAAACCATTTATGAGAATCAAAGTTGCTCCCCCTGACTCAATACTCTCTTTGGAGGCTGCTCCCCCTAACTCAATGCTCTCTTTGGAGGCTTCTCCCTTACTCAAATCTCTCCCCCTTTGACATCAATGGCAAAAGGGACACCTATGGGGCTAAAAGATATGACTCTTAAGCTTAGCCCCCTCACCACCTTCTCTCTTGAGGTGATTAATTTTGGGGTGGGAGTACTTTTACTCCCATATTACATTGTTTCTTTCCTCTATCAACTTCCTTCCATGTTTTCTTGATATCCTTCTCTTGATGAATTACTTGATCTTCTTGTCTAGAACCTGGTTTGACCTTCTTGCCTTGAACCTATTTGGAATTGAGTCCTACACCATTTTGCAATATGTCCAAAGTTATTGCAATTAAAACACTTGATATTGTAGCCTTTGGATGGTGCCCAAATCCTGAAATTTTCCTTGAAATAATTTCCATATCCATTCCTTTCTTGAACCCTGTATTGTGAAGCTCTATTTTCATGACCATTATGACCATGACTTCTGAATTGTGTAGCTCTAAAACCAAAACCATTTTTCTCATTTTCTTTGCACTGAGAAGCTCTATGACCAATCCTGTTGCATAAGAAGCAATGTCCCTAAAAACCATACCTTCTTCCTTTGAAGTTTCTTCTAGAAAAATCAAACTTCTTTGATCCATGGACCCTGTAGTGTATAGCCCTGTGTCCAAATCCATTACAAGAAAAACAATGTCCTTGAAAAGCCCTTTGTTCATGCCTTGGTTCCTCATACCTTTCTTGACCATTATCCTTATGATCATTTTCAACTTGTGCATTGCATCCTTGAACCTTCTTTGTAGTATCTAAATCCTTTTCCTTAGTTTCTTCCTTGCTTTCTTATTCAAGAATTTCTTTTCCTTTTGAACTTGATTCACCTATCTCAAAATAAGATCCAAACTGAATATTTGGAGCCATAGGAACTTTGGAACTTTCTTTATAAAACTTAGGTGCTTCCTTGCTTTCATATTTAAGAACTTCCTTTCCTTTTGAGTGTGATTCTTTTTGGAAGTGAGATACGACCTTAAAATAAGTTTCCACTCCTTTTTGAACCTTTTCATCTAACGTGTCATGTCTTGTCATTATTACCCTTAGTTCTTCATTCATCCTTTCTTCTATTCTTTTTGCATTTTGAAGCTCTTCTCTAAGATTACTGATTGTCTGAAGTAGTTCTTCTCTGATTTTGACATCTGTTCGAATCTTGTTTTCAAGATTTTTGTATTCTTCTTTTAGCCTTTTGACTTCTGATTTTTGTTTTCTTGGCTCATCCTCTTCCTTTTTTATTACCAAAAGTGAGACTTCTTTATCTTCATTGTTACTGAGATCATTATCATCTTCTATAGCAAACAAACTCTCATGATTTCTTTGACCATGCATGTTTCCTTGATGTGTCATCTCATCTTCACTATCACTGAATCCATTGCAATATCCTGATCTGTGATCTCTTTGACCACACACAAAGCATTGTTCTCTTTCACCTTCTATTCCAAGGAATAGATGTTCTTCCTTTTCATCATCTGACTTGTCTCTATCATTGTGATCTGAGCTATCACTTGCTTCTACAATGTAGTAAGATTTCTTTACCTTACAAAAATTTTTCTTCTTCTCATACCTATTTTGCTTGTATCTGTCATCTTTGTCATGCTTATGCTTTCCATATTCTTTTCTTCTGTGACCCTATTTTTCATCATCACTATTTTCTTCATGTGGACACTTGTGTGCATAGTGACCAAGATCACCACACTTGTAGCATCTGACTTTCCTCATATCCCTGAAATTCCTTGAGTCCTTATTCCTTTTGATGAAGTTAGCTTCCTCATCATTAACTGGATCTCTATCTATCTCTGGAACCTTCCCTTTCTCTTTCTCTGAAGCCTTGAATGCAATCTCTTTTATTGGAACCTGATGCTTACTCACCCTCATCTCATAAGTTGTGAGAGTTCCTTGTAGTTCTTCCATTGTTAGCTTGTTGATATCCATTGTTTCTTCTATTGCTGAAACCTTTGCATCATACTTCATGGGAAGTGATCTCAAAACCTTTTGAGTAACTTCTGATTCTTTCATCTCAAATCCTAGGCCTCTCATGGTGTTAGTAATCTCATCAACTCGAAGTAAAAACTTTGCAATATCTTCAGAATCTTCCATTTTCAATTCCTCAAATATTTTTCTATGAGTTTGTAGTTTTGACAACTTTACCTTGGAATCTCCTTCATAAGTATTCCGCAACTTGGTCCACATTTCATTAGCTGAATTACATACCATGACCTTTGCAAAATCTATCTCACATAGCCCACTCAAAATATAATTTATTGCCCTTGCATTGATCTCAACCAATTTCTTGATAGTCTTATCTACCTCGGGATCACCTTCAACCTTATACTCTTTTTCAACCATCTGCCATACCTCATATCCTTGTGATATCAAGTAGTTCTTCATTCTCATGCTCCAGAAAGCATAATTGTTACCATCAAATAATGGTGCCTTATTTGTAGATGATCCATTCTATGAAGCCATATGTGTTCTTGTAGAATCTGCCCTCAAGTTGTTAGCCTTTTCGAAGGAACCCACTCTGATACCAATTGAAGAACACAAGCTTATACTAAGAGGGGGGTGAACAATATAGCACCCACTTTTTACTTTCTTTCCAAACCAATATCAATTAATGTCCTTAATTGCAATAACCAAATATAGCAGTGTGCATTAATAACTCAGATAGCAATAGTAAGCAAGAGCACAAGTCACCACACACAATTGAGACACAAGATTTAACATGGTTCCCCCAATGTGGGGTACTCCACAAGATAATCTCCTTATAATATTTCACATAGAAATAAGGATCCTTATCCAATACAATGATTACTTTGATCTACTCAAATCTAGGCAATACACTGATCTACTCGTAGGCAATCCACTGATCTTCTCAGCTAGGCAACACACTAATCTTCTTAGGCAATCCATTGATTCTTCTAGGCAACACATTGATCTACTCGGTAGGCAATCCACTGATCTACTCAAGCTAGGCAACACACTGATCTACTCAGGTAGGCAATCCACTAATCTGCTCAGCTAGGCAACACACTGATCTGCTTAGGTAATACCTCAGTCTAAATTCAACTCCATTTTCCAAATCTGCTCAACAAGCTCACATAGAACTTGTCCAAATCTGCTCAACAAGCTCACACAGAACTTGTCCAAATCTTCTCAACAAGCTCACACAAAACTTGTCCAAATCTGCTCAACAAGCTCACATAGAACTTGTCCAAATATGCTCAACAAGCTCACACAGAACTTGTCCAAATCTGCTCAACAAGCTCACATAGAACTTGTCCAAATCTACTCAACAAGCTCACACATAACTTGTCCAAATATGCTCAACAAGCTCACACAAAACTTGCTCAAATTCCAAATATCCACAAATCTATCCCAAAAGCCTTCTCAAGGCTCAATCAATCATACACAAAAACTACCACAAATCTATCCAAAAATCTATCCCAAAGACCTTCTCAAAGGCTCAACCAATCATGCTCAAGTAGCATTCAAATCTCATCCACAAATATACAAAGGCAAGGCTCAATGATGAACTCAACAATGAATGGCAAAGCACTCTACAATGGATGACAACAATGATCCACAATGATCTCAACTCAAATCAATCTCAACTCAACTCAAGTCAACTCATAGAAGCATAAAGAGAATTGTTAGAGACTCAATATGTTCTAAGCTCAATCTCAACTCAAATCAGATTTATAGAATAGTTTGTTTCATGGAACTTGAACAATCACTTCACACATCACTTGACTAGGCTCAATCAACTCAACTCAACCAATCATCACAAGAGACATCTCTTTCTCACAAAACCCTAGTCCAAGCATGTATCAACCAACTCAAATATTTCCAACAATGCTCAACCACAAATCTCACATAACAATGATACTCATGTTCTTTTCAAGTTCTTTGCATAACCAATGGGCTTCAACAACTATGCTTATAAAACAAGGTTTAAACACAACTCTCAAACCAGAAAACCTTGAAGCATTCAACCAACCACTTTCTAAAAGGAAACCACAATCAATCCTTTTCTCTCCAATGATATTTCAGAAATCAACCACCATAATCAATCAATAGGAGAATGTGCCCATACCTTTTATGAAGATGAAGAAACCTCTTTGGAAATCTGCCACACTCAACAAACTTCTTTTTCAACTTTCAACAAGGGTTAGAGATCATGATTAATATCACAACAACAATATCCAAATAACACCTTATCACTCCTACTCAACAAAATGCATCATGTCCCCTTATGAAAGAATTAATCACTTTTGAAAAAGAACAAAACAACCTTCACTTTTGAACCCCTTTACAAAAATAGAAATATCTCTTTACATACACCTTATTTCTCCCTCTAAGCAAGTTAATCAAATAGCCCTCGAAATAAGCTTTCCAACGATATATAATATGATATACTTCTAAAAGGAAAATCACCAGAAATCTCTCTTTTTCTCAACATGCATCACAACCCTTATCTCTCCTAGGGCAACCTTAGAAAAATAAAATATTAGGAAAAATTATTAACTTGCCTTTGTCCTCAGTGGGATTCGATCCCTGGTCGCTGCCCCTGCACCACTCTAACCATGGTGCCAACAACCACGTGAGCCAACCGCTCACATAGAACAGTGAGCGCAAACCTTCTATTTGTTTGCTCCGAGCGTGTCCTCAAACACCACGTGCGCCAAAAGAGTCCTCCCTTTCACTTTGCAAAACCAACACCGATGGGATTCGAACTTTGGATCTATTGGCGCTTCAACACCTTACACGCCTTCCTCTTGCCGCTAGGCCACAAGCACCTACGGTGCTTGGTAAGGGACCTCCCTTACTTTTATTGCCTCCTTTCTCCGTTGGATTCGAACGAGCTGCGACGCCTTTGCTCCCTCTTCGAACGAACACCCTTTGCACACTCTTTAACATGCTGGCACCTTTCGCTTCCTTAGCAATTCGAACGCATCACCATCATCGAGGACATGGAGTTAAATCAAAACATTTGGTGGCATATTTATATATGCCTTCCTCCTTTCTTTTGACGTCGATGCTATAAATTAAACTTTAATATTATATGCCTCCTCCTTTCTTTTGACGTCAATGCTATAAATTAAATTTAAATTTTAAATAATTAAAATTTAAACTTAAATATTTAAAATTAAATATCTCCATCATCGGGGCACCTTTTTTGATGAAACGAAAATCCAACCTGGGTTTTAAGAAAAACCCATTTCAAATCTGCCATCCATGGTTTTAAATAAAACCTTTTATTTTTCCTGCCTTGGTTTTCACAAAAACCCTGTATATATCCATGCTTTCCAAAATATCATAAATGCTTATTTATGAAATACTTTGGCCACCAAAACTCAATGTGATCCATGTGACATCAATGACAACATAAAATACCTCAAATTTCCAACAACAAGCATACTACCTAACATGCCACCCAACCAGGTTCTCACTTAGCAATTGATATAGCGAGCTAAAAGCTAATTCCAGGACCAAAGGACGGGTGCATGAAATTCAAGATTAAAAATTAGAGCACTTCCATTTGACCAATTTTCTTATAGAAATAAACCCCCAACCCAATTGTAAATACGAATTCCATAACTACCGAGTAGACCCCATAAAATCTAGTTTAGCAGAATTAAATGAGAATCACTCAAGTAGCCAAAGCATAAATAAGCATTCACATTCAACACAAAATGTAAGAACGAGATTGGAAACCAAATAGTAGTATTCTTGTATTCACATAGCAATGATAAGTGTTACATGGAAATTGTAATGGCCAAAGATCCACCCTTGGGAATGACCATCATTCCACTATTTATAGAAACTTACAATAAATTCAAAATTCAAATGTTAAAGACACTAGGCAGGAAGATCTTGCTAAAGTAGACTGATTCTTATATGGTACTCTACTCCTTGGGATCATGGTGGCTATTTGAAAGAGGTTAGGTGCATTCACATCATTCTAGACCTTTGATTATTTTGACATGGTTATTGAGACATTAATTTTCATCTACTTTACCCCTTCAAATAGTTGGTGGATCATGTTTGGAAGCATGTGCTTTTAATTACCACCTTCGCACCCATTGTCCTTTCTTACTATAGTAGCTATGATCATTAATGCTCTAGGTGGGAGATCCCGATGCTTCCTAGGTGGACGATGGGTCTGACATGGAGGAGAGGTTAGAACCTTGTCCAAAATGTAAATTATGACTAGGGTGGTGTTTTAGATGAGGTCCACCCTATTGACTTCCTTAAAGTGCCACCCTTCAAAGTTTCACCCATATTATAGTTCCAGATTTTTTCCCAACTAATGGGCGGGGTTTGTAGTATCTGCCCAAATGATTGGCATAAATGTCTACCCATCTAGTAGGTGGAAGTTTGGAATAGTTCCACCTTACATTAGGCCTCCAATATCTTCCCGACCTTTTATTTGTCCATTCAAACCATCTTCTTCCTTAGCGAACCTTTGTGACTTCTTACTCAGCTATCACTGGGAACTTCCACCTACTTATTTTTCATTGTTGCCCATCAGTATTTATCATCCACCCAACATTTTATGCTTGAAAATATTTGGCCAATTTTATGAAGCATCATATTTAAAAAAGAAAATTTGGTGAAGAGGTGCAAAATCTCACCCAGACTCTTGGCAACTCACAGGGGTTTTCCATATCATGCAAAGACAAGGACCTAGAAAAACTAGGAATCATGACATCCAAAATTGAGAGACAAAGAACAAGAGGAAACAACAAAGAGGAAATAAATATGCACAAACAATAAAAACTGAGGGAGGCAACGGGACACAAAGGAAAATTAGAAGAAGTGATACACTTAACACGATGGAACATTAATAGGAAGCAGGGAATGGGGATAGAAAGTGGAGATGACACGAAAAAGAAAGCCAAAAAGAAACAAAAAGAAGAGATAATAAAAGAAGCATCAAGAGCATATGGAGGAAGGATAGCAACCCAAATAGTTGTAGGAAAAAAAGGTAAGGGAAATATGGAAGAAACGAAAATGCAGAGAATGGGGAAGACACGAAAGAAAAAGCAACCAGAGGCCCCTCATGTGAAACTGATAGGACGCAAACCCTACTACAAAAGGCACTACCATGGATCAAATCCCCATATACATAGCCCACCAAGGAACTGAAACATTCCAAGAGTAGATAGATTGCCAATGATATTCACATCTCTTGCCATAGGTATTATTTTTACACAATGTAGCAAGGACCCTCTTTTACTAACTGCTATCCACTAGAATGCCATTCTACTTCAATTCTACTTTACAACTTATACTTCCTGACCAAACCTATAGCTATAGATATGACACTATTTATAACATGTTTACCCCTACTTTGTGCTTACAATTTTCTATATATATCAGGGTGGTGGATCTGTCCTGCGAGTTCTAATATTCTCTTCATGTAATTCCCAAGGATGAGATAAGAGGCCTTGGTAATTTCTTGGTTGCATCCATTGGGCTATGGGGTCATCATAACAAAAAACAAACAAGAGAGGAAAAAAACTAGGTAGAAAATGAAGAAACAAAAGAAAAATGTTATATTTCCAAGATAGATTGGAGAACCTCACATGCTCCCTTCTTTGTTACTTCTGGCACCTTGGCTAGGTGGCAGTTCATCATAGGAGTGTTTCCCTTGTAAGTCATAGGTTTAATGATGATGCTTAGATAGAACAACCATGTTTAACACAAAATATTTAATTTACTTTCCATGTATTTACACAAAGTTATCATGTGTCGGGCATGCTTGAGTTGAGGATTCGGTTCTTCACCCTGTGAACCTATAGTGGCCAAACCAGATTACATTGTATTTGAGTTGCTACTTATATTCCACCTGGAACCATCCATAGTGGCTCAAATTGTGATTAGGTCATGATTATTATTATTTTTTTGCCTGAGCACCTTGGTACTTAGGTTATCAAAAATGGTAACTAATTTTACCACACTCTTTTACCTAACTTGTGTTGGAATGTCAAGTGATTGACTCCAATGTTGCTCCTTTTCAATACTATTATGCTATTCCAGTATCACAATTTGTTCTTTCGTCATTGGGTCTTGGTTGCTACATCCTCCAATGTACTCATATCATGAGTCTTCCTGTATCTCGGGTTTATCTAGTAGATTACATTGGAGTACGTGGATGCCATGGTGTTCCTTATTCTGAGGTGGTCCCATTACCTGACATGGTACAAGCATTGTTGTGGTGATGCTTGTGCAAGGCTATAATGACCACAATTTCCATAATAGCACCCGCTCTTCTATGATAGCTTCCTCATAAAGTTGGGGGAATACATTTTTCCTGGATTATGATAGGAGGAGAGAAATATTTGAGCTGAAGGTCTAGATATAGAAAATATATGCTTGGATGAATGATGGTAGGAGTAAATAGCAAATTCTCTTCCAACTTCTATCAAAAAGGATGTTGAAGTCTGCCACACCTTCAAGAGGGTTCCTCTTGATAAATGTGAAATTATTTAATAGCTAAAAGATATTCTCAGGTTTACCAAATGTATCCAGGAGGGGCTCGATCAAGTTTTCCCATGAGGAGATACTCCAATGCTGAAAAAGTTTTATACCAAAGTAATGCTCTACCTTCGAGAGAGGAAACAAGCAACCTGGTCATCACATCTTCGTGCATGATATTATGAAGGGTGTCCAGGGAAGCCACATTTTCTAAGTGCTCCTTCATAACTCTTCTAATGCCATCATATTTTTACAAGGCATCAAGAGTAGCCTCTAGGACATTAAGAGGTCCTACAAATCAAGGAGATTAAGAGGTCCCACATCATTCTATGAAGGAAAACTAAACCGAGCCATTGAATTGATGGTTTATCAGACCCTGTGGATATTATTGCTAGGTTGGAATAGCCAGATGAACATATTTTCTTTGTTGATGAGGTCAAAGCTGCTCATCAACCCTTGAGTCCTCTAGGATCTAGAATTATTTTTGGTACAGTGAATGAGGCAACTAGTCATATGATTTGGATTATCTACATAGAGGAGTAACCAAGTGAATTTTGCAAGATATGGGTAAACTAGAGCATCACCAAGGTTTTATTTCCAAAAACATAAAGACTTTATGAGTCTCCAACAGAGTCACCAAAAAATATTGGTCAAAAATACAACACCAAGGGGCATGGATCGGTGCCAACATTGAACGGCCACCACCAAGGCAAGGTGATCGATCTCTTAAGAAGGTTGGTTCCTTATCGGGGTCCTAGCTACCTATGCCATAAATAGAGAAAGAAAAAAGAAAATAAAAGGGAGGCCATATCTAGAACTCACAAGGATGGGTTATGAATACATCAAGACGCATGCACCCACCCTCAACGCCACCAGCTACGAACACAAGCATACTACCTAACATGCCACCCAACCAATTTCTTACTTAGTGATTGACACAATGGACTAAAAGTGAATTCTAGGATCAGAGGATGGGTGCATGAAATCCAGGATTCAAAATTAGAGTGCTCTTGTTCAACCAGTTTTTTTCAAAAATAAAGCCCCAAGCCAATTGTAAATACGAATTCTAGAAATATCGAGTAGACCCCATGAAATCCATTTTAGCAAGATTAAATGAGAATAACTTAAGTAGATAAAGCATAAATAAGCATTCACATTCAACACAAAATGTAAGAACGATATTCGAAACCACACAGTAATATTCTTGTATTTACATAGTAATGATAAGTGTTACATGGAAATTGTAATGGCCAAAGAGCTACCCTTGGGAATGACTAACATTCCACCATTTATAGAAAGATTAAAATGAATTAAAAATTTAAACATTAAATATTCTAAGCAAGAAGATCTTGTTGAAGTAGACTAATTCTTGTCTAGTACTCTACTCCTTAGGATTATGGTGGTTGTTCATAGGGGGTTAGATTCATCTGTGACATTCTATACCTTTGATTGTTTTGACATTAATGTTGAGCCATTAATTTTCTACTTTACCCATTCAAACAGTCGATGGGTCACCTTTGAGAGCGTGTGATTTGAATTACCACCTTTGTGCCCATTGTCCTTTCATACTATAGTAGCTATGGTCATTAAAGCTCTAGGTGGGAGATCCTGATGCTTCCTAGGTGGATGGTGGGTTTGACATGGAGGGAAGGTTGGAACCTCATCCAAAATGTAATTTATGACTAGGGTGGTGTTTTAGATGAGGTACCCCCTACTGGATTCCCTAATTTTTTCCCTCCAAATTTTCATCCATATTCCAGCTTTGGAATTTTTCCTAGTTGATGGGTAAGGTTTGTAGTATCTACCCAACTAACTGGAAAAAATTTCCACCCATCTAGTGGGTGGGGGTTTGGAATAGTTCTGAATTACAATAGGCCTCCGATATTCACTCGACCTTTTATCCGCCCATAAGAGCCATCTTCTTCCATGGTGGACCTTTGTGACTTCTTACTCAACTATCACTGGGAACTTCTACCTACTTATTTTTTGTCATTGCCCATCAGTCTTTATCATCCACCTAACATTTTACGCTTGAAAATATTTGGCCAATTTTATGAAGCATCATATTTCAAAAAGAAAAGTGGGTGAAGAGGTGCAAAATCTTATCCACACTATTTTTCATGTATTTTTATGATAGGATATGCACCCATCCCACATTATCTTTGTGAACCAACCTCAAAACTTGATTGGCCATAAGGTTTTTATTCATATGAATCAATTTCTTGAACCCTAGCCTCCCATTTTCCTTTTTGCTACACAGCTGCTCCCATGAAACAAGAGGGAATATTTTCCTTACCTCTGAAATCGACCAAAGAAAGGTCTTCTAGATGTGTTCAATTTTTTGTATGATTTTTCAAAGAAACTTGAATAGAGATAAAAAAATATAGAAACACTCTAAACAATAGTTTTAACTAGTAAGGCATTTCTTGCTTTACTAAGGAGGACACCTTTCCAACCATATAAATTTCTCTAAATTCTTTCTACTACTAGATCCCAAAGACTCTTTTTAATCCTACCTTTACAAAGGGGTATCCTAAGATACACAGAAGGAAACATAGTAATTTCACATCCCAGGATGTGATCAATCTTCCTTTTCCTTGAAAGAGGGGTGTTGAGGAAGAAAATATTACTCTTAAAGAAGTTAATTTTATGACCTACAACTTTTTCAAAGAAAAGAAGGATTTTATTTACCACTTTGTCTTGGGGAATAGAGGTAATAAAGGAAAGGAGAGTATCATCCATAAATTGATGTTGAGATATGGGTTCCAAGGGTAGTACAAGTCTAATACCTTCAATATCAATATTTACTGTAATAGACCTACCCAACACCTCAACCATCATGATGAAAATATACACAAAGAGAGGACCCCCGTGGTGTATGTCTTTGTAGCTCTAGAAATAGCCAATAGGAGACACATTCATGATGATAAAAAAATTATGGATGAGATATAGGCTTTGACTGGATTCAACCACTAATGATTGAAGCCAAATTTATTTATTACTTTTAAAAGAAAATCCCATGGAACTTTATCATATGCTTTATTCATGTTAAGTTTGAGGAATATCCTTGGTCTGTTACTCTTATCCATAGAATGGATCAGCTCATGGATTGCTATAATCCCATCCAAAATTTGCCTTCCTACCAAAAACCACCCTGAGCTTTGATCAATTAAGAGGGACAAAAATATTTTAACTCTATTATCCAAAGCTCTGGTCAAGATTTTGAAAATGTTGTTTCCAAGGATATGCTAGTATTTCTAGAAGAAGGAATCCATTCTGCCCAAGAGATTTCAAGCCATCCATATAGAAAGCATCACTTTTGATCTCCTCATCAATGAAAGGTCTATTTAATAACAAATTCACATCTTTTGATACTAGAGGGAGGATATTACACACGATCTCTCTCTCAGCCAACCCCTTACCTGCAACCCTTTCACAGAGGAGGTATTTAATTTTTTTTACAAATTTAGATCTAATTTCCTAAATATCCATATATTTAGAACCATATACTTTAGTGATATCCCTAATTTTGTTGGAACTTATGTGCCTTAGAGTGGAAGTGTTGAAAACTTAGTATTTATGTCCCCTTCCTTAAGCCAAATAGCCCTTGATTTTTTCCTCCACAACAACTTTTTGCTAGAAAAAATGTTATGGAATTCTACTAGGAGCATTCTAGCCTTGTATTTGGTTTCCACTGATAGATCTCCTAATTCAACATAAGAATTAATTTCCTTTAATTGGATTTTTAGGGTTTCCTTATTTTGAAAAATATACCCGAAAACATTTTTGTTTCAAACTTTTAGATTAGATTTGATAAATTTGAGCTTGGAACAAATTTCACAAATAAGAGAGCTTGAGAACTTCTAATACCACCACTCTCTAATCCTAGTTTCTAATTCTAGGTGTTGAAATCACATAGCTTCTAATCTAAATAACCTAGAAAAATATGGAATTTCATAGTTTCTCAAACAAAAGCAGGTTATGATCTGATCCTACCTTAATGAGAGAACAAAGAGAGGTACCCCAAAAAGTGAAAGGTCTTCTTGATAGATAAGGACCCTATCCAGTATTATCTATATAAATTAGTTTCCCATCCTCCTATTACTCCATGCAAACCTAGAGCCTTTCAGCTCCAAATCCATAAGCTTGTTCAAATTAACAATAGAAGAAAAATCCTCCATTCCTTTGGAAACTAAGGCAATTCCCTATTTATTGTTAGATTGTCAAGCATAGATTTGTAATATCTAGCTAGAATCCAAATTTAATTTCTTTTTATAGATCTCAAAGAAGACTAGAGTTGGTTCCTATTAGGGCTAGAATTTGGACTGTAGATGTTAGACATAACCCATATACACCCAATTTCCTTGCAATAAAATAGGATATTGATAATTCTATTAGAGGTCAAAATAATCAAACCATTTAACTTCTTGGAATACCAAAGATATATGAGACCCCTAGATGCCCCTTGAGCCAAGCTAGCAATAAAACCTACATCTTTCCAAACCACTTTTCTAATAACATCAAAATTATAATCCTCCACTTTGGTTTCCTGAAGAAGGATGATATCAGGTAAAATATATTTTCTAAGAGAATCTAAAATTCTCTTCTTGGAATTCCGATTAAGCCCTCTTATATTCTAGGATAATAAATTCATTTGTGGGTTTTGGGGTTGGGCCTCTTTCCCCCAAAAACATTTTGGGAGGGCTGATAAAAGAAGTCTAGCTTTAACTACTTCACTCTAGAATCCTTTCCACCCTCAACCTTCAGCATGGGATGAGAACCATTTGTAATTTCAAACCTCATCTCCCTTTTCCTTAGGGTTTTATTTGGGGACTTCCCCACTTTCCTCTCTACCCCAACATCAATATCTTCCTTTTTGTGACGATAAATTTTGGGAATAAGAGAACCCTTCTCCAAGCAAGGATTTGAGGATCCAACTTATGGATCAAAATCTAGAGAAGCCTCCATCTCAAGATGACCAACTCCTAAAGGCTCATCCCCTGAAATAACATATTGCATTCCAAGGAAATAAAAGGAATTTTGAAGAAAATAATTTGGAATTAGAACCTTTGTTAAGATATCGGAAGGTCTAACTTGGAAAATTTGGCACTGATTTCCCTCCATAACTAAAATAGTGGACTACACTAGGTTACTATCCTTCTGCAAAGTTTCGTTCATCCCTATATCCTAGGTCTCTGATAGATTTTTTCTTGAAACTACCTCCTTTGCTACCAGAGTATCAACCTCTGCCAGAGAAGAGTCCTTCACCTGGTCACTATTAGCAACAACCTTAATGCCTCCCCTAGATTGATTTTCCCATCTTTTATGTTTCTTGGGTGGATATACCACCTAGGGACTTCCTCACCCATATCTTTCACCCTTCCATATTTTTATTGGAAGGGAAAAGTGCCACACTATGGCCAACACCTCTACACTTGGAGCACACATTGGATCTATTATCACATTTAATGGGATGGATACATGGACCCAATTCTAAAATGAGCTCAATAGAAGATGGTAGATCTGACTCTAGATCTGCCATAACACACATCCTAGCAAAAATCATCCTTGATTTTGCTTTGGTCATCGATTCAATCAAAATGATGTACCCTACTCCCTTTGCAATATCCCTCAAAATATCATCATGCCAAAGAGGGAAAGGCAACCTAGGGAGTCTAGCCTAAAGGAGAATCGTGTTCACTTTTTGGTGCTTGGGTTAAAATTAGGCCCCCAATTTCAAAGAAATAGGCCTCTCTTGCTATAAAACCAAGGGCCTCCTCCTAGAATGCATTTCGAGTCCTCCTCATAGTTCAACTTAATGATAAATAATGCTTCAGGAACAACCACTATTTCTAGCGAACCCTAGGGTTTCTACTTAGTGAGATCCCATCCACTGATGGAGTCTAGATTTGGCCAATGTATTTATTATTCAAAATTAGTGTGAGTATGATGGAGGAGAAGCTATACATGGAGGAGATCATGGTGGTGGATCATGGCAGATCACGAGAGAAGGAGGATGTCAGGGGGTCAGTTGTTGAGGTGCCTATTGAAAAGGAGTTTTTTTTTTTGTTCCTCGGTTTGTTTGGGGGGTCATGGGTTATCTTCAGGTAAGTCTATGGGTGGGCTCCCATTTCAATGACTTTAGATTTCTTAAAATCCCTTTGATCCCAAGGACCTATCCTATGTTGTTGTGGCTTAAAAAGGTGTTGTAAATTGTGGTTCTAGTGTGCTTTTTGAACTTTATCCTATCCATAATCAATTGTGCATCTTGGGGGAGCTCTACAAATTACTATGGGAAGGGGGACTAGAGCCTAGAGATAATATAAGGGATTAACCCTTGTAATGAAAAATGTTTTCTATATGAGCATATAATATCGTAGCATTTGTAAGGCAAACACCACTACTATAATGAGTTTTGTAATCAACCAATGTTTGACTAGCATAGTATATGGTTCTCTCTCAATGATGGTCATCATATTGTGATAACATAACATCAAGAACATTTTCTATGGCTATGATATACAAAAATAAAGGTTTGGAAAAATTAGGAGGTATGATAATAGGAGGAGATAGAATATATATTTTTAGAGCATTGAAGACAACTTAAAACTTAATATGCCATCCATAGGTGAATTTTATCATCTACATATACTATGTGGTATAGTTCAAACCATGTACTTAGTTTACTAAGATAAAAGTGCAGCTATGAGCATGCAATAATTCATAAGGAAATTAGAAGGGCATCAAAGGAGGTTATTGTAGCAAATATAAAAATGAAATATTGGTTCAGAGTGGGCCGAAAGATTATAGAGAGATGCAAAAATACAAAATAGTGTGACCGAATACAAAATAGGCCAAGGTAGATAAGAGTAGTAAGAAAAATATTATTAGATATTATTAAGTGCTAAGGTAATGAATATAACATCTAGCATGTAATGATCCTCCCTAGTAAGACTTTTTTTTGTTATTTAATTAAGATATTGATGTGTTATAATCTGATGCATGATCCTATTTTATTAAGATTAGTTAAAATTAGTGACTAAATTTGGATTAAGTTATTCCTAGAATATGATATTGTTGATGAATTTTGTGGTTGCAGGATCAGATGCTATCATGGGTGCTTGATAGAAAACAACCCACTAGAGTTAAGGTAAAAAGTAAAATGATGGATACAAGTTTTCGTTGATGACTCAAGGGTAAAATAAAAAACTTCATATAGATGCATTACATATATGTGTTTGTGCATGTCAATTCTAAAAATCCTCCAATAGGCAAGGAGATTGTTATAAAGCAAAGGATCCATCCTTTGAAGGCAAGTGATAATGCTACAATTATCGTAAAGCCACCTAAACAAGAAAAAGTATTGAAGGTACATATTATTATAGTTTGAACATAAACATTCGTATATTATTGTAATAATGGATAAAATAAAATATAATTAGAGAATTGAATTATTTAATTAATATATGCATCGATATTTAGAAAGAAAACCACATTTCTTTTATGATTAAAAAAATGGTAATATCATTGGTGTTAGTTTAGAATTTCCTTAAGCACCTATCTAGTTGGCGAAGAAGGTGAGATGTTAGGTGGTAGATTGCATGGTAACTTATTTTATTATCTTTATTTCTATAGATCACCATTTAAATCCTTAGGCAACCAAGTGTAAGGAAACAAGAGGAAAATAAAATAGAAAACATGGGAGCTAAAAGGAAGAAAACACTTGAAGGTCTGCAAAAAAATTCTAGGTTTTTCTATCTCTCATATGAATTATCCATGTCTTTTCTTCTATAAGCATCTTCTCTTAGTCTATTCTTCAATAAGATTACAAGATTTAATTCTGAATAAGTATCAAATATTTACTTAGTGTTTGATATGCTTAGGAGGATTCCAGGAGTTAGTGTAAAATAATTTTATTTTCATAAAATATATATACATATAAATGTTACTACTTGAATGTCATCTTCTCTATATTTTGTGCTTAGCCTATTCTTCTATAGATAGAGACTAAAATATAACCTAAAGACTAGATATATTTTTTACCTAGATAATTGTTTCATCCCTTCACCATCTTCATCATTGATTTGAACATCTTAAATTTTATTTGGATCCATAGAACTAATTTTTCCATGTTCTTTTACATTACAATATAGTCTATAAATGAGTAGGATAATGTTAGAAATTAATTTATAATGTATCTAACAAAAAGGTAAATGAATAAATATGAGTTGCCCTATATATATATATATATATACTATTGCCACCTGAATTTCCCTGCATTGTGGTATTACATATGATCTCCTATGTAGGTAGTAAGTGAATATATGTATATTTGTGCTTTTCATGCCAATTAAAACTCAATTTTTATCTATAGTAACACAATCACTACAACCTTTGATCGCATAAACCTAATTTCGTGTTTACATTATTTTCAAAGAAGGAAAAAACAAGGATTCTTAAATTAGAATGTTTATTAATATTTTAAGGTGTAACTATAGGGGTTTTTTTTTGTTTTTATGGAAAGCTAAAATAATTTCTCTTACCTTCAAATATCAGTTCATATCTATTTTTTGCATATCTAAAATGTTAGACAATGCAATGTTTCTTTCAAATATGTAAGTATTGTTTCTTTTCATTCGTTCAAATTACATAAAAGGTAAGTTAGATTCAAATAAGAAGAATGAATGAGGCTTTATCAACCTAGGGAGTCCGTATTTAAGCAAAATATATCATTAATTCCATAGATGTTATTTTAGTTTTGCTTTAGTTTTTGTGTCTATGAAACTCTGCATTTAGTAGGTTTGCATTTGCAATTATAAGCCATCCTTATCCCTAAAATTATCCTCAATATCATTGGTGAGAACATGAAGCACCTAGCATGAGTAAAGGTGAGTTCACCAAACCATAGATGAATACAAGATTCAAACACATTTAAGGAAAATAAAAGTAAATTTATTAAAACTTATGTAAACATAAGCATCCCAACTTAAAGCATGAGGGATTGAAATAATGGTTAGCTCCTTATTTTAATTAGTTATTGAGAAAATATTATCTTTACTTTATTGGAAAGAATGTCTTACCATTAGATGACTTTATTCTATAGATAATTATATATTAGATAGAAAGTTACATATTAACATTTAGACAACGAAAGAAAAATCATTCAATAGCTTTCTATTTTATCTACATTGTATTGTAGCTATGTTACAAATTAAATGAACTCATTCAAAGAAATAAAAAAGAATAAATCCTATGGATTTGGTTTAAAAAAAAAGATAAGGAAATTATTTAAGCATTTTTTACTCCATGTATATTTAAATGAATTACTTCATATTTTACATATTTAGTGGGTATCATTGTATTGTTATTATAGAAAATGGTTATAGATACTAGCTTCAGAATGAAATAAATTTATAGATTCTATTTTAAATTTATAGATTTTGTTTTATTCTTTATAGATCTAAGTATACAATATTTTACGTAGTTTATTAAGATAAATATGTATATGATCTATTATGTGCTTTTAAAAGTTGATTGTATATATATATATATATATATATATATATATATATATATATATATATATATATATAATTATCTAAAAACCATGGGATGGAAGGGAAATCCTTGAGTCAATACTTACCTTGTAGCTTAAGAGAAATTATTGTTCAAATGGAAGAGTGATTTTGTGATTTTGTTGTAAATAAGAAATTTATTAAAAATTTACTTTACATGAATGATTTCAAGATTTTATAATTCAAAAAATAGGTTATGAGGATTTTACATCCTCCTTAGTAGGTTAAGTAGCAATTCTTGGGTTAGAGAAAAACATAATCTATGGATGCGACATCATACCTTTATTAGTAGGATGATTATCAATAATTTCTAAGTATCATTGGATTGGAAGGGAGGTTTTTCTTGATTATGACACCATATTAGAAAACCTTAAAATCAAGACTACCCATTCCTGGTTGAGTTATAGGAGACAATCAGCTAAGAGTCAAGATGTATCCAATCCTAGTTGTATTATGAGAAGCAATCTCTAGGTAATTATGAATTGCAAATCCTAGTATGCGAGGCTAGGGTGGGAGGTGATATGGAATGGTATGGGATATTCCATTGGTTCATTCATAGATCAGTATAGTGATGACTCCTTGCATGTAGTTGTGAATAAGAAATCCTGGTGGGAGGTATAGGAAAACTCCATGGTGGGTTTGTATGGGATAATCCATCATATTATTCATAATTTTGACAAATTTGACCATGATAATTATCAAGGAGTGGTAATGGCCTTAGTTGACTCAATGGGATATGGAAATCAACTAATCAGTATGGAATTATGCCATAAAAATCCTACATGTTATCTCAACAAAGGGTTAGTGTAAGACAACCTACTACATCATTCACCAGTAGTAAGTAAGAATAATCATAATCTTTATCAAGGAATGGTAATAGTGTTAGTTGGCTCCATGGTAGATGGAAATTAACTAGTCACCAAGGAATTATATTATATAAATCTTATTTAATGCTAACATGATGGGATTAGAGAAAAGACATATCCATTTAAGTGTTATAGGTCTTAAAGGATAACCACTACACTATGGTCAAATTGTCTCATGTAGGTCTAATGAATATAGGAAAGGTTGGGAGACCACTAATAGCATTTTTTTCTAGTAGGTGATTAGAAAAGTGAACCCCAGGATTTTTGTTTGGAAAATTAGCCACTCCTATCCACTTGAGGATCATTTGCAATGACTAGGAACTCAAAAGTGGTTATACCTTATACTGATAAAATATTGGGTATTCATTAAATCATATCTCTAAAAAAGAAACCCTCTCCCTTGGGTTGATTTGGTTAGGTTGTTACATGGCAAAACAAAAAGAGATAAAATTATCTAAGTAAAGAAAGCTAGTTGGGCATCCCAGAGGGTGATATTAGTAGTAGGATAGCAAAAGTTTGACATCTGGTATTATTCAAAATAAAAATCAAAGGCATGAGATCTAACATATGTTACCTAACATCTGACAGTAAAGAAATAAATAAAGAACCAAAGAATAAAGTAGGTCAGATGGATTATAATGCTAATGTCAACAAGCTAACTTCAAATATTTGGCACAATATAAAGCAATGCCAAGCAATAAATATCCTAAGGCATTGGTCCTAACATCTAACATTCGATGTTATAGCTTTCAAATATTCCAAAAGCACTTAAATTTAGAAGGTGATGATGTTGTCATCATAAGATAAAATATTCAATAAACCAAATGTAATTTTGAATGCAAAATTAATCTAAGTCAAGCATCCAAGAAACAAAGCATCAAGGCTCAAAGCATACTCTCTATGTTTAACGTAATACATGATAAAATACAATAATCAAACTCTTATACTGATATAATTAGAAGTAAATTAAGTTACCCAATATCTGGTAAGAAGAAGTTAAAAAACTCGACATGAGGAGAAAGTCAAAGGAATCTATGTTTGGTCATGACAACTACCTGATAACAAGCATCTAGGATAGTCCATATCAACACAAGTGAATGTGTTGATAAGCTTCCAAACATCATTATTGTTAGAATATATTAACAATAAAAGCCTTCTCCACCCCACACCTACCCTTAATCAATTGGTTATGCATAACAAAAAGAGTGGACGATCACCTGATGGTTACAATCCTACAATATAACATGAAAGCTAACCTTAAGATGAAATATACATCATCTACATTAGTAGAGCATGCTTGAGGCAGTTAAGCACAACTGAGCTAAATGTAAAAACCACTCTCTACACCTACCTTGAAGCCTAAAATATGCTCTAACAATGATCATTATTAGAGAACTTAACATATTGTAAGTCTCTATATATACTAGAATGTAAGACATTGTAATGGTTGACTCTTTGTCATTTACAATTGGCATAGTTGTATTGATTGAGGATATATACTTTTTGAATAAATATTGAATTGTTGTCTGGACCTTTTCTCACTTTTGTGTTGAATATTTATGTATGCCTTACTAAGTAGTTACACATTTTCATTAAATCCAGTAATGGATAATTTATCTATAGTTATTCTGCATTATGGATTTCTACCTGGATTTACCATTATAGTTCTAGAATGACTTAGCAATGCTCAGAGCTCTTCATGTCAATTGTTCTAAAGAAAATTGTTTTGTTAGGTGATTTTTTCTGTATTTGGATTATGAGACTCTCTGCACTATGTCTCTTGATGTTGCCAAATCTACACCACTTTTAGATTAGTTTTCTAACCCTTCTACATTTCTTAATTTAGTATACAAACCCCCATTTAGTTAGATTAACTAGGCACATAGGAACCAATATTCTCATAAGGTTGACTTAGAGACCCCTATTCCTAAGCCATCTAAAATCTTGGTAAAATTCTTGAGGATGCATCTCATTCACTTAAGAATATTTTAGACCAAGAGTATTTTTAGCATGTTCAATGGGACACAAGTATCCCATTATGATTTGAGTAGGTGGCATTACTTTGATATAAAAGATAAAATATAAGTTTTAGAAGCTATCTAATCCTATAAATATTATTTTAAATACCTAGAGGACTCAAGATCTTGGTGAATAGTCTTGAACTCATTTATGGAGATTGTATGTTCACTTGGTGACTCCTTTGACATAAAAATCTTAAGAAAATAGTGACTCTACTAGCAAAGCACACTCATAATCAAATGATGACAATGTTGAAAAACCTATATAGTGTAGTAGGTGCCATCCAAATGAACCCCTGACATATCAACAAAATTTTCAAATTTATGGTTGGAAAAAATTGTCCAACTTGAAATAATGTCGACCCACTAGATCTCCTAATTTTTATGATATTCTAATCGATGACCTACCTATTATGGTGATGGAAATACTACTTATGAGCATTCTCAGGATTTTGTAGCTCTAGATTTTGTCTACAATATTTCTTTTGAAGATGTTATGGTTAGACTTTTGGCTCAATATTTTCAAGGAAAAGCATTTCAATGGTACAGATCTTTGAAAAACAACAACATCAAGGCTTGGGAAAACTTGGATAAACCTCTCATATTAGTATTTTACGATCTAGGTGATGTCTTTGGATTGCTCATGCAGTTTTCATACATCAAAAGACATCCTCTAGAAAGGATCCTAAATTTCAACATCAAGTTCAAGAGGTTGTGAAATAAGATTTCCAAAGAGGTAATACCATCTCAAGCATAGGCATATATGTACTATATCTGAGACCTAAATACAAATATGAGCCTACAAATATAGTAGTACAATGAGAGAAAGTTTCCCTATATTTTTCAAGTGGCCATCAAATTTGAGAACTTGTTAATATTTATAGGAAAACTCCCCCAAAATCTAGTGAAATAGATTTTCTAATTTTATATTAGACAAAGCCACAAAAACCTCCAATGAGCCGATGGTTATCATAACAACTAAATCCTATAGGTACAATATATTCATGTTGCTATCTAGATACAAAGAGTTTACTAACATCCTAGACAACTCAAGAAATAATGAAGGTTATCCAACAAATTACAAAAGAGTTGGAAGAGATTGAGCATCAATATTATTAAGTCCAATACAATAGGGATGCTAAAAACAAATTCCTCTAAGGGTGAAAATGAAAGGAAAGTTTTGGTTCAGGTGAGTTTGAAAGTTCAATAGTTGAAGATTGTGATGAATGAATCCATCAATGGAATATAATCACAAGGGTAGATTCATATTTGGAGGAAATCACAGCTCTCATTATACACCTAGATCAGTCACTTGCAAAAGAGGGATTTATTGTAAGAAATATAGATAGCTCAAATTTAAAAAGTAATTACCATAAGCAACCTTATATATGCTTAGAACACAAAAAATATTGAGGATGAAACATAGCAGAAGGAAGTCAAGCCAGATAAAAGAGCAGAAGAGCCAAAGAAATGTGGAAAGCAATACAGTCAAAAGGCATTATGCCTATATTGCCAAAGCAAATAGGTCTATTGGAAATTGTATTATTTGGTCGTAATAAGAGCTCAAAGGGAACATATTGTAAGAACATTTGGAAAAAGTCCATAAATTGGTCAAGGCTAGAGAGTTACAAGAATATCTATTGATATCTAAACATATGAATCTAGTTGAAATAGCTCTACAAGGCTTAAATATGAGCTTGGAATACAATGAATCAATCAACATAAAATCTTCCTTAAGATTAAGTAAAATTTATTATGAGCCTTTTTACGTGTTAGTATTCTTGGAAAGATGGGTCCTATACAACTATACAATTGATCTGGTGATCGATGTGTCAGTAATACCTCAAGAATATATGATGCCATGGGCATAATATATAACATAATAAATTTTTAAGTGTTGCAAGTCAATGGAGTAGTGTTCTAAAAGATAGGAGTCATCAAAGAAGTCTCAACCCTATTGCATAGGTTGTCAGATCTAGTAACAATTCAAGATGTGATGGTGATTGATTTGCCATCAATTTTTAGGATGAGCTTGTCTAGATATTTTATGATTTACCATAAAAATTTAGGATGAGCTTGTCTATACATTTTATAGAACAAATAAGACATTTTTTATAGGGCCAAATGATTATTCCTTGTATTTAAAGGATGGTTTAGGTTCAAGTCAAAAGGTTCTAGCTCTATCACATTGGATATTATGAACAAGAAAGCAACATAAATATAACCAAAATAGAAATAAATAATTGGTCAAAAAAGGAACAAGAACCAATCAGTAAAGAGTCTATCTAAACTAGCCTTCAAACCTCTTAGTTTTCAAACATAGAAAATTGGCACAATTCACAAAGCAATTATGATTCACTGCATCAATTGGCTAGTTACTTGTTCCAACAACTAGAACTAACGATTACAGGATTAATACAAGAGAGAGAAATCCACTCTAAAGTACCCTAGATAGCATCCCAAAGCAAGAATTAGTCTCCAACTCATAAATATTTAGCTAATGTGCGATGAAATACACTGACCTATGTGAATTAAAATAATTGGTCATTTGATGAACAAAGAAAAACCATTAATTTTAGTTTTCAATGCCAATTTTCAAATGGCCTAGGAAGTTGACATAAGCTTAAAGTCAAGCTAGTAGTAAAATCCTATCAAAATGAGCTACAATTTCCAAATCATATACCAAAATAAAAAGTGCAAATTTGATAATATCTAGTCAGGCCACTATAGATTCAAATTTTAAAGGCTGAGGAACTAGGTATAGTTGGCATACATAGGTTTACCACAATTTTGTGTAAATATATTGACAAGTAAATAAAAGTTATATATCAGCCCAATAAGTAAGTCAATTTAGTTAACATGGATAACAATAAAATTTAAAAAACATGCAAGGTATATCACATGCTTCAAAGCAAGTTCAAAAGGAGGTGTTGTTTCTTGGAAATTGATATGATCAGAATTGGCAATATGTATTGGGACTAGGACATATTCAAGGAATAAGGACCTATAAATGAGAGTTTACTTCCCAATAGCTATTCACTCTTGAGGAATAATTTCATCTTAAGGGCCTAATGTTGGATAGGCAATTAGTAAAATAAATAATAAAGGTATCTTAGAAATGTTGTAGTCAAATCTAAAAATCCCTATCCCTAGAAGAGGTAAAGCAATGCTAAAAGAAAATGATTAATCTTAGACTTCCTAATGTTAGCTAAATTTGTCATTTAAATGGATGGAAGCCCAAGAACCATTTTGATATTAGCTAAAATCATTTCGGTGTTAGCTAACATTGTCCTAGTATTTGATGGGAATGCTCTTCCATTAATAATTATTGTTCTCTTCTTGTTTTGCGTATGGTTTTAGTATTAGTAGCAATAACCTCTTGGTTTATGGGTTTTTTCATTTATCGAGGACATATTGATGTCGTTGAGGTAATGAGAACCATACTTAGGGGAGGAAAAGAATAAAGGCTTGAATATAAATGGTTTGATAGGTTGGTAAGCCTACAAATCCTCATTTTTTGATAGGCCTGACCAATTGTCAGGATCATTCCAAGCCACTCTTCAAATCATGGAGGTCTGCTAATACAAACTTGGGATAATAGAAGAAACAATTAGAAGAACTCCCTTGAAAATGGGAGATACTTTATATTTTTACTATCTTAATGTTTGAAATCAATAATAATAAACACCAATATAGTTCAAAGGTAAATCAAACACCTGAGAAAGTACATAGGACAAATAAATTTAGAATAATATCTCCAAAACATGTGATATACAAGTATGAATTTTTTATCTTTCTCATATCCTCTCTTATCATATCCTTCATTATTCATCACTTTCACCCTTTCTCCCTAATTTTGACTCCATAGCCCAATAGAAAAGTAAGCCTATCTGGTCTATCATAACTACAATTATTTTTACACGATTGCTATGTTGTGTAAGATAAATGCTCTTGAGTATTTTCATGATGAAAGAAAATATACAACATCATTAAAATGACATCATGGAGCTCGTTGGTATGTGCAAGTTGAATGCATATGGTGCTTGGTAGTAAATTTTGATAATAAATACATTATATCGAGTTAATTTATATGTTGCATGATGGAAGCAAACATATGTTGCATTAAAAGGATTTCATGGTACACAGTTGTGATTGGTTGGATATAAGAGAAAATAGAAAAATTGGGGTGCTCACATGGGCAACCAAATATGAGAAAATCATGCCAGCACTAACAAAATCTTAATTCAATAGAGAATCTAGTTGTCACCAACTTCAAAATTGGCTATAAAGTAGAAGTGTATGAAAATATAATGCATGTACTTCTACAATTATTCTAAGAAAATATGTATTCTTTTGAAGTAGCTAAGAGCCTATTGGAACCTTATATCACAAGGGAGGCCCACATACACAATATTTTAAAGAAAAATATAGGAAGAAGGAAAGCTATTGACCACTTGGAATATTTGCCTAAGACAGTTTGCATAGGTGAATATTCACCTAAAGTAATTAATCTAGGTCTAAAGTAGTACCCAACTGTAGTGGAACATGCTCAAGAGGTTTTTAATTTTTTTGGAAGTTCTTGCACACAGGTATCTCCATCTTAACTTCTCTTTCTTCTCTTACCCATATTCACCTTGCCTTCGTGAATCTACACCCTATCTACTTGAATATCCTAACACCAAAATCTAGCATTCCAATACCCAACTTTTTTTCACTCCTTAAAATTAATCATTCGCTTATCAATTCCTTGAAACCCTTGCCTCCCTAGTCATACACCTCAAATGTAGATTTACAAGAAACCTAACCTTTTCTTCCTCTAATACTCTTCTTCCAAAAAATTTCACTCCTTGCACTTAATCATTCACTTCTCATTTATTTGCAACCCTTGCCTCCCTAATAATACCCATCAAATATAGATTATTAAGAACCCAAACCCTTGCATCATGTATTTTTTAGGTGAATGGAATTGAATCAACATATACAACTATCTCTAGGTGTATTTTAGAATCCTCATTATAGCTACAAAATTCATCAACCTCCCTTACATATCCATCTTAACTCCATCAATTCCCTTATCTAAAATAATTTTGCTTTTGTCTATTTCTTCCTATATATGATCATATTATCTTTAAGATAAATTCCCCTCAAGGCCCTATTATCCCATAGATAATGTATTCTAGGTTCTCTATTTTACAAGCAATTTTTTTTGAAAGTCACCAATAATGTAGGCAAATTTTATCACCTATATCCACTATTTGGTATAGTTCATATCATGTAGTTATTTTTCTAAGACAATAGTGTAGCTATAAGCATGCAATAATTCATAAGGTGATTAAAAGGGCACTAGAAGAGGCTATTATAGTAGATGCAAAGATAAAATATTGGTTCAAAGTAGTCCAAAAGATCACAGAGAATTACAAAAATGTAGAAAAGTGTGGTCAAATGTAAAATTGGTCAAGGAAGATAAGATCAATAAGAAAAATATTTTTGGATGGTATAAAGTGATAAGGTAATGATTCCAACATCTGGAAGAACAAAATGAAATAAAATTGATAAACATACCAAAGGGTGATATCGGTAGTAGGATAGCAAAATTCCAACATCTGGTATTATTCAAAAGAAAAATCAAAGGCATGAGACCCAATGTTTGTTACCTAACATCTAACAGTCAGGTATTGAAGAAAGAACCAAAGAATAGAGCAAGTCAAATGGATTACAATGTTGATGTCAAAAAGGCAACATGAAATATTTGGTACAATGTAAAGTAATACCAAGCAATAAATAGCCTAAGGCAATGGGTCTGACATCAGGAATCTAGTGCCATAACTTTCAAATATTCCAAAAGCATCAAACTTCAAAAGTTGATGATGTCAACATCATTAGCTCAAATATCCAACAAGACAAATGCAATATTTTAATGCAAAGTAAATCTAAGTCAAGAATATTGACAAAAAAACATCAAGGCTCAAATAAGACTCCCAACATCCAACATCATACATGAGCAAATACAGTCATTGGAATCTTCAGACTAACATCATTAAAAGTAAATTAAGTTACCTAGTATCTAGTAAGAAGAAGTTTAGAAACCTGGCATGAGGAGAAATCCAAAGGAAGCTATACTTAGTTATGATAATTTCCCAACAACAAGCATCTAGAATAGTCCATATCATCATGAGTACATGTGTTGATCACCCATAAGTAATCATTATTGTCAAAATATATTAACATTCAAAGCCTTATCCACCCCACACCTACCCCTACTTAGTTGGTTATGCATAACAAAAAGAGTGGACTATCACCTAATGGTTACAATCCAAAGATGCAACATGGAAGCCAACCTCAAGATGAAATCTACATCATCCACATCAATAAAGCATGTCTGAGGTCATTAAGCATAATTGAGTTGAATGTGATAGCCACTTTCTATGCCTTCCATAAATTCTACAATATGATCTAACAATAATAATTATTAGATAACTGAATACAATGTAAATATCTAAATATACTAGAATGTAAGACAATCTTTTTTTTTTGATAAAATGGCAAAAAGTATATTGAAAATAAACTTAAATTATACATTTACTATTGATAACCTACCTTCCTTGGCAAGGCTTAAAATGTGCTACAACTCAGTTCCTTTGATTACCCAACTTTTAGAAGTTTTAGTCTCTACTAGATGACCCCTAAAGGTGTTCTATTTACCCTTTCCTTTTGAATCCATAGACTTCATCCTGAGTCTATAAATCCCTCTTTCTATTCTTATCCTTCCTTTCTTAGTTACCATGTTGTAGTTGTTTATGGAGTTGTGTCCATATATCTACTTCATCCTCTACCATCTGAGAGTCCTCTTGGGTTTTAGCTTACACTATCTCTAAAAATTTCCTAATTAGAGTGGCCCAGATCCTTCCTCTAGTCTAAAATCCTCGTTGAAAATTCTATTATTATGTTCCAACCAAAGTTTCCATAATATGAAACCCAAACCCAAATCCTAAGATATCTTCAAGGTATTTTATTTGAATCTTTTGGTCTTCCAATAGTCCCAAAAGTTGTTATCAGTGAGAATAGATCTATCTGATTGACAAAAAATAATTGTACCATAAACTCTAGAATGCTTGGGCATAGGGACACAAAAAAAGGAGGTGACCCATTATTTCCTCATCTTGGTGAAACATTACACACTATTTTGGTCCAATAAATCCACATATCCTCATGTTATAATGAGTCATAATACTATTATGTGCAACCAACCACATAAAGCAATTTATCTTTCACCATCCTTTGGGTTTCCATAATTGCAACCAAGGGGGATTTGGACCGATTTGAGTGCTTTGGATAATATTTCTATAACCTTATTTGATAGTATAAATTACTAATTGGGTATTTCCAAACCAAGTTGATCAGGTCCATTACTCCTTGGCTACTTTTATCTATCCAAGATTCCTTTTAGTTCTCTTTTCTCCTGAGCCCATTCTTCCCTCAACTACTCTGGGATTTGCCATTGACTAAGATTATCCTACAGTTGATTTGGCATTTTAAAATAGTGTCTTATGATATTCCACCCTTTCCTCTGAAATTTTTCCTCGAGTCCTATTGAGTGGGGTATTGATAAATTATGGGAGGTAAATGTTCCCAAGAATCTTCCCACAGTCTAACAATTTTGCCATCCCCCACTTTCCAATATAACACTTCTTTGATAAGTGATGCTACTTTATTTAGAGCTTTCCAGGTCTCTAATATCTCTCCTGAAACTGGAATATGAGGAAGATATTTTATATTTTGTGAGGGATAGTATTCAACTTTCAATACTTTGCTCCAAATTTGGTCAGGATGAGTTAGCCATCTCTGATACAACTTGGTTGTTAGAGCTTGGTTGTTTGTCATTATTGTTATAATTTCCAAACCTCAAATTTTCTTAGGCTTGCAAACCTTGTCCCAACTAATTAGTACCCTTGTGTGGTTACCCTACACTCCATACCAAAGAAAGTGTCTCATCATCTTGTCCAAATATTTTAGGATTCTCTTTGGAGTAACCAAAATGGAGAATGTATACACTGTAATTGCTTGTAGAACTGATTTAAGCAATGTTACTCTTCCTCCAAAACTTAACCACCTATAGATCCAATGCAAAAGTTTCAAGTGGATTATATCTTATTGATTTTCAGTATTTATTTTTTAGGCCCTTCTCTGTTAAGGGCATAACCAAATATTCTAAGGGTAGTGACGCCTCTGAGAATATAAGGATGTGGATTATTCGTTCTCTTAATTTTTTATCACTTAAAAAAACCACTATTGATTTTTCTTCATTTAGTAGTTGTCTAGTAGCCACTATGTAGCACTCCAATATTTTTTGATATTGGTTGCTTCTCTTATTGTTGCTTCCCCCCATATTCCTATGTCATCCATAAATTGGAGGTGAGTAATCTTTATCTTCCTGCTTATCCTTACCCCTGAAATGGTATTCTCTTCTTTCCTCTTTTGTATGAGTCTTCCCAGGCCCTCTGCATAAATGATGAACACAAATGGTGAAAGTGGATCCCTTGCCAGATTCCTCTAAAATATTTAAATAGTTGGGATGGATTACCATTGATGAGCACTAAGAAAGAAATTATAGAGATGCATTCCATAATACATTTTATCCATTTTTGCTAAAACCAAATTTCAGTAGTATTTGAGCTAAAAATTCCCAACTGACTCTATCATATGCCTTGGATAAATCTAGATTAAGGAACATACCTTTTTTTCCCTTCTGGAAAATCCCGTAAATAGTTTCTTGTGCTATCACAACTCCATCCAAAATTTGTCTACCCTATATAAATCCCCCTTATTCTGGAGAGATTAACCCTCGTAAGATTTGTTTTAGCCTATTTTCCATAAATTTTCTTATGATATTATAAATCACATTGCATAGAGCAATTGGTCTATAGTTAGTGAGATTTTCCATATCTCCACATTTCAGGATGAGAGCCAAAAAGGTGTGATTCAAAAATTTAAGGATTCTTCCACTAGTATTGACTTCTTCTACTACTTGGGTTACATCCTTTGCAATTATATCCCAATAAGCTCTATAGAACTCTACTAGAAATACATATGGGCCTGTGGCCTTCCCTGTCTACATATCAAAATCTATTTCTTTAACTTCTTCCTATATAATCTCTCTTAAGAGCTCCTAATTTTGTTTCTGTAAAATTAGCATTGGTATGCTTTCTAAAACTTTCTCTTGGTGCTGAGTGGATTTGCAGTAAATAAAGTTGAAAAGTATTTATTTTGTAGTTTCTTGCATACCTAGAGTAATAGTTTCCCTATTTCCATACCCTATGGATAAGGCATCAATCCAATTATAATGATTACGCGTTGTGATTGAGTTATGGAAAATTTTGTATTCTTATCTCCCTCTTGCAGCTAGATTATTCTTTCTCGTTGTCTCCAGTAGGATTCATATTTCTTGTCTAACTCTTCTTCCTATTTCATCAAAAGACATTCTTTGTGGAGAAGCTCTTTAGAGATAGGTTCTAAGAGGATCCTTTTTGTTATTTATTGTACTTGAACTGAAATATTTGCTCTGTTGTTGGAAATCTATCCGATGAGATTTACTCCATTTTTTAAATTTACCTTTGATAAAATTTAATTTGGAATGAAGTTGAAATTTATTTGTCCCATGTTCTAGTTTTCCTTGTTCCCACCACTATTTCACTAGCTTTGGTAAGTCATTATTTTGGATCTCAAAAGTATCAAATATAAAAGGATGATTCTTGACCTGAGGCCTTTTTCCTATGTAGATAGATACTAGAAAATGGTCAGATGCTAACCCAGTTCAAAATTTGTGATTTACAGTGCCAAAGGCTTGAGACTTTATCCCCCACAATAAACCTATCTAATCTAGATTTGAATTGTGAATTCTCCTTTTCTATTATTAGACCATGTGTTGTTGCATTCTCGTGGGGTTATGTTAATCAAATATAGGTATTGTGATTGAGCCAACAACAACCTATCCTTCTCATTGAGCTAGATCAAACCTCCTTCTTGATTCTGCACTAACATTTTAGCATTAAGATCCCCTCCCACTATACAAAAGTATTTTGAATGGGTTTCCCTCAACTATTGTACTACCTTCCATTAGATTTTTTGAGCTCATATCTCTACCATGTCATAAAAATAAATTTTCATCCAAACTAACCTAGAGTCCCTCTCCCTAAGTCTGGTCATGAGGGTTCCTTTGGCTGAAGCCGAGTCCATCAATTGAAAGTGATTTTTATTCCATAAAGTGGTAATTCCTCCTAAAAATACTTGAGAGGCTTGGGCCATAAAATCTGCTTGTCCCCAACATTTCTTGGTAATATTTTCCATATATTCTAAGGAAGTTCTAGTTTCCTGTAGTAAAACCACATCTGGGTTATTTTCTAAAATCATTTTCTTAACAGCCAATTGTCTAGGGTGGTTGTTTAAACCCCTTAAATTCCATGTGTTTATAATCATTCAGGGTCTATATTGTACAAGTTGGTAATGGACTTCACCAATCCAAATTCTCTCATTTGTGTTCCTTGTTGTTGTATTTCATCCTTATTTATTTTTATTCCCTCTTTGTGAACTTACATTCTTTGGTCGCTTCTCTATCTGGCTGATTTTTAGTGTTGGCTTCTCTCTGTTTTTCTTTGCCACTCCCATAATGATATCTTTGATGGATTTTGATCTTGTACATGCACTATAATTACCCTTACCATATTATTTTATTTAAACATATATATCTCTTGTGTTTGTTGTTTCTCTTCCCAAGCCCCTAACAAGTCAATTGGTTGGGGCCTAGATGTCTCTAATTCTTGTTGTTGTGTCATAATATTCTAATTTTCTTGACTCTCCCCAATTTTAAAATTCTGAGCAATTATAATTTAGGAGGGGTTTGTCTCCTATGGTATGGGAGTGTACTCTTGATGGATTTTTTGTTCTCCTTCTTTGTGTTTACCCTTTTCATTGATCAGTTCCACCTCTGAATCCTCTTACCCTTCCATTGGATCATCCAATTTAAGGATTTCATATTTATTATAATATGCCCTCCAATCTGAGCAATGGTTCATTTTTCTTGCTTTAGTTGGATTTTGTCCTCTTGCTTGATAATTATTTCTCTGGACTCTCCTTATTACTATTTGAAACCCTTCATAATTTTCTTTCTGTGGGGGAGGGTTTCAAGATTAATTTTAGCTTGATGCATCTCCTCTATCCCTATTTTAGGGTAGTTTCTTACCAGATGCCCATACTCATGGTAAGCTCTACACCTAAAAGGAATATTCATAATACACTTGTTGTCTTCATGTATTTCTTCCCACTCATAATTCAATTTTTACTAGGAGTGGTTTTTCCATGTCCATCTCCATACATATCCTTGCATATGTTGTTGTTCCCCCTCTACCGATTCTTGTGATTTTCCTATATATGTTCCCAGGAGGTTACCAATCATCCCAAGGATATCCTCTCTCTAAAATTCAAGTGGGAGAGCAAAGTGCTTTAGCCATATTGGGGTGGCTTATGGATCCACACAAGGATCGAATGCAGGTCGTCAGGGTTGCATGAATAAGCTTGCTAATACAATGTTGTATGGTCCCCCTTCAAAAGCCTTGTTCCATCTAAAACCAATATAAAATCTGCTACAAAGTACCCATTTGAAATAAGCAAAATATCAGCTTCTCCTTGGGGATCTCAATGCTTCCTTGCTCAATTGTATAAGAAATGATGGGATGGCCTCAACCCCAAAAATTTACAAATCAAATCATGGGTGTATTTGTATATGATGTCTTCTACAATTAATTTTTCTGCAATCTCAAGGATAGGAATTGAGCTTGCTTGAAAACACCCATTACTTCTTGTTTGCTCTGGTTTTGTATCATTTTATTTTTTAGATTCTTGCATTTATTTTTTATATTGTGCCTCTATGTGGACCTTTCTCCTACTGCTAACCTTAACTATTTCTGCAAAAGATCATTGGTTGAAGGACACATCTCCCTGATTGACTTGTGAATCATTAGTAGTAAAAATTTTTTGGGATGCTATGTGGGTTTCATTTTTGCTTATCTTCTCCTCAATATTTCTAGCACTATTTGATGGCCCACCAGGGTTGGGGGCCATTGAAAACTATAAAAAATCAAAAACATCCTAGCAATTCACACCAAGAAAAAAATAGATAAATAAAAAGCACCTACAATTATTCTGAACATAGTTTAATGTAAAGAAGTCCCAACCTAAGTCTTGCATTCTGCCATCGCTTTGCCTCAAATGCTAGTCATCCTTAAAAGCTTCCAAATATCAATATTTCATTCTATCTTTGTGAGATTTTCCTAGAATGTAAGACATTCTAATGGATGAATCTTTGGCATTTAAATTGGTATATCTATATTTATTGAGGCTATACAACTTTTGAATAAAGATTAGATTTTGTCTAGGATTTTGCTCACTTCTTGTGTTGACCATGTATGTATACCTTATTAAGTAGTTAATCATTTATATTAAAGCTAAAAATAGATAACTTTGTTACAATTATTCTATATTCTAGATTTCTACCTAGATTTACTGTTATAGTTTTGGAATGACCTAGAAATGCTCAAATTTCATGTTAATTATTCTAAAGTAAATTTTTCTATTAGGTGATTTTATCTACATTTAGATTGCAAGACTCTATGCACCGTGTCTCTTGATGTTGCCGAATCTTCACCACTTTTAGCTTAGTTTTCTAACCCTTCATTATTGCTTAATTTAGTCTGCAAACCCCCATTTAGTTAAATTAGCTAGGCACATAGGAATTGACCTTCTATAGAGGTTGAATCAGAGACCCCTATTTTTGAGCTATCCAATCTCTTTATTGAGGTCTTGAGGGCACATATCATTCACTTAGGCAGATTTTGGACCAAGACCACCTAAACTCTACATCTTTTCATAAGAGTTTTAAAAAGAGATTACATATGTTAATGAGCTAAGAGATAAATCATAAAGTACCCTATACTTTTCGTTGGAAGCTTCAAATCTCAGCCAAGTTCTAAGGAGGTATCATATTAAAAATGGTCAATATCTTGTTAGGGTCTACTTCAATTTCTTGGCAGGATACAATAAAACCTAGTAGTTTTCTAGACATTACCCCAAAGATACACTTTTAAGGTTTTAGAAGGACTTATACTTCTTAAATATTAAAAATTTGTGAGCATGGTCTTTTTAATTTAAGTAATGCCTGATAATATCATCAACATAATCTTCCATAATATTGTGATCATATAAAGTAAGATATAAGTCATTTCTATTTGGTAGGTTGCTCTTACATTTTTAGGCTAAAGGGCATACCTTGGTAATAGAGTGTCCCACAAGGGGTGGTGAAGGCATCCTTGGATTGAAATTTAGGAGCAATCTTAATTTAGGACATGCCTTGTTTATGTATTAAAAGTTAGTATAGACTCTAAAAATACCCTCTTTCTTAGAAATGGGAATAATGTTGGGAATCCATTAAGAGTAATCAATTGCCTTAATAAAATTGACATAAAGGAGATTTTGTAGATCCTCCTTAATGAGCATAGAAACCACTAGATTCATTTTATATAGTTTTTGATGGTGTACCATAAGAGAAGGAATAAGTCTTGGCATATTTGCATATGACCAAGTGAAGGTATCATAGAACTCTATTAGGAGATCAGTGTATTTCTTGTATTCAATTGGAGTTAGAAATTTACATATCTTAAGGATTTGGGCTTGTTATTAGGCCCAATTTTGATATCTACCATTTTATTTATGAGGATATGAGATTCATCCTCTAGTTGGAGTGAAGCAGGTAATACTCCTATAGTTTCAAGATCAATAGGATTAGGTTGTTGGTAATTTGGATACAAGATGGAGATGTTAGCTATATTTTGAAAATAACCTCTAATATAAAATTTATTATGAAAAATATAGTTGGAAGAACCATCTCAAGGAGGGTTGAGTGAAATATTTTTTGTCTCATAGTTGTTCTTACTAGAGATCACTTCAGGGTACATTAAGGTAATAAAAATGACACTAATGTGTGCAAATTGCAAGGGGTTGGAACCTAATAAGAGTGGATTATCCTCCCCCTCTATATCCCAATATAACCTATGTAATAATATAGTGTCATCATGGGATTCCCAAAAATAAAAGTATTCTTCCATTTCAATGTTTACATATGAAGTAACAATATGATTGCTATGGTTGGGGATATAACCTATCCCAAAACATCCCAACTATGCTTTGACCTCCAAATATTTTTTATACCTTGTTCATGAAGGTCTAAACCCTTTCCTTGATATCCCATATTAGTAATATTTGTTTTGAGATGGGATATGCATTGGACAAGTAGTATAAAGTGTAATGCCACTCAACTGGATGAGGATTATTGCTTTGGAATTATTCTTTGTTAGTAGTACCAGTGTAAATGAAAGAGCAACTTATTATTTTCAATATTTTATCTTTCATGTAAGGTAGGCCTAATGTTCAAGTCAAGGGATATTTGACTAGATCCAAGTAGAGGGGATTATCTTGTTGATTATAATTATTATTAGAATTGGTCTAATAATTTTGTTGCTTTGGAGTTTTATTATTAACTATATTAAGATTTTAAAGTCCTAATTTATCATTAATTTGATGGGATTTCTCATTCAAATTTAGTGATCTTAATATATATTTAGTTGGAGAAGAGAGAATATTATGATGATGGTTGAAGGAAGGGTGCATATGCATTTTTGACTACTCGATTGTGGTCACCTAACAATATATAAAAGGTTCAATATTAACATAAACATGTATGGTCTTACCTTGGTACCAATATATAAGACATTTATGCAAGGTGAAAGGAACATCTCATACCGCATAGATACAATACCTTCTAAGGGGAATGTTGTAAATCAAATCACAAGATACGAAGTACAAAAGAGTGTTTAAAATACAAGTCCAGAATTTGAAAGGTAAGACCACTATTCTACTTACCTCATATTTATTATTATAAAAATCCATTATGATGAGGTAAAATATTTTAAAATCCTATTTGGTTAATCCAAAATTTCTAATCAATTTTAAAATGCAAATGTTGAGGTTAGAGCCATCATCTACAAGAATTATTTTTATTAACGGATAATAAATATATCCTATGACATAGAGGGGAATTTTGATGGAAACTAAGGAGGAAGAAATTTTATCCTCATGAAAATATATTGTGGCATGGTTAACTCCCATTAATCCCACAACATCTATTATATCATTGAGGTTAAGATCATGAGGAATTATTTGCTCACTTAGATGTTGAGAAGGATGTCTTGATGAGTTGCACAGGTTTTTAATAGCCAAAGGATAAAAATATTGGTTGAAGTTTTCTCAAGCTATTGATAAAGATCAAAAGTACTTTGATTGTTGTTTCAGGATTGAATCATTAATGGTGTTCTCTTAGAGAAAGAAATTTTATTTCATGTTTGAAGGACCAAAGGAGGTAGAGAGGGTTGACTAGTTGGTTGATTTTCATGTTGATGCCTTATCGCAACATAACCATAGGATGAATGTATTATACCAACCACACCTTGGTAATGGATGTTATTAGTCAATTTTGGACATGGTCAGGCAAAGGGTCTTGGAAAATTCTAAGATCTTTTTTAGTTGAAGATTGGGTGTTAGAGCTATCAAGGATATTATTGCCACCTTTTATGAGGTCTTGAACAAGGTTTCAAAAAGTCTTGAACTTATTGGTCATGTGGCCATTGATCTTATGAAATCCACAATGTTCATCGGTTTGATACAAATAAAGTTTTTCTTTTATAGATTCTATAGGTTTTATTGGAAAAATTTCTATCATCTTAGCCTTAAGAAGTTGTTCCAATATGGCAGAGAGAGGTTGGTCTAGTTTGATGTAATTGCTATTGGGATTTTATCTTTTGTTTAGAATGAGTTTCTAAAGAGTTGTAGTAGCATTTACATTATTATTTTGAAAAGAGTCCATGACCTTGTTGCCTACAATATTTTTATTCTTATATTGTCCTTTGGAGAAAGAATTTTCTTCCTCGTTGATTTAAAGTTTCCCTCTTCTAATGAGGGTAGTGTCCACATGTTTGGTCATATCATCGTATCTTCAAAGGAAGACACATTAGTAGTTTCCATGTGGCGGGCTAGTTGCTCTTGAAGGTTACCTTTAACAATATCAAGGAGATATTTCTAAGAGGGAGTGTATTGGATTCACCCCACTAAGGCTTGTTGTTTTACGAAGAAGTTGGCAAATCACTTGTCCTTGTCTTGTTTAAGTTTATAAAGGTCACTAATGGTGATATTTTCTTCAATATAAATTGAGAACTACTAAACAAACATTTCAGCTAGGTCCTTAAAGATTTTTAGAGAATGGTGTGGAATTTGATAATACCATTCAAGGGCAAGATGACTAAGGTTGTTAGGGAAGATATTTAGTAGTAATATTTCATCATATAAAATATCACTACAAGTAGTTTGGAATAGTTTGAGATGGTTAATGGGACACTATTTCCCCTTGTACGTTTAGAATTTAGGTGTTTAAAAGTTTGGAAGAAATGGATGACATGCTATAATTAAATCTAAAAGTTGATTACATATACAGTTTGTTTGTACCAGGTTGAAACAACTCCTAGACGAATTTTCTAGTGGTGGATTTGCACCAATAGTTTTGCCAATAGATTATTTGAATCCAAATAACTCTTTGGGCATCCTTTATAGCTAGTATATTCCATATACAGTTTTTCTTCAAAATAATTTCTTATATTTTTTTAGATTTAATTTCCCTTTGTTGTCAAAATATTTACTTTAAACAATCCCTTGAACTTTAATAAGCTTCTCTTCTATTCATTCTTATACATCATTACTAATCCAATACTATGTATTTCCATCAAAATATAAATATATTTAATATTAAAATACAAAAATTTTAATATTAAAAACTTTGTAATAATATCATTTGATCTCATGACCTATAACCATTTTATAACCAAATAAACTTGGTAAATAGTATTTTTTTTTTCAAAAACCCTCTTGGATTCTTAAAAGAACATACAGGTTCACCACTGGTCCTCTTGAACGTTACCATATATTAGACAAACTAAACTTTGTTGTAAATGGTGATCATCAACTTAAAGGCTTACAATTCCCACCATGGGTGTGGTCCCAAATTGAATTTACCATAACTGAAAACTAACTCCACACAAAAGCATTAGAGAAATTGTCAATGTGCCAAAAACAATGTTAATGGACACCGGGAGGATAAAGATAACATGAGTCTCTAGCAAAAGATAATAGAAACTCACTAGAAAATGAAACCTCAATTTCAAGTGTACATGCATTTGTCCTTAAAAAGCACAAATTCCAAAACATGTCAAGGTGACCCTAAGACGAATGGTATACGGCCCACAAGATTGCTTTACATTATACAGATTCACATCATAATAAATATATCCAAAGAACCCATGAAAACAAAAGAAAAACATACATCAAACTATCAGTTTGATACTCTCATCCGGCTTGTCCAATGTATAAGGTGTTAAACAAATCCATTGTGGTGCGAGAAAGGTGGATCTTCGTGCTTCTCTGCAGATAATATAATCCTTTCAAAAATTATAAGTCATTATAAGAGAACATGAAAATATTAACATAATATGATTGTTAGTTGAATATTATTCTCATATATACGTGTATACGCCTAATTTACTTGGTGCCGACTTCGAGATCTATATACTTCATTTAAAAAATTAGTACACACCAGATTGCAGAAAAAAAAAAGGTCACCCATTACAGTTATTTCATTCTTGTAAACGTCATTGAAATATTATCTTGCCGAAGAGGCCCAAGCACATACAGGAGTTGTAGAACAGTCTTTCAACATCTCAATGACGCTGTCCAGAAGCGATGGCTCACAGGGAATAGTAAGGCCGCCATTTTGATAATAATAGCCAAACTCCTCCTCTGCCTTTCGCAGGAGTTCTCCGAACACGGGGTGGTTCAAATAACTCACAGGAATAACAAACCGCCTGCGTTCCTTCTCACCGGCGTAAACTGAAACGTGGCCCAGAGGAACCAGCGTTTTCCACATTTTCTCCTCCTCCTTGCAACTATAAAACCCGGAGGACTTTCTTCGCTTGAGCATAATGCTTACAGCCATGGGAATGGCCGCAATTTTGTACAACTTTCGCGCTATTCTAGTAACGTTGAAGATGATCTTGCTGCTCTCCATGAATGATAAAATAACACAGGGAGACTAGGATTACACGATCGAATCCTTTCATGTGCTATGGAAACAAAAGGGTGTGCCTCTACAAATAAATACTCTACATATATGTTGAGGAGGAATGTTTTTTTTTAATGATTACATAAGGGATCAGTGGTTTAAACTTAAGGGTTTTTTTTTATGAAAACCCAAAAGTTCCGATAGGGACGAGGGAAGGAATGGTAGGACGTTGAATAGACGAAGGGGCAGAGCCATGTGAAACCGCGCAAATTTAGCTGGAAGGTGTACCATGGCTAATTGGGTCATTTTTGTCGAGGAAGATAATGTCGTGAATATTGGAGAATTAGTTATAGCTATTATTTTTAGTAATAGGTAAATACATGGTTCAAATTACATGGATTGTTCTCTATTGATAAGTACATGGTTCAGACCACATGGACTGCTTCCAATAGTCTATTCATATAGCTCATTCTTCTAGTTGTTGTTTAGCGGACATTGGTAGCTGGGGGTTTGTACTGTGAGAGGATTCAGGACGGACTAGTACCTCCTAGGTTTGAACCTAGGTCTTTTCTTGGTAAGTACTTGTCCAGTCAAACCTTTACCAATTCACCTCGCGCTTGGAGACCACCGGTATCTAGGGGTTAGTAAAACCTTTACCAATCCACCTCGCGCTTGGAGACCACCGGTATCTAGGGGTTAGTAGGAGTTTGTACCATCCTGGTTGCATCTGACACGCATTGAGAGAGGATTCAACACGGACTACTACCTTTGCCAAAGCTGTCAAGTAGTACAAAGCCAATTAAACATTCTGAGGTACATAGGGCGTTACTGAAAAGGCTGTAGGGATGTCCTATACTTTGCGCATCTCGAGGGGTCCAAAGAGAGTCCAGCTCATGTCACCACATCTTGTGAAGCGGTGCCAGCAAAAGTTCGCTCCTCCGACAGAACGTCAGAAAGTCGATTGCGATTTTTTCGCCTCACATGTAACCCAGAGCATGGGATTGTCGCCAAAAGGCATTTTTGGGGTACTTTTGATGAGTTTGCATTGCAAGATATTCAGACGCCGTTGCATGTTCGATGCACGGGTCGAAGACGCGTTCAAGTCAATCGAATCCAAAATTTCCTCTTTTAGTCTACACATGTTTTGTTGGGTCGAGGAAACCACGTGACGAAGAATATAGTCGGGAAAACACAATTTGGAATATAAGAAAAAGCTGTTTCTTTGTTGTGTAAATCTGTCCTAATGAACGTCGTCTGCATCTTTGAGATCTGGTGGCCTGGAAATACAGGCCACCTAAATGCCTTTGTCTACTTCTATTGATTTGTTTTTGGTGACTTAAATATGGTAGAGTTGGATGTGAAGGAATTTTTTCAACAATGAATAATTTGCTACTGGTTTTTTAATTGGTTTTTTAATTACAACTTATAGATATTTTCAATCTTATGATTAATTGCTCTCCTTTGGATTGTTCTAAATGCTACACAAGGTGGGATGATTATAATAGTTTTAATAGAAAAGAAAGTAGGTTAGATAGAGTCTACATGAGTAAACTTGTCCTCCACAATCTTTAAAACAACTTGTGTCCATCATCCCTTACATAATTCTCTATGATCACTTATCAATTACTTTCCTTTATGTTAATCCCATATTCACAACTATGCTTTCAACTTCCTTTTAAATTAAATATCTCCCGTTCTGATTTTGAAAAATATCTTTTATTGATTAAGTGTAAAATTCATGTCTACATCTTATAGGAGATATTGGTTGGTCTATGTGGTTCAATAATGTCATTCAAAGAAAGGTGTCCTTCCTACACAAATATGGCAAAATGATGGCATGACAATGTGATGCCTAGGAGAAAAAGTTTCAAAATAAAGTTGTCCACCTTAGTAAGTTAGTCTATTGAGTCTTAGACACTAAACACCATCAAGAGATGAGTAAAGCTACAAATGAGTTGCAATATTTTGATACTTATAGAACAATGGGACCCACATAAAGTCTAGACTAAACTAGCTAAAATATGGAGATAAAAGCACTCAATTTTTCTTTAGTTAATCCCCATCAAAATATCTACAACAAAGGTTTGATAATTGTTATTGATGATGGATCCAAATATTTAAAGATTTTTTACTTACACTTAAAAATATCTTTTTTGAAGACCCACCTAATGAGCTAAAATTTTCCTAAGTATATAAAAGAATGTATTCCTTTCATTGCACCACTCAAAATGGATAAATCCTTAGACTCTATTTTCTCTATGGAAGACATGTGCCCAACATTTTGGCAAATGGAAAAATATAAGGCTCCTAGTATTGATGGCATCCCAATGGAATTTTACCTAAAACTCTAGCATGTTGTAGACAATTACCTGTATATTGTGTATAAGGAAGCTCTTTGAGATGGTTCTCTAGGCATAATTGTCAATCAAGATTTGATAATTCTTGTCTCCAAAATTTTGATAAAAAAATATTTTTTGAAGACTCACCTAATGAGCTAAAATTTTCCTATCTAAGTATATAAAAGAATGTATTCCTTCCATTACACCACTCAAAATGGATAAATCCTTATACTCTATGTTCTCTATGGAAGACATGTGCCCAACACTTTGGCAAATGGAAAAATATAAGGCTCCTAGTATTGATGGCATCCCAATGGAATTTTACCTAAAACTCTAGCATGTTGTAGACAATGACCTATACATTTTGTATAAGGAAGCTCTTCGAGATGGTTCTCTAGGAATATTTGTCAATCAAGATTTGATAAATCTTGTCTCCAAAATTTTGATAAAAATATATTTTTTGAAGACGCACCTAATGAGATAAAAGTTTCCTATCTAAGTATATAAAAGAATGTATTACTTCCATTGCACCACTCAAAATGGATAAATACTTAGACTCTATATTTTCTATAGAAGACATGTGGCCAACACTTTGGAAAATGGAAAAATATAAGGCTCCTAGTATTGATGGCTTCCCAATGGAATTTTACTTAAAACTCTAGCATGTTGTAGACAATGACCTATATATTGTGTATAAGGAAGCTCTTCGAGATGGTTCTCTAGGCATATTTTTCAATCAAGATTTGATAAATATTATCTCCAAAATTTTGATAAAAATATATTTTTTGAAGACCTACCTAATGAGCTAAAATTTTCCTATCTAAGTATATAAAATAATGTATTCCTTTCATTGCACCACTCAAAATGAATAAATCCTTAGACTCTATGGTCTCTATGGAAGACATGTGGCCAACACTTTGGCAAATGGAAAAATATAAGGCTCCTAGTATTGATGGCATCCCAATGGAATTTTACCTAAAACTCTAGCATGTTGTAGACAATGACCTATACATTGTGTATAAGGAAGCTCTTCGAGATGGTTCTCTAGGCATATTTTTCAATCAATATTTGATAAATCTTATCTCCAAAATTTTGATAAAAATATATTTTTTGAAGACCTACCTAATGAGCTAAAATTTTCCTATCTAAGTATATAAAATAATGTATTCCTTTCATTGCACCACTCAAAATGAATAAATCCTTAGACTCTATGTTCTCTATGGAAGACATGTGGCCAACACTTTGGCAAATGGAAAAAGATAAGGCTCCTAGTATTGATGGCATCCCAATGGAATTTTACCTAAAACTCTAGCATGTTGTAGACAATGACCTATACATTGTGTATAAGGAAGCTCTTCGAGATGGTTCTCTATGCATATTTGTAAATCAATATTTGATAAATCTTGTCTCCAAAAACTCGAATTAGGATACCATGTATAGGTGGCATCCAATCACCTTATTGCATTTGACTTATAAAATAATTTCCAAAGCACTTATCATTTGCCTTAGACCTGTGGCACAAAAAGATAGTTAACATGAAAGACATTGGTTTTTATTAAAGGTAGATATATTCTATATAGTCTTAGCTTGATTTGGAAGTCTCTCAATGGGCTTGAGAGATTGAAAAAATACATTGTTAGTAAAACATTAACTTTGAAAAATAATGTGACAAGATCAAAAGAGATTTCATCCTTAAATATTTAATTAAGTACGATTTGTTTCACGACCCTCCCTTGGAAGAAACTTATTGCTTTGATGAATCTATGTTTGGCTATTATTACTTTACTGATGGAATGATTGATCTCTTCCATATAGTTATGCAAAAACATATGTTTTCATGAAAAATGTGAATGTATATTTTTATTGATGAATGTTGGTTGACGTTAAATTCTGTGAAACATATATTTTATGTTAGAACACGATACTACTAATAGAAATTGTATTTGTGCAGGATTGGGTTTTTCTTGTAGGTGGAAAAAGGAACCAATCACCGAGAACAAGATGCCCTGGGGGATATGATGTGATGGGTTATTTGTCAGAATATTTTGGGAGGCAACATGGATGGATACCCCTTTCATGAAGATGCATAACATAAATTGCATAAAAAAAAATATATAAAATATTACTTGCTTTTGTGTGTTACTTAATAGTTTTCCTTATGATGAAGTCTTACCAGGTATAAGAGCATTGTTGAAAGAAAAATGGATATTTTATTCATTTTATTTATCTTTTCTTTAAAATGACATATAAAGGATCCAATTGTTCTTGGTAATTTTATTACATTGAATAATTAGGAGAGAGTTAGTACGCATTAAGATAAAATAATGGAAAAAATACCCATTATTATTGTGTGGAATGTGTTTTGTACATGGCTTACTTTGGAAACTCATTGCATTCATAGGATATAATTTGAATTTGTAGTGGTGAATATTATCTTAATTGTCAATGCTCTAACTGAATAGTAGCTTTTATGATCGAACGAAGTGGCTTGCTAAGTGTTGAATGGAGAGAAAGAGCATGTCGAAGATCCTACCCAAAAGGATTGGTTGGTTAATCATGGCTGGATATTTTGGAAAATAAATAAAAAGGAAAAAAATTATGTTGAGGGAGGTTGGTTAGCAAGTAGACATAGAAAGAGAGTCGTTGTTAGAATCTGGAGAGAATGTCCAGGTTGGATGGTTTCATTTTGTAGAGCTTTTCAACCCAAAACTAATCATTGGTAACAGGTTCTCCATATTCCAATAAGTAAATATTAGTATTATTATTGATATAATATTTTTCTGTGAATGAACATGCTTGAAGTTCAAAGGATATGTGTAAACCTATAGTATATGTTTGTTGTCGACTATCAATGCCCTTGGGGTTAAATTATTTTTGTAATTGTGTTATTGACTAACTCTAGAACCTATAAAGAGTAGCTAGGAGTTAGGCAATGTTATTTTTTGGTGTATTTTTAAGATTTTAGGTTTCATGACATTTCCTTCCCATACGTCTATGAAGCTTTTGGAAGGACTAGAACCATAGTCTGGTAATTAGGAAGCTTGTTGTTAGAGATACATCAGAGAAATTTCTTTGTGCAAAATAGGAATATATTGTGTACCATTTTGACAATGAATATTTAGGTGTATACTCAATTAATCCTTGGAAATAGACTGTGAGTCTCTCTTATATCTTAGATAACCATTAGTGAGAGAATATGTGAGATACCATGTAAGACACCGTCAGGTATGATTAGATTGCATGTAAAATCGTCTTTGACCGTCCTATTGATTTATGGATTTGATTTTGGGTATGTCTATAAATGGAGAATGTTACAAGACTCAAGGAGTCTAGAAATCGAGTAATACCATAGTGCTTTTAGGAATGTGAGTATGGTTATTTGTACCAAGTTATTTTTTCAAGAGGGAATTGATTTAGCTTAACTATGATTTACCGGATGAAATGAAATTGATATTGTACGTAAATTTGATATTTTGCTTGTTAAGTGTTGTGTGGTTTCTTTTTAAAAAAGATTGTAGTAGTTACAATGATGATTGAAGCTTAAGGAAAGACAATTGATTCCTTTCCTTTGATTAGGCTGGATTCATTGTATGACAAAGAAATGAATGTCTCATTTGTGATTTCTTGAAATGTAGAGCATTATAAATAGAGATTTCTCTTTGCTTTTAGTATTCAATTGAGGCTTTTTGTCAGGGTTATGCATAGCGGCTATTTATCACCAAATTGGCTAAAACTAGGATATTCGAAATTTGGAATTGGCTAATATTTGGGACCCTTGACTAGGGCCCATTAGCCAAAAAAAATTAGGTGTAAGTTTTTTTGGGTTGATTTACCCCAATTTTATAATAATTTGACCATTTTAAGTTTATATTTCCAACATTGCCCCTAATAATAGTGAACCTTCTACATGTGTTTTGACACTATTTGCCTGGATTGGAAAACTGATTCGCCAAATTTTTATAAATACATTTTTGGGCCGACCCCTTACGCATAACCCTACTTTTTGTATGGATTGATAGAAGCTCAACTTCTTAATTGAAAAGAGGATTCTAGGTAAATGTTGTTTACAATAGAACCTTTTTGAAATAATATGAATATGGATGAAGCAAAAAACTATTTGATAATTCTCTTTAAAATGGGATACTAGACTGCTGTATGATGGACTATTGTTATATGGATATATTGAATGGAATGAAATTGCTCATTGAGAGTAGGAGCCATCTCTGATACCAATCCAAAGGGAAATCATGTTATCGATGGTTTTTTGTGGAAATCTCAAAGAAGAAAAATGACGACTGGATATCGGGATGGTGTGGAAAGAGATCAACAACTACCATATTAAGTTTGTGACTATAAATGAGCTGAATCTCATTATAATCCTATATATTGATGATGTGAATGTATAATTGTAACTTGTTGGGTTGTTGAACTAACTCTTCAAGGAAGACGAACATAAGAAAAGTGTTCTTTGTAATTGTGTGTATTGGATCAGTAGTAGTTTGACTCAGAAGTTGTGCAGCTATTGTTTCATTATTTTGAAACAATGACACTCCTTGTATTTATAACTTTTGTATAGATGTGCTGCAATGAAATGAGATGTACGAATATTGTTTATATACAGATAATTTTCTCTAATGCATGATAATAAAATTGTTATCTATGAGGTAAAGTGATATTTAGTGATTAAAAAAATAATTTAAAATAAAATATGGCTTTGTGGCTTACGTTCTATATCTGGACTAAAACTGCAAAGGTAGTTTGGAAAATCGTAAGCTTTAATAAAGTAATTTTTTATTTTTGAGATGATTTTTGGAAGTGCAGTTCCTTAATAGGGCCCTATTCAGGTTCTTCGAGAAGTGAGACAATTTTTGTCTTACGAGGAGAGTTTAATGGTTTATATATTGCTTTGGACAAGTGTTATCAGTAGTGGTTTACTTTAACTAATTTTTGGACCAATGAAGGGATCCAAGGATCCATGATAAACCTTTAACCTTGTTTTAACAAACCGTTAGGAGCTAATGTAGCTGAAAGTCATATGTTGTCTATTGTTGTAGAGAAAACTTTCTACATAGTGATTTTGACTACATTGCCAATAATAAAGACCTTGTATTAAAAAGGAACTTGAGATTAGTCGATTAGTTCATCATCATATGTGGGTGATAATTAACAACCAATTATGTTAATCACCTTCACATAGATGCAATTATGTGAATAGAGTGATTATGTGATCAATAAAATAGTTTGGCTTATGCATAATGCTCTTACCTAAAAGAATTGTGTAGGGAGTAGAGATTTGCATAAGTCCAAAGTACTCTTACACTAAAAGACTTATGTAATGAGTAGAGATTTGGACTACACTTTTCAAAGGAATGAAAGGGATTAAACCAATTACCTTGTGATGAGAGCAAGGATGATGGTTACTAAAATATGTATATAGTACTGACCACTGATAGACTTGTGGATTTGTAGGGATGGATGCACTTGTGAGCCACAATGTAATCTTTAGTCAAAGTAGTATTAGCTAAAACATCTCTAGTAAAAGATAATTTAGATACACATTTAGATAACTTTGGATTCGACGCTCAACTAAACTTTTAATTTTAAAAAATAGCTTCATAAATTTTAGATGAAGTAAAATTGGGTTTTGAAATTTTGGTATCAGAGCATGGTTCATAGGGAAATCAACTCACTATTTAACTATGTGTTTAGAAAAAACTTAAGCAAAATAATATCTTGCCCAATAAGATGATTGTTAGCAATATATTTGTCTATGTAGTTAAGAACTTATGGGAATAATAATAGTAGGTGAAGCAACCCACATATGTGATTGCAACCTAATTCCTACTATCTCTATCGTGTGTGGTCAGGAATTATACCACTAAAGAGAAGGAGAGGGAGTGCTTCCCCAATGACAAGGTAGATATGATGGAGTTTTGGTCAAATATATGCCTAACTATACAAACATGCGTTTGTGTGCCCTAGACATGGCCAACATTGAAATGCTAGAGGAAAGAAATGTCCTTTGTGCCAATATCTAGAGAGGGTTGGCTCCCTTTCTAAATCCTACATTGGTTTGAGACTAGAGTTGCAGGAAAGAAATTTGAAATAATAGAAAGAAATGGGAAATATGGCCATAGGTCGAAGGTGTAGGATCGGGGATAGACTAACAACAGGAATTCCAACCAAGCATGATAGCAACATAAAATGGAGATAAGACATTACTTACAGTTCTACAAAAACAAACTCCAATTTCACACTCTAGTACTCACTCCCTCATCGGCAGTATTCAAATCCAGACGCAGAATTCAAATTTAGTAGCAGATAATAGACATGAATATGTAATAGAAATGCTTAAAACAGAAAGTAATCACACATAAAATTGCTTGTAAAATTAGAAGCCAAGTCTCTTCTATTATGCAAAAAACTTGAATAGCTTTTCTACAAAATGTCTATCCTCCTTTTACAATGGAAATTGATTAGTATTTATAGAGGATTTCACCTCTTTCATTAAATGCACATGAAGACAAAATGTTTACAGATCAAGAATATAGGTGAGGAAATTCCTTCTCAAAAACCTTGAAAATTTATCCTTTTGAAACAATGATCCAACTTTTAAGGAGGAATCTCCAGGAAATCAGCACATTCAGGCATCGATGCACATAAAACTACAAAAATGGTGAATGATTTGGTACCTTTGCTATGCCTCGAAAATTTGCTCCTGTTAAGAATACTTTGGAAGTCACAAAAATCACCCAGTAGTTTTAATACTGTAGCCCCTTTACGTTGAAATCCACAACTTTAGCTACTTCTCACCCCAATCATTAAATGCTTCTCATTCACCTGTCTTGGGTGCCTTCGAAAACTTCTGTTGCCCCTGAGAGTGAAATTTGCTCAAAATTTAGCAAGGGACGAACGTACTTTCTTCAATTCCCAACACTTGCTCCCTAATAACACTCCATTGTAGGAGGAGTGACTCTCACATTTATTTTCTTATTATAGCAACAATCCATAGGCAAAAATGACTTATTACAATGCTTTATCTTTTGTGTTATTGTGCCCCTAGGGAGAATGATTAGAAATATTTCTTTATTTCAAAGAGAAAGCACTTCTCATAAGACTTCCTCCTTATCACAAAATATACATTCACCCCTAGAATGGGTGAAATGCTCTGTCGCCTTTCATCTTGAGCGAACGTCATTCTATATTTTTAATCGTCCAACTTTTTGCATTCACCTCAAAACAAGAAGATACATTGACATGATGTTGGGTTGTCCTTTTGTAGCTTCACCTCAAGGAAGGGAGAATGAGACTTTCACCCTGCATCCAGGGTAAAAGTGTTTTAATCAATACATGCCGAAGTGGAGGAGGCCCACACTTACTACACATTCGCCCAAAGGAAGGGCAAAAGTATTGTTGACTTTTTCATGCCATCATGGAGCCTTGTTATGCTTAATGCTTTCTCCTGAACGCATCGTTTTATTGTTCTTTTGCCCCAAGGAGGGGTGAATAGAATTTTCACCCCTTTGTTAGGGTGAATGTGCCTATGACTAGTCAATGCATTGATTGGGTGCATCACCTTCATATTTCAAATATGTTCACCCCAAAGTGAGGCAAACGATGATTTCACCCCTACTTTAGGGTGAATACACCCTTTTAATATTGTTATCACATTTCATTTCTAGGCCCACTCCAAAATTAACATTTCAAATGTGTTTTCACCCCCAATATAGGTGAAAGTCCTTATTGAACTTAACATATCCTTTTCCTTTTTACATTCATCCCAAATTGAGGCGAATGAAGCTTTCACCCTACTTCTTAGGTGAATGTGCTTTTACCCTTCTGCTCAGTAATGAATTTTTTTTAAAGGATGCCCTTACCACTGGAAGGTAACTTAATTTTCATACTTCGTTGAGGTGAAAGGACCATAACGTTTTCCCTTTCTCATTGAATTTTCGAACATTGTTTTCCTTTGGCATCCTTCGATGATATCTACTGATTTTTTTTTTGCACCTTTATCTACAAATATTTTGTCTTGTAACATCCATTATTTCCAAACAAGAAATGCAAGAAAAACAAATAATTTAATATGCACATAAATTATAACATATTATATAGGTCGAAAATACTGCATCATAATATAATCATATTTTGCCGATTTTACAATCAATAAAATTTCATCAACAAAATTGATCAAAAATCCCAATGTGGCATATGTCAAAATTGCCAATATTTTTGGTGGCTCACGGGGTATCCAGATCGCATGGATGAAAATGATACTAGGCCTTTATCCATTGGGCTCTTTAGTGATCCTTCCCTTTGGTTGCTTTGGCTGGTGCTTCTGATTTGGATGTCTTCTTCCGCACCTATTGTTGTGCTACCTTTTTTGCTTCCTCTACCTCTGTAGCTACCCTTAGTACTTATGCTCGCTCTACTTTAGTTTATGCTTGTTCCACTACTACCCGCTTCACTTTGGTATATTCTTCCTACTCCTTCAAACTTGCATTTATGATATCATAAACGGTTACCACGTCGGCCCAGACATAAGTAGTAAACATGGAGGAAACACTAAGTGATTCATAGATAAACCGCAAGTGTTCAACATCCTCTAGGCTAAGGCATTTAGCTCATTGGGCCAACTCGAACAAGGCCAGCTCCATGCGGGTGAACTTTTTCATCAGCGACAACACCTGCTCCTCTGTGATCGGCTCTTCCCACTTGTCAACTTCGGATGCATCCTCCATGAAGTTCTTCGAGTACACTTCAAAATTTTATTTTGGTAGAGGCTCTCCCTATTCATTGGTGAAATCTGGAAAGCCCATATCGGCAAGAGCATAAAAATGAATTATGGAAATATGCTCTCACTCCATTGTGTTGAGGAGCTTTCTGCCCTCTCTTACCAGATCCAACCACTAAAAATAGCTACGCAACATGAAATTGGTGGTTGACCAAGATCGATCCATGTCACTCATGGGGTAAATACATATGTCGTACTAAGCCAATGCTTGGATTTTTATAGCCATTTCTAGGCGAGGCTCCAGCATCTCCTCAATACTATCTATTGTTTTCTGACTCGGTTGAATCTAAATCCAAGCCTCATAGAGATACTGTAACACCTGGACTACTCTGGCTGCCAACTTTTCATAGCTCTGAGTCAAAAAAGGCAAGCCTCCTTCACTGTCTTATGGTAAAACACTATAGCTTGTGTGGCCTTCTCTATTATTTGATTCTAGATAGACTCAACCTATGCCTTTAGTGCTTGTATCTATTGCTCTACTGTGTCCTTTTCCTTTTGATGCACCTCTTCCTGTTGATGCAAGTGTTCCATATTTATCGATATCTTCTCTTACTAAGCTCTGCTAGCAGCCAAAGCATCTTCGAGTTTGATAATTTTATTTTTGATGTCAAAATATCTTTGCTTATAATACTTGCCATGCAATTAAACTAAATTCATGTCGACCTATATATTCCCCATTTTATCCATGGGGTCAATCCTCAACAGGTCCTTCGTCGTAGTATCGTAAGCATAATCGCTTGGTGTCATTTATCCTTGTAGTTTTTGGACCAGGGGAGTGATCTTGGTCGTGTGAACCTCCATGGCAACTGGATCAAAGACCACTTTCTTGAGGGGTCGAGTAGGGGTAAGTGCCTCTTTTTGCCTATGACTCTTCAACCACTATGACAATTGAGGTATGCACGATTGATTTTTATCTGGGTCTGACTACTCTAGCACTACCTCAACTTCAAGGAGTACTTGCAACTCCAAAAATTATATGAAATGAATCATGATCTGCAAACGATCAGGCTCAAAGGAAGTAGAGGATATAGCAAGAAGAGGGGGAACTAAAATAACAAAGTGGATAGAAGAACCATGTTCGACTGTAGTTACACTCACTTATGGAGGGGCTTGCATACTTACAACCTTAGTGGAGGTTTATGTGGCAATGGAAGGGTAAGGGCATGAAAATGGATTTGGCCCTAATGCGAATGAACTGAAAGAAAGGGAGGTCAAAGAGAGGGGAATAGAATAAGGGGCAGTAGTGACTTGTGGATGGGAAGAAGGGAGTAAAATAGACATGGAGGTCATACCGAAAGGGGGAGTGACTAACGTAGAAACTAATGGAAATGAACTAACAACCACTACATGATCTGAATTAGAAGTAGAAGAAGAGGGAAGGAAAAATGTACCTTTGAGTGTGGGCATTGTGTGTCTTGGTGATGGAGGCAACTGCATAATAATTTCTTCCTATGGATCCTCCGCTTCCACGTCAAGGTTAATTATATCCTCTTGTTGGGCCATTGGATGCTCATGAAATAATGGAAACATTTGAGCAACGCTAACCGAAGTAGCTAGCTCCAAAAAAGGTAAATAATTAGTCGTTGTAGCAATTGCAACTGTAGAAACTAAAACAATTGAAACTGCAATGGTAGAAGAGGAAGTAGCACCAGTCCTTGGCCTCTTCGTAGCTTTTGGGAATAGAATAATATCTTTAATAGTCTTCTTCTCCAACAAATGTGCCTCATCTACCTTTATCTTCATTCATTACGATCTTCGTTGAAACACATATTGTTGTTCTTCTTCCTCAAATGTCTCTTCCTTGGCTACTGGGTGCTCTATTTTTGCCATGCTTTCATCGCTATCAAAATTTTGAAAGCTTTGATGCAAAAAATTTGTGAAATCAATGGGTTGATAGGCTTTGACATACTCATCATAGGCTTTCAAAAATACCTCATCCATTTTCAACCCAAAATTAGACATAGTTTTTCCCCTATGGACCCGCATAATCCACCAGTTCATTATTTTCTCTTTGGTCCATAGGGGGTGAGCTTCTTTCACCTAGCTAAATAGTCTAGGTAGAGGAATATGATCTCTGTATACTACCATATTATACTTAGCCTCATGTTCATAGAAATCATGCTAGGGTGGGAGCGACATCATATCTTCAATATGCCACTCTAAGTCGCGTCCATCAAAATTATTGCACCTCTCCTAAATATCGGGTCATGGGCGACAATGGAAAGTATTAGCCTTGATTATATCCAAAAATTTACCCAATGGATCATATCTCCACCATTGTGGTAGTTCTATCAGCCCCAAGTCTTGAAGTGCCACCGTGAGTAGCCTATTTTGCCTGACCTGGTTCACCTCTATACTATCGAACTTGAAAGGCATATTACAAGTCTTTCTCTTACCATGTCATGCTCCATACACATCATTGGCATCATTTTTTTCTCATACCACATCCATGGTGAACACATGCTCGATGGTGAAGTATGGGAGCAGAAATGGCTTACCTGTGAAGCCATAAATTCTTATGACCACACCTTGTGTTAACAAAAATATGTCACCTTTTTTCGATGTGAAAACTTCCTCCTTCATTACCCATGGAACTCTCTCACTTTGGTTGCAAATAAACTCGATTGCGGGCCCCAAAAATAGACGGTTAAAATTATAATATGACTCCCTCATTGATAGAGTGGGATTCCATGCATAAACAGGCAATAATTCGTCCTTCTTATCAACTTGTATTATGACTATAAATAAAAAATATCGGTGCAAGTGAAATAAGAAATACCAGATAAGAAAGGATGTATGTTTGAAGGATGTCTCCTCTCCTATATGTAATTTTTCTAGCTGGATGTGCATATTCTGATAAATAAAATTGGCCTAATCAAAATAAATTAGATTTATGTCTCTTCTCATGGCCCTTGGAGCATAAACCTCCCTCTGAGATATACACTACACCAGTGTTGCTTACCACTTATGGACTGTAGAATTTTATGAAAGACTAGAAACCCACGCCAGCAATGAGAACCAACTAGGGCTCTCAAATTTTGATAAATATTTTGATATATTTGGCAACTGGCCCAACTGCGTCTCCATGAACTGACGCATGGTCACTATTGACACATATCTTTCTTCTTGCTCATTGATATGCAACTTTTTGAAAATTAGATCGAATGGGGGTTTTAACCCACATGCAAATTATTCCCTCACTTTCATAGTGGATATAGAAAAAGCACCTCTCCATTGGCTTTTGGAATGGCCCTGGTAAGTGGATTATAATTTATGGCAATTAAATTTACCAACTCTGGGAAAGGGTGTACTAGCATACACAAATACCAAAACAACTGTGCATGAAACAACATATTTAATGGGCTCTCTACCGACAATCCTTGATTTACTGTAAATTCCACATCTTGCCAGAGCTTCATTATGTCCTTGTTTGTAATCAAGTAATTTTCAACCTCTGCCATGGTGTTAGAGTATGGGTCTAAGTCTATATTCTCATTTCTTTAGGTCTTCTTGGACTTCGACCCACCTATTTTTTTCCTAAATTGTTTGGTCTCTATAGCCTCTTTATCTTCTTTGTTTTTCTTTCACATTCTATCAACTCTGGTGACCTAAAAATTTCTAAGACGTTCTGCAACTTCTGCAAGCAACACACCCGAAAACACACCGACAGGAAAATTCTTTAAAAAATTTAGTTGTTGAGTGAATTTACCAGTGCTCTATTTATAGAGTGTGAGCCAACCACCAAAGTAAATATAATAAATTCTTCGAGTGAATTTGGGAGGGCACATGCCTTGTTCCCCTCAATCGGCATTGATCCCAATTTTAAATGATAATTGAATGTGATTCACTAAAAAATCACTTTTGGAAAGCATACCCTCCTTGTTGCATTGCACCCTTGAAAAGCATGCCCTAACTGTTAAAACTACCTTAGAAAAATAAATTCACCACCTATATACCAATGAGTGCCTTTGCTTCTTTCGGTGTGTGATTTTGTTCCTCGGGAATGCCAAATTGCCTTCCAAAACCAATCTAGGTGCACATTTTAAATTAAATGCTTCAAAACAGGTCTCAACGTGGATGCATAATTTTTAAAAAATACCATGTGTTGAGGGGCAAAAATTCTTTGAGAGGTGCTCCTAAAACTCAATTCACACTGGAAAAATCATCACACACCCGAAGAGCAATGCGGGACAAAAATACTATTGAAGCGCTCTTGATATTCTTCACTTTCACTCCGAAAATGCTCTTTACCTACTTGATGTGATTCTATGGTGGACGTTATTCTTTTGAAACAATTTATGATTCTATTTTTTGCCCAAATTTAGAAAAAGCATAGATTTTCTTTAAAAAACTCAATTGATTTTAGGGATTTTTCCCTTTGATTTTCCTCTTTTCTTCATTTTCACTTACATGCCTACAAAAAAATTCTCGCCTTGCATTTTAATGCAATCGCCCAAAAAAAATCGGCGCACGCGCCTCCCATATTTTTGTCTCATACACAAGGTGAAAGTGCCATTTTTCACCTTCAAATTCTCATTAAAATGTCAATGCGTGTTTTAAATAATATAACACGAGTTGTAAATTTTTTCAATGCCTTCGCCCCAATGAGGGGCGAACGAGAGTTTCATCCCTCATTTGGGGTGAAAGCCCTTTTGACCTTTTTGTTATGTTGACTTTGCTTGGTCGCTCATTTATAATATATGTTCACCTCCCTTAGGAGTGAATGGGGTTTTCATCCCTTTTGTTTGGTGAAAGCTTTGTTGCCCATATTTGAATTTGGATTTTACCCTTAATTTTCAATGAAAAGACTTTGATTATTAATCATGAGCTCCGATATTTTATGTTTCGGAATGTGTTCACCTAATTGGGAGGCAAATGGGTCTTTCACCCTTTCTTCAAGGCAAAAAAGGTTTTAGTTTGTTGCTTTCCATACTTTCAAAATTGGGGTCTTATGCTTGGATCCTTCAACTAGGCATTTGACTTGTGTTCCCAAATATTGATGTTTCACTTCTCTAAAACATTTTTAAGAACACAAGCTTATACTGAGAGGGGGGTGAACAGTATAAGACCACTTTTTACTTTTCTTTACTCAAGCTATATAATCCAATATATCAATGCAATGTCAATAGCAGTAATCAAAGCAATGCACAAATCACCACACACAATAGAGACACCAATTTAACGTGGTTCACCCAATGTGGGCTACTCCATGGAGAAAATATTTCACTAATATTTTCTCAATCAATCTCTTGGGAATCCTTTCCCTATTACAATGTTTATGGACCTCTATCCAAAGGAGACACCAATCCCCTAATCAAGTTCATGGATCTCTATCCATAGGAGACACCAATACCCTTAGTTGGTTTATGGATCTCTATCCATAGGAGAACTCCTCCTCTGCTCTGGCTGGTGATCTTCTAGAAGACTACTACCTCCACTACACTAGGCTTGTGGATCTCTCTCCACTGAAGACTCTTGTCCTCACTTAGAAGACCTCTGTCCTCACTACCCTAGCTAATGGATCTCTATCCACTAGAGACTACTATCCTCTGTACTCTATCACCTCCAAAGCTTGCTCTCAGCTCTATCTCAAATCTACACTAAACATAGTCCTTCGGTCTAGCACAAATTCTGCTCAATCTCTGTATCTAATCTACTAAACATAGTCCTTCATCTAGCACAAATCTACTCAATCTCTATCTCTATCTACACTAAACATAGTCCTTCGATCTAGCACAAATCTACTCAATATCTATCTCTGGTCTAGCACAAACCTATCCTCAAATCTACACCAAACTCTATCCTCAAATCTATCCTCAAGCCTTAACACAAAGCTTGACTCAATCACAAATCAACTCTGCTAGATCTGCCCCAAACCTTAACTCAAGGTTTGAACAAATCAATCAATCAACTCTGCTCACAAGTCTTCTCAAAGACTTACCTCAAATCTACTCAACAAGTCCTCACTAGAACTTGTCCAATCTGCTCAACAAGTCTTCACCAAGACTTATCTCAAATCTGCTCAACAAGTCCTCACTAGAACTTGTCCAATCTACTCAACAAGTCTTCACCAAGACTTATCTCAAATCTGCCTCACAAATTAATTATTGTAAGCTTCCACAAAAGCTCACACAAATATATCCTTAAGTCCACTCTAGGACTTACTCAAATTAGCTCACAAGCTTTCACAAAATCTTATTCAACTCAACTCAATATATCACAGAAAACCTCTTCAATCACACAAACAAGTTTCACACAGAATCTTGTTTAATATCACAGAAACATATAGAGAATTGTTAGAGACTCAATATGCTTCACACTCACAACAATGCTCAATCACTTTCAATATCTCTCTTATTTTTACCACAGAAACATATAGAGAATTGTTAGAGACTCAATATGTTTCACTCACAACAATGCTTAATCACTTTCAATCTTTCCTTCAACTCAATTCAGAAATAAAGAACAATTTGTTTCACATAACTTGAACTATCACTCCAACACTTCCAATCAACTAAGCCCAATCAACTCCACTCAACCAATCACTCAATGAAATCTTAGTCAACAATGCTTATCAAACAAACCTCACATAACAATGATACTCATGATCTTTCACAAACCCTAATCAAGCATATGAAAGCTTACTCAATATTTCCAACAATGCTTATCAAACAAGGTTTCTAGTATCAAATTTCATTCCAGAAAACCAAACTCAACAATGCTTATCAAACAATCCTTTTCACTCCAACTTAGCATTCACAACATCCAACAATCACTCTCAAGGATAATGTGCCCTTACCTCTTGTTTGAAGAAGATTTGACTTCAAACACCTATCTCAATCACAATCAATTCTTTGCCAATTTCAAAGGTTAGGTAGCAATATCTTCTCAATCATTCACTCAATTTGATCCCTCAAAATATTTCACCATACATAGCAATAAATCCCTTTTACACCTTATAATCTCCACACTTCAAAATGCAAACCAACAATTTGTGTAAAGAAAATAATCACAATAATTTTTCTTTATAAACCCTTATCTCTTTAACACATCATAGCTTATCCCAATTAAAATATAATTCCATTTTTCAACCTTATAACTCCTATTTCAATTCACCTTATCAAAATCACAATAAAACAATTGACCTTTAAAAACCTTATAACTCCCCCTTAATAAAAATTAATCATGCCACCTTTTAAACCTTATAAACAATTAATATTCAAAAATTTAAGTACCTTTGTCCTCGATGGGATTCGAACTCCCACATGCACCTTCCACAGCGCCCTAGTCATGGCCCACGTGCCACGTGAGCTAGGCGCTCACCTTAGAACCAAAAAGTACCTCGTGCACTTTGAAGCTTGCCTTGGCACCAAAAACCAAACACATGCACCTCAAAAAAAATGTTACCATCGAGGTTCGATCATGGGACCTCCCGCTAGTTAGCGCTCTAAGCAATAGCCACCTATCATTGGCCCAACCACCATGGTTGGCTATGAGGCTCCAAGCCTCCTTCCCTTTATGCACTCATTGACTACCATGTTAGCAAAGACCTTTGTCCTCTTCTCCTCTTCTTCCACATAGTTCACAAATTTTGCATGCACTTCGATTAATTCATTCGAAGGATAAATTTTTGTTCCAAAGCATATGGTATATATATTAAATTTGCTCTCCCTTTTAACACATCGATGGGTGGAAAGGATAGTCGACATCGGTACCTTGAATTTGATTGCTTGCCCTTTGTAACCCTAACCTTAGGGTTATTAAATTTAAATTAATTTATAACAAAGTTATTATAATTAATTTAATTATTTAGGTCTATACTTTAGACCTTTAATATTATAATATAAAATTATAATATTATTTTCTTGGGCCTTCCAATTGCTCTTTTAGACCTTATTTGACCACCTTAAATATTATAATAAGCATATTATAATATTATTTTCCCTTAGGCCTAGAAGCAATATTTTTCTTGCACTGCTCATGAAAACTGATGCTTGACCTCATGCTGCTCACTGAAACTGACTCTTGACATCAATGACAACAAAACTTGCTCATATTTCCAACAATATCCCCCTTTGTCATTGATGGCAACCCAATTACCTTTTACCATTTCCTTTACCTTTTTATGTTTTGCTCCCCCTAACTGAATGCTCTCCCCTAACTCAAATCTCTCCCCCTTTGACATCAATGGCAAAGGGTCACCTTTGGGGCTCGGGGCTAAGAATGAGACTCTTAGCTTAGCCCCTCCCCCACCTCCTCTTGAGGTGGTTAATTCTAGGGTGGGAGTATTTCTACTCCCAACAAGCACTGATCTTTACCTTTGTCCACTTTCTTCCTCAACTGATCCTTTTGATTCCTCTGACTATTCCTGTTCCTGCTTGTCTCTGGAATTTTTGCTCTACACCACTTTGTTGTATGCCCATCATTATTGCACTTATAACACTTAATGTTGTTATTCCTTGGAGGTGCAACTATTTTGAAGTTTCTCCTGGTGAAGCCATATCCATTTCTATCATGAACCCTACAATTTACTGCCTTGTGACCAAACTGATTACAAGAGTAGCAATACCCTTGAAAAAGATGTCTATTTCTGAAATTCCCATATTCCTATCTTCCATGTGTCCTACATTGTGAAGCCTTGTGCCCAAACCTATGACATGAGAAGCATCATCCATTGAAACTACCTTGCCTTGACCCCATTGGTCTCTTAGTCTCTTCTACCCTATGTTGCTTCATGTTCCATCTGTTCCTTATTTGTGCATTGTTCCTTTCCTTGTTGAACTTTTTATTGTCCAACTCATCCTCAGAAGTCTCACTTTCTCTTACACTCTCTTCTTCTGAAGCTTCTTCTTCTTTGGAGCTTGATATTGACTCCTCTCCTTATTTTCTTTGTACCTGTTCAAAACCAAGTCCTATTTTGTTTGATGAAGATCTTTGTACCTTGATAATCTTATCCAAGTTCTTTGAGCTTCTCCCAAACTTGTGTAACTTATCCTTAGACTCTTTTACTTCCTTCCTTAGTGAAGCTACCTCATGCTCTAACCTTTCACATTCTAAAACCTTAGCTTCTAACTTCTCTTTAAACCTCCTTGTCTTAGCAATTGAGTTGGTTAGATCCTCTATAAGCTTTCCTTTCTCTTCATCACATTCTTGAAATTTAAGCTTGAGTTTTGAGTTTTGCTTTCTTACCTCCCTTAATGCATCAAGGGCATGAATAAGCTCACCCTCAAGATCAACTTCTCCTTTCTCTGATTCTTCCTCTATTTGTTTGCCTTTGGGATCATCTTCATACTTTTCTGACTTATCTTCTATAGGATCATCTCCTTCTTCTTCTAATGCCATAAGAAGATTTTCTTCTGGTCCTTCAAATGTATCTTCATATTCATCATCACTGAAACTAAATCCATTCCTTGTACAACTATCTTCAAGATGACCAAAGTTACCACATCTAAAACACTTGAGAATCATTGGTGACCTTTTTCTAACCACTTCTTTTTCTTTTGCTAGAAATAGTACTTCATATTTATCATTATCTGAGGAACTTTCATCACTATCACTTGAGCTCTTACCTGCCTTGTCTGCATAGAAACTCTTCTTATACCTTTGGAAAAACTTCTTTCCTTGCTTGCCTTGTCCATCCCTACTTTTCTTTTGGTACCTGTGTTTTCCTATTTCCCTGTTCCTATGATCCTATTTTTCTTCATCATTACTATTTCCAGCCTCTAGAAAATCAGTTGCATAGTGACCATATTTACCATAATTAAAACATCTAACTAATTTTGTACCTTTATACTTTCTTGAGTCCTTGTTCCTTTTGCCATAATTTGCTTCTTCATCACTGGATAACTCATTGCTTGAATCTGACTTCTTACCCTTTGTCTTCTTAGTAACTTTGAAGGTTGCTTCCTTTTGGGGAATAGGTTCCTCTTTTATTCTCATCTCAAAAGCTGTGAGAATGCCATGTAATTCATCCCTTGTCAAAATATCAATATCTTTTGATTCTTCTATAGCTGAAATATTTTCACTAAACCTTTTTGGAAGTGACCTTAAAATCTTATCACACACATCAGATTCTTGAACTTCAAGCCCAAGTCCTTGCATGGAGTTAACAACCTCGTCTACACGAAGTAGGTATGCAACAATGTTTTCTTCATCCTTCATATTTAGGTCTTCAAATATTCCCTTGTAATTTTACAACTTTGCCCTTTTGACCTTTTTATCTCCTTCATATATACCTTGCAACTTATCCCAAATTTCCTTTGCTGATTTGTAGTGCATAACCTTTATAAACTCTGTTTCATGCAAACCTTTCAAAATTCCATTCATTGCTCTTGAATTGTAATGATGTAGAAGCTTACCATATTTATCTGTAGGTGGAGTAGCTGGTGGTATGTATCCATTCTCAACTGCTTCCCATACCTCATTTCCAAGTGCCATCAGGTGAATCTTCATTCTCATACTCCAAAGTACATAATTGTTCCCATCGAACAATGGTGTTGAATTCCCTGAAGATCCATCCTTAGAATCCATCTATGTTCTTGTAAGATTTTCCTTCAAGCTGTTAAACTCTTTCGAAGGAACCCGCTCTGATACCAATTGAAGAACACAAGCTTATACTGAGAAGGGGGTGAACAGTATAAGACCACTTTTTACTTTTCTTTACTCAAGCTATATAATCCAATATATCAATGCAATGTCAATAGAAGTAATCAAAGCAATGCATAAATCACCACACACAATAGAGACACCAATTTAACGTGGTTCACCCAATGTGGGCTACTCCACGGAGAAAATATTTCACTAATATTTTCTCAATCAATCTCTTGGGAATCCTTTCCCTATTACAATGTTTATGGACCTCTATCCAAAGGAGACACCAATCCCCTAATCAAGTTCATGGATCTCTATCCATAGGAGACACCAATCTCCTCAACTGGTTTGTGGATCTCTATCCACAGGAGAACTCCTTCTCCTATGCTCTAGTTGGTGATCTTCTAGAAGACTACTACCTCCACTACACTAGGTTGTGGATCTCTCTCCATTGAAGACTCTTCTCCACTTATAAGACCTCTATCCTCACTACCCTAGCTAATGGATCTCTATCCACTAGAGACTACTATCCTCTATACTCTATCACCTCCAAAGCTTACTCTCAACTCTATCTCAAATCTACACTAAACACAGTCCTTCGATCTAGCACAAATATGCTCAATATCTATCTCAAATTACACTAAACATAGTCCTTCGATCTAGCACAAATATACTCAATATCTATCTCAAATCTACACTAAACACAGTCCTTCGTCTAGCACAAATATACTCAATATCTATCTCATCTGCACAAACATATCCTCAAATCTGCACCAAACTCTATCCTCAAATCTATCCTCAAGCCTTAACACAAAGCTTGACTCAATCACAAATCAAATCTGCTAGATCTGCCCCAAACCTTAACTCAAGGTTTGAACAAATCAATCAATCAAATCTACTCACAAGTCTTCTCAAAGACTTACCTCAAATATACTCTACAAGTCCTCACTAGAACTTGTCCAATATGCTCAATAAGTCTTCACCAAGACTTATCTCAAATATACTCAACAAGTCCTCACTAGAACTTGTCCAATCTACTCAACAAGTCTTCACCAAGAAACTCTGTCCAATATATTGTAAGCTTCCACAAAAGCTCACACAAATCTATCCTTAAGTCCACTCTAGGACTTACTCAAATCATCTCACAAGCTTTCACAAAATCTTATTCAACTCAACTCAATATTTCATAAAAACCTCTTCAATCACACAAACAAGTTTCACACATAATCTTGTTTTAATCTCATAGAAACATATAGAGAATTGTTAGAGACTCAATATGCTTCACACTCACAACAATGCTCAATCACTTTCAATATCTCTCTTATTTTTACCACAGAAACATATAGAGAATTGTTAGAGACTCAATATGTTTCACTCACAACAATGCTTAATCACTTTCAATATTTCCTTCAACTCAATTCAGAAATAAAGAACAATTTGTTTCATAGAACTTGAACTATCACTCCAACACTTCCAATCAACTAAGCTCAATCAACTCCACTCAACCAATCACTCAATGAAAGCTTAGTCAACAATGCTTATCAAACAAACCTCACATAACAATGATACTCATGATCTTTCACAAACCCTAGTTCAAGCATATGAAAGCTTACTCAATATTTCCAACAATGCTTATCAAACAAGGTTTCTAGTATCAAATTTCATTCCAGAAAACCAAACTCAACAATGCTTATCAAACAATCCTTTTCACTCCAACTTAGCATTCACAACATCCAACAATCACTCTCAAGGATAATGTGCCCTTACCTCTTGTTTGAAGAAGATTTGACTTCAAACACCTATCTCAATCACAATCAATTCTTTACCAATTTCAAAGGTTAGGTAGCAATATCTTCTCAATCATTCACTCAATTTGATCCCTCAAAATATTTCACCATACATAGCAATAAATCTCTTTTACACCTTATAATCTCCACACTTCAAAATGCAAACCAACAATTTGTGTAAAGAAAAATAATCACAATAATTTTTCTTTATAAACCCTTATCTCTTTAACACATCATAGCTTATCCCAATTAAAATATAATTCCCTTTTTCAACCTTATAACTCCTATTTCAATTCACCTTATCAAAATCACAATAAAACAATTAACCTTTAAAAACCTTATAACTCCCCCTTAATAAAAATTAATCATGCCACCTTTTAAACCTTAGAAACAATTAATATTCAAAAATTTAAGTACCTTTGTCCTCGGTGGGATTCGAACTCCCACATGCACCTTCCATAGTGCCCTAGCCATGGCCCACATGCCACGTGAGCTAGGTGCTCACCTTAGAACCAAAAAGTGCCTCGTGCGCTTTGAAAATTGCCTTGGCACCAAAAACCAAACACATGCACCTCAAAAGAAATGCTATCATCGGGGTTCGATCATGGGACCTCCCGCCAGTTAGCGCTCTAAGCAACAATCACCTGTCATTGGCCCAACCACCATGGTTGGCTATGAGGCTTCAAGCCTCCTTCCTTTTATGCGCTCGTTGACTGCCACGTTAGCAAAGACCTTTGTCCTCTTCTCCTCTTCTTCCACACAGTTCGCAAATTTTGCATGCACTTCGATTAAACACATTCGAAGGATAAATTTTTTGTTCCAAAGCATATGGTATATATATTAAATTTTCTCTCCCTTTTAACACGTCGGTGGGTGGAAAGGATAGTCGACGTCGGTGCCTTGAATTTGATTGCTTGCCCTTTGTAACCCTAACCTTAGGGTTATTAAATTTAAATTAATTTATAAATTAATTTATAACAAAAGTTATTATAATTAATTTAATTATTTAGGTCTATACTTTAGACCTTTAATATTATAATATAAAATTATAATATATGACCTTTATTAGACCTTTAATATTATGAGGTCTATTGCTTGACCTCATGTTGCTCACTGAAACTGACTCTTGACATCAATGACAACAAAACTTGCTCATATTTCTGACATTTAAACTCAGAACTTGCAAAGTAAATCAACTTGTTAAAACTTTTAGAGCATTTTGGACTTATCACAATTTTCTCCTTTTAGCACAACAATTAATTCTACCTGAAATCATAATGTCTCTTCATTGAACCAATTTGGGGTGAAATTGATTCTGTAAAAGAGATGGAGCATTTAGTTTCCCTTTTTTTTTTTAAAGCAATATCAAAGAAACAATAAAAATTGCTTGCAAATAGAAATATGTACATATTTACAAATTGGTACCTCTTGAGTTCATCATTGAAAATAGGCCTTCAAATGAAGACCATTTACTAAAATCGAAAGATCCCAACCATCCATATATCGAAGATAGTATGCATTTGTTGAATTCATGGTAGAAATATGAAATGGACTTCACATATGACATCGAACTTATGGTGCTTCCCCAACTTTGATTTGTTCTCGTTCCACTTGAGGATTAATTATCCCACTTGAAAATTGTGTTTTTTTGCCTTCTTTCCAAACCACTTCTACATCACTTTAGTGTGTTCGATGAAATCTTGATATACCTTTTCAATTTTCCTCCTCTAGCTGTAACAATTGAGCTAGCCTTGTGCTCATTAGGTCAAACTCATCATCTTCATCTTTGAACAACTGTAATATTTGGAGGATGGGTAGCTCAATGTGAGTGGGTAGAACTACTTCTTTCCCATACACTAGAGAATAGGGAGAAGCTTTAATAGACTTATTTACTGATACTCGATCTGCCCATAGAGCCTAATTTAATAGTAGGTGCCAGATTCATTTGTAGTTCTCCAATATTATTTTAAGAATTCATAGCAAGTTTTTGTTTGTGGATTTGACCAAGTCATTTCCCTGTGGATAGTAATTGGAAGATATTTTTAGATAAATACCATACTTTCTCGTAAATTCGGTGATCTTAGACCCTATGAATGGAGTCCCATTATCTGTTACAATTACGTCTGGAACATCGAAATAGTTGATTAGTCCTTCCAAAAAGGAGATAAATGTTTCTTGGTCAGCTTTTTTAGTCGGAATGACCTTAGCCCACCTGATGAAATAATATATCACTATTAAAATATATTTGTACTCAGAGGAATAATGGGGATTAATAACCCCATTGAAGTCCAGTCCCCACTGTTATTCTTACAATGGCACTGAGAGGGGGGTGAATCAGTGTAGACTTTTAAACTTAAATTCATAGCTCTTAAAACTGAAATAATGAAACCTTAAAAATAGATAAAGCAAGTATCACAAGAGAACATCACACAACACAAGATTTAACGAGGTTCACCAATGTGGCTACTCCTCAATAATGACCGCTTGGACTACCATCCAAATCCAGCCTTTGCAAAGCACCAACTTTACAATTAATTTACCAAAGCACCAACCGGAAGGAGCACCAACCCCCGATTTATCTCCTGCACCAACAGAAAGGAGCACCAACCCCTGATTTACCTAGCACCAACTGGAAGGAGCACCAACCCCTGATGCCAAGCACCAACCTGGACTTCAAATTGAATCTTTGGGTTTAACAGTAAGATACCTTCACTTTTACAAGACCCTGACTGGTCTACTTCACCTTTGCATTCTCTACGCACTCTGCTCGCTCTGCGCACTCACTTCGCACACTCTGCTTCGTCACAGTCGAACTTCACGATCGTCTTCTCCCTCTCTACGCACTATGACCAAACTTCGCACACTCTGCTTTGCTACGATCAAACCTCATGATCGTCTTCTCCCTTTTGTGCACTCTGCTCTCTCTATGCACTCACAGATACACTTAGGATAATTTGACATGACTTCTTCGCTCACTGTGCGCACTTCGCCATCATCTCGCCGCTTCTACGCTTTCTGCGCTCTTACGGCCACATTTCACACTTCAACACGAATTCGACGATGCATTCGATGATATCAACAACTACACTCAATTCTCCAAATAGCCATGCTTTTATAACAACATTTTCATGATGAAAAACTCTAATCTTAGTCAGTTGTAACCCTAATCATAGTCGATTGCAAACCCTAATCTTCGTCGATTGCAAACCCTAATCTTCATCGGCTAACATCGGTCTTCGTCGGCTTCAACTGCCCCTATAACTCTTTTGTTGTTGTTGCCGTGAAAACACATGTCGCGATATCGTGACACTTTCACCTCCGTACGCTTTCTCTTAGCTTTGGCCCGCGAGAATACAACATGTAGCGATATCGCTACACTTTTTCCTCTGTACGCTTTCTCTTAACTTTGGCCCACGAGAATACAACATGTAGCGATATCGCTACACTTTTTCCTCCGTACGCTTTCTCTTAGCTTTGGCCTGTGAAAATACAACATGTAGCGATATCGCGACACTTTTTCTTCCATACTCTTTCTCTTAGCTTTGGCCCATGAAAACATAACATGTCGCGATATCACGACACTTTTGCCTTCTTACTTTATCTCTCCTCCTTTAGTCCATGAAAATGCGACATGTCGTGATATCATGACACTTTTTCTCCTTAGCGCTTTATCTTGCCTTTGGGTCGCGAAAATGCGACATGTCGCGATATCGCGACACTTTTTCTCCTTAGCGCTTTATCTTGCCTTTGGGTCACGAAAATGTGACATGTCACGATATCACGACACTTTTTCTCCTTAGCGCTTTTACTTGCCTTTGGGTCACGAAAATGCGACATGTCGCGATATCGTGACACTTTTTCTCCTTAGCGCTTTTTCTTGCCTTTGGGTCACGAAAACCCGACATGTCACGATATCGTGACACTTTTTCTCTCGGACTCTCTCTCCTGCAACATGTCACGAAATCATGACACTTTTTCTTTCGGACTCTCTCTCCTGCAACATGTCACGAAATCGTGACACTTTTTCGTCCGTACAACCTTCCTTGCAATATGTCACGAAATCGTGACACTTTTTCATCCGTACAACCTTCCTTGCAATATGTCATGAAATCGTGACACTTTTTCATTCGTACAACCTTCCTTGCAATATGTCATGAAATCGTGACACTTTTTCGTCCGTACAACCTTCCTTGCAATATGTCGCGAAATCGTGACACTTTTTCTACTTGCCTCTTTCTCTTTCAACATGTCGCGAAATCGTGACACTTTTTCTTCCTTCTTCTCTCTCTTCCAACATGTCACGAAATCATGACATTTTTCTTTCTTCTTCTCTCTTCCAACATGTCACGAAATCGTGATCTTTTTCTTTCTTCTCTCTCTTCCAACATGTCGCGAAATCGCGACGCTTTTCTTTCTTCTCTCTTCCAACATGTCGCGAAATCGCGACGTTTTTCTTTCTTCTCTCTTCCAACATGTCGCGAAATCATGACAGTTTTTCTTTCTTCTTCTCTCTCTTCCAACATGTCACGAAATCGTGACAGTTTTTCTTTCTTCTTCTCTCTCTTCCAACATGTCACGAAATCGTGACAGTTTTTCTTGCCTGCTATATATGTCACGATATCGTGACACTTTTCTTACTTGTCTTTTTCTTTGATCTTTTGCAAGTGGTCCACTTCGGTCTTCTTGGAAAATCATTGTACATACTCTGAGTAACCTTTGAACTCCTATCTTCTGCATCTGACTAGCTTTTGAACTTCCTATCCACTGCATCAACAGATCTATCTGACTGTGTTGACAACAATGACAATATTGTTTGCTGCACCTTGCTCAACAATCTCCCCCTTTGGAATTGTTGGCAACACATGTGCAATTTTCTTGTAATTCTTCTCCCCCTTTGACAATAATACCAAAGGGCTACTGCAGACTCCCCCTGAGTCCATGCACAACATTCTCAGCCAAAATTTATTACATTTAGCAAAAATCATGAACATGAGCAAAAAGATAAACAAATACTTAAATGCTCCCCCTGAGAATGTGATCCCTGTAGCTAGTCAATTCTTGGGAAACGTGACCACTCCACAATCTGTTGTTGGAATGAAAATCCAACTTAACCTCACTTTCTGCAACTTTCTCCTGCGTACAACACATTGTCGCTGCAATATATTCTGCCTCTACTGTGGATAAGGAAACTGACTCTTGTTTCTTACTGTTCTACGCGACCAAACTGTCTCCAAGATAGAATGCACCTCCACTGGTAATCTTCCTGTCATCTACACATCCTGCCCAATCTGCATCTTTAGGATACCATAACTCATACTCCATAGTACCCTTGTGATATTATAGAAGACTCTATCTCTCTGTTGCACTGACTGGTGGACCTCTCTCCACTTGAGGAATCCTCACTCAGATCTATCTTCAACTGTGTTGGCTGTTGGATCTCTATCCATTGAGACTCTGTCCTCTGTATTCTATCACCTCCAAAGCTCTATCAATAGGCTCACTAATAACCTGCTTAACAAGCTCACATAGAACTTGTCCAATGTTAAATAACAAGCTTATACAAAACCAGTCCAAATCTGCTCTAGAAATCTGTCCCAACACTGTCCTCAAAACTGTAATATTACTGCCAACTCTGTGCAAGCATCAAACACTGTACCTCAACACCAATCAAATTCCTTTTTACATTTTCAACTTGGTCTATGTTTTCTACAGTCACCGCTGGTCACACCTTACTTTCAACTGTTCGAATCAGGAGACAACATTTTGTCAAAACACTTCACGGCCAACTGTAGTGCACCTTGCTCAAACTTATACTTCTGGACCTCGGACAGGTATGATTCACAAAGCAAAGTTTCTCATCTTGATGAGCTAAACATGAATCAATAATCAGACTTCAATATTTTTCACCATAGCGTCATAATAGATCTAACAATCTTCACATCAATGAGTAGTTCAAATACACACTGCTTTTATCGAAACACATATATGCGGCTAGGGCAACATTCTTTCACTAACAAATTATCTAAACTATTATAATCCTTAACTTTGGATAGTGGCAGTAAGAACCATCATCAGTACAACAATGACATATAGCAATACTACCAATACTGACAACTCTCAATTTAATCACCACCCTTCACGGCACTTCCACAAACAACTACATGAACTGAAAACATACTTCGACAACTATACGACAACTTCCCTGACTTCTTGCCTTTCATCCTCAAGTAATCAAACAAATACATAGGAGCATTAAAATGAAACTTCAAGATTGCTCCCCCTGAGGATGTGCTACCTGGAGTTGCTTAGTGCAATAGCGGAGTAGTCTCCTTCAGACCAAGGAGACACGATTTCCTTTCTTCTATCTTTCTCCAGACTTTCTTGAACTCGGGCTTGGATTTTTCAACTACATCCCTATTTTGCACCTTTTCGTGAACTCGAACATTTCTCTTGAGTGGTTGTCTCTTGTGCATCCTTGATGAATGATTATTTTCCTTTCTTTTATGTACATGATTTATTCCCTGTCTGTGTTGCGTTCTTTGCGTCTGATGAAATCTATTGTTCTGCCTTAGATTAGATAAAAAAGTGCTTGGACAAAACCTTGCTATGTGCCCATGACCATTACATTGAAAACATTGTACATAGTGTTCACTCAGAAACGCAGATGTATTTCTACCAGCATAACTCTTTGATTTATTATTCAATCCACAATAAATTGCCTTGTGACCATACTGGTTGCATCTGAAACAATAGCCATTGAGAGTATTATTATGAATAGAGTGAGAGTGATAGAACCTCTTTTGTTGTGGTTGCTTTGTTGTAGATCTCCTTTGATATTTTCTTTCTTTTGAAGATTCAACTTCAAACTTTTCTTGCTTCGATCCTTCAATAGTGAACTTCTTCTTCTCTGCAGAGTTGGAAGATGAAGGTTGTTCAACTTCATATCCAAGACCACGCTTATCCATGGAGTTTCTTTGTTGGCTTATCATTTTATCTAGCAACTCTGTGCTCTTCTCAAATTTGAGATTTGTATTGGCCTCTTCTAGTTGTTTCCTCAATAAAACAATCTCCTCTTCTTGTTTGCAGCAAACAATCTCTTTCTCATTGATCTGTGACTTCAAGGCTTCTTCTATTTTCTTGGCTTTATGAATTTGTAAGAAGAGATCTTCAATATTATCCCCATATTCTTCCAACTTCTTGGACAGTCTTTTGTTCTTTTTCCTTTCTATACCCAATTCTTCAAGTGCAGAGATCAACTCACCTTCTAGATCTACTTCAGCCTCAGAGTTTTCACCATATTCTTTAGAGTTCACTTCTTCTTCCTTTTCTGATTCTACTTCTTCAAATGCCATGAAAAGAGCTTCACCTGTTTCCTCTTCAGAATCCTCACCGGAGCTGTCTTCTGAACTGGTATTCCTGGAAATGAAACTTTTCTTCTTGAAGTTGCCTTTTCTGAAATTCGTTTTCTTCTTCCAATCACTTCTTTCTTGGTGCGATCCTTCATCATCTTTGTTCTTCTCATTAAGTGGACATTTAGTCGCAAAATGCCCAATGCTTCCACAGTTGAAACATTTAAACGGTAGCTTTCCTCTGTATTTTCCTTTTCCCCTTTCTAGTTTTCTAACAAAGTTTGCTTCCATTTCATCTGATGTCTCTTCTTCCTCGGACTCTTGTTTTGCATTTTTATTTTTAAGGGCTTTAAAAGCCGCTTCTCTGTCTATGGGTTTAGATCTTCCTATCCTCATCTCATATGCAGTCAAAGAACCATACATCTCATCTATACTAAAATAGTTTAGATTTTTAGCTTCTTCTATCGCTGAGACTTTAGAATCAAACCTTTGAGGAAGAGATCTTAATACCTTTTTTACGACGGCAGAGTCTCCAATGTCCTCGCCAAGCCCTCTGATTGCATTAATGATTCCATTAACTCTCAGCATATATGCCTCAATGTTTTCATCGTCGTTCATTTTCAATGCTTCGAACTGAGCTCGATGTGTCTGTAATTTGGCCTCCTTGATCTTGTCGTCTCCTTCATGAATACTCCTCAGTTTGTCCCATATCTCTTTTGCAGTATTACAGCTCATGATCTTTACTAGTTCACTGTCTGCTAATCCACACATGATAGCATTCTTTGCTCTTGAGTTGTTCTCAAATAGTTTCTTTTCGTCAGCCTCTTTTGGAGGAGTGATGGGTATTGTATATCCACTAACTACTGAATCCCAGACGTCGTATCCCAAAGCACAGAGATATGTCTGCATCCTGATTTTCTAGAATGCGTAATTAGATCCATCAAACAATGGTGCTTTGTTTGATGAGAAGCCTTCACCACCTGCCATTGTGTCACTTCCAAGATCACCCTAGCTGGTTAAGCTTGTATAGGAACTTGGCTCTGATACCAATTGTTAGTCTTACAATGGCACTGAGAGGGGGGGTGAATCAGTGTAGACTTTTAAACTTAAATTCATAGCTCTTAAAACTGAAATAATGAAACCTTAAAAATAGATAAAGCAAGTATCACAAGAGAACATCACACAACACAAGATTTAACGAGGTTCACCAATGTGGCTACTCCTCAATAATGACTGCTTGGACTACCATCCAAATCCAGCCTTTGCAAAGCACCAACTTTACAATTAATTTACCAGCACCAACTGGAAGGAGCACCAACCCCTGATTTATCTGCACCAATAGAAAGGAGCACCAACCCCTGATTTACCAGCACCAACTGGAAGGAGCACCAACCCCTGATGCCAAGCACCAACCTGGACTTCAAATTGAATCTTTGGGTTTAACAGTAAGATACCTTCACTTTTACAAGACCCTGACTGGTCTACTTCACCTTTGCATTCTCTATGCACTCTGCTCGCTCTATGCAATCACTTTGCACACTCTGCTTCATCACAGTCGAACTTCATGATCGTCTTCTCCCTCTCTGCGCACTATGACCGAACTTCGCACACTCTGCTTCGTTACGATCAAACCTCATGATCGTCTTCTCCCTTTTGTGCACTCTGCTCTCTCTACGCACTCACAGACGCACTTAGGATAATTTGACATGACTTCTTTGCTCACTGTGTGCACTTCGCCATCATCTCACCGCTTCTGCACTTTCTGCACTCTTACGGCCACATTTCACACTTCGACATGAATTCGACGACGCATTCGATGATATCGACGACTACACTCAATTCTCCAAACAACCATGCTTTTATAACAACATTTTCATGATGAAAAACTCTAATCTTAGTCGGTTGTAACCCTAATCATAGTCGGCTACAAACCCTAATCTTCATCGACTACAAACCCTAATCTTCATCAACTAACATCGGTCTTCGTCGGCTTCAACTACCCTTGTAACTCTTCTATTGTTGTTGCCATGAAAACACAACATGTCATGATATCGCGACACTTTCACCTCCGTACGCTTTCTCTTAGCTTTGGCCCACGAGAATACAACATGTAGCGATATCGCTACACTTTTTCTTACGCTTTCTCAAAAACTTACCTTTTCTTTCTAAAATACATGTAGCGGATATCCGTGCTACACTTTTTCTTCTCTTTCTCTTTGCTTTGGCCATGAAAACATAACATGTCACGATATCGCGACACTTTTTCCTCTCTTACTTTCTCTCCTCCTTTAGTCCCGAAAATGCAACATGTCACGATATCGTGACACTTTTTCTCCTTAGCGCTTTAACTTGCCTTTGGGTCACGAAAATGCGACATGTCGCGATATCGTGACACTTTTTCTCCTTAGCACTTTATCTTGCCTTTGGGTCGCGAAAACGTGACATGTCGCGATATCGTGACACTTTTTCTCCTTAGCGCTTTTTCTTGCCTTTGGGTCACGAAAATGCGACATGTCGCGATATCGTGACACTTTTTCTCCTTAGCGCTTTTTCTTGCCTTCGGGTCATGAAAACCCGACATGTCACGATATCGCGACACTTTTTCTCTCGGACTCTCTCTCCTACAACATGTCATGAAATCATGACACTTTTTCTTTCGGACTCTCTCTCTTGCAACATGTCATGAAATCGTGACACTTTTTCATCCGTACAACCTTCCTTGCAATATGTCATGAAATCGTGACACTTTTTCGTCCGTACAACCTTCCTTGCAATATGTCATGAAATCGTGACACTTTTTCATCCATACAACCTTCCTTGCAATATGTCGTGAAATCGTGACACTTTTTCATCCGTACAACCTTCCTTGCAATATGTCACGAAATCGTGACACTTTTTCATCCGTACAACCTTTCTCTTGCAACATGTCGCAAAATCGTGACAGTTTTTCTTTCTTCTTCTCTCTCTTCCAACATGTCGCGAAATCGTGACAGTTTTTCTTTCTTCTTCTCTCTCTTCCAACATGTCGCGAAATCGTGACAGTTTTTCTTTCTTCTTCTCTCTCTTCCAACATGTCACGAAATCGTGACAATTTTTCTTGCCTGTTGTATATGTCGCGATATCGCGACACTTTTCTTACTTGTATTTTTCTTTGATCTTTTGCAAGTGGTCCACTTCGGTCTTCTTGGAAAATCACTGTACATACTCCGAGTAACCTTTGAACTCTTGTTTTCTCGCATCCGACTAGCTTTTGAACTTCCTGTCCACTGCATCAACAGATCTGTCTGACTGTGTTGACAACAATGACAATATTGTTTGTTGCACCTTGCTCAACACCCATTGCTAAAAGGGTGCTTCAACTTGAATCATATGTAGAGGTAATGATCATTTCCTAGTCTTGCCAACATACCACTTACAGTTATCACAACTTTGGCTTACTTTATGTGCATCTGTGAAAAGAGTAGACCAAACGTACCCGACTCGAATGATATTCAAGACCATAGGCCTTCCTGAATAATGTTCACCAAATAAACTAGAATGAAACTCCTCCAATATTTTCTTTTTCTCTGAATCCTTCACGCACCTAAGGAGTACTTTGTCAATATTTTTATGGAATAATCCACTTGGTAATAATACATACTTAAGCGCTTGCAATCTGAATCACCATCACTGTGAAGCATCAAGGTGTGATGGACATTTCCTAGATGAAAAGAATTTTACAAGGTCCTCTGTCCAGTCACGATTAATAGTAGCTCGATTTACACAAACACTTGCTGATATCTTTATTCTGTACTAGAGCCAATGATTATGAAGCTACACTTTTGGAAGTTCACGGTAGAGAGCTCGTCCACCAACTTAGTCGGTTGGATATCCAAATCATATTCTTGAATATTTGAGACCCATCATGCTCTCTTGTCACCCAATTATCCTTGAAGAATGAAATTTATAACATCTGGATTTATGACATAGACTATCATCTTACTCTATGAAACAAAGTGACGAAATTTCTTCAAATATTTTATAATCGCATACACCTATTTTCAATGGAATTATACTTTTCTTGGTGTGGAAAAATCACTTGACTCAATAAAGTAATCATATTTTCATCTCTATCCTCTTGCTTCCATGTGATTACGATGGTGTAACTCTCTTGCTCACCAAATGCATAGAGGATGAAGTCTTTTGAGTAATCTAGGTTAATCAATACAAGTGCTTGAGTGATTTTTTTATTGATTTCTTGAAAATCTTGTCTCCTCACTTCTGTCCATTTAAAGTCTGCAATCTTCTTCAGAACATCGGTCATTGATTTTACAATTTGAGTGAAATCAACAATGGACTTCCAAATGAAGTTGATCTGACCAAAAAATAATTGCAGATCTTTCTTGTTAACTCGTAATGAAAATCTAAGAGAACCTCAGTCCTTGCAGGGTTTATTGTTAGTCCTTCTTGTGAGATCATATGTCCCAAGAGTTTTCCTTATTTCACAATGAGTATGGACTTCTTCGGGTTAATGGAAATTCCAAATTCTTAGTATTTTTTGAACAATTGCCTCAAATAAGAGATGTGATCTTCCCTTCGGTGCGAGAAAATTGTCTTTGAAAGCAATACCCATAGCTTTGAAATGTAGCGCCAACATTGGAGAGACCAAATGACATCCTCTTATAGGTGAAAGTGCCCCATTTGGTAGTAAACATCATCTTGTGTTGATCTTCGTCCTTCACCCAGATCTGGTTATAACCAGAGAAACCATCCAATAATGAAAATATTTGTGCTCCAATGACCACATGGAGTATTTGATCAATCTGTGGTAGGGGGTAATGATATTTTAATGATGTCTGGTTCAGATTCTAAAAATCTACGCATAAGCGAATATCTCCATTCTTCTTCCAAACCAGAACCAAGTTTGCTACCCACGTTGAGTGCTTTATTGGATAGATTATCTTTACCTCCAATATTTTTAACAACACCACTTTCATAAGCACCTCAATTTTAGGATTGATGGGTCTTTGTTTCTATCAAAAAGGTTTTACTCCTTCCTACAGTTCAATGGTATGCTGGATTATATTTTTATCATATCCTTTTAAATCATGGTAGCTCCATGCAACGATGTCGAGGAACTCATAACACAAATTTTTAATATCTTCAAGTTCTTCAACTATACAGTCTATTCCAACTTTGATAATATTCCTAGGCTCTAGATGCATTTCCTTGTACTCCTTTGCATCAAATTTGATTTTGTGTTTCTCTTCTCGATCGTTATGGTCAAACAAAATTTCAAGCGAAATAAATACCTTAGGAATGTGATTATTCTTCAATTGAATCATTCCTTCCATTTCCTCTTTGGCAAGTATCCTATTGTATGCACTTGCATCTTCCTTAATCAAAAAATTGATTATCTATTCATCATTGTCAAAAACTTGCCAATAGAGGTTCTTGTCAGGGACTGAGGGTTTGTAAATAACCCTGATAGTCTTGGGCTTCCTGACCACTTGCTCTATAGGAGAGAAATTGGCACCAAGAGAAGCTAAAATGTCTACATGTCTATTCTGCTCTCGCAAAATTTCTTGAATATTCAATGCAGTAAACAACTCAAACAAGTCCCATACTTTGTTACGGTAGGCCTTTAGGTAGTGCTTCTTTTACACACACTTGTTTGTAGTCTGGTTAACAATGAGCTCAAAATCTCCAAATATTTGTAGCTATTTTATGTCCAATTTTTTATCTTTCTTCAAACCAAGGCACAACACTTCATATTCAGCAGTATTATTTGTGCAACTCTAGGCTAACAGATATGAATAGGTTTTCTACAACCTCGTAGAAGAAACAAGAATAATATTGGCCCCTATGCCATTATTACATATTGCACCATAAAAATACAATTTTCATATTTGATCCATGATAGGGTCTGGGGAATTTAGAACCTTTTCTTCCACCTACTTAGGCTTAGTTTTTTAGATAAGATACTATAGCATTAATACCAGGTTTTACAGGTTGACCCAAAACCTTTTACAAAAATAAGCCCAGGGCTGTTGATGAGCATATCCTTATTAAGGATCCTATATATGTAAAATCTACATGCCGCCAAAGCCATTACATCCGGTAAGGCACATAGCCTCTTATCAAAAAGAAACTTCCCATACAACATTTTGGGTATACCCCGAGAAAACACACATGCATCATAATTACAAAAAAGAAACAGACACGGATCCCTTCCTTGAGACAATGGAGAAACAAAAAGTTGTAGACACACATAGCAAAGTACTGAAAAAACTCCCACAAGCTCTGTATTGATAGTTACTCTTAATAATTCTTTGGTAATTGCTTTCTTTCGTATATGACATGCTTTGGTACCACATACTATCTTGGCCAATCAGCCTTGGAGAAGTGAACCTGCTGGCTAGATTTATGGTGGTGGCTATCTGGTGGTCCACGTGGCTTTGGTTCGAAGTCTTATATTGTCGTTTCTTTCCTTCCCCGTGATTATCAACCAACCTCAAATTACTAAGATGACTAGGAGCCATGTTATCTGACATGTGACTGTCCCCATTAGTCTTTGTGGTATTTCCAAGAAACATCCATGAAGACTGACAACTCAGATAATTTTTATTGTGAGTCCAATTCAAAAAAGAGACGGGAATACTCCTAGCCTTCGAACTTATAGTGCCTTCCCTGTTGGTAAATTTGACTATCATTCTTGGCATTCTTGTTGAATAAGCTCCTCTACTTCACTCGGGACACCGTGTTCCCATTTGAAAAGTTTGTCACCATCGACACCCAAATTGGCCAGCTTATCAACAATTTTGTTAGCTTCCCGAAAGACATGTTGGGCTTTTCTGTCCTGTCTTCCCCGGAAAAGGATCCTAGCCTCTTCAACAATTGTTTTAATCCTCCAAGGAGGTGTTTTCCAATTATTGAGGAGATTTATAACATGCATAGAGTCTCCTTCTACGATCAAATTGCCTTCTAAGTCTTGAGTCATTTGAAGGCCTCTCCACATAGCTCTAGCTTCAGCTTCATTGTTCGTCCTTGTTCCCAAATATTCAAAAAATGCAAGCATCATATTCCCATTATGATCTCGCACAATGCCACCAACGCCTGCTCTACCAAGATTGTCCTTAGCTGCTCCATCAAAATTAAGCTTAAACCAACCCGTAGGAGGTGGAGACCACTTAACATTGGCTCTGGGGTTGACTACCCTAGGCACAGACTCATCTAACAAGGTTAAGCTTAAATATTGAGCAATCGTGGTCTCCTGTAGATGAGGTTTACAACTATCAAAAGGGATAAGGTTCACATTCTCATTGGCAAAGGATAGGATCCTGGCAATGATAGTTTGATGATCATGGATAGACTCATTAAAGACTCTATGGTTCCTTTCTAACCACACCTGCCAAAGATAGTGATTGAGACAAATTTTCCACATGTATCTAAGTCTTTGGCTTGAAAAGGGGTAAGGCCACTAGATGAACAAATCAAGTACGATGGCTGGTTTAACCCATGAAATATTGAAGGCCTGAAAAACCCCACTTAGGACAGTCAAGGAAAAAGGGCACTCAAGGAAAATGTGATAAATGGTCTCCCAATTAGCCCCGCATAGATAACAATGATTAGTGATACAAATACCTTTACGCATCATATTATCAATGGTTAGAATTCTTCCTTGGATAACCAACCATGAAAAGACTACAATTTTTGGAATTAAATTTTTTATCCAAACTAAGTCCTTTTGGAGGACAAAATCCTCGTCATCAAGCATAAGCTTGTAAGCTGATTTAACAGTGAACTGCCCATTTTTCGTAGGAGCCCAGGTCACTTGATCTTCCTTGGGTCTCATGGGGATAAAATGTTGCCCGAGAATGTTACAAAGATCATTTGATTCCGCTTGAAATCCCTGAATTCTTATTTGTTTCCACTTCATTCTACCTCTGTCCTCAACCATATAATCAAAGACTTTTCTGCCAATGAGTTCTTCTGTGATATCTCTGATTCGGGCTAAGTTAGGATATTGCGTCAGTGGTTCGTCCTTAGCCCACCTATCATTCCAACAATTTATCCTCTCACCATTGCCTAAAACCCATCTTAAACCTTTTTTGATGATTTCCTTACAATTAAGAATTGCTTTCCAAAAAGCAGAACCTCTGATTGGAACTGAGTCACTTAGAAATTCCATATTTTGAAGATACTTTCATTTGATGATAGTTGTCCATTCATTTTCTTCACCATAAATGAGACGCCATGCCTGCTTAGCTAGTAAAGCTAAATTTATATGAGCAATTCTCCTCAGACCTAAGCCCCCATTTTCCCTGGGTCTGCACACTTTGGTCCATCCTACAAGGTGTATCCTTTTTTTCTCCTCTGATCTAGTCCATAAAAATTCTTTTTGGAGTTTCTCAATTTTCTGGAAAACCTTCACAGGGGCTTTGAAAATGGAGAGGAAATAGACTGGAATGCTCTGAAGAGAGGCCTTAGTGAGGGTCAACTTTCCTGCTTGAGATAGAAGATGACCTTTCCATCCAACAAGTTTTTTTTGAATTCTTTCAATAACCTTGTCCCACATTGACTCTCTCGGAGAACCAATGAAAAGAGGGAGACCAAGATACGAAGTGGGGAGGTTTGCTATATCACACCCTAAAATTTTTGCAATCCTTCCTTGCCTCTGAATGGGGGTGTTCAAGAAATATAACTTGCTTTTACTGAAATTAACTTTCTGACCAGCAACGTCCTCGTAGAGTTGCAAGATGTATTTAATTATTTTGGCCTCAACCACCGATGCCTTAGTCAATATAAGGGTATCATCGATGAATTGTTGGTGAGAAACAACCCTAGTGAGAGATGTTGCCTTGATTCCCGATATTAGCCTTGAACTGCAAGCATTTTTTATGGTTCTGCCTAAAGCTTCTGCCACAATGATGAATAACATGGGGCTGATAGGGTCCCCCTACCAAATTCCTCTATGACTTTGAAAGTAACCAGTAGTTGTTCCATTAACTAGAATCGAGAACCATGCTTTAGAAATACATTCTTTGATCAAATTAACCCATTGGTGGTGAAAACCAAACTTAAGGAGGACAACAATCAGAAAGTCCCAATTTAGCCTATCAAATGCTTTGTTCATATCAAGCTTGAGGGCAAAAATAGACCTGTTAGTCTTATGAGCAGAGTGCAGAGCTTCATGAACTATGATAACTCCATCCAAGATTGACCTACCCTAGACAGAGCTTCCCTGGCATGGATCTATGATGTAGGGCAGAATATCTCTCATTCTATTTGCAATGGCTTTAGTTAGGATCTTGTAAGAAACATTGCACAGACTGATTGGCCTAAAGTCAGCCATAGATTCAGGGGTTTGCTTCTTAGGAATTAGAGAAATAAAAGTAGAGTTGATACCTTTTGGGATATGATTTCTTGCTTGGAATTCTCTAATAGCAAAAATTACATCCTCACTTACGATGTCCCAAAAATCTTGATAGAAACGAGGGGGAAAGCCATCGGGTCCCAGGGCTTTGTCTGGCTCCATGCTAAACAAGGCTTCCTTAATTTCCTCATCAAAAAATGGAGCTAGAAGCTTAAGGTTTATATCCTCATTTATTATGCTAGGAATGTATTGCAAGAGAATATCTTTGGCCTCCTCATTGCATTGCGATTCCTGACCAAGGATAGAATTGAAATAAGTTACTGCCTCCTTTTTTATTTTTGTTAAGTCTTGAGTAATAGAACCATCTGCTTTTTAAAAAATATATATCTTGTTATTGCTCCTGTTTCGAATCATGGTGATGTGAAAAAACTCGGAATTTGAATCTCCATATTTCGACCAAAGAGCCCATGATTTTTACCTCCAATAGATTTCCTCACAGCCCAAAATGTTATAAACTTTGCTAGTTTTGTTTGTTCTTCCTGCATAGGAGTTTCATCAGCATCACCATGTTGGATCCTCTGATAAATTATATTTAAAATTTCAACAAAGAGGTTCCCAAATACCTCTTTATTCCAAGTTCAAAGCTTTTCCTTAACAAACTTTAATTTGCCAGCAATTTTAAAAGTTGCACTACCCCTGACAGGCTGCTGCCACCACTGACTTAAGTTATCTCTGAAACTGGAATGTTTGATCCACATATATTGAAATATGAAAGGTTTATTGAAGGACAAATAGTTAGGGATCTCCAAAAAAATGGGATTATGATCAAAGGCAATTTTAGTAAGGGCTTGCAGGGTAGAAACACCGAACAAAGTTATAGCCTCCTTTGATAGAAAAAACCTATCAAGCCTTTCTTGAATGACATGACACCCTATCCGCCGATTGCTCCAGGTATATTTTGCTCCTCTAATTTTTACATCCATAAACATGTTGAAGTTCACAAAGTCATTGAACTCATCCATGCTCCTGATAGGTGGTCCATTCCACCCATTTTGTCTGAAGGGTAAAGAGGAGTGTTAAAATCCCCAGCTGGAATCTAGGGGACATTATGGAAGATTTCACTCAGATTGCCTAAGTACTCCCACAGTAGAGCTCTCCCTTGAATGGAATTCAGGGCATAAATATTTGAAATGATCCATGACCTGTTGCTATTTATTTCCTTAAATAAAACACTAAGAACCCTGTCATATTTATGAATAATTGTACCTTCTACTATCCGAGGATCCCACAAAGTCATAAGGCCTCCAGATGCTCCTCTAGCTAATTTGCAAACCATATCCCCTTGATTCTAATTTTTTTTTCCTATTTTTTTGACTGAATCTCATCAGTTTTTGTTTCTTGCAACATGATAATAGTTGGATTCACTTGATTTCTTATTGCACTGACTTCCCTGTGTTTGGGTAGGCCATTGAGGTCTCTCACATTCCATGAGAGGAAATTCATTTAGATTGTTTGGGATTTCTTCCTCTCCCCCTCCCTTGAGGGGGTTTCCTAATTTGTTGTCTTCAGAACTCAAAATAACATGTTGAAACAAGGTTCTCTATTTTCCATTGGCAATGTCATTATCAGTTTTAATTTTTTGATGCTCAGCATTTGATATTCTCCCTCTTATTTTTTCACTACCAAAATCTATAGGAGACTTCACAGGGCTCCTAGTTTGTTTAAGACTAAACTGAGGGGAGGTAATTTGTTGCATAACCAGACTACCATATTCCTCAGTCTGAAGAGTTTCACATATCTCCACCCCTACATCCAAATATTCTCCTTTTTTCTTGTATTCCCCTGGTCTGCGGGATGGCCCCTCAGTAGGATTCATTTGGCTCCTAGAGATGAGATTTTTTATTTTCCAATGCCTCAACTTTCTTCCTAAGTTCTTCAGCATTAGGGTTTGGCTTTGGGATGCCCATTGGGCTTGAAGTATTTCCTGCATTAGGGTTTAAGGATCCTGACTTGGATGTGGATTCTAGAGATCATGCATTAGGGTTTGGATTTGTGATGCCTAGGGGGCTTACAGTAATTTCAACATTAGGGTTTGATGATCCTGACTTGGATGGGGATTCGAGAGAGTTAGAAAGGTTAGCATGAAGGTGCTAGGCTTCCATGTCTTCTAATAATCCTCCTACTCCCATATTGGATAGAATTTAAAATTTATTTTTAACTAGAGGATTGGAACTTACCTGAGTATTTTGGTTGGCAACAACCTGTTGTTTTCCTTTGTCTTGCTGGGACCCTGCACCCTCTCTTTTATTTTTTTGGTAGACATAGTTTGCTTTATTGAAATCACCTCTACTAGGGAAACTCCTCAAATTTCCTCTATCTAGAATTCCCTGCTTCTTTTTTTCTATATTAATTACCAGGTTAGGGCACTGATTGCATAGATGTCCTTGTTTTTTACATTCTACACAAAATGTCGGTCTATTCTCGTATTCTACCAGCTGTTTTCTATAGTATTCTCCATACTCTAGCTCCACAAACCTTGGCAATTCATTATTCAAATTAGCATTTATGCATATTTGTGCATGAGTCATCCTTGTCCTGGCCAAGGTCACATGGTCAATGGAGATCAGGTCCCCTATAGTTTTGGCTATGCCCTACAGCCAATATTCATTGAAGAATTGGGCAGGTAGACTCGAGAGACGAACCCAAATAGGGGCAATGTTAATATTTTACTTTTCAGGTTATGGTATAACAACTGATGTTAGTTTTGACCATCACATTGAAATTCATCAATAAAAATTCATCCTCTAGGTGGATCTCACCAAGCGCTTCCTCCATCAAATCAACTTCTTGCAATTCCTCTGTCATCATATTGACTACACCAGTAGGCTTTTCTTCTTCTTACAATTTCTCTATATGAAAAGTAGAGGGCTTCTCATTATAGATGCAAATTCTTCTTCCCTTGAATGGAATCTCCAAATGTGAATAGTCCAAGGAAAGGTACCCTCCTAGTTTCGTTGTGAATTCTCTTGAAAGACACATGTTTAATTATGGTTATGGGTCAACCACCTCTACTTCTTGATTGATGGTGATTTTAGGTATGCTATATAGAATGATAGGAATATCCTTGATTACTCCAACCATTTTGATCGGGGTCTCATCCAACTACAAAACACCGAGGCTACTTCTTGTGTATTCCATTCGAATTACTTCACATATTGCCTTTGGCATGATAGTAGTTGCAACACCAAATTCAATCATACAATTATGCATGATCCACCCTTCCATTCAAAGATACAAATAGAATGGAGGTGGCTTGTTATTTCTAGTGGCAGAAGTAGGTAGTGTCTATGCTAAAACTATTTGAGAATGAATTTTATTTTGACCTTTTGTTGATTTGAGAGACTCTTTTAACAGATCTACCTGCGTATGTAACTATAAAGCATCATACAAGCTCACCTTCATAGGAATCTTCTTCATTTCTTCCACAATGTTATAATTGGAAGTACCAAGAACCTTTTCTTCTGTAGTGGGTTCATACTTGTTCTGATATTGTTGAGTAGCCTCCACCCTCTGTCTCTTCATCAATGATGGATACTTGAGGCTTTCTTTGGCTTGCTCTTTCATCTCCATTTGCACTTGAGTGACTGTAGGTTGTGAAGCTGATGCCTTTGTCTTTTCTTGAGCTTGCTTAAGCAATAGGTCCTTCAATAAGATATAATATTTTTGCTTCATTGTCACTTCAGGTGCTTTCACCTGTGGTTGCACTTTTTCATTTTACACCTTCTGCTTAGCAGGAACTTTTAGAGGTTTCATTTCTAGTGGATCTATAGTCATCGATTTATTTCCAGCCCTTGTGAGAACCGAAACTTTCTCCAAATTATGATCAACCTCCATTATCATACTAATTTGTCCACCAGTAGAACTTTCCATTGTCTACATGTAGTTCAAGTGGACCATACACGTGTCTTCTCCATGAGTATCATTACAGGTGGAGCACCAATATGTTTTTTTTTTTATGTACTAGCTTCTTCATTTGCCAGAATAGTTATGTTCCTCTCAGAGCCTTTGGTAGAGGTTGCTTTTTACCTAGTAATTAGCAGTGTTTAAAACCTTCTTGATCAAAAATTAGCTTTAACTTGTTTTTTCTTGACTATTGTAATTTCGTTTGACATTGTCCTTATGGTTGAATTAACATATTGTACTTATTGTAACAGCTTCATGTAAGGATCAGGATTCAAGGGTCTAGAAGGTGTCGGTAAAGGTATAGGTCCTAGTGGAGTAGGCAATGGCAGTGGAATAGGTGGCACTGGTAGCATTGGGAAAGGGATTATTGCTAGTAACTTAGGAAGAGCTGGTGTAGGTAATTGTGGAATACTTGGAGAGGGAAGTTGTAGAACTAGAATCAGAGTGATTTGAGGTGGATCCAATATCCATGAGGAAACAAATTACATGGAAGGCATAGGATGTGAAAACACACTTGAATACAAATGTTGTGGAAGATCAGGAATAATGGGCATGGTTACCTTCGAGGGCAACTTACCTATGGTGATCAAATCTGCTTCGGCCCTCTACACCTACGTGTACAACTATGGAAACATATTTACATTGGTCTGTCAAAAAACCATGCTAATATTATAGTTGAAGGCTCTAAGATAATAAAACGCAGCTTGCTCATGGGTGGGCCAAATACCATCAAGAACTCTCTGCCAGCTTCAGACGAATCTAACATTGAATTCCACTATCTCCTCATGCAAATGTCTTTGTATCATTTTAAATTGATGCAGCAAGGATAATGGATCAACTTGCTCATGAAAGTTATTGATTAGTAGTTCTGCCAACTGATCCCATGTGGTGATAGTGGCGGGTGGCAATGATTGATACCAGTATAACAACTTTCCTCTAAGTGATAACACTAGCAACCTTACCATAATATCTTCATCAGTAATTCTATGGATTGTCACCAAGGAAGATGCATCTTGGATATGCTCATAAGTAGGTTTTCTAGTTTTATCATAGGTAGGTAAAGCCTTCAAAGATGCTCGGGAAACTGTGTTTTGTGCTTGTAATTTCAAATATCCTGAGCTATTCCATGTTGGAAACTACCTAGGTGGTTATGGTTGTTGTGGTGGTGGATTCTAATCCATTTGGACTGGTGTGTGGGATCGAGGAGGTGGGATGCTATTAGCAGTACTAGCTAGACTTGAAGGGATAAAAAATACACCAGCTATCTATGAGGATTTTGCAGATGATGTATGTAATGGGATGACTAATCTAGTATGTTCTCCTAATATTTTAGTGTCAAGTTCATAGAACTCAATGGGATCTTTAGAATTTTTGGCCTTCGATCTTGTGATCATGAAGCACAGTTTTCTTTGCCTTCACGTTCGGAGGCTCCTAGGTATAGCTGAGTCACCAGATGTTCTAACCATACAGTACAGAGGTGAACACTGAACCTTAGTACTATTGAGAGTGGAACTCTCGAGGTCCCACCAAGCATGCCAAAAAATATTGTTCAAATATCTGCCTAACTATATAAACATGTGTTTGTGCACCCTAGACATGGCCAACATTGAAAGGCCAGAGGAAACAAATGTCCTTCGTGCCAATCTCTAGAGGGATAGCTTCCTTGCTCAATCCTACACTGGTTTTAGACTAGAGTTGCAGGAAAGAAATTTGAAAAAATAGAAAGAAATGGGACATATGGCCACAGGCCGAAGGCGTAGGATCGAGGACAAACTAATAGTAGGAATGCCAACCAAGCATGGTAGAAGCATAAAATAGAGACAAGAAAAAGAATTTATTTATAGTTCTATGAAAACAACCTCCAGGATCGCACTCTAGTACTCACTCCCTCATCGATAGTATTCAAATCCAGATGTAGAATTCAAATTTAGCAGTAGATAACATACATGAATATATAATAGAAATACTTAAAACAGAAAGTAATCACACATAAAATTGCTTATAAAATTAGAAGCCAAGCCTCTTCTATTATGTAAAAAACTTGAATAAATTTTCTATAGAATGTCTATCCTCATTTTATAATGGAATTTGATTAGTATTTATAGAGGATTTTGCCTCTTTCATTAAATGCACATGAAGACAAAATGTTTACAGATCAGGAACATAGGTGAGGAAATTCCTTCTCGAAAACCTTGAAAATTTATCCTTTTGAAATAGCAATCCAGCTTTTAAGGAGGAATCTCTAGGAAATTAGCGTTGATGCACGAAAAATTATGAAGATGGTGAATGATTTTGTACCTTTGCTATACCTCAAAAAATTTCTCTTGTTAAGAATACTTTGGAATTCACGAAAATCACCCAGTAGTTTTAATATTGCAGCCCCTTTAACTTGAAATTCACAACTTCAGCTACTTCTCACCCCAATCATTAAATGCTTCTCATTCACCTGTCTTGGGTACCTTTGAAAGCTTCTGCTGCCCCTAAGAGTGAAAATTACTTGAAATTGAGAAAGGGGTGAATGTACTTTCTTCAATTCCTAGCACTTAATCCCTAATCACACTCCCTAGTAGGAGGAGTGACTCTCACTTTTATTTTCTTATCTCACCAACAATCCATAAGAAAAAATGACTTATTACAATGCTTTATCTTTTGCGTTATTGTGCCCCTAGGAAGAATGATTAAAAATATTCCTTTCTTTTAGAGCGAAAGTGCTTCTCATAAAACATCCTCCTTATCACAAAATATACATTCACCCCTAGAATGGGTGAAAGGCTCTGTCATATTTCATCTTGAGTTAACGTCATTTTATCTTATTAATCGCCCAAATTTTCTATGTTCTCTCGAAAAAAAAAGGATACCTTGACACAACATTGGGTTATCCTTATGTAGCTTCACCCTAAGAAATGGAAAATGGGGGTTTTGCCCTACATACAAGGTGAAAGTGCTATAATTTTAATCAATGCGCACTAAATTGGGCTAGGCCCACAGATATTAAGCATTCACTCAAAGGAAGGGCGAAAGGATTGTTGACTTTTCCATGCCATCCTGACACCTTGTTATGCTTATTGCTTTCTCCCGAACATGCCGTTTTACTATGATTTCATCCCAAGGAGGGGTGAACGGAAATTTTACCCCTTTATTGGGGTGAATGTGCCTATTAATGGTCAACGCATTGATTAGGCACATCACTTTGTTATTTCAAATATGTTCACCCCAAAGTGTGGTGAACGATGCTTTTGCCCCTACTTTGGGGCGAACACACTCTTTTAATATCATCGTCATGTTTCATTTCTGGGCCCACTCTAAACTTAACATTTCAAATATTTTTTCACCCCCAATATGGGTGAAATTCCTTACCAAACTTAACATATCCCTTTCCTTTTTACGTTTTCCCGAAAGTGAGGTGAATGAAGCTTTCACCCTACTCAGCAATGAAAATTTTTTAAAGGACGCCCTTGCCACCTGGAAGGTAACATGATTTTCAGACTACGTTGAGGTGAAAGGGCCATGATGTTTTCCCTTTCCCATTGAATTTCCGAATGTTGTTTTCCTTTGGCATCCTTCGATGATATAACCTGATTTTTGTTTTACACCTTTATCTACAAATATTTTTTCTTATAACATCCATTATTTCCAAACAAAAAATGTAGGAAAAACAAATAAGTTAATACACACAAAAATTATAAATATTATATAGGCCAAAAATATTGCATCATAGTATAATCATATTTTTCCGATTTTACAATCAATAAAATTTCATCAACAAAATTGATCAAAAATCCCAATGTGGCATATGTCAAAATTGTCAATATGGAGCAATGTGGAGGATAGAAACCCAGATGTAGGTTCAGAGAACCCTAGAAATGAAAGAGAGAATCTTAGTAATGAAGGAGAGAATCTCACGGTGATAGTGGCCCTACTTTAAGAATAGGTGGAAACACAAAAATAGTTGTTGGATGTCATGTTGAATCGGGAAACACAGGCTGGGAACTCTAATAGGGGATAAGTAAATGAACCCCTTACTGAGGCACAACTGGCTAGGATTCGACTTGAGGTTGAGTTGGGCAAAGAGATGAAACATTTAAAATCTTCCAAGTTCAATGGAGAGGAAGATGGTGATAAAGTCAAGGCTTGGTTGAAAGAGATAGAAACCTATTGTAATATGAAGAACTTTTCCTCTAGCACTCAAACATCCTATGCCACACTACATTTGCAAGGAGATGGTTTGGATTGGTGGGAAACTCTTAGTGAGGATCAAAAACTAGTAGCAATAGTCAACCTAAAATGGGAAGAATTTATAGTAGCATTTAAAGAAAGATTCCTCATAGAGCACTTCTATTCCTAGAAGTTTGAGGAGTTCACTAAACTTCGATAGGGAACTAGGATAGTGGAAAAATATTATCAAATATTTTTCAAGTTGTTGAAGTATGTACCTACTTATAATGAGAAAATGAAGATTCATAAGTTTATACTAGGAGAAGATCCTAGAATAGGGTAAGAGGTAGATATGCGGGAACCTACTACTCTATAGAAGGCCTATGATTTGGCTAGAAAAGTTGAAACATATCTCAAACCCTATTTTGACTATGAAGGTTTAGATGAGCAGGGCAAAGAAGCACTAAGGAAAAGAAATAGCATAGGTTTTGTTAAGTGGGAAAAAGAATAGGTAAACAAAAGTTCCTCTAAGCAAGATAGAAGGAATGATAGGAAGCAAGGAAAGTTCAGAAGAATATTCCAAGGAAAGAACCATAATCCCAATAATCATAACAATGGTAACAATAGACCATCATAGGGATAGGCTAATTCTCCACATGCAAAAAAAGTAGAAGAGGGACAGAAGTAGAAAGAACATCCAAGACCGAAAGAAGGGTGTTTTCTTTGTAGAGGACCACATTATGCCAGTAATTGTCCATAAAGAGTAGGAATGAGTTCAAAGGGAAAGGAACCAATGTACAAAGAATCTACATCTAAGGAACCCATGCACAAGATTTATGCTACAATAGGGAATCAAAATCTGGAAGGTCAAGCCACACCATTATTGATAAAGGGTAAGTTTTTTGGTAAGGATGTTAAAATCTTAATTGATAGTGGTGCTACGGATAGCTTTATTTCCACTAGTTTAGTTAAAGATATTTTAGAAAGGCCAAGAATCTTGGCACATGGGTGGAAGGTCGAGTATGGTTCAGGATAAACCTACTTTATAAATCAATGTTACCCTATGGCAGAAATTGCCTTACCTAGTGGAATGACAATAGGATGCCTGTATGTAGCACCATTGCATGCCTTTGATGTAATCCTAGGAATGGATTGGTTGCAAGCGCATAAAGCAGTACTCAATTTTCAAGATAGATGGATTGAGTACATGGAATATGGAGGAGCTAAATGAAGGGTGTATAGCTTACAAAGGGCTTTTCAACCTCAAATCCTCTCGATAATGCAACTCAAGAAAGCCATTAAAAAGGGAGGAATGGTCTATGTTGTAAAGATAAATGAAATTGAGGAAGAAAAGAAGGAAGAGGTGTTCAGAAAACACCCAATTCTTCAAGAATTTAGGGATGTATTTCTAGAATATTTACCTAGATTACCCCCCAAACATGAATTTGACTTCACAATTGAGCTTCAACCTAGAACAGAGCCTATACATAGAGCACCTTACAGAATGAATCCCATAGAAATGCAAGAGCTGAAAGTACAACTACAAGGGTTGCTAGAAAAAGGATTAATCAGACCAAGTGTGTCACCATGGGGTGCACCTATGCTATTTGTAAAGAAAAAGGATGGTTCCTTAAGATTATGTATAGATTATAGAATGTTAAACAAGGCAACTATCAAGAATAGATATCCTTTACCTAGGATCGAAGATCTCTTTGATCAGCTTAAAGATGCTACTATATTTACGAAGATTGATCTGAAGTTTGGATATCATCAATTGTGAATCCGTGAAGAGGATACACATAAGATAACCTTTAAGACTCGTTATGGACATTACGAGTTTATTATCTTGCCTTTTGGTCTAACGAATGCTCCAACAACATTTATGAACTTAATGAATAGTATCTTCAGAAAGCATTTGGATAGATTTATTTTGGTGTTCTTGGATGATATATTGATATATTCCTGAGATAAGATAGAACATGATAAACACCTTAGAATTGTGCTAGAACTACTAAGGAAAAATCAGTTGTATGGGAACATGTCCAAGTGTGAATTTTATGTACCAAAAGTACAATACCTAGGACATATTGTATCAGAAAGAGGGATCGTAGTAGATCCTAAGAAAATAGAGGCTATTTTGAATTGGTCACCACCAACAAATGTGATAGAAGTTCAAAGTTTCATGGGTTTGACTAGTTACTATAGGTGATATGTGAAATATTACGCCAAGATAACCTCTCCAATAACTAACCTTCAAAGGAAAGGAAAAGAATTTAGGTGGATAGATAAATGTGAGGTAGCCTTTGTTCTACTTAAGCAAAAGCTTACTACGCCACCTATACTAAAGATACCCGATCCTCAAGGGAGTTTTTCTATTTGTACAGATGCTTCATTGGAAGGTTTGGGAGGAGTGCTCTCACAGGAAGGAGTAGTAATAGCCTATGGATCAAGGAAACTGAAATGACATGAGGTTAACTATGCAACCCATGATCTAGAATTGGCAGCAGTTGTATTTGCTCTCAAGAGTTGGTGATATTATTTGGTAGGGAGACCCTTTGAGTTGAGAATAGATCATCAAAGTCTACAATATATATTTACTCAACCTTTACTGAATGCTAGGTAGAGAAGGTGGATGGAATTTCTCATTGAATATGATTTTGGCATTGAGTATATAAAAGGAAAGGAGAATAAAGTCGTTGATGCACTGAGTAGGAGGAGACACATAGTTGTTATGTCTCGCATCCACGTTGACTTGATGGAACAAGTCAAGGAAATGCAACATCAAGATCCATATTGCAATCAAATTTGGGAAAGGATGGAAAGGAAACTAGATGAAAACAAGGATTTTAGCATCAAGGATGGTTTCTTATGCTTTAAGGATAGGGTAGTGATTCCTGAAACTAGAAATTTGAGAAAAATGATCATGAATGAAGCTCATAGATCTCCATATTCTGCCCACCTAGGTGGAGCAAAAATGAGGGAAAATATGAAGAAAACTTTCTATTGGCCAAGAATGAAGAAAGACATAACTGAATTTGTCGCTCAATGCCTAGAATGTCAGAAAGTAAAAGTAGAGCATAGACATCCTACTGGGTTGTTGTATCCACATGATGTGCCCATGCAAAAATGGTAGGTGATATCGATGGATTTCATCGTAGGGCTGCCTAAAAATAGGTTTCAACATGATGCAATCTTAGTAGTGGTCGACAGATTGACCAAGGTTGCACACTTTATACCCAGGAATACCAAGGATGATGTCGTGATTGTGGCTAATAGATTTTCCAAAGAAATATTTTGACTTCATGGTTTTTCGAAAGTAATTATATCAGATAGAGACTCAAGATTTACATTCAAGTTTTGGTAAGCCTTGCATCGTGCCATTGGTACTAGGCTAAACATTAGTTCTGCTTATCACCCAAAAACTGATGGGCAAACTAAAAGAGTGAACCAGGTGTTAGAAGATATGCTTCGCATGTACTGTATGGATCAAAAGACTCAATGGGAGGATTACTTACATCTGGTAGAATTTACCTATAATAATGGTCACCATTCGACCCTAGGCATGGCTCCATTCGAAGCTTTATATGGTAGAAGGTGTAGGACACCATTGTCATGGGATAATCTAGAGGATCGGATTGTGCTAGGACCAGACATGGTCAAATAAATGGAGCAACAATTAAGGATAATCAGGGAAAGGCTAAAAGAAGCCGTAGATCGACAAAAGAGTTATGTCGATCTTAAGAGATCACCAAGAGAATTTGTTGTAGGTGATAGGGTGTTTCTGAGGGTGAGACCAAAGAAGAGTGCTATTAAGTCCACAAAACTTGATCCTCATTTTGTGGGACCCTTTGAAATTATAGAGAAGATTAGTCCTGTGGCATATCGACTTGCCTTACCACCTAGTTTGTCCAAGATTCATGACACTTTTCACATTTCTTTGCTTAGAAAGTACATTGCTAATCCTGAGCATGTGTGGGATTTTTCTAATTTGCAGATGGTGAATCTAGAGGCTATAGAGGTTCGACCAGTAAAAATCCTTGAGTTTTGATCCAAATCAATGAGGAAAGGAACCTTGGAGCAGTGCAAGGTTCAGTGGGACCACTATTCTGAAAGAAATGCTACTTGGGAGAAAGTAGCAGACATGCAAAAATATTTCCCATTTCTGTTTGAAGATGCAATGTAAATATTAGTTTTATGTTTAAACTATGATGATACACAGAGGACTGTGTTAAGCCTAAGGGGGGAGGATGTCATGACCCTCCCTTGGAAGACTTTTTATTTTGATGGATTTATGTTTGGCTATGATTGCTTTATTGATGGAATGATTGGTTACTTCTATATAGATGTGCAAAAACATATGTTTTCATGGAAAATGTGAATGTATATTTTTATTGATGAATGTTGGATAATTCCATGAATGATTCTATGAAACATATATTTTATGTAAGAATATGATGTTGCTAATAGAACTTGCATTTGTGCAGGATAGGGTTTTCTTGTAGGTGGAAGAAAGAACCAACCACCGAGAACAGGATACCTTAGGGGAAATGATGTGATGGGTTATTTATCGAAATATTTGAGGAGGCAACATGGATGAATACCCCTTTCATGAAGATGCATATCATAATTTGCATAAGAAAATAAATATCAAATATTACTTGCTTTTGTGTGTTGCTTAATAGTTTTTCTTATGACGAAGTCTTACCAGGTATAAGAGCATTGTTGAAAGAAAAATGGATGTTCGATTCCTTTTATTTATCTTTTCTTTAAAATGGCATATAAAGGATCCAAATGTGCTTGGTAATTTTATTATGATGAATAATTAGGGAATACTTAGTAAGCTTTAATAGAAAATAATGTAAAAGATACTCGTTAATGTTGTGTGATTTATGTTTGTACATGGTTTACTTTGGAAGCTCACTTACATTCGTAGGAGATAATTTAAATTTGTAGTGGTGAATGTTGTCTTAATTGTTAATGCTCTAACTAAATACTATCTTTTATGATCAGATGAAGTGGCTTGCTAAGTGTTGAATGGAGATAAAGTGCATGTCGTAGATCCTACCAAAAAGTATTGGTTGGTTAATCATGGTTGGATCTTTTGGAAAAAAATAAAAAAAAAAGGAAAAATGTTGTGTTAAGGGAGGTTGGTTAGTAAGCAGATAGAGGAAGAGAGTCATTTTTGGAAGCTAGAGAAAACATACAGGTTGGTTGGTTTCATTTTGTGGAGCTTTTCAACCCAAAACTAATCATTGGTAGCAGGTTCTCCATATTCTAGTAAGTAAATATTAGTATTATTATTGAGATAATCTTTGTCTATGAATGAACATGCTTGAATTTCAAATGATATGTGCAAACCTATAGTATATGCCTATTTTTGACTATCGATGCCCTTGGGGTTAAATTATTTTTTTAATTGTGTTATTGACTAGCTCTGAAACCAGTAAATGGTATCTAGGAGTCAGGTAATATTTTTTTTTGGTGTATCTTTAATATTTCAGGATTTGTGATGTTTCCTTTCCATACATTTGTGAAGCTTTTGGAAGGACTAGAACCATAGTCTGGTAATTAGGAAGCTTGTTGTTAGAGATACATCAGAGAACTTTCTTTGTGCAAAATAGGAGTATGTTGTGTACCATTTTGACAATATATGTTTAGATGTATACTTATTTTATACTTGAAAATAGACTATGAGTCACTCTTATCTCCTAGATTACCATTAGTGAGAGAAGACATGAGATAACATGTAAGACGTCGTCAGGTGTGATTGGATTACATGTAAAACTGTATTTGACCATCATATTGATTTATGGATTTGATTTTGGGTATGTTTGTAAATGGAGGATGTTACGAGACTCAGGGAGTCTAGGAACCGAGTAATACCATAGTGATTTTAGGAATATGTGAGTTTGGCTATTCGTACCAAGTTATTTTTTCAAGAGGGAATTGATTTAGCTTGACTTTGATTTATCAGATGAAATGAAATTGATATTGTATGCAAATTTGATATTTTTCTTGCTAAGCGTTGTGTGGTTTCTTTAAAAAAAAAATTGTAGTAGTTACAACGATGATTGAAGCTTGAGGAAAGATGATATTTTATTCCTTTCATTTGATTAGGTTGGATTCATTGTATGACAAAGAAATGAATGTCTCATTTGTGCTTTTTTGAAAGCATTTCTAGCATATATTGAAAATAACATAAATAGATATTTATCTTTGCTTTTGGTATTCGATTGAGGCTTTTTGTATGGATTGATAGAAGCTCAACTTATTAATTGAAAAAATAATTCTAGCTAAATATTGTTTACAATATAACCTTTTTAAAATAATATGAATATGGGTGATGCAGAAAAATTGTTTGGTATTTGTCTTTAAAATGGGATACTAGACTGTTGTATGATGGACTATTGTTATATGGATATATTGAATGGAATAAAATTGCTCATTAAGAGCTAGAGCCATCTTTGATATCCATCCAAAGAGTAGTCATGTTATCGGTGGTTTTTTGTGGAAATCTTGAATAAGTGAAACGACGATTGGATGTTAGGATGGTGTGGAAAAAGATCAACAACCACCATATTGAGTTTGTGACTATAAGTGAGCTAAAGATCATTATAATCCTTTATATATGAGGATGTGAATGTAAAATTTTAACTTGTTGTGTTGCTGAAGTAACTCTTCAAGTAAAAGGAACATAAAAAAAGTGTTCTTTGTAATTACATGTGTACTAGGTTGACAATAGTTCGACTCAAAAGTCGTGCAACTGTTGTTTCATTATTTTGAAATAATGACACTCCTTGTATTGATAACTTTTTTTTGGATGTGCTGCAATAAAATGAGATGTATGAGTATTGTTTATATGCATATACTTTTCTTTAATGCATGATAATAAAAATGTTATCTATGATGTACAGTGATACTTAGTGAGTAAAAAAAAGAGTATAAAAGAGAATATGGCTTTGTGACTTACGTTCTATGTTTGTATTAAAACTGCAAAGGTAGTTTGGAAAGCTATAATATTTAATAAAGTAAATTCTAATTTTTGAGATGAGTTTCAAAAGTGCAGTTCCTTATGAGGGTCTTTTTCGGGTTCTTTGAGATGTGAGATGCTTTTCTTCTTACAAGGAGACTTTAATGGTTTATTTTTTGCTTTGGACAAGTGTGTTATCGATAGTGGTTTATATTTACTAATCATTGGACCAATGAAGGGATCCAAGGATCCATGATAAACCTTTAACCTTGTTCAAACAAACCGTTAGGAGCCGACGCAGCTGAAAGTCATTTGTTGTCTATTGTTGTAGAGAAAACTCCTTGCAGAGTAATTTTGAGTATGTTTCCAATAATAAAGACCTTGTATTAAAAAGGAACATGAGATTAGTCAATTAGTTCACCATCATATGTGTATGATAATCGACAACCAATGATTTTAATCACCTTCGCATAGATGTAATTATGTGAATAGGGTGATTATATGATTAAAGAAATAGTTTGGCTTATGTATCTGACGCATAGTGCTCTTACCTAAAATAATTTTGTAGGGAGTAGAGATTTGTGTAAGTCCATAGTACTCTTACACTATAAGACTTGTGTAACTATTAGAGATTTGGACTACACTTTTCAAAGGAATGAAAGGGATTAAACCAGTTACCTTGTGAGGAAAGCAGGGATGATGGTTACTGAAATATGCATCTAGTACTGACCACTGATAGACTTATGGATTTGTAGGGATGGATGCACTTGTAAGCCATGACATAATATTTAGTTGAAGTTCCATTAGCTAAAACATTTCAAGTAAAATGTAATTTAGAGACACATTTAGCTAAATTTGGATTCGAAGCTCAACTAAAATTTTAGATTAAAAAAATGGCTTCGTAAATTTGTGATGAGGTAAACTTGGGTTTTGACAATTTGGAGAAGGATTTTGTAAGCACATATATTTATTTTTTAGTGATGAATTAGGATTATTTTGTTTTAGTGGATTGGTGTGAAAATTATTCCCTCTATAAATATTTGTAAGACAAGGTTGCCCCTTGACCTTCCTCTTATATGTAATTTGTATTGATGAAAATAGGAACATTTTGAAAAAATCCACTATGAGGGCATGTTGACAAGATTGAGGCTACCAAGTGGTAAAGTTATTATCAATTCACACATTTTAGATTTCTCTCTCTTCTTTGTGTGTAATTAAAAGGAATATATTAATACTCTGCTAGAACTTCTACAAGTGTTTTGTGATATTTTAGGGTCTAAAACAAATGATTGATAAAATATTGAAGTCTTGTTTTTCTCTTATTCTCCTTGCCTAGGTAATATACCATCAATATAGATAATAATTCCATATAAAAAAGTAGTCTTATATATAGGGATCACATTTGGCATCAATATTTATCCCAAGGATAAGTGATAATAGGTCTTAGTGTTTTAGAAAAAAAATGAAATATGGTCTATTAAGTTTTTTTCCTTAGCAAGAAAACTTTAAATTGTAAGCAGATTCCTAATAGTTCCTCATGTGTATTATTCATCTTATTGGTTATCCTCTAATAGTTCCTATTAAGTATTAACCCAAATTATCAAGCATAACCTATTATCTATGTTGGATTCACTAATGGAATGGTAGGTGTCTCTTAAAAATTATGCATTGGGTCCAAAAATAAGATTGGACTATGCATTTTAGACCCTATAAATCATATTAAAACACTTGCTTTCAAGTGTGCAACCAGATCCTTAAATGGCAAAGAACCATGGAAAATTTATTTAGATATAGAATAAGGCCACCTTTAAGGATAAATGACAAATCGTACCTTAGGAGGACAAGGTTTTAAATGCTAAATATTTCCAAGTAAATGGCTCCTTACTACTCAAATAATCTAGGTTACTTTAGGTAAAGTGGCTTCTATGATATCCTAGAAACACGATACTTTACATCATGGTATCAATATTGGTAGATCCATTATATGGTGGAATGAAATAATATAATATAATAAAAAACCCATCACACTACTAGCCAACTTCAAAGGCCTTACATTTTTTTTTAAAACGTGTTACATATACTTTGGGATATATGGGACCACTCTTATTGCTCCTTGATCTCTTGAAAATTAGCTAAATTTGTTCACAATCTATGTTTTTATCTCAAATATTCCTTTAAGTGTGTTCGTATACTTATCTCAAATGAAGTAATAACCAAGTTAGAGATTTTGAATTTCAATATGTTGAGATATTTGAATTTGTCCAATGGTGCTTTAATTCATGACTTCAAATCCCCTTATTTTACCCCAAACTAATAGCTTATTTTTATTTCTCATAGACTAAAATATAAATGGCAAGTATTATTTTCTAAAATTATATGGGCTAAACTCTCAAACCAGACATGAAAAACCAAAGTAAGGTCTAAATCTCAAGTGTTATGATGGATAATTCTTTGTATCTAGATAAATTTATTCCTCATATTATGCTTTTTATCCTTTTAATGAAATAATTTCTCATCTCTTTTGGTTTTGTTTATTTGTAAAGTAATTTTGGCCAATGTAAAATATTATATTTCTTATCCTTCAGGTATCATGGTAAAATATCATTCTAGGTAAATATATTGGTAATGATGATAATCATATTTAGAAAGCATGTATACTCATTACCTTGAAACATATATAGAAACAATGATATAAAGGGGTATTTATAGGTTTAAATCCCTCTTGGGAAACCATTCATTCAAACATATTATCAAATTTATTATTGTAGGTCTCTATCATCTAGGTCCATGTCTAAAACATGTCTAGACTTCTTAATTTTGTATTAGAGAGGATCAAGTTTATGTATCATTAGTTACATAGTCATATGAATGATCAATATTAATATAATGAGCATGCAACCAAAAAATTGCTTCAACCATCAAGAATAGTGGAGGATATTAGGTTGACTATAAATAGTATTGATCAAAGGACTTCATGAGTTACAACTAAAATCAGAGAAATAGATTGTCCTTCTTCCAAACTAAATACATAGTAGATTTCATTATTGGAACAATAGTTTGTTATTGTATCAATACCTCTTGTACTTTTGTTCTCTTAGAAAGAGTATCTTAGTGTTTTATTTGGTCCATATATTTCTCTTTTTTTGTTGATGGATAGAGGGATACTAGTTAAAAATTTTAAACTATATTTGTAGCATATTTCTTTGTATAAAATATTGGCAACGAAAAGATATATCTAATGGTTATTTGCAAAAAAAGTATTTTATTATTACATAAAAAGCCTATAAATAGGATAGATGGAAAATACAAGGAGGAGAGAAATGTAATGTTTCCTAAGGAGAGTAGGGTCAAAGGGGATATGTAGAGACCCAATTTTGTTCACTACATAAATTATCAAACTACCATGACCCTTGCTAAATAATCCTTTAACTAGTTGAAATAGTCCCATGCTCTAAACGCAAACATTCATGACATAGAAACAAAAACGCTAGGAATAGGTGAATCCATCATTAGAAGATTTTCTATCCTATTAGAAAATTCACCAACTATGGCCTTTCCCTTATAAAATTTGACTATTCCCACCAATTTTAACTTTTAGAAATCAATTGGAAAGACAAAAGAAAGACAATGTCCTACTACGGGAAGGGGAAGGACCAAAAGATAAATATTCAGTACAATAAAATAGATGTTAGTGATGTTATTATTATGGAATATAAAAGTTAGTCCAATCCTTTCCAATGAAGGGAGGTTGAGGAACTTCATTGGCTACATTAAAAGTTTTAATTTATCATTACATACATAAACCTCTCTCTCTCTATATATATATGTGTGTGTGTGTGTGTGTGTGTGTGTGTGTGTGTGTATCATATTACTTTTAGTGATCATAAGTAAAATTGAATGTATAACAAAGAGCAATTCATTGAGAACAAGGGAAATATACAATTAGTCAAAGCAATGTAAATATATATACATATATATATATATATATATATATATATATATGTATATATATATATATATATGTATATATATATGTATATATATACATGTATATATATATATATATATATATATGTATATATATATGTATATATATACATATCTATATATATATATATATATATATATATATGTATATATATATATATATATATATATATATATATATATATATATATATATATATATATATATATATATATGCATGTATGTATGTATGTATGTGTGTATCATATTATTTTTAGTGATCATAATTAAAATTGAATGTATAACAAAGAGCAATTCATTAAGAACAAAGGAAATATACAAATAGTCAAAGCAATGTAAATGAAAATATAAGTAATATACTCAACTAAAATATTTTTAGCATAATAGTATATATAACATTGGTAAGGTTAAGATGTCCGAGGTGTAGACCAATTGGTTCATTCAAACCCCATAAGGGGGGCGGAGGTCCAAGGTTCAAATCTCGGGCCTCGTTGGACTGAATTCTTGTCCCTTTCCTGGTGCTTTCAGTAGCGTAAAAGGTTTAAAATGATTGTGGCATGGTGGTTATAGGGGCGGACTGCGTGAAGATCTGTGTGGCGGCTTCTGGGGCGGACAACGTAGAATACTGTGGCAGCCATAAAAGTTGGACAGCCTACCCGAATTCGTGGTGGCTACCGATTCCACCATGTAAATTCAAAAAAAAAAACATTGTTAAGGTTAAGTATAATGTAATTACAAACAATTAAAATAACAAAAAAATGTGTAAATAATGTTATCTAATATTTACAATGGCAAATCAAATGTCATGAACTCAAATAATTAACTTCCTCAACTTTTAAGGAGGATATCCAAGTTTAAATATTGCCAAGTGATACATGCTAATATGTTGTAATACCACCATGTGGTCATGATGTAATATAGGTGGGGCACTTCTTAGTTCTATATAAGCAATTAGAAAAAAATAGCATGGAAAACATATCTATTTTATCATAAATCATGTTAAAGAATTTTCTCTAAGTGAACTATATAGTAATAGACTTTATGAAACCATAAAACAATTATAAAAATTCTAACTTAATCCAAGATTAAAAAAAAAAAAAAACTATTTCATCCAAAAATAAATGAAGAACCCTCATAGTGATGTGCTACTATTAAAGCTATAGGTCTTAATAGAAAAATTTAAAAAAAACAAAGTTATATCTTAAAAAATATTTATAAATTATATGAGCATAAATAGTAATTTCATTTTTACACATGTATTTACCCTTTAAAGGCCACCACCCTTATGATTCTAAGAACTTGGAGTATATAATTATAAATGTACCAATGAAAGTATACTTATATTTTTCATTTAATATCAAGATATAACATTTAGATAGTCATTAACTAGAATTATTATGGTGGGTACAGGAGAAACAAAAGAAAAGAAAAATATAAAGTGGAAATCACTGAAAGCGGAGTTGGTCGAACTAAATTTTGGTGGAATGCCTAAAGGAAATCTAGGACCAACATGAGGAGGAGAAATAATCAAAAATTATAGAGGTGAAATTTTATCACAATACACTTTCAATAGTGGATTTAAGATAAATAATGAAGCTAAAACTTGGGTGGCTTTGGAAAAATTAAAATATATAGACAAATTAAATGGAATATAATATGGATGGAAGGTGATTAACTAATAGTAATAAATGCAATTTTGAGGAAAGCAAAGATTCCATGGAACATACAAGAGATCATTGTGAAGATACAAAACCTTGCTATAGTGTTTGAATAAATTAGGTTTACACATATGTTAAGGGAAGGAAAGAAATGTGTAAATAGGCTATCCAATAGAGGGATTTTAATATAGGATCATGAAGTTAAATTCTCTTTTCAATGGTTAAAGTAAGTAATAAGTTTACCTGAAGCTAACAAGAAAAATCAAAAGTAGCAAATTCAAAATAATGTTCCTCAGAATTATATTTTTTTTTTAGGGGATGCATTTATAGATCAATGCATTGGGCAGAACCAAAAATATAGATTTGGTTAAGCAAACATAATTTTGTGAATTGAATAGACATTTTGTGTGCTAAAGTAGAAAAAGATGATATCAATGGACTTCATGAAAACATGAATTATTTGAGTTGCTGGTTGTTGGTTGGATTATGGGATAAATTATACATTGGAAATTTTAAATTTTGATATTTCTAAACTATTAATTAAAATAATATCATTATGATTTGTTAAGATTTCATTATGATATGAATGAAATTCATTTTATAAATCATCTTTTTCTTGATAAAAAGGGTTTGTACTTGGATACCCAACCCTTGACAAATAACAACTCTCTCCTTTAGAGGTTGAGAGTTTATAGATAAATTCAATTCCCATCTCAATTGAGTTGCTATAGCTATATACCTACATATTTTTTCATAAAATGTTTGAATTCTTGATTTTCATTTTTTGGATTTTCTTCAAAAAACTTTGTAAATATAAATATTCCAAAATTTAGCATTCTTCTTTTTGATATTATTTTTGCATCAAATTTTACAATACTAAAACTCCACCTCTATTATCTATGCATTGCATCTTAGTAGAGTAATATTTCCAAAACTTTGTTTCATCATATTCCACTTTACCATATCTAGGTTGTTAGTTTCCTTCCTAAAGCACAAGTGCAAAGTTTCCTTCCTAAAGCATAAGTGCTACCACAAGAACTGTAATAAATACTTTATATGAAACATCTTAATTTTATACAATTCAACAAATATTACCCATGGAAAACACTAAAGTAATTGTAATCATTATTTGATTCAGGAAATCAACATTACCAATGCCTAATAATCAAGTGAATACTCATGTGAAAACATGCATAATACACAAATATAAACTCAATGAATAAAATAGATTATAAGTTTTTTTTGTCTAGATAAAAAGGGGTTGTAAATAGATTATAAACTCAATGAATAAAATAGATTATAAGTTTTTTTTGTCTAGATAAAAAGGGGTTGTAATCAGATCCCCCACCCTTAACAAATCATAACACTTCTTTCTTCAACTAAACTTACTACTTCCTATAACCATTGAAAAGAGAATTTTTTATGATCCTCTACTCAAACCCCTCTATTGGCTAGCCTATATATGTATTTTTTCTCTTCCATTAACATATGTATAAACCTAATTTATTCAAACTATGTAGAAAGGTCTTATAATTCCACAATGATATCTTGTATGTTACATGAAACCTTTGCTTTCCTCAAAATTGCATTTATTACTATCAGTGAATCTTCTTCCACCTATACTCTATTCCATTTTATTTTTATACATATTTTTAATCCTTTAAAAGCCTCCCCAGATTCAAATTCATTATTTTTCTTAAATCCACTATTGAAATCATAACGTAAAAAAATCTCACACCTATTATTTCTATTTACTCCTCCACCTCTTGTTGGTCCTATATTTCCTTTACATGCTCCATAAAAATTAAATTTGACCAATTTTTATTTTGGTGGTTTCTTCTATAGCCAACATCATAATTCCATTTGATGACTTGACTCCATATATCAAGGCTCTCTACTTCAATTTTAGGGATTGGGTGAGTTCAGAGGGTTGTTTTAGACTCCTCTATGGCTAAAAGAATATTTATTTTCATTAACTCTATATTCCTTTCATTTACTTTAAATATTATTCTATTCCTTTATAGCCATATTTCAAATAATTATATCTTTCAATGTATCCTAGATTTTCTATAATGCTTTACTTTTAAAACTGCTCTACCATTGCTTTAACCATTTTTTAATTATTACATTCATCACCATGCATTTACCAAACATATTAAGAATCCATTGCCATAGTTATTATACTATTGAGCAATGTCTCAAGAGATGGTCTATACTCTCATTATTTTACATAGAACACATTATAAGGTGATGTAGACACCAAAAACTTGTCATCCACAAAGTCATCATGTGCCACCCTACATAAAATTCTGCATAATAAAGTTATATGCCTAAGTTTGGACTTAGGCATATAAAATCTGCACATTATCCTATTTTCCATATTTATTAAATCTGGAAAATCAGCCTAGGATACCCTACCTACCCACTAGACATGTGTCCTAGCCATCTCACTACCCCACTTTACCACATCTTATACACCTTTGTCCCCCTTGTCCCTTCACATGGAGTAGCCCTCCACATTACACTCCACTTGCAACCACATCACCCCAGTTAAGTGAGACACTCTGGATAACTCACTTAAATGCCCCCTTCATTTGGTAGCCCAAAATTACCACTTGGCAATCCTGGCTTACCACCTCTCATTTCTCTCCAAAACCCTAAGGAGACTATAAAGGCACCTTCACCCCACCAAATTAAGAGAGCTGAACATTGACACCGCCAAGCTATCAAAATAGGATCAGACCTCTACACGTATCCCAAGGAGAATATGCATCTCAATTCTGGAGGTCCCTTTTCTGATTCAATCAATCTTTTAGCCCAAACTACTAGTCCATGGTTTCACAGTAAAAACTGCATCCACACGGTTTCCTTCATTGCCTATGCACGGCTTCCCATTTGCCACTATGCATCCACGATTTTACAAAGTTGAGAGCCCGATGTAGATCCGAGACATGAAAATGATCAATAAGGTTATATTCAGCAAGGCTTATATGTTATTTGTTTCTATTTTCTATGATTGCATGATAATCTAGTTAGGGTTTTGTAGTATCAGTTTTATACCTTGATCTACAGGTGCTACTAATCCTCCTTTGGTTTTTGTGTGTGTAGGAGACAGGTATTCTGGAGAAGCTACTAAATATGGAGTATTCCCAAATTGGATATTGAAATACCACTAAACCCTTGATGTTGTAGTTGGAGAACGAAGAGCAAGCATTATTGTGAAGATTTGGAAGACCCTCGTTCCATTATTCTAAGCATTGTATCAATAACTTGGGGCAATTCAAAGTGTATTTGCAAACATTGTATCAAATATTAATACAAAAGGAGCAATTTTGGCAATCTTCATTTCTTTGCATCTATTTCATTTTTTGGTGCTCAGTTCTTTTGTTACAGGTGCCATGAAAACCCCTTTTTCTTTAGGTTATCCTATGATGAATTTTTTCTATGAACTACTAGCCATACAAACTTTTTGACTTTTGGAATGCTCAAGCTATCCCAAACATATCTCCATATTATTGTAGTATTCCTATTTTGTTGCTACTTTACATTATATTTGCTTCTCATTATGTATTCTCATGAGGTATTTAACTTCCAAATTAGATTATCTTTGACTCCTCTTGGAATAATCATTGTTGCTATCTTTCTACTCAACTACATCCTAGCAACAATGTTTGGTATACTTGTAAAATAATCTTCTTTCCATTTGTATCTTCCTTCTTAAGCCTTCTACATAATTTTTGAAACTCTATCACCATATTTATATTGAATTAATCTCATCCATGGTTCCAAAATTGGATATATATATTGAGTTTTTTTTTTATCAAATCAAGTATCCATCCAAATAAAGTATTTTCTCTAATTCTCAACACTCATCTTATAACTGTAATCACTATACTAATTGGTTTTTAAAACATTCCATAGTGCAAAACTAGATGATAATGAGGATGTAGTAAAGATTGAGCATGGGTCATTAGGCTTGTCATACTTAGAATAATTCTTGGCCATTGTCTTTGACTCTCTTTGTAAAGTATCCAAATAGCTTTTTTCCCTTAGATCTAAGTTTGTATCCATAAAAACTCTTAAACTAAGACCTTCCCTAGTTTTATCATCACACACCTTGATCCATTTCCCCAAAGGAAATTCCCTTTTATCATGTAATATTTACCACAAAAATGATTGCAAAATATAGCTTAAACTTTTTTCTATCAATTTTGACTTATTTACAAGGACACAATATATTTGAATAGCCAATACGACTAATTTAATTAGCTACACTCTTCTTGAAAAGGATAACCATCTACTTTTCCATGTTGGTGGTTTATTATAAACTTTACTTATAACTATATTTTACAATTCTATCCTCATTCTCCTTTTAAATAAGAGTATCCCTAGATATGTTGCTAATAAATTTACCTCCTCTATTTGAAGTAACCTACATATCATTGCTTTGATTATAGCTGGAGTGTTTAGGAAGTAAATTTTAAATTTTGTCTTATCAACTTTCTATTTAAATGCTCTTTCATATTCCTTTAATAAGGTATTCAAAGCTCAGGCATCATTTTTATCTGCCCTCATAAAAAAGGGTTGTATCATATACAAACTATTGATTATGATGTTGTTGATGTTATTACTAGCCTTAAGTCCACTTATTAGCCCATATTTGAATGTCTTATTCAAGTTCCTTTAAAATACCTAGACCATAATAATGAATAGTTATGGTGATAGAGGAAATCCCTATCTAATACCTCTCTTAGCATTGAATGATTTTGTTACTAACCCATTGATCAATACTAAATATGATACCATAGAGACAAGTTTTAATCCATTTGACCCATTTCTTCCCAAATCCAAAATTTTTGTAGGACTATAAAAATAAAATCCCTTTACCCACGTGTTGTAGGTGAGTTGGAGGGGGTAGAGCAATCCTCTAAGGGAGGTCCCTGGTTCAAATCTCCACCCTACCAAATGCACATTGGGTATACCAAATCTAGTTGATTATGTTGGTGTGATCAGGGTCGGGCGTGACTCTCGGGTGATTTTAATGGTGTAGAACCCCCTGGTCATGGTTTCTCAGACCAAGGTGGCCCCGCAAGGGGTTTTTCACTAAATTAAAAAAAAATCCCTTTTAAAATTATCACAAGCTTTATTTGTATCAAGTTTTAAGATCGTTGCTCTCTTTTATATAAGCTACATTCATTTCATAACTCTTTAAAATCATAATTTTTTAATTGGTTATTTGGGATTAAAATTAATTCCACTTGTATTATATAATGACCCATAGTTTAGTTATTATGCATATATCCCTTGATAAAATTTGTACATTAACATTCAATTTTTTTAGACTAGTAAATTGTTTATTACATTTCGTGTGGTTGTATTTATGCTTTAGGAAGGAAACTAATAGCCCAAAGCTGGTAAGGTAGACCATGATAACACGATGCTTTAGAAATAAACAATAGACGTGGACATTTGGTATTGTGAAGGCTACTATAGAAAAATGTCAATAAGGATGCTAAATTATGGAATGTTTATATTTACAAAGAAAATTGAAGAAGATTTAGAAAATGAAAAATAATAATTCATACTTTTTATTAAAAAAGATGTAGGTATCTAGCTATAACAACTAATTTGAGATAATAATTGAATTTATTTATAAACTTTAAAGCTCTAAATGAGAGAGTTGTGATTTTTCAAGGATAGGGGACCTGAGTACAAACCCTTTTTATCTTATAATTGATCTATGTATCATAATTTGATATTAATAATTTGATATTTGTATCTAAAAGACACCATACGTAAAAAAGGGAAAATGTAAAAAATATTTTAAATATGAAATTTAAATAGAATTAGATGAAATCCTTTGACATACTAATAAAAGTAACAAATGCCATAATTATATAAAAATAGTATAAATAGTAGCTACACATTTACACATTTTTTTACTCTGTTGAGGCTACACTTATGGTCCTAAGGTATTGGAGTATATAAGTATAAATGCAAATGAAATTATAATTATATTTTGTATATAATATCAAGATATAACATTTAGACACATTTGACATATGTATGTATTTCTATCTAGGTATTATAAAAAATATACTTTTATAATTGATATAAGTATCATAGTTTGATATTAATAATAACTTGACATTGTATCTAAATGATACTATGCATAAAAAGAGAAAGCATTGAAAATGTTTAAATGTTGCATATAAAAAGCATAGAAATTTATATTGCACCATTTAATATATTAGAAGTAACAAATTATAATTATATATAACTCATATATAAATGTTTTATCATCGATAGTGGAAAAATAAAACACAATACTCCTTGACTAAGCAGACATTGTGAGCAATAACCCCTAAGGTGAAAATAGAGTATTATCTTATAGTAAAACATATGATCTAGAGTATCATGATTGATCATTTAGATATTTGAATGAATGCATGTATATGTAATAATTGAAGGCATTTACATATGTGATCTAGTTATCATAGTCTAGAATTTAATGGATACATATGAGTGAAATATAATGATAGATTGATAAGTTATTATTAATATAATTTACACCCCATGGGAGAATTCCTCACATATAAAAATATTGAGTGGTATATTTTTAATTAAAATATAACATATCAAGCCACAATGACCATAATTGAAGAATACATGTCATGAAATAACCACATCTAATGAGGCCAAATTATTAGAGCAACAAAGAGGATAAACAAAAATAAAATAAAAATCATGACAATCATCTACAAATGGGATGATAGCCTATGATGAATGAAACATAGTATGGATTAGACCCCAAGGAAATAATGAAAAGATATTCCCATAGAAAAAATAAAGACAAACATATAGAAATAAAAGTATAAAATCATGATACACCTTTTCACAGGAGATACAACATGTAAAAACGTCTAAGGTAGAGAGAAAAGCATCCCTATGAAAAATAGAATAATATTAGAGCCACAATGACCATAATTGAAGAATACATGTCATGAAATAACCACATCCAATGAGGCCAAATTATTAGAGTAGCAAAGAGGATAAACAAAAATAAAATAAAAATCATGACAATCATTTACAAATGGGATGATAGCCTATGATGAATGAAACATAGTATGGATTAGACCCCAAGGAAATAATGAAAATATATTCCCATAGAAAAAAGAAAGAAAAACATATAGAAATAAAAGTATAAAATCATGATACACCTTGTCACAAGAGATACAACATGTAAAAACCTCTAAGGTAGAGAGAAAAGCATCCCTATGAAAATAGAATAATATTATAGAAAATAATTTGTGGTTCTCCTTGATGTAAGGGATACGACATACAAGAGGAATGGCTATATGACAAATATAATAAGTAAATAAAAAAATCATTGGATGACACCATAATGTATAATCATGATGTCCAAAAATAAAATACATGCTAAAAGATGATTAGTGATACTAAAATATAAATAAAGTTAGGGAAACTAACACCATATCATAGTAAGGCATTAGTTATCGACTTTTACATTAGATATGAGATACTAAATTGGTTGAAGAGAATGTACATTAACAAAATAATTATCACCAAAAATAATTCTTGTAATACAAGATAGTGAGTGGAAAAGTAAAGAATTCTAATAAAAGCACCTAAAAGAGAACAACAAAGATCATATAGACAGTAGAAAATGGTATCAATCAAACATCGTAAAAAATAAACCTATAATGGAAAAAGACACTAGATTCTCCTTCTTTAACAGAAATTGATACTAATAAGTCATGAATGACAAAAATGATATTTTAATAGATGACATATCAAATTAGTACATTGAATCATTAGATTTTAAAATAATTTCCAAGCAATGAAATGGATAATTACATTCACCACAATTTATATGTAAGAGAATAGAAAAGTAGAATAAAAATATCAAGTAGACAAAATAAGAGGGTGAATGCCTAGAGGGAACTTGCAAAAATAGATCATATAAAGATATCATCATGGACACCTATGTAATGGATTACTGGTTATGGTATTTATAGTAGATACCTAATTCCCAAACAATAATCACATATTATATTATCCTAGGATGATGTAAGGATCAAGTATTACTCAAGTTAAATAATAGGTTACTAAACATTTAAGAAAGGTTTAATTAAGGCTATTTATATAAGTGGTTTAATAAATACTAAGAGGGTTAAACACATCAAGCTTATCCATAGGATTACATAGACAATTCTTGTAGGCTTACAAAAAAGGTTTCCCATATTGTTACATATAAGTTTCTCATAGGAATATATCATCATTTGTTAAAATTGGTCAATAAGGAGATTACCATATTCCAACATCTCATTATCTAATATTGGGTCCAAGAAGGGAAGACATTAGATATGCTACCATATCCTCCATAATGAATTCTCAATTGAGCTAAAGAATATTTGAATCTCTAATTATCTAACATCGTTGGAAGACTATCATGTTTTTAAGGAATATATGATCCTCCATTACCATCTAGAATATTGTCAAAAATTCAAATAATATATGATCCTCCATCACCTTTTAGAAGATTTACAATTCCCTTATAAGGGCGCAACCTGAGTGGGCCTAATTGTGGTACAAGTTGAGTGGGCTTAGTAGTGAAGAGTTAGAAACTCTAAAAAAAAGGTCCAAGGTTCCAATCCTAGAGGGGATAGGTCATACACCATGCTTGAATAACCATAATATGATAGGATAATCATATTATTGGGTAAAAAAATCCTTCTTGAGGATTGTACCATATAGCCTACAACATTATGGATGCTATATCACTCAAATGTCATTTTGGGCATGTTCTAGGTCATGCTTTCATACTATTAATGTAAACATGGTAAGTGTTGTCTATGACTCTCCTATAAAATTTTTATATTATGTTAGTTAATATAATAAAACTAGTGCAACCATCACGAAGAGCTCAAAAAATTTTCCAATTTAGTAAAAAAGTTTAAACACTTTCATACACAAAATTGGTGGCCTCTAAAATTTTAACCCTCTAAGAACTCACAAAACTAATAAAACATTTTAACTTTAAAAAATAAATTTATTTATTACCACTCATAAGGTGTTATGTGTCATAAATTTATCAAATATAATATTACCACCTACTTTCTATAGCTACTGCTAATTGGACTAGTGACTAGGCATACAACAAATAATTATTCACTAGTAACTTCTCTATTTGATGGATATGCCTACAAAGTATGGAGAGTAGACAAGTTCCTAGTTATAATTTGTCTAAACATATTTATCTACATTTTTTAATGGTTTCCACCTAGGAGCCACATTAGTATTCACCTATTTTACATCTACAATTTGAGCTTTAAACCTATCCACATAATCCAACAATCAAAGTGCAATTCTCAATAAAAATAAAAGGGTGTTCAAGGGATAGTAACCCTTTCCATCCTTAACATAAGAATAATGCATCTCCATCTTAGCCATAAATTACATGGGCATGATGGGGACCTAACCAACATAAGTTACAATTGATGAAGTTGTCATGAATGGGTGGAGGGTGCATTTGCCCTCATCACACCACATAGCCCTATAAAGTATCCAATACAACAACCACATCAAGAAAATTCCAAATAAAAAATAGAGTGTAAGGGTTTTTAACCCTTGACCATGCATGCACAAGTACTCACATGCATTATGTTAACCAAAAAAATAACCAACTTGTTAATAGTATTGATGGTTTACAACAGTGCTAGGATATCGAGCTTTACTAAACAAATTTATCTTTCCAAGTATCAACTTGCCAAATACCAATCAGTTAATGGCCCCATTAAAAATGAATCATCTATAATAATCAAACCCATAACCTCTTAGAAATCAAATCCTTAATGCATTCCTTCTACATATGGCCCATGGGCTAATTGAGAAGTGAGGAGAGTGAAGTTAATCTTGAGTATTACATGCACTCCAAATCCTTTTTTCCTCAAAAAGACTTTCATGAGATTTGTATTTACCATATAGTGACTAGAATTATCTAGAACTCTACTATCCATAATGGCACCCTATACCTTTATGGATTTATAAACCTTTTCAAATAATAGGCAACTTGAACTAATCATATCACATACAAAAAGAGAAATTGTGTGCCCAAAAAAAATATTGTCTTCAAGTCTAGATGGAAGGTAACAATTACTAAGTGAGGTGAGGAGATTTAAACACTGGGCTCATGTCATCCAAGCATCTTATACCTTTGTTCTAGACATACTACCATGACATATTTGACACATGAATCATCCTTTTTTATAATTTTTCATCTCCTCTATTGGGTGGAGAGACATGTTTATTCACTAACTCCCCAACATTATAATACTCTCAACATTAATGACTTCTCTACTCAACCTTATGACAATTTTAAAGTTGTATAAAATCATAGCCTCATAGATTTCCCTAATTTTTTTCTCATGCCATTTATTTTTGATCCATTTGAGCAATTTATTCCATCAATCTTGGCTTTTTTTTTTCATGTATCCAAAATATGAACTCAAGTGGAATAAATCTTGTATCTTTGCATCCTAGACATGGCCACGTTTATCATTGTTGTAACCTATACTATCAAAATAATGGAGGATATGTAATAAAAAAATTTAAAAGCTTTAATGTAACATTAAAAAGAGGATACAAGCATGCCTCTACATTGATCTGATGCCTATCCTTTCTTCCCTAAACATAACTCAATACCAATTATACCTTAGCACACTATCCAACCACTCACTTATCTATCTATGTTTGGCTTTATAAAACTAGGAAAAAAGGTTAAATATATGATACTTAGATGATAACATATGTAACAATATCACAACCCAAAATAATGAAATGAAAAACACTTACACTTTTTATTTTGAATGTGAGTTGCTCACCATTGAATCATCCAAAGAAACAATATATTCTAGTTGGTTTAGGAGTTACATGAGCCTTGTCCATCCCATTTATTTCTTCAATAACACCATTGTTTTCTTTAAGATACCAAAAAATAAAAATATTATGACTATATACCATGACCTACATCAATTTGAGCCTTATCATAGAGTCTTCCTACTATTATACTAACTTATGACAAACAAAAAATTATCCTAGACCATCTTCATTCATCAAAATTATGTATCTTTTGTCATATCTCATTCATTGTTTGTTCCTTTCACACCAAAAGAGGGGATGTTTTTATAATGTTCCATTTTCAAAATTTGGAAGGAATAGACCAATTTTTTTTAAATAAAGAGAAGACACCTAGTCACACAACATGTAAAGTGATGAATTGGTATCCCCTAATTTTTTGCAAAGAATCTAGAAAATTAAATAGTTTTTTGATATTTGTTGACTTGCCTTATATAAAGTTTTTGGAAATGTAAACTATCAAGGAATCTTCTCCTACCAAGGCAACATTAAAATATTGTTTAAACATTGTAACAACTTCTTAAGTGACATAGAGGTCTTTTCCATTCAATAAAGTCTACCCAAGACTTATTTAGTAATTGGGAGTGATCTATCAAATGTTTAGTCTCTTATTATAGGCTTTCAAAATCATACAAATTTCCCTCTCATCTATATTGCATGGGTACCAAAACTTAAATCTAAAGTATCAAAGGAAATGTATTATTTTATAAATAATCCATAGAAGTTAAATAAGATATGAATAAACCTAAAAAAATCAATCCTCCATTCCTTATTAGAAATTCATTCTTCAATGAATCACTAGAATAATCAATCTAAATAATTAATCAATTAAATAGATAAAATGTCAAAGAGATAAGACAACCATTACCACATAAGAGATCCTTATGTTTTAAGTTCCCAATAGGTTTTCTTCTTTAAAAATACCTCATAAATAAATAATTTTACTTAACTAAGAGAAGCTAGTCCATACCTAATTTGATACAATGTCAAATTTCATAATATCTTCAAAAAAAAAAATTTGATGCATAACATTTAACACAAGTCATATGCAAGACAAGAGAAAAAAAAAATATCATGTAGATGAATAAGGGGGTTGGGTTCTTAATGGGTCATCCCCAAAAAATAGTTCACATACAATATCATGATAAAAATCAATGCAATGTATCAATGGTTGCAAGTATTTATAATAGACACTTAATACCTAAACAAATGCATATTATAATAACCTAGGCTAACTAAATTTCAATGCTAATTCAAGTTCAATAGTAAGTTACTAAATTCTTAAGAAATTTTTTTATTTAAGGTTAATCATATGAGTATTTTAACCAATCCCCCAAGGGGTTAATATATAAAAATATCCCGAAATATTACACATAAATACCTATAGACTTATCATTTGTTGAACTTAGCTAATAAATCTAGATTACCATCTTTCAACATGAGCAAAAAAAATAAAATCATAAAATAATTTATATATTATGAAAAATAAACATATGATAAACACCAAAAATAAAATAATAACCAAATTCATAGCATAAAATCAATAACAAACCATTTTGGTGCTTGTTGACTAGATTCACTAGTTTTTAATGAATATAACTACAAAATGTAGGGATATTGGCAAAAAAAAGGATAAAACAATCTAATAAAGAAATAAAGAGATACAAAAAATATTATGGATGATAGAACTATCCAATAGAAATTAAGAAACGATAAAAAAAGTGAAAACCTTAGTAAGAGGAGAGAAACAACAAAAAAATAAATAAACCTAAAAGTAATATGGTTTATGATGAACAATTGAACCCTACCAGCTGTGCTGGTAGTTACTAAAAATCGTGATTGTAACCATTGCTTCTATATACCAAAAATAAAAAATAAATAAAAATAAATAAAATAATATGACACAAGAAAATGGGAAAAGACTAAAATATAAACATGTACTCTAAAAGAATGTATTTCAACAATATTCTATTCACACACTAACAATATTAGCAATAAATATAGAGTAAGAGGGGGGAATGTTTGAACAAAGGGCTCACTTAGTCTAAGTAGATTACAACTTCATGCTATCCACACTACCCAAGCAACAAGTAAAACATGAAGTAGCCCAATCAACATTTAGACTCTCCTCTATTGTATGGAGGGGCATGTGCATTCACTTCCTTCCCATTACCTCACAATACTCTTAGCATCATTTTCTTCCCTACTTCACCTTACAATAATGGTTAAGTTACGCAAAATAATAGCCTCATCACCTTCCATGATATGATTCTCATGATATCAAGTATGGATTAATTCAAGTAATTTATACTATGTAACTTACCTTCATTTATGCATGTACCCAGAATATGAATTCGACTAGAGTCATATTTACATCTTCACATGACAGAAATTTGTACCTTTGCCATTTTCATAGACTATTCTATTAAAAGAATAAGGTTCCATAGATAATAAAATGTATTTCCAATATTTTATGGAGCATTAAAAAGTTCTTTTTTTAAAGAGTCCAAAAAAGTCAAACAACATTTATGAAAAACATAGAAAATTCAATCCTTTATTTCTTATTATAAATTTCTTATTTAGGGCATCATTAGAATAATCCATATAAATAATTAATCAAATAATAGATTGAATGTTGAAGAGATAAAATATGTTGATCTTTCCAATGAATATTTTTCATAATCCAAATAGATTTTAATGCACAAGAGATATTTGTGCTTCAACTTCCTACATGGTTTTTTAATACTAAAAAAAATAAGATGATCATTAATTACTTCAAAAACATCTCTTTCCATAATTGAGTGAAGCCACGTCACACTCAATTGATACCATGTTAGATTTTATAATACTTTATAAGAATATAATGAATCATAATATTCAATCCATGCCAATGCAAGATAATAGAGAAACAAAATATAAAGATAAATTAAAATAAAAATAAAAAGGTGGGTTCCCAAGGGAGCACCATTAATAATAGATCACATAAAAATCTCACCATACACACTGATGTCATGGATCAATGGTTGAAGATATTTATAGTAGATAACTAATCCCTAAATAAACACATATTACATTGACCTACATGAACAAGGTTAATCCAAGTTCAATCATAAGTTACTAAACTTTCAAGGAAGGTTTTGTTTAAGGTTGACCATACATATGGTTTAACAAAACATATTAATAATGAATAAATCAATATTTCTCATATACTTATACAAGAATGCTTGTAGTTTTACATTGGGGTTGTCCATATGATTATATCATCATCTATCAAAATTTTCTAATAAGGTTAGATTATCATCTTCCAACATAAGCAATGAAATATAAAATGATAAAAGAATACATTAATTTTGAATAATACACATATTATAATAGATATATTATGTGCACAAAAACTAATAAATAACCAACCTCATAGTATAAAAATAAGATCTGACTATTTTGGTGCTTGTTGACTGAATTCAATAGGTTTTGATGAAGATAACTACTAAAAGTAGTGATCTTGGAAAAAAATCCTTAGAAATGAGATACAAAATTTCAATAAAGGAATGAAGAGATTGAATGACATTAAGGATGATAGAACTAGTCAATAGAAACTTAAAAATTATGATATGAAACATGCAAACATTAGTAAAAATAAAAATTAATAAAATAAACAAACCTAAAAGTGATATGGTTTTTGATAGAAAAATAAATAAAATATCATGACACAAAATAAAAAGGATAAATACCAAAATATAATCATATACTCTAAATAAATGTGTTTCAACGACATCATATCCATGCACTAATAGAGTTAGTTCACTCTTGTCCAATGTAGAAAGGTTCAAGTGTTTCATTGGCTATAATTAGGACATTATTATTGTCTTTTTATATACATTCTAAATATTGAATATGATTCACTATGATATTATTTTATTCCACTAAGAGATATGACGTAGTAGTTCTTTTCATGACAATATTTAAATGTAGCTAACTATATCTTCACTATTGATTTCTAACATATTTATTTTAGACTTGAGTAACAATATATTTTAACCAATGAGAAGCATCATCTTCCTTCTTCTTCATGATATAATTAGCAATATTCCCAATAATATTACCTATCCTTACTATCTACTAGAAAATATTATAAAGTTGGTACTCTTCTAATTTTATTTTGTTATTAAGACTAGATTCAAAAATTAAACTACAATCATATTGTCTTGAACATCCAAAATGTTATTGAGAAAAGCTTCTAAAATTATTGATTTGAGTTTCAATAAGAGAACTATGTATCAAAGTGGAACAAAATTCCATCATAAGAATATGCCATTGGAAATAATAATATGTATAAGAGAAAAATCATAATCAAATGAAATAACATACATCTTGATCAATCATAACATAAAAGGATTGGAATGGTTTAAGTCCCACTATACATCTTATAAATACTTCAATTTAGCTTTATTTTTTATTCATAATTATATGTTTGAATTTGGTATATTTTTTTTAAATAGTATTAGAAAATTTATTATCTCTAATTAAGTCATAAACACATCAGAGAAAACCTTTATACTTGTGATGGAAATTTTATCTAGGTTCTTCCAACACTAATATGATTTTCCATTTAGTGACTACGAAAACATCCTCATAAATATCTTCATGGTCCAATAAATAATACAACGTATGGTCTTGAAAAAAACTACACCGTTGTTAGCTATTATGATATCATTTTTTTTATATTATGAAGTTGGTTAAGGTAATATTTAGGCATGTCTTGAAGATATGCATGAAGTACTATATCTAGTAGTTTGTTCAATTCACATAAATTCTATTAGCTTTCTTATATGATGGTTTTTTTTAAAGATATTATACATATAAAGGGATATGGTATGGTGAGGAAACATATATCCTTAATGGGAGATGCAATTACATCTATTGATTAAGAAATTAATAATTTTGGGCTTGATGGATACAAAGGAGATAAAAGGGGAAGACCATGCTTGGACTAATTAAAAATTAATATTCTAAAAAATAAAATCTTTAGTAGATAAAAATGAATCTCTTTTTCTAAGATATGACATATTTTTAATATAAGGCTCCTCTAGATCCAACGTTTTGGTATAGTTTATTTTATTTTTCTAAAAATTTATATGTGGCTTCTATTGGGGGCCACTCCCATAAAAATACCAAAATATTACATTTGATATTAGGTCAATTAAACCATATCTAGCATGATTTTTTATTACATTTTTTTTTCATTTCTTTTGCTATAAAATATATTCTTCAACTTCCTCAAAGTGCTATGTTTTCACAATCAACTCTTTGAAATTATTTTTATTAAGAGATAAAATATCACTTGGCCATTTGACTTCTAAAATTTGAATTTCACCAAGATGAAGATCAACACTACAATTGGCTAAATTATATACTACTCAATTTTCTTCTCTAAATATATGCTCACATTTCCAAAAGATTACCTCCAATAATAGGTGATGAACATCAAAAATAATATTATCTTTATTTAAAACCCACATCCATTTTTATTGATAGCATTAATGATAATTTGTAAATCCCCATCAATTTAAATATATTTCCATACTTTTTCTATTGTAATTTTAATCCCTATAAGAAGTTCCCTAGCCTATGTTGTTATTTGAAGCTCCATATGATTATGGTTAACTGAGAAGAATTTTCTCCTTCATTATTTCTAAAAATACCATCTTTTCCAGCTTTTCTTAGATTTCCATTAGAAGCAACATCAAAATTAATTTTGATAAACCCAATTTTTGGGAATTTCCATTTTACCATAGATCAAAGTAATTCCTTTGTTTTAATCCCATTATCACAAATGAATCTTCCATGTATATTCAAATATTATAACCAAGTTGTTACAACCTCTTTTTCTACACTTGAGACTTCCCATGATGAGCGCCATATTTGTAAACATTTTGCAAGAGAAGCAATAACATGGTTCCAAACTTGGACATACTTTTTTAAAAAATTCTATTATTCCTTTGAAGCCATAAATTCCAACAAATAATGGCGGGGTCAATTCTCCATAGAATACATAATGCATTAGTTTTAAAATAACTAATCCAACTTTTCAGCAACTCTTTCAATGTTGATGAAGCTACCCAATATATTTTTTATTTTTAAAAAAGTAATTCCAAATGGTAGAAGCAAATGACAATGAATAAGTAAATGGTCTAATATTTCTAAATTCTTCTCACATAAGGCACATCTGAAAGGTCCATGATATCCTCTTATTTTTAGACTCTCTCTTGTAATAATATTACTTTGAACTATTAACCAAAGTAATGTTGAGGCCTTAGAGAGACTCTAGTAACAAAACATTATTCCAAGGAAAATATTTGGGAGTTGGAAATTTTGATTGTTCTAAATCCTCATATCTCAACTTGAACAAGTATCCACCATCCCTTGATAGATTTCAAACCAAGTTATCTTTTCAGGTAAAAATTGAGTAATAAAACTCTTGAAGCATATTTTGAAGTTCATCTATAGTTTTTCTTAGTTCCTCTCCTTCAACCAAGTTACTAATAGAAATCCATTATTTGAAGTTGTTGCCTATAGTGACATATTCTTTCATATTTTGATCTTTACAAGTGAGGCATGCTTGAGAAAATGATTGCCATTTTCAATCAGAGATAAGAAGATAAGGATTCAACCAACCATTAGACCAAAAAATTTATAATTCCCCTTGTTTACTAACCATATATTATGTTTATTTATCAATTATAAATTATTTGATATGAAGTTCTACATTAACAATTCTTTTGGTAGGGTTACTGTTGGCATTTTTGCCACATTATTTTGATTGTTGATTATTCCTGCATAAAATGTTGAAGTTCTCATTCCTCTACGAGTTTTGATGCCAAAACAGCTAAGTCCGAAGACTGTCGCGATATCGCGACAAAAAGCAGCATGAAGAGCACAGTTTCAAAACCGTCGCGATATCGCGACATGTCGCGTTATCGCGGGTCTTTCGAGGAGAGAGAAGCCAAAGTCAGAGAATGTCACGATTTCGCGACGTGTTCCAAAATCGCGGTCAAAGTAGTCAACGGGGGTAGCGCAGTAAAATCGTCGCGATATCGTGACATGTCGCGTTTTCATGACTTGCGATGGCCATGGAGCAGAGTAAGAGAAAAGGTCACGAAATCGTGACATAATTGGGCAGTGACAATGAATCTCATCGCGATTTCATGACAGAATAGTGAACAAGGCGCAAAATATGAAGGACGTCGCGAAATCGCAACGTGTTGCGCGGTCGCGGCAAGGTTGAAGAAAAAGCATAAGGCATGAAAGACGTCGTGATTTCGTGACATTTTTGAAGATGAAGGCCAAGCAAGAAGAAGATGTCGCGATATCGTGACAGGAAGCAGCAACAGAAGAGAAAGCAAGGAAACGTCACGATTTCACGACATATTGGAGAGAAAAGGTGAAATAGGCAAAAGTGTCACGTTTTCGCAGGTTGAGAGCTAAACCGTACAAGGCAAATGAAAATTGTCGCGAAAATGCGACATGTCGGCTTTTCGTGACAGGGAAGAGAAGATTGAGCAGCGGAGAGATAACATCGCGATTTCGTGACTTGTTTGGTTTTCGCGACCTGGAGATAAAACAAAGGTGTCGATGGAAGAACGTCACGAAAGCGCGACTTGTCTTGTTTTCGCGACGTATCAAGGAGACAAAGCCAAAAGAGAGAAAGGTGTAGCGAAATCGTGCCTTGTCGCGTTTTCACGGTTCAAAGCAGCCAAAGGACAACATGGGTAAAGGATGTCACGATTTCGCGACAAGTCATAGTTTCACGAAAACAAAGCGGAGAAAGAGCAGAATAGTACGGAACGTCGCGATTTCACGATGCGTCGTGTTTTCACGAGCTAAAGTGGCGAAGGAGACCAAGGAGCCGAATACGTCACGATTTTGTGACATGGTTGATTTTTACGATTTAGAATGACGAAAGTGTACAGAGCAAAAATATGTCGTGATTTCGTGACATGTCACGTTTTCGCGACCTGTCACAATTTCACGCCAGAAAGCAGTTCAAACGGCCCGATGAAGCATTGCAATTTCCAAGGATTAAAAGCACTCCAAAATTAAATGTTTTGTTGCTTTCCAATGTATACAAGATAAAAGAACGTGTCCAAGCCACCAGAATTGAAGACGCCTCCATTATTCAAAGCTTTTGTTCATGATTTTTCTAACGGTTCAAGCATGTTTCGAGAATGAACATTTAATGAAGACGACTGGTTCCTTATTTCATTTAATTTATGGTTTCTCCGAGGCTGGTTTAAGGGGATCATTTCCTTGTTTCTATTGCACATTTTGTAGATCTCGAGGAAGTTCGTTGCCTATTTTAAATGTTGTAGAGAGGCAAGACCTCTATAAATATGAATGTAGATCTCAGAAAGAGGGATCGAGAGAGAGACTTTTGCTGAAAGCTTTTCAAGTTCTTTGCATGAATGAAAGATATTTGGCCTCTGGTTTTGCAAGCAACTATCTGTGTGGTTTTTCCTTCTATCTTATACATTCCTAATTTATGCTCGTATTTCTTATCTGCTGCTTAATTTGAATTCTGCATCTGAGTTTAAATATTGCTAGTGAGGAAGTGAGTTCTGGAATGTGATCTTGGAGGTTATCTGCATAAGGTTGTAAGTTAATTACGTCGCTATCTTCTGTTATATGTTATTAGTGTGCTTGAGGATATCTACTGCTAATCTTTCCCGATCTGACAAATTTGGCCTGTGGCTATATTTCCCATTTCTTTTTGCATATTTCCGATTTCTTTCCTGCAACTCTAGTCTTCAACAATATAGAATTTAGTAAGGGAACCAGCCCTCTCTGGAGATTGGTCCGGGAGACATTTCTTTCTCTCAGCCTTTCAATGTTGGCCGGGTCTAGGGCGCATTTCACGTAAAATCCTTTCCTATGGCAGATTCGTGACCAACAATTTTTGGCACGCCCGATGGGATAGACTATTTTTGTCTCAGAAAGATCCCATAGTATTGAGGGTTTAATTTTCGCCTTCATGCCGTATAGTTAGAACATTTGGTGACTCTACAGTACCTAGAAATCTTTGAACATGGATACAATGAAAGTTGTACTTCATGATCACGAGATCAAAGTCCAAAAAAGTTGAAGATCTTGTTGAGTTTTTTGAACTTGACAGCACAAAAAGAGGTGAACACTCTAGGTTGGTTTCCCCATCGCTTGCATCATCTGCCATATCCACACAAATCCCTGGTATTGTTACTAGTTTTCCATCTTCTCAGTCATATACACTAGTCCCAATGGCCCAGTATCCTCCACCCCGACAGTTTTCAGCATGGAATAGCTTAGGAGCCTTGAATTTGCAGGCTCAAAATCTAGTTCCCCAGGCTGCTTTGAAAGCCTTGCCAACCTATGATGGTATGGGTAAGACTGCATATGAACATATTCATGATGTAGCTTCTTTGGCAGCCATTCATGATATAACATATGAAGATGTGATGGTCAAGTTATTAGTGTTATCCTTGAGAGGAAAATTGTTGTATTGGTATCGATCTCTGCAACCAGGCACTATTGCATCATGGGATCAGCTAGGAGAACTGTTAGTTAAGAATTTTCATGAATAGGCTGACCCATTTTCATTGTTGCATCAGTTTAATGCAATTCAGAGGCACCCACAGGAGGTGATAGTAGATTTCAATGTTCGTTTTACCAGAAGCTGGCAGCGAGTGCCTAAAGGTCTTTGCCCTACCCCTGAGCAAGCTACTTTCTACTACCTTCGAGCGTTCAACATAGACATTGGTTTGGCGATCTGGCAGTCCAATGTGATGACCTTCCCGAAACTATTCGAGCAAGCACAAAAGGTGGAGGCAGACTTGATTGCAATCGGTAGGCTTCCTCCAAAGGTAGCAATGCCCATTTTACCTGATATTCCACAACAATTATATCCTAGTTATTTTTTGCAATCTATGTCTTCTATGTACCCTGTTCCATCATGGAGCTCCACTGCACCTCAAATTGCACCTATCCCAGTTCCTCAGCTCTCTACTTCAGCAAATCCCCAGTTTCTGCACCCAACATTCTGCCATTCCCTGCTTCCACTTCATTCCCAGCATTACCGGCACCACTAGCACCTTTGCCCTTACCAACACCTCTTGCACCTGTAAATCTTGATCCTTATACGACACTCTTGCAAGAGGTAAAATCTGCCAATTCTGCAATAAGAGCAATGGGTAATAAGATCACGCTTATTGAAAGGAAGCAAGCTGAGCGAGATTTCTAGCCTAGGAGATTTCAGCCTCCATCGATTACTAGAGAACAAGCTGTTTCAACAAGCAAAGCACCCGAGAAGAACCTGACTGTTTTGGCAAATGAAGAGGCAGTCCTTGCAGAAAGAACATATTGGTGTTCAACATGTAATGATCCACATGGAGAAGATACTTGCATGGTTCATTTGAATTATGTGCAGACATTGGCTGCTAGTTCTTTGGGGGGGCAAGTCAACATGATCTCTGAGGTAGGCCATAGCTTAATGGTTCCATCTAAAGAGCAAGTTTCAGTTCTCACAAGGACTGGAAAGAAGCCTATTATAGTAGATCCTACTGAGCTAGAGCCATTAAAAGTGCCAGCTGATTTGAAGAAACCAGTGAAAACTCCTGTGTCTAGTTTCAAAGCTCGATGCGCCTGTTTTATCGAAAGACCCTGTTCCACACAGAGTACAAGAAAAAGCCACAACTACATAGGCAAGGTCAGAAGTAGAGGAGCAAGCTAGAGAAAAGTTGAAGTATCCTTCATTGACGAAGAGGCTGAGAGTAGAAGCCACTCAGCAGTATCGGAGCAGATATGATCTCCCTGTTGAAAAAAAGGAATCTGCTACGGTTGCATACAACATTGTCGAAGAATTGAAGAAGACCCCAGCTAAGGTTAGTCTTTATGATGCATTGCAATTTCCTGGGTAGGTAGATTTATTGCAAGAATCTTTGAAATCTGTGAAGGATAGTGAGAAGTGTCCTACCCAGACAATTTATGCTCAAGCTTTAACCACTTCCATCATTGGTAAGAATAGACCACCCCCATTTTATCTATCACTGCAAATAGAGGGTTGGATCGTGCATAACTGCATGATCGACTCTGAAGCCACTACAACTGTCATGCCTAAGGCAGTCTATGCAAAGTTATGGGTATGGAATACACATGGAGTAGCCCTAGAGTCTTGCAGTTGGATGGTACTCCTATGAAAATAGTGGGTGTAATCAAGGATGTCCCGATGGTTTTACACAGTATGCCTCAGATTACAGTCATTCAGGAGATAGTTGTGGTTGATCTGGAACCGTATTTCAGTATGTGCTTATCAAGAGAATTCACTGCCAAACTGGGAGGCGGCTACCTTTCACTGGATTATTCTCACTTGGAGATCCCTTTTAAAGGGAGAAGAATTCAGATCTATAATGAAAAGCCTTCTGCTTTTCATATTGAAAGGTTGGATGAAGCAGGAAAGGCCATGCAGTCTGTCAACATGCTAACTGAAGAACCAGAAGATCCTGTTTTGATGGATGAACCTTGCTTAGAGGATGTGTTCTCAATGCTTGACTTTAATGCCATGCTGGAGACTAAAATTGGCTGTTGTTCCATTACAAAGCCTGAGGAGGTTGAACTGAAGATGCGAGATGATCAAAATTCTATGCCTGATCAATTCAGGACTCTGTACTTTGATGCTGCGGGCTTCACAAATAATGCAGTGAAAAAACTTGGGGTTGAACCCGAATTGATTCTGAATCCAGTAATGAACAAGTGCAGCTCCAGACACCACTGTCTCAAGTAGATGGTGAGCAAGCCAGAGTCAGCAAGAATGGTGTATAGGTCCTCTATTCCAGAAGCTGCCATCATTAATGGAAGGACCTTGGAGCATGCAGAAACTGAAGACCGACTGAAGTACAATCAGATTTGGTCGGGACACTGCAGATTCATCGGATAACCACCTGAAACTGGGTTTGTGGTGGCGGCATGCCAATCATGTCGCAAACTTTTGTATATAGTAAAAAAAAAAAAAGAAAAAAAAAAAGTATTGTAGATTTCATCTGTCAACTTCGGCTCTTTTTGCATGCGAGCCCGTAGGTACGTATTTCTTTCTTTTTTCTTCTTCCTTCCCAATAGTTAGTGGCTTCCTCTCTATTTCTTCCTTCCCCCTCCTTTCTTTTCATTCCCTTCCTCGCTCATTCCTTCTTCTACCGTCCGCAGTTAAGCCACTACTGTTGTTTCTCTTTCCCCTTTCTGATATCCCCATTTCTTCTTTTCCTTTTCTTCTAATTTCATTGTCATTTTAGCATTTATCCGTAGTTCCCACCATCCCACCTGCTTCCCTTCCATTATTCATTTCTTTTCCTCCATCCCCACAGCTGGTAGCACAGAAGCACTCTGTTACTGTATCTGTCGCTGTTGTTCCTTCATTTTCCATCATTTCACCATTCCATTCCCATTCCACAGCCTGCACATTTGTTGGCCATCACTCCGTTCATTCCATTCATTTCTGTTTTTGTACTCCAGGTGCTTTCATGGAGATTCTTTTATAGCACCTGGTAAGCTAAGCCAAATACAGATTCCTTTGAGTTTTCAGTAAGTCAGCAAGAGTTGTTGCAGCAGTCCACCGAGATGTCTCCTAGCAGCCAGCTTTCTTGCTTCTTTCATTTTTTCTTGACTCTGTTGCCCAATGGATTCAAGCTTGGGATTCGTGCATACAACAGAACTGTATACCCCACGAGCCGCCAAGAATGTTGGCATTTTTGCCACATTATTTTGATTGTTGATTATTCCTGCATAAAATGTTGAAGTTCTCATTCCTCTACGAGTTTTGATGCCAAAATAGCTAAGTCCGAAGACTATCGCGATATCATGACAAAAAGCAGCATGAAGAGCACAGTTTCAAAACCGTCGCGATATCGCGACATGTCGCGTTATCGCGGGTCTTTCGAGGAGAGAGAAGCCAAAGTCAGAGAATGTCGTGATTTCGCGACGTGTTCCAAAATCGCGATCAAAGTGGTCAATGGGGGTAGCACAGTAAAATTGTCGCGATATCGCGACATGTCACGTTTTCGCGACTTGCGATGGCCATGGAGCAGAGTAAGAGAAAAGGTCACAAAATCGTGACATAATTGGGCAACGACAATGAATCTCGTCGTGATTTCATGATAGAATAGTGAACAAGGTGCAAAATATGAAGGACGTCGTGAAATCGCAACGTGTTGCATGGTCGCGGCAAGGTTGAAGAAAAAGCATAAGGCATGAAAGACGTCATGATTTCACGACATTTTTGAAGATGAGGGCAAGCAAGAAGAAGACGTCGCGATATCGCGACAAGAAGCAACAATAGAAGAGAAAGCAAGGAAACGTCATGATTTCGTGACATATTGGAGAGAAAAGGCAAAATAGGCAAAAGTGTCACATTTTCGTAGGTTGAGAGCTGAACCATACAAGGCAAATGAAAATTGTCGCGAAATCGCGACATGTCGGCTTTTCGCGATAGGGAAGAGAAGATTGAGCAGCGGAGAGATAACGTCGCGATTTCGTGACTTGTTTGGTTTTCGCGACCTGGAGATAAAACAAAGGTGTCGATGGAAGAACGTCGTGAAAGCGCGACTTGTCTTGTTTTCGCGACGTATCAAGGAGACAAAGCCAAAAGAGAGAAAGGTGTAGCGAAATCGTGCCTTGTCACGTTTTCGCGGTTCGAAGCAGCCAAAGGACAACATGGGTAAAGGATGTCGCGATTTCGTGACAAGTCATAGTTTCACGAAAACAAAGCGGAGAAAGAGCAGAATAGTATGGAACATCGCGATTTCGTGACGCGTCGTGTTTTCGCGAGCTAAAGTGGCGAAGGAGACCAAGGAGCCGAATACGTCACGATTTCGTGACATGGTTGATTTTCATGATTTAGAATGACGAAAGTGTACGGAGCAAAAATATGTCACGATTTCGTGACATGTCGCGTTTTCGTGACCTGTCACAGTTTCACGCCAGAAAGCAGTTCAAACGGCCCGATGAAGCATTGCGATTTTCAAGGATTAAAAGCACTCCAAAATTAAATGTTTTGCTACTTTCCAATGTATACAAGATAAAAGAACGTGTCCAAGCCACCAGAATTGAAGACGCCTCCATTATTCAAAGCTTCTGTTCATGATTTTTCTAACGGTTCAAGCATGTTTCGAGAATGAACATTTAATGAAGACGACCGGTTCCTTATTTCATTTAATTTCTGGTTTCTCCGAGGCTGGTTTAAGGGGATCATTTCCTTGTTTCTGTTGCACATTTTGTAGATCTCGAGGAAGTCCATTGCCTATTTTAAATGTTGTAGAGAGGCAAGACCTCTATAAATATGAATGTAGATCTCAGAAAGAGGGATCGAGAGAGAGACTTTTGCTGAAAGCTTTTCAAGTTCTTTGCATGAATGAAAGATATTTGGCCTCTGGTTTTGCAAGCAACTGTCTGTGTGGTTTTTCCTTCTATCTTATACATTCCTAATTTATGCTCGTATTTCTTATCTTCTACTTAATTTGAATTCTGCATCTGAGTTTAAATATTGCTAGTGAGGAAGTGAGTTCTGGAATGTGATCTTGGAGGTTATCTGCATAAGGTTGTAAGTTAATTACATCGCTATATTCTATTATATGTTGTTAGTGTGCTTGAGGATATCTGCTGCTAATCTTTCCCGATCTGACAAATTTGGCCTATGGCTATATTTCCCATTTCTTTCTGCATATTTTTGATTTCTTTCCTGCAACTCTAGTCTTCAACAGTATAGAATTTAGTAAGGGAACCAGCCCTCTCTGGAGATTGGTCTGGGAGACATTTCTTTCTCTCAACCTTTCAATGTTGGCCGGGTCTAGGGTGCATTTCGCGTAAAATCCTTTCCTATGGCAGATTCGTGACCAACAGTTACTTTCCTAAATAATTTCACTACATAAAGAGAAAATATATAGTTTTGAAGTAATATTTTTTCTCAATTCTTTCCTTAATCTCTAAATAATATCCATCCAAGATTTACCGATAATTAAAAGCTCATAATTCTATGATCTTGCAAGCCTTCTCCTCCAATATTCTTTCCTTGGTAAACCCTATCCCATTTACAAAGAGGAAATCTTTTCAAAGAAAACCTCTTTGAATTTTATCAATTTGTAATGCTATACTTACTAGTAATATTGAAAGTGGCATCATATAAATAAGTATGGATTACAATGTAGTCTCTATATTTTTGAACCTTCCCTCCATGGTTTAGAACTTATCTTTCTATCCTACCAAACAAGCTTTCATTCTATCTATGGGCACCAAAAAAGGGACCATGAAGGTATTAGCATCTGGACCGTGTTCCTTAAGGGTGAGGCCACACTCATATGAGAGGGCACTATTGTTGTTCTTTCATATTTTGTATTGTCCAAGCTTTATATTTGGCAAAACAAAGAGTTTTAGGGTTCACTAAGGAATTTTTTATTTCCCTAATATTTTCTTGTTCTAACCTAGTATTCAAAAGCAAAATATGATAGGCCAATGCAAATGAACACAAATAGTACAACAAGCAAGATGTATATGCAATTCTAATTTTGATGTGAATCAAATATGTAAATTTATAGAATAAAATCCATTGAGGATATAGTTACTGATGTGAAAAAAGGGAAGGTGTCTACTCCATTACATCAAGATCTATTTGTTATTATTTTCAAGCATGTCATGGCCAAGGAGGGATTAAGCAAAGTCCTATGGGATCCCAAAGAGATGAAGATGTAGGGCTTGAGAGACCCAATGGTGATAAAGATAAATTAGAAGTAGTGGACCATAAATTCATAGAATATCTCCTCGAAGGATGACTTTGATGATTCAAATAAGAAGCTTATGCTTGATATTGTATGGAAAGATCCTACTCCTAAAAAAGAGATCCAGCTTAATAACAAGGGTGAATATGGTCAACTTTTGATTCCTAAATGAACCTTTAGATATCGTAATATGGCTAAGCTAGATTCAAATGCAAAAGTAATTGATCTTTTAAACTAGGGAGATAAAGAGGAGGAGGATAGCCATTTTGGGACTAGAACCTAATATTTTCTCACTCTTAATGTTTCACAAGACTACACCTAGAATAAGCATGTGTATTTTATTGTTAGGAAAAATCCTATTACAAAAAATGGGACCTAGAAAATAAATAAAATATAAGATGATCAGTAGATGGTCCCTAAGCATACTATCAAGCGGTGTGGAGTGGCCAACTTGGGTCTAAAAGCAAAATTGGTCCAGGAAGATAAATAATATAATGCAAATGATTTTGAGTCCGAGAGAAAAGGATCGCTTACTCCCTATGCTCCTTTGGATTTTGCCTTGAAGCAAGGGCAATTTGGGAAAAGATTAAGAGTTTAAAATGAATTTATTAGAGAGTATCTCAATGGAGCATTCACTAGAAGCTCTACGTTAGAGTTACCTAATCCTAAAATACATGCTTTAATTTGGTATGAGATTGAGCTAGATGCTAGCCCATAACTTTGAGGAGTATGTCACCTAGTTGGAAAATATTAAAAATAGAACTGATTCTCTAGCCAGTGTGCAATTTTTATGTGGAGTGTTATAGTATTTTTGTCCTACTACTTCTAGTTATCCTGATCTTATTGGTTTCTATTATGTTTGGTCTTATTTGACCGTTTCATTTTGTGAAAAGTTGTATGATGGTTTATTTTAGTTTTATGGGTTGTCTTGTCTATGATCTCTCAATTTTGAGCCTGTTAGGATGTCTGTAGTGTTAGATTTAGAGTATATTACATCCTTTGGTTCAAGTAAATGTACCACCTTAGGTACATAGATAGAGTAGGAGATTACTTTAGGGTAAAGTTAGCTAGTTACTTCAAACAATGTAATAAATGTACAGGTAGCAATGTTCAAGGTGTACCCTTGTACAACTAGGTAGAGTGTTGGCCAAGGAATCTATCTTTTGATATAAAGGGCCTCATAGCGGTAGATCATATATCAAGTTCATATCAATTCCATATCAAATTCTTATCAAGTGCATTGTAATAGATAGTAGTGATACTCATGTATGGGGTATAATGTAGCTCTTTAGCTCATATTAATGGAGTGACCATTTCCTCTATATTGCATTGTATTTCCATAATTTCTATTTATAGTATATTTTAGTCATATTGCAAACTCACTTGCTTTCATATTTATTTCATATTATTAGGACATGTGTTAGATATCTTCCACTGCATATATCCTCAAAAGGTAATAGTGGTATCAAAGCCATGGTAAATCAATATAAGAGTACCTACATCCATCATAGTTCTTGTTTGTATTTTTATAAATCAGATTTGCCAATGTGCACCACCACTTACAAAATTTGTTACAAGAGAAGTCCAATAGGTAAAAAGGGATAGGGAGAGTCAAAAGTGAGGACTGAAATAAATCTCAGTTGTAGAAATTCTAATATTATATTTGGCTAGATTATTTCCACATAGTTATAGAAAAACTTATAAATACTAGGACTCAGCATTCAAGCCACTAGATTGGCAAATCAACTAGGGAATATTATTATATCCAAAAGTATAGATTATTTAATTCCAATTTCTAGCAGCTTGTTGCAATAAAAGGAGATTCATCAAAAGGTTGGGAAGCTTCCTAGAAGAGAGTTGGGAAGAATATCTTATTAGAATCATTTTAGCCCTTAAATAATAAGGAATAATATTGAATATTTTAAATACCTCATGAAAGGTTCCATTACAAGAGCTACAATCCTGTAGAGTGTAGAAGTAGAAAAGGCCATAGAAGCCTTGATCAAGAAGAAGGTTGTAGAAGTTGTATTTCTAAATAAGACTTAAAATAAGAATTCCTGATTCAAAAGATAAATTCATGATTCAGAAGAATACTCTAAAGAAGAGTTCCTGAAGAATACTTTAGAAAAGAATTCATGATTCAAAATATAGATTCTTCATTCAAAATAATACTCTAAGGAGTTCCTGAAGAAGACTCTAGAGAAGAGTCCAAGAAATAGGAGATTGGTGATATCCTTTACTGATTAAATATTCACTTCAAGAAGGAGCTAAAGATATCAAGAGAATATTTCATTGAAGAACTTCCATTCTTGGAAGATAGAGGAATAGGAGAGTCTTGTACAAATCTAGAAGTAGTTAAATTTAGAGATCCAAGAAGAAGATATCATCACCAACACTTCCAAAAATAGAATGTTGAAGAAAAGGTCTTATATGGAAGACCGTAGAAGCTATAAGATAGAAGACCTTGTAGAGGTCTCAAAATAAATGAGATAAGAAGAATTAGAGAGCCTTGTTGTAGAGCTCATAGAAGCATAGTCGAAAAGGTTCCTAGGAGAACTTGTTGGAGAAAACCATTACCAAGGAGAAAGCACCTAATAGTGAAGGCCTTGGTAAAATTGTTGCCATCCGATAACAAACCCAAGAGAAGAATAATTTGGCAAGGAGTGTCAAATCCTAGAAGAAGAATCCAGTGAATACCTCAAGAAATTTAGAATCTTGAGAAGAAGAAGATCCTATTTGAAGTCAAAATTTGACAAGAAGTTTGAAGGAAGATTCAGACAGAAGAAGCCTACCAAATCCAGGATATTTGGAGATCACCTCACAGCAAGAAGACATATTTCATATAAAGGATTTCTCTAAATATATAGTAAAAAATCAAATATCATTGAAGGATCAAGCCACCAAATCCAAGGCTCAATATAGAAAGTTCAAGGCTACAGTTTGGTGAAGTAGGAAGTTATTTTAGACAACCAACAAGAAGCTACAAATTCAACCATTACAAGGTAGCAACTTGGTGAATCAAAAACACCAAGATCTATGTATACTTTAGAAGCCATAAAAAAGGTAAGCAACTTAAGTGCAATTAAGTTCATTAATTAAAACTCAAATTGGATTATTATCAAACTTCGTTAAGGAACCATATTTAGATTAAAAGTTGCATAATGATAGATTGCATTATAGTATTCAAGTGCAAAAAGGAAAAATTCATTTTATGGATTATTTGCACATTAAGTAAGAGTTGGATATTTTTGAAATAAATAAAACTGTCATCTATCTATTTGTTATCTAGAAAGCAATAAGACTACATCCTACAATATTGATTGAACTAAAAAGAATTGCATTATATTCATTAAGGGTAAATTACAGATTACTCTTAAAAGTTGTAGATATTATTAAGTGCATCTAAAATTATTTTGAGAGTTCATTTACAAGAGCAATAAGGTGAGATTATTGTTACCATTAAAAGTGCATTATTAATCCATTGGAACTATACTAGTTGATCTCTAACTAGTTACTCTCAAAAGGGTTATTTTGTGTTTGTTGATTGTTAAATATCAAGGACACAAAAACCAACATATTATCAAAGTATCTAGAGACACTATTTGGTGCATAGAACCTATAGTATTTTGTGTCCCAAAGAAGCCACAAAAATCAGATTATATTCCTCCAAGGAGTGAAGAAGAAAGCCACCATAAAAATATATAATAGAAGCTTCAAATCGAGACTTGGTGAGTCTTAGATTCAAAGTGCACTAAAATCTATTTATAGGAAAAATAGTGCAAAAATTACCTCTACAAAAAAAAAGGAGCTTCTATCTATGTGGTTACAAGCTTGGTTTTATTACCAAAGTAACCAAGCAAAGGAGAGATTTTCTAGGTAAAGAGACAATATCAAATCAGCCATTGCCTACTTCAAAAGCTGTCATAAAACCAAATATTGTAAAATATGTGCAAAGAGGTATTATATTCTCAAAATTATTTTCATTATATTGTACTACTCTAATATACTTCCTATGGACATGTTTTCAGTGCCAAAAGGGCACACTCTTCACAAGGAGAAAAATAGTCCAAGATAGTTGTGTAAAAGCATTATTCAACCAAGATAAAAGGGTCTTCCAAAAGGCTCATATCTTCTATGATTTGGACAGCCGAACCTGCAAGAAAATAGTACAAATAAAGGAGAAGCATTATATTCAAGGGGAATATTATCTAAAAAAGGTATTTTCATAACAGGTTGAAAAAGAAGGCACAAAATATTATACTAGACGTACGTCCAAGGAGCATCATTGGAGTATTTCAAAATCCCTCATAGCATTGCTTAAAGCCTTCAAAATCATTGCTTAAATCATTGCTCCAAGTTCCCAAGGCATTGCTCACCATTCCAACTGGAAACAACTCACTCCAAATGCCATCGAATGCATACAACAAAGGTGGAGTTGGTCATGTTGTATTGTTAATAAGGGTATTGCAAAGATACGTTGAAGAGGCATTACATAGAAAGCTCATGCACAAATATAAGGTGACACTTATCACCTATAAGGAAACCCTAACATTTCCCACATGAGCGCCCATCCATTGCAAGCTTGTCCAAGAGAACATTACAAGGAAGAAGGTTCATGTGAGCACTCATCCAAGACTGTAACTCTCATCCTTTACTTTGTAGAAATTTGAAAGTGACAATAAACATATTCTCATACCTCAAGCGCTCAAAGATAACCACCATGACACGTGTCACTCACTTCAAGATTCGACTCTTATTTGAGGTGCTAAAGACCAAGGAACAATAATATTCAAGGTCAAATTTGTAGCAACATTAAAATATGATTTCATGGTATATTTACGTAGCAACATCAACGTTCATAGCAGTAGTATAAGAGAGCATTTAAATCTCCTATTCAAAGCAATCAGATGTGAGGTATCCATTGTCCAAGTATTATCGTCAAATGTATCAAGAAACTAGTCACCATCCGAATTCAAGAGAAGCACTAAAGCCTATGCCCATACATTGGAGATAACATTCAACAGAGCACTAAAGAGTGTTGTCATATACATTTGAAAATCAACACAAAATACGTAGAGGTTTGGGCATTAAAAAGTTAATACTTTACCTTATTCCAATTTTATTTCATTAATAGGGATATATAAGGTATAATATAAGGTTGAAACATTAAGGGAAATCAACCATATTTGAAAGCAATATTAAAAAGGAAAATATATATTAAATAGCCTAATATTTGCAATCTAAAACATAGGAGAAATTTATTTTTAGCTGGATATATTAAACATCTAATATTACAAATATCATTGTTTTCTAATATTCCATATTAGGGAGTTATAAGAAATACTACACCAAAGTAGGTATTTGGAATATAGAAACATTAAATATCAAAATATAAAAGGCTAGTAAAGAAGGTTCTATAAGGAATATTAAGAGTTGGAAACTAATTACTATACTTTTATCAAACTTACATTAAAGGGACAAAGGAGATCCAACAATTAGAACCTCATCAGAATTAGAAAGTGCTTAAGTTCATTAGGAGAAATAAGGTGTAAAAGAAGTTGACTTCTGCTATTTACAAAACATTACAAATAACTCAAAAATTGAACTACTATTCTCAAAATCACTTTTTATATCATTCAACATATCCAAAATTACTATGTAGACATAAGGCATTCTACAAAACTTAATAATAATAGAATTCATTCAAAATTTATCAAGTACTCAATCCATTTGGGAATCATAAGGTGTCTACAAATTTTACAGATATTTTATTAAATTACATCTCTTAACTAGGGAGTCATAAGGTAGATCATGTAAGAAGATTATATCCTATAAGATACTAGCTCTACCAAAGCACTCTATACTCTAATCCAAAGAGCTATGTCTACCTCAAGCAATATAGCAAACGAATGCAAGAGTAACCTCTCTAGAAAGGAAAAATCAATTGCCATAAAAATTGGAATCATGAATCTACTTATAAAGGGTGAAGCATATTTATATCTTCAAAAATAATTCATAGTGATGTCAAAAATTTGAGCATGTTGTGTTGTCATTGATGTCAAAAGGTTTGATGTCTTAAGGATGATGGAAATATTTGTGAGAATATTCTTCAAAGGGCACACGAGGCATGAGGTAGCAAGAAGAAAGAAAAGCCTTCTTCATGATGGTATTGAAAAATAAAAGGGTCAAGTTGATTTATCATGGCGGCATTTGAAAGAGGAAAATGAAAAGGTTAAATTGATTAACCTTGGTGGCAAAAGTTTAACCTAAGAAAATAAAATTATAATATTTAAATCCCTTGGATTTAAATAATTATAATTAAAATATAATATTTTATTTGGCACCAAAGGTTTAAAAATTTGAGCTCCGACTTCAAAGATTAATGCAAGCATTGCATATAAATATTGCAATGATAAAGTGGTTGATATGGTGTATTCATTCATTGAAATCTGTGTGCCCATTCGATCGTCGTTCGATTCACGGTAGAGAGGAAGAAGATGTAAATTTTTGGAAGTCGAGGTGGAGGAAAGGACAAGGATCAGAGGCTTTGAACTTCTATCCCATCCGAGAAGGTAGTCCATACGACAAAGTTTACGACGATAAGTCATGGCAGTCGATAGGTCTCAGGTTTGAGAGACGACGGAGGCAGGCGACAAGGTTTTGCTTGAGGTTTCATTTTTCTCCAGTGGTAGAGGATAAAAGAGAGCACGTGCTCTTTTTATTTGTGTGGACGGCTAGCCCATGTGGTTTAAGTTGTGGCAGCTGATAGGTCTCGGGTAGTAAGTTGTGGCAGCTGATAGGTATAGGATAAAAGAGGTCACAGGTTTGAGTAGTTATAAGATTTAATAAATTTTTCATTGTGGTATGGTATGGTTAGGGAGTTATATGGTTAGAAAAGTGATTTAATTTTTATTTTAAAAATGGGATGAAAGGTGAAAATTCAGATTATTAATACTTAGTTGATCAATGGAGGATCATTAAAATTTGGTGAAAATGGTTCAACAAAAATCTATGGGAAAGGAACTTTGAGTTTAGATAATGGAAAAACAAATACAAATAATGTATTGCATGTCAAGGGATTGAGGCACAATTTACTAAGTGTAAGCCAACTTTGTGATCAGGGGCACACGGTAAATTTAAATTAAAAATTAAATCACTTTTCTAACCTTATAACTTCCTAACCATACCATACCACAATGAAAAAATTTATTAAATCTTATAACTCCTTAACCAAACACAACTTTGCATACCTTTATAAAAAAAATTATTTGGCCCTCAAGCGCTGCTGCCGCTGCTCGAACCTGCGACCTCTCTAGCATTCGTTCCCTAGCACAAGGGAAAACACCACGTGGGATAGCTAACCACATAAACCAAAAGAGCATGCACTCTCTTTTATCCTCTACCATCGATGTAAAATGAAACCTCAAGTAAAACCTTGTCACCTACCTCCACCGCATCTTAAACCCGAGACCTATCAACTACCACAACTTACTACCACGAACGTTGTTGTCTAGGATACCTGCCTAGATGGGATAGAAGTTTAGAGCCTCTACTCCTTATCCTTTCCTCTACTTTGAATTCTAAAAATTTATGTCTTCTTCCTCTCTATCGTGAGTCGAATGACGATCGAATGGATGCATAGATTTCAACGAACGAATACACCATATCAACCACTTTATCATTGCAATATTTATATGCAATGGTTGCATTAATATTTGATATCAGCACTCAAATTTTTAAACTTTTGGCACAAAATAAAATTTTATATTTTAATTATAATTATTTAAATCCAAGGGATTCAAATATTATAATTTTATTTTCTTAGGTTAAACTTTTGCCACCAAGGTTAATCAATTCAACCTTTTCTTTTTCCTCTTTCAAATGTTGCCATGATAAATCAGCTTGACCGTTTTTTTTTCAATACCATCATGAAGAAGTATTTTCTTTCTTCTTGCTGCCTTATGCCTCATGTGCCCTTTGAAGAATATTCTCACAAATATTTCCATCATCCTTAAGACATCAAACCTTTTGACATCAATGACAACACAACATGCTCAAATTTCCAACAATCTCCCACTTTGTCATTGATGGCAACCCTTTTCTAAAAATCCTTTTTCTAAACCATGTGATTCCAAATATGTTCCCCTTGACTAAATTCTCTCCCCCTTACTCAAATCTCTCCCCCTTTATCATCAATGGTAATTGGAATCCTTTGGGGCTAAAGATAAGACTCTTAGCTCAACTCCCTCCCCACCTCTTCTCCTTAAGGTCATTAATTTTAGGGTGGGAGTAAAACTACTCCCAATTTCCTTCTAATATACTCAAAAGTTTCTTTTGGGAGTGGTTTAGTGAAAATATCTGCAATCTATTCCTTAGTAACATATTCTAATTTGACTTGCTTATTTGTCACATGTTCTCTCAGAAGAATGTTCCACTTGATCAACTTAAGACATCGATCTGACCTTTTAAAGGCAATGAAGGGGTGAGAAGGGGTTCACTATTGATAGGTAGGTGAGCATTCATTCTCCTCTATCCATATCCACTGGGTAGATGTCAGGCCACCTCATCTATATTGGACCATGCAACCAACACTCGATACACTTCCACACCCAATATTAAATGTTTGTGTACCATATCTAGCCTGAATAGAGGGGACAAGAGGGGTAGCCACCTGATCCCCTAATCCATGCACCCCACTCTAGTCAGAATTCAATCACTCTCCTCTCCCCCTTGGATTTTAAAGGTAAAGGTAAAGGTTCACTCAATATTAAGGTTGTAATTCAATTGGGTTGTTGGAAATAACTTTAATTTAAGGGTATGCTTTGTCCTAGAGTGCATCACTGGATTCTTTGAAATGTTTATAGCACTTGTACTATCACATAGAATGGATATGGGATGATCATGCTCTATATTGAAGTCCTTTAATATTTTCTTCATCCATAACATCTATGTACAACAAACAACTGTTGCAATGTATTCTTCCTCTACTGTGGATAAGGATATTGATGCCTATTTCTTTCTTAGCCAACAAACTAAATAATGTACAAGAAAGAATGCTCCTCCACTTGTGCTTTTTCTATCATCAATACTACCTGCCCAATATGCATCTGTATATGCTATGAGAGTGAAATTGTCACTTTTGGGATACCAGAGTCCAAAATTCATAGTCCCTTTTAAAAACCTGAGAATCCTCTTCACTACCATTACATGTGTTTCCTTTGGTGTTGCTTGCAATTTTTCCACCAGTCCCACTACCTGCATTATATCTAGTCTTGTAGTTGTGACATATAGTAAGATGCCAGTCATAGATCTATAAAATGTATGATTTACCTCTATATATTCATCATATTTACTCAACTTGCATCCTATAACCATGGGGGTCCTTACTGGTTTGCAGTCTTCTAATTTGAATTTCTTCAACATTTCTTTTATATACTTGGTTTGTGAGAGAAATACACTCTTCTGTAATTGTGAAATTTGTAATCCAAGAAATAAGGATAGCTCACGAAGCATTGATATTTCAAATTCATTGTGCACACTCTTTGCAAATTTTTGACACATCTTATCATTAGTGCCTCCAAAAATGATATCATCTACATAAACAACCATAATTAGTAAGTCATTTTCTTCATTTTTGATGTATAAATTGTTGTCAACTATTCCTTTTCTGAAACCATGTTCCTAAAGATACTTATACAACCTTGAATAGCAAGCTCTAGGAGATTGCTTTAGTCCATAAAGAGCTTTCTTTAATATGCATATATAATCTGGTTTATCAATTAGGCTGAACCCCTCAGGTTGCTCAATTTAGACCTTTTCTTCCAAGACACCATTGATAAAAGTTGATTTAACATCCATTTGATACACTTTGAAGTTTTTAAAACTAGAGAAGGTTAAAAATATCCTTATGGCCTCAATTCATGCAACAGGAGAAAATTTTTCATCAAAATCAATCCCTTCAACCTATGCATAGCCTTTGCATACCAATATTGCCTTATTTCTAATTACTTGACCATATTCATTTAACTTATTTTTGAACACCATTTAGTTTCAATTACATTCTTATCTTTTGATCATGGGACAAGTTCCTAAGTCTCATTTTTTCTATTTGATCTAATTCTTCGTCCATTGCCTTGACCTAAAACTTATCTTCTCTTGCCTCATTGAAATCCTTGGGCTCCATTTTAGATAACAAGGAAATATTTGCATGCTCACTTATTCCTATTTTCTTTCTCCTTGTCTATCTTTCATCTGGATTTCCAATAATTAGATCTCTTGGATGATTTTTCTACACATACCTAGATGGAGTCTTAGGTAGTGTTCTTTGTGTTTCTTCTTCTTCTGATTCTTCACCTAATTCTTCTTGGCAACTTTCTTCTTCAATTTCTTGAGCTGGTTATTTTGACCCTATCTATTCATCAACTGTCACATTTATACTTTCCACAATTATATATGTCCTATTATTATAGCACCTATAGGCTTTGATTTTAGTGGAATATACAAGAAAATACCTTCATCACATATTGAATCAAACATACCCAAAATTTTCTCTTCTTGTCTTATGTAGCATTCACTTCCAAAAAAATTGAAATATTTTACAGTAGCTGGTCTCCATTTCCAGAGCTCATATGGGGTTTTGTGACAATTTAATATTACTTGAGCTCTATTGATGATATATACTGTTGTATGAACTACATATCTCCAAAAAATATCTAAAATATTATACTCATTTTACATAGCTTTGGCCATATTTTCAACAGTCCTATATTTCCTTTCAACTGCTCCATTTTGTTAAGGAGTTCTTGTTGTTGAATATTCTCTTTTGATCCCATGTTGTTCACAAAAATCTATGAATTCACCTGAAGTAAATTCTCCTCCTCTATATGATATTAAACACTTAATCCGTTTACCTATTTCATTTTCTACTAATTCTTTGAACACCTTGAACTTCTCAAAGGCTTCTAACTTTTCTTTTAAGAAAGCTACCTAAGTTAATATGGATAAGTCATCTATAAATAACATGAAGTAACTTTCACCTAGTAGACTCTTTGTTCTTGTAGGACCACATAGGTCAGTGTGAACTACTTTCAATGCTTCATATGACGTAAATTATTTTGACTTGAAACTTGTTCTTGTTTTATTTCCATGCTGACATGGTGCACAAATTATGTTTTGTAGCCTTTTTAACTTTGTTAAATCTCTAACTACCTGCTTTTTGCTTATTTTAACTATGTTTTCAAAGTTCAGATGACCCATTCTTCTATGCCATAACCAACTCTTATATTCTTATGATAAGAAACACTTGTCTCCCTTAATCTCACTTAGCATGTAGATATTTTTTGTTTTTCTATTGGCATATACAATAAGCTTTCCAATTTTAGATTTTTTGATCTCATATTTATTTGGATGAAAAGTTACCGTGTACCCCTGATCACAAAGTTGGATTACACTTAGTAAATTGTGCCTCAATCCCTTGACATACAATACATTCTTTTTTTTTTTTTTTCCATTATCTAAACTCAAAGTTCCTTTCCCATAGATTTTTGTTGAATCATTGTCACCAAATTTTACTGATCCTCCATTGATTTTTTAAGTTCAAGAAATTTATCCCCTATCATATGACTTGAACAACCACTATCAAGAAACCACTTTTTTCTCTTATCTTGTACATGAAGAGTTGTTTGTACCAATATTGACTTCACTTTATCTTGCTCTTTTCTCTTTCTCCTAATTTTTGTGGTTGTATTATTTTGAACCTTTTGATCCTCCTTTTTGCTTAATTCAGGAAATACTATTTTACACCACTTGGCCTTGTGCCCAAAGTTATTACATTTGTAAAAAATGATATTATCATTCATGATAGATGCAAAATAATTGAAATTTATTTCAACATTATCTCTCACATAAATAGTGTAATGTACTGCTCTATGACCACATTTGTTACATGAAAAACAATAGCAATGGAAGAGATTTTGTAACCTGTTGGAGTGCCTCGAATAATATGGTTGTATGCTTATTCCTTTGTTGTTCCTATAATTGACTTTTATCCATGGATATTATTTGCCTTCTTCCTTATTGATGCTTTTACCTTTTAATGCTTTAGCATAAGTCATGGGCTCTTCTTCTTTTGATATCTTTGTTCCTTGGGATATTGACTCCTATTTCTGTTTCCCTAACTTTATCTTGCTGCAACTTTCCTTTAGTCTCTTAAACTTCCTTTCTTAGAGATACAATTTCTAATTCCAATATTTCACATTCTAGCTCTTTTGCCTTCAACTGTTCTACCATATCCTATTCAATTTTCCTTCCCTCTTCAAACTTTATCTCGAGCTCTATGAGGTTTTATAGAATTTTCATCTTTGCTTCCTTATCCTCTTAGATTTGATCCTTTAAACTTGAATTCTTTCTTCTAACCTTTTACAATTTTCTAAGAGCAGTAATAAATTCCTATTTTATGTCAATCATGGCCTCTTCTCCATTTTATAAGTTCATGTATGTTCTTGTGGGATCTTCCTTCAATTTGTTAGGCTTTTCATGAAGGACCCCCTCTGATACCAATTTAAGAACATAAGCTTATACTAAGAAGGGGGTGAAAAATATAAGATAAAAATTTTTACTTTTCAATTCAAATGATAACATCAATAATATCAAAGCAGTAAATAGTGCACACATCATCACACACATGAGAGACATGATTTAACGTGGTTCACCCAATGTGGGCTACTCCACGAAGAAAATATTTCTTATAAATTTTCTCAATGAATATTTTGGGAATCTAATCCCTATTACAATATTTATAGACCTCTGTCCAAAGGAGATACCAATACCCTTATGCTATGGTTTGTGGATATCTCTCCATAGGAGACCTCTGTCCCCACTACTCTGATTTGTGGATTCCTCTCCACAGGAGGACTCTATCCCCTCTATTTTGGTTGGTGATATTCTAGAAGACTTCTGCCCTGCTGCTCGAGCTTATGGATATCTCTCCATAGAGGACCTCTATTCCCACTACACTTGTTGATGGATCTCTATTCGTTAGATATTGCTATCCTCTCTGCTCTGTCACCTTCAAATCTTGGTCTCAACTCTATCTCAATTCTGTACCAAACTCTATCCTAAGTCTAGCATAAATCTACACCAAAATCTATCTCAAATTTGTCCCAAGCCTTAACAAAATACTTGCTCAAAACTACCTTCAATCCTTCTCAAAGACTTACTCAAGTATATCCTCAAGCCTTCTCAAATACTTGCTCAAAACTGCCTTCAAGCCTTCTCAAATACTTGTTCAAATCTATCCTCAAGCCTTCTCAAAGGCTTGCTCAAATCTACTCTAAGACATGCTCATAATTGTTTATAACACATGCTCAAAAAGGATTTCTCAAATATGCATAAACTTATCTTCAACCCTAGCACAAGTAGTTCACAATCTCTAGCACAAATTTCTCAAACCCTTTCAAAAATTAGATGCACATATTGTTCTCAAATTCTATTCCAAACATTTCAAAAACATTCCACAATGGCATAAAACCTCACTCATAGATTTTGAACAATACTTATAAAACAATCCTTTTCACTCCACCTTTTGTTCCAAAACATTCATTCCAAAAAACACTTTAAACAAAGGATGATGTGCCCATACCTTTTAATTTCTTTGTGGAGATATACCTTCAAAAATATGTGTCATACACAATTAATATTTCTAGTGCCACTTCAGAGTTAGTTATCAAAATTCTTTATCAATACATCCATATAATTTTTCTTCTCAAAAGATATTTCACCATACAAAAATTACAATAAAATATCAATTCACTTTTACACCTTATTCCTCCTATTATTTTATGTAAAATAATACTCAACAAAACAACTATAAATTACACACATGAAATTCACTTATACACCTTATACCTCCTTATGAAACCAAAATAATGCACTTCAAATTTCAATAAGATCAAATAAATTTCCACTTTATCTCATGCATCAACCAAGTATTAATAATCTGAATTTTCACCTTTCATCCCCTTTTTAAAATAAAAATTAAATCACTTTTCTAACCTTATAACTCCCTAACCATACCATACCACAATGACAAAATTTATTAAACCTTATAACTCCTTAACCATAAGATGAGAATGTTAGTGGGAATGAAAAAAAGAGAGGAAGTCCATAAAAGTATGAACAAAGAGAAACATAAACTCAAAGGGATATCTATTTGGGAAGACAAATAAAAATATCACAAGTATTAACAAGAAGTGGGGCTAAACCTACTAATAAAAATAAAAAGTGGTGATTTTGAAAATAATATCATGATATATCAAGGGTATGAATAAGACCCATAACAAATAGTTATAATGGAATTAATGGGTTATCGTAGTCTTGATTTTATCTTAATACAAGAAATAAAATTAATAAACAATATGGGACAAATGCAATTGGGATGGACAATCGTTAGAAGCAAAACGTAAGTGGGTTGTTGGACTATTTTGTAGGAAAGAGGAAAACATCAAAGTTGGTGTTATTAATGTATATGCTCCAACTATAATTACTCATTTTGAAAGATGTTGGAAGGACCTTAGCATTTTTTTGTCAAACACAATGATGATTCATTGTGATCTATGGATTCTTGGGGGTGACTTCAATATTTTTTATCTTCTTCGGAAAGAAGGGTGGTTTTCCAAGATGGTCTAAATCAATGCAATATTTTTATTTATTTATCAATTTAAACAACCTTTGGTGCATTAGTCCTTTAATTATTGAATATAAATGGGATAATAGATGCATGGGGTAAACTCATATAGCAAAATGATTGGATAGATTCTTGTTATCTGACAAAAAATGAGAGATATTCTTGTTACAATAGATAGTGGAAACTAATAAAACGTATCAGGATTCTTATATAAAAGAAAAAAAAAGAAAGTTTCTGATTATTATAATACATTGAAAAATGAGGAATCATATTGGTTCCAAAAACTTAGCAAGGAATGGCTCACTGAAGTATATATAAATACAAAATCATGCTACAGCAAAAACAAATTTTTCTTTTTGTCATATTAAAAAAAACTTAACTCTAGAGGGAAGAAATTTTAATGAAGAAGAAGATATAAGGAAGAGAGCAATGAATTATTTTATTTTTGTCACATCATTATTTTTATTTTTGTCGCATAAAATTTTCTAGTTTGATCAATGGTTCTCTTGATGGTTACTTCAATTTATCTTGTGGGCATTACCAAGGTCATCCACTATCTCATTATATATCCATTATTCTTGTGGAGGCATTAGGGAGAGCTTTCTCAAAGGTAAAAATGGAAGGAAAAATCAAAGGTATTCAAGTTACAAAAAATGGTCCCTTCAAATATCATCTCTAATTTGTTGATGACACTTTTCTTTTGTGTCATCCCTCATTCAATGATGTCATGGAGTTTAAATCAATATTATATTGCTAAGAGAATGCTATTTGATGGTTTGTTAACACTACAAAATCTAAGATTTTTTTTATCAACAATACCCTAGATTTATTAAAAATTATTATGAATATTTTAGGGTTTTTAAATTGAAAAATCTCCATCAACCTACTTGGGTATTCCTTTGTGCAGAAACCCAAAAGTCGCACATCGTCTCTCTCCTCATCTCATGGTCAATCAATATGCAAAACCCTCAAAAATTACATAAATTGGCTAAAAACACTATTCATTTATCAAAATCACTATTAATCAACCTTAGCCCCCTTGGGTTAGCTAAGCCCCTTTCTACGCTTAACTCTAGGTCTTCATGCGACCTCATTCCCAACTCAACCAAGGTTGAATTCTCCACCATGGTCAAAAAAAGCACTTTATGGTCAAAAGTCAACATTTTTGGTCAAAATATGCTTTATGGTTAATCACATGCTTAATTAGATCTAATCTTGATTTGATTTAAGCCTTCCACATCACCTAGTCTACTTTGAATAGCCTAGCCTTCCACCTCACCTAGTCTAGCCTAGCCTAGCCTTGCCACCTCTCACCCAGATATTTATCCACCTCACATTCCCCTGGGTCATAAATGAAAGATGGATACTTTTGCACACAAAAGGTAATTTTTAATAAAGAGATATTTCCAAAAAGGTGCTAATAAATGCCAAATGGATATTTTTATCAAGGTCATCGTGACTTATGGATGGGTGAGGTATTCTCTCACCCAACATCATTTATAATCCAGGACACCTCAGTGGACACCTCTTAGGTGGACACCTCACCATATACACCTCACAAGGGACACCTCATCCCCTCCCCCTCACCTTGGTCAAGTCTATAAGTAGAAGACCGTTTCCACCATTTTAGAGAGACCAACTTTAGATTACATAAACTCTAAAAAAATTACTCCAGAAACACATTCATTGTACTCACATTGCAATAGTAGTTTAGTTGTTTTTATAATATTCCTCATGATTGAGACAGGTTATCAACACCAAAAAGTACAATTTTTGAAGGTGATCCATCGAAAAAGTGAAGAAGTAGAAGCACTAGGACAACTCAAAAATCCATCTTGTAGATTCGATCGCAAAAGGATAGGTTCACACGCCCCCATGCGAACCTCCTAGTTCACACTAGGTTCGCACCCCCTATGCAAACCTCTGCTATAGCAAACAGTGATCACCAAGTAGGTAAACATGGCATAGTTTAGAGTTTTTGTACTATTTTTATTAGTTTTTATAATGTTTTGAGCCCATTTAGAGAGTATTTTGTCTGTATAAACATAGGGTTTGACCGAGTCAAGCCCCAAAATGTTCTAACCATATTTTGTAGGTCAACAGGTACACATAACACATCAATCCAGTGGTGGCCCATGTGCAAGAATCCCATCAGCACTAAGGAACACCAATAAGATAGATCCTGCTACCTTTGTACACATATAACAGGGCTTCCTTATGGAAGACACCATTGTAGCATTCAAGGCAAGAATTGTAAAAGGATATCACTTTGTAACCTTTTTTATCATTTAATTAATAAAAGTAGCAAGATTATACAATTTTTGAATGAAGGATTGTAGTATCATTTTAAATGGTTTCATTCTGTCACGCCCTATGGGACCCCCACTAAGCACTAGCTTAATCACCGTCTAACACATCTTGTGGACTATTTTTGTATGGTAGATAATTGTCATATTTGAAGGAAACCCAAAATAAAAATGCCCTGAAACACATCTCAGGCCAAATCACAAAAGGTTTTTTGGTGAACCAACGAACTTCAAAGAGGTTAGAGAGTACACACTTGGGTGTGTGAACTTCTCAATCTGCCTCAAATTTGATATTTGAAGCATAGGTATTGGTTTTAGACACCCCAACAACTGGCAAGGTAAGTCAAAGGAGGTTAAGAGCCTCATGTTCCCGAGGATTGTGTGCCCCCATACCTAGATCCCAAACCACCTCTCACCACGGTGTATGCAAGGTGAAATTATTCCTTGTATTTTTATGCAGCAATAGTTAGTTTACTTTTAAGTAATTTACTTCCTTCAAGTATATGCGTGATATATTAAGGTTTTATGCTCTCTTATCACGTTCATATTTGAATTTTGGATCTTTTATGTGCAGGTAACTATCTCAGGACCATTTGGGAGATTCAAAATCATAACCAAGACCATAAAACAAGTCAGCACAGTCTTCAGCACAAAGTTTGCATGGGCTCGTGTGAACTTCCTGGTAGAGGACAGGTTCACACCCCATGATGCAAACTTCCAAAACAGACACAACTTTGGAGAGGAGAGAAAGCCAAGAGATTTGCATAAATCTGGACATAGGTGTTGTGCTAATTCAATGGTTATCTTTAAATTTTGAGGTGAATCTCATCATTTGGGTTTGCAATCAATTTATCGCATATGCTTGTTTGTTCTAGTTAGTTTTACCATTGCTTTTAGATTTCAATTTCAAAAGCATCTAGTTAAATTTCCATTTCAAAAGCATTAGCATAAATTTGATTTCATGAGGAAGCAATTAATTAGATTTCCCTTTCAAAAGCATCTAGTTAAATTTCCATTTCAAAAGCATTAGATTAAATTTGATTTTGTGAGGATGCATCTAATCTAGATTTCAATTTCCAAAGCAATTAATTAGATTTTCCTTTCAAAAGCATCTAATTAGATTTCCATTTCAAAAGCATTAGATTAAATTTATTTTTGTGAGGATGCATTTAATTAGATTTATTTTGAAAAGGCATCTTAGCATAGATTTATTTTGAAAAGGCACTTAGTGTAGTTTGCTTCTAAAATAGTTTTGCACAACAAACACCACACACTCACATTCCAACATAAACAATGTAAGGATTGGCTTTCATCTCTAGTCTGAATTGGATTTCATCACCAATTCAACACTTGAGTTTGGTGAGGTCGGAGTTCTACCCTCCATCGGCTCACCCCCCATTTTAGTCACCATAGTAGCCCCCCAAGTGTGATCATTCCGGCCTTAATACCTGGATGGTCCTTCCACTTTTGAGTGTTGGTTATCTAGATTTAATCATTGGAAGGTACCTTGAAAGTGGGTTAGTTTTAGAAAGCCCTTTACCACAGGGATTTTAAAAATAATTAGTGGGAACATTTGATCATTATTGTGCATGCCTTAAACATGAGGGTTAAGTGAAAGCCTTGATTAGGGCCGATAGCAGCACATTAACAGTGTGACCTCTCTTTGTGAGAGTATATTGACTCATTTGAGCATCTTGAGTCCCCCCTTTTGGATACCATTTTACTATACTGGATTCCATCTAGGTAGCCACTCACCCTTTGGAAACATAGTTCTATTCTGTGCACCTTTGGGTGTTGTAGGAGGTTTTGTGCTATGGCATACCTATTTCAAATAGCATTCACCCATCTCCCATGGTTTTCTCTTAAGGCAATTACAACACTCTCATAAAAACACATGAAAACCCAAAATAAACATATTTGCTTATTGTTGAGTCTCAAAAAAGTGGTTACAATAACATATCAAAATTGCTATAACTCACTGGTTAGTTGTTCCACAGTTGCATTTCCATGAAAAACATTGCATAGTCTATTTTTAGGTAGTTTGCACCCCCCGTGCGAATTTCCTGCACTCAGATAAATTCACACCCCCCCTAGGAACCTAGATTCCAGGCTACAAAATTGCACAAAATAGTTCCACACAACACATAGAGGGTCTCCACAGTAGAAATCCATCCTCTGTCCCTATTTCTTGAGGTTTGTATGACCCTGTGTGAATTCTTGATTACAGAATATATTTGCACCCCCCTGTGTGAACTTGATTTTAGGTCACAGATATTCTACACAACACACAGACACCCTACAAATCACTTACCTATCATCTATTCTTATTTTCTAAGGTTCGCATGACCTTGTGTGAATCTTTGGTTCCATGAGAGGTTCGCACCCCCTCGTGTGAATCTGTATTTTTAGAAAATAAAGTGTCAGAGTTAGCCATAGACATCCCTAGAGTCCATATTTCATATATTTTTGTTTTTACTACACTACTGCACACATCACCATGTCAATTACATGTAGTCAAATGCATGAAGCCCTTCATCATGCCACTGAGGTTGCTCAGTGGACTGTCATGACCATAGACACCTCTTCTTCTCAAACCACTGATCTGCCTTCTAAGTCTGATAAGGTTGCTTCTATTGTTACACATGATCTATTGATAGGGCCCTCAGCCCCTAGCGCTAGTACTATATCTCATGCCACATCTTCCACTCCATATCATACCTTAGATGATACCTTTAAGGAGACCTCTCCTCTAGATGATCTCTCCTCTCATAATCCCCATCCACTTACATCCAACATGTCATCTACACCCCTCCTCGTCATCCTATGCTCGTTATTGTTGCTGATGATTTCACTCCACCTCTTTCACCATCTACCACCCATCCCTTTCTAGAGTATTAATTTCATCCACTTTTGGGAGAAGACTATAATGTCATCATTTTCCAAATCATGCCCGATATCATTACTATTATCCATATTATAGGTATAATTTCTACACCTCCTTCCATGCCACCCCCTACCACATCCTCATCTCAAATATCATCTTCCCAGTAGGTCTCATCAAGCTCCCAACCCCCATCCCAACCATCATTATCATTTCCACCTTTGCATTCTTAATATCCACCCTAATACTTCTAGATATCATCACAACATTCATCTTATCCTTCACAACAATTTCAATAGTAATAGGTCACCCCTTATCCTCAACCACCTCCATTCACTCCATAGTTCACCACCCATACCCTTACCAACTATCCACAATTTTCATCATATGGGACCCCATTAGCACCTTCATCATCATTTTGCTTACCCCCACCATATCCCTTTCGACTCCCACCATCAAATCCATCCTATCTAGCTAATCCACCTTGCTATTTGGTCTAGCCCAAATCCTTGCTCACCATTCCCTCTATACCACCCTAGTTCTCATCCATTGCTACCCCATCTTCAAACCAATTCTCTTTCACCACACCCTCATCTCTTCCACCCCCATCTTCTACACCACCCACTTTCTTCACCTCTCCGCCCATATGGTCCTCTACCACTACTTCTTAGACGTAACTGACATTCCAATATTTGCAATAGCAGTAGGCACCCATGCCTAACCAATAGATTCTTGGGTATTATGATTAGTAGTAGCACTGTCACCCATAGCCCAATATTCATATATTTCACCACATCCATCTTAGGTTCCTTTCCCATAATATCAAGCTATGTCGGTGCCTGATACACAATAGGCTAATTTACTACAATCAATGGGAGGAACAAAAGTTGTAATACCCACCACATTTGGGTTATTCATAGGTACCATCACATCCACTGCCTCCATCTTCATATTCACCTCCATTTTTAGCTCCACAAAATACCACCACGGTGCTCTCTAGTGAATTTCAAGCTATGCATGAGTAGATCCACACTTTGGATTTGCGCACGACTGGTTATGGGCCTCAAAAACCCACATATGATGAGTTGTGCAATGAACTAATTCACCTGTCTATTCCTATCCATCCTTATCCTTACCGGTTTGAGATTCCTAAATTTGAAAAATTCAAAATTAAGGAAGATCCCATAGAGCACCTTAACAATTACCATTTTTCTTGTTACCAACTTCATGGTAGTGATCCCCTTATGCTCCACACATTTGCACTTTCTCTTGGGGGACAAGCATTAGATTGGTACAATCATCTACCTCATCATAGCTTATTCACATTTAAACAATTGGCCAATCTCTTTCTTGAGCATTTTTTGATCAACATCAAAACCAAGACTACATTATCAAATGTCTATGCTTTACACCAGTTTGATGATGAGCCCATTGCTGATTTTATCTCTTGCTGGAGAGTGGTCATTCATGATCTCACTTTTACTCTCCCACCTTCAAAGCTCGTCAAACTATTTTCCAAGAGTTGTCATAAGCAAATCTCTCAAACACTACAAATCCATCAGAGTCATACATTTGAGGAAGCTATTACCCAAGCTAAGGTTATCGAGGACATCAAGGTCCACATGGGCAAGATCAAGGTTCATTCAAAGCATCCCTATCCATCTAATTACCGCTAAAATCACAATCCATATGTACCAGCCACTTCCAAACCACCTTAGACCAATTAGGTGATCCTTACCTCACCATACGCAACACCTCAAGTTCCATCAACTCAACCTCCATAATCAGCACCACCTCGACCTCCCCAAAATGCATACCAAGTCAACCCTCCACTACCTTCCATTCCATACCAGGATCGTAATCCTTGTCCTCCTCATCCACCATGCAATTAGATGCATTTATCTGAGCCCATGCCTGTCTTATTTCATTGATTATATGATGGAGGTCTCATCACTTTGCCTAAAATCCAGCCTCATGATCCAAATTATCCACTCCCATGGCACCACATACACAGACATTTTATGATTTACATCACCAACATGGTCATTCCCTTGATGTGTGCTAAATTTTTCAATATAATATGCAAGATCTTATTGATTGTGGCACCATTTAGGTTTCTAATCTCCTCGCACCACAAAATCAAAATTTGAGGATCTATCAAAATCCACTTCCCAAGCATGGGGGTAATCCACCTCCATCTAATCCATTCTAGGTCAATCATGTCAATTGAGGTCCTTCTCAGCAAGGTTTTTTGGGGATGATCAACATTGCTACCCATAATCAATGCTATCCACATCCTACTGAAGGCCAGCCCCCTTCTACTTCTCTTCTACCACATTCTTCAAATCCACCCATATCTCTACTAGTTCCTCCTCCTACACCATGAAATGTCATAACTATCTGTGGTAGTAATTTCCATCAGCTCCACACCATCCCTACAAGGTTATCCATATATGACCTCTTATAGTAATCCCAACCTCATCGTGAGGCCCTCAATTCCATTCTTCACTCTCTAGATCTTGAGACCTGTGATACCAATGCTTTTGCCAACTTTGTGGTCAATGTCCAGAGATACCTCCAACCTTAGATCATCTTCCATGACCATGAGATTATTGAAGTTATAGGTGATGGAATAGATCCACTATTGCATATTTAGGCTTTCATCAATATCATTACTTATAAGTGTGTTCTCATTGACACCGACTCCTACATCAACATCATTTCTACCACCAACCTTGGCCATATTCACTTTCCTCCTTCCCACATTGTTATTTCTTCTGTGTAACTTTGAGATTTTAATGGCTCTATGCACCCTACCATTGGTACCATCATTCTTCACATCAAGACTGGTGCCAAAAATATTTCCACTCTCTTCCATATCATTGAAGGGGAGATGCAATATAATATCCTTTTGGGACACCCATGGATTCAGGACATGCAATGTATCCCCTCCATGCTACATCATTGTATCAAATATGTTCATAATGGATTAGTCCACTGCATCCCCACTGATGGTTACCCATTCAAAATTTACAATATTATCACCCTTATGCCAGTTCCACCCTTATCATCTACGCAATTAGATCCCACTCCATGTCTTTCTTTGGATTCCACCTATCCGTCATCCTTACATTCACATCCCACACCTAATTTGAGTAACATTGCATAATCATCATCAAATCCACCTCAAGCTGCTAGTACTCCTGCTATTCCTACATTTTCACATCTTCCATCCTCATCCTCTACACCACTTCTCCTGTTCACCTTTTTAGATACACCTCCTCTAGCTTCCACCTCTAACAATACTCCAATCCTTCCTACCACACCTCCATATTCCTATTTCTTAGTGCCCTATTTCACATGGGTAAGAGTAGTCCCCAACCCACCAATCATATCTTCTATTCCAACCTCTCAATTCACTCATGCGAATCATCCCATCACTGGAACACCTAATGAGTGCTATGATTGAACACAATGTGGCACTCGACTTGATGATAAATTTCTCAATCAGATCCTCATAGTTTATCCAATTCACCCCCCACTTCATCTACACCCATACCATCACCATATCCACCACCCAAGGGTTCCTCCCCTCAACTTGAGCATATGACCCCTCCTCATGTTTCTATACTCATGACCACACCTAGTCCTAGTGAGTATAATGTACACAATGCTTGGGTTATTTCACCCACTATCTAGTCCACCCATGACTTTGGTTGACCTCATGACATACCCTTGACTATTGGGGCTATTTTTCCTGTTAATAAACTCTATAATAACAAAAATTTCATATATAGGGGACTTGACTCATCTGTGGAATCTCCCACACCTCCACCACCACAAACCAGATTTTGCATCAACCTTAATCACATGTCAAATCCTAATTTTTCTTGGTATTATCTTTGCATGTACAACTGGCATGGTTATGGTCTAGTGAGATACGAACAAGGGTGTCACACCCTCATCAATACTCCCTTACACAAACCTACCGACCAATCTAGAATTGGTTATCATCCTACAACAATCAATACCCTCGAGAATGATTTACACAATCTTGATCTTGATCCCCTCAAGGTCATTTTTGATGATGAATTTGAGATTAATTTTTTTATAGATAGTTTGTTCCCTTATTCTATAGTCAATATTCCATCTGCTTTATTTCATCCATCTCCACCCCATGAGCCACTCTCTTCTTCAAAGGTTGAAGCTCTAGCTGATCAATTCACTAACTTATCACTCGATCTACCCATACCAGTTGATATGCTTTCTTCACCCACATCAATTGTTCCATTTATCCCCCTTCATGAGAGAGCACCTATTTGAATCCCCCATTATCATTCCCCCTCTTTGCTTATTTTTTTACTCCCTAGCCATCACCAACCATTTCTAGATTCATTACTACCCTCTTCTGATTCCTCTCCACCTTCATCCCCCACCTCCACCATATCTAGCATATTTTTTAACATGATATTTGTTGAATTATATGCCCCACTCCAATATCCAAACCATCCTAATTATATTCTACATCCCATAATTGAATTTATCAATTTCGATGATATTTCCTCCACACCTTCACCCACTAAATTACTTTCAACACCTCAATTGTTGTGATTCGCTAATGCACCTTTGCCCTTCATTCCACCTCATCTCCCATGGATTAATCATAAATATATTTATCTAGGTGATGAATTCCAACTTCCCAAGGCCATTTATGACCTTCATCTCATCCCAACACCCCCTCAACTTCATGATGGTTCTCACATGCTTGTTGAGGATACTATCAAAGTTGACATTGGCAACGACCCTTATCACCCTCACATTGTCTATCATGTCGCTAGTATTTTTGATGACGAGCGCATCCTTTTCAACAATTTTCTTTGACACTACATAAAGGCATTTGCATGGTCCTACATAGATATGCCTAACATCCAGCCTCATGATCCAAATTATCCACTCCCATGAGACCACAATCCATAGGCATTTTATGATTTCCATCACCAACATGGTCATTCCCTTTATGCATGTTTTTCCATACTATGCAAGATCTTATCGATCATGGCACCATTCAAGTTTCTAATCCCCTCACCACAAAATAAAAACTTGGGGATCTATCAAAATCCATTACCCAAGCATGGGGGTAATCCACCTCAATCTGATCCATGCCAAGTCAATCATGTCAATCGAGGTCCTTCTCAACAAGGATTTGTGGGTATGATCAACATTGCTACCCATAATCAATGCTATCCACCTCCTACTGAAGCCCAACACCCTTCTACTTCTCTTCCACCACCTTCTTCAAATCCACCAATCTCTCCACTCATTCCTCCTCCTATACCACAAAATGTCATCACTATTTATGGTAGTATTTCCCATCAGCTCCACACCACCCCTACAAGGTTATCCATCTATGACCTCCTACAATAATCCCAACCTCATCGTGAGGCCCTTAATTCCATTCTTCACTCTCTAGATCTTGAGACCCATGATACCGATGCTTTTGCCAACTTTGTTGGTAATGTTCAAAGATGCCTACAACCTTCTATCAACTTCCATGACCATGAGATTACTAAAGTTATAGGTGAGGGAGCAGATCCACCATTGCATATTCAAGCTTCCATCAATTTCATCACTTATAAGTGTGTCCTCATTGACACCGGCTCATCCATCAACATCATTTCTACCACCACCCTTGGCCATCTTCACCTTCCTCCTTCCCACCTTGCTACTCCTTCTATGGACCTTCAAGATTTTAATGGCTCTATGCACCCTACCATTGGTACCATCATCCTTCCCATCAAGGATGGTGCCAAAACCATTTCCACTCTCTTCCATGTCATTGAAGGTGAGATGCAGTATAATATCCTTTTGGGATGCCCATGGATTCGAGACATGCAATGCATCCCCTCCATGCTACATCATTGTATCAAATATGTTCATAATGGATTGGTCCATTGCATCCCCGCTGATGGTGACCCATTCAAATTTTACAATATTATCACCCTTCCACCAGGTCCACCCTTATCATCTACATAGTTCGCTCCCACTCCATGTCATTCTTTGGATACCACCTATCCATCATCCTCACCTTCACATCCCACACCTGATTTGAGCAACATTGCATCATCTTCATCAAATCCACCTTAAGCTCCTAGTGCTCCCACTATTCCTACATTCTCACATCTTCCATCCTCATCCTCTACACCACTTCCCCCATTCACCTTTTTTGCTACACCTCCTCTAGCTTCCACCTCCAACAACCCTCCCATTCTTCCTACCCCATCTCCATATTCCCATCATTTTGTGCCCTATTTCGCATGGGCACGGGTAGTCCCCAACCCACCAATCACATCTTCTATTCCAACCTCTCAATTCACCCATGCAAATCATCCCATCACTAGAACACCTACTGAGTGCTATGAGTGGACACAACATGCCACTCAACTTGATGACCAATTAGCTCAATCGGATCCTCCTAGTTCATCCAATTCACCCCCACTCCATCTACACCCATCCCACTACCATCTTCACCACCCAAGGGGTCCTCCCCTCAACTCGAGCATATGGCCCCTCCTCATGTTTCTATACTCATGACCACACCTGGTCCTAGTGAGTATAACATACACAATGCTTGGGTTATTTCACCCACCATCTAGTCCACCCATGACTTTGGTCGACCTCATGATGTGCCCTTGACTATTGGGGTAGTTTTTCCTCTTGGTCCACTTGATAATTGCACAAATTTCATATATGGGGGACTTGACTCATCTGTGGAACCTCCAGTGCCTCCACCACCACAAACCAGATTTTGCAGTAATCTTGATCACATGTCAAATCCTAATTTTTCTTGGCATTATATTTGCATGTACAACTGGCATGGTTATGGTCTAGGGAGATACGAACAAGGGTGTCACACCCTCATCAATCCTCCCTTACGCAAACCTATCGACCGATCTGGAATTGGTTACCATCCTGCAACAATCAATACCCTCAAGAATGATTTGCACAATCTTGATCTTGATCCCCTCGAGGTCCTTTCTGATGATGAATTTGAGCTTAATATTTTGATAGATAGTTCATCCCCTCATTCTATAGTCAATATTCCATCTACTTTCTTTCATCCATCTCCACCCCATGAACCACTCTCTTCTTCTAAGGTTGAAGCTCTTGCTCATCAATTCACCAACCTATCACTCGATCCACCCTTACCAGTCGATACACCTTCTTCACTCCACCAACTGTTCCATTTATCCCCCTTCATGAGAGAGCACCCATTCAAGGCCCACATTCTCATTCCCCCTCTTCACCTATCATTTTGCTCCCTAGCCATCACCAACCATTTCTTGATTCATTGCTATCCTCCTTTGATTCCTCCCCACCTTCATCTCCCACCTCCACCATATCTAGCATATCTTTTAACATGATATCTATTGACTTATATGCCCCACTTCAATATCCAAACCATCCCAATTACATTCCACCTCCCATCATTGAATTTATCGATTTCGATGATATTTCCTCCACACCTTCACCCGCTGAATTCCTTCCATCACCTCAATTGTTGTGATCCGCTAATGCACCTTTGCCCTCCATTCCACCTCATCTCCCATGGATTAATCATACATATATTTATCTAGATGATGAATTCCAACTTCCCGAGGCCATTTATGACCTTCATCTCATCCCAACACCCGCTCAACTTCATGATGGTTCTCACATGCTTGTTGAGGACACTATCGAAGTTGACATTGGTAATGACCCTGATCACCCTCACATTGTCTATCTTGTCGCTAGCCTTTTCGATGATGAGCGCATCCTTTTCACCAATTTCCTTTGGCACTACATAAAGGTGTTCGCATGGTCCTACATGGATATGCCAGGCCTTGATCCATCATTAGTTGTGCACAACTTAGTCCTGGATGACAATGCCAAACCTGTCAGACAAAAGTTGCATTGAATGCACCCCACCATTGCTCTTATGGTTAAAGAGGAGTTACAAAAACTTCTCGATGTGGACTTCATACAACCTATCGATTACCCTGAGTGGGTTTCAAACATGGTTCCCATCAAAAAACCCAAGGGGGTATCCGTATTTGCACTGATTTTAGGGATCTTAACAAAGCTTGTCCCAAGGACAATTTTCCACTCCCTAATATTGACACATTGGTCGATGCCACAACTGGACACGAAATGCTATCACTCATGGATGGTTTTTTGGGTTACAATAAAATTCGTGTCAACCCAGATGATCAGCATAAGACCTCTTTCACAACCCCCTAGGGGACATTTTGTTACAAGGTCATGCCCTTCGGCCTTAAGAACGTTGGGGCAACCTACCAACATGCAATGACATACATTTTTCATGATCTTATGCACAAAACCATCGAGGACTATGTTGATGATCTCATTGCTAAATCCAAAACCCATGGTCAACATCTTGAGGACCTTCACCAAATCTTTGATCGCCTCCTGGAACATAATGTTCGATTAAATCCAAAAAAATGTGTCTTTGGTGTTACCACAGGCAAAATATTAGGTTTTATCATTTCACAAAGAGGTATCAAGGTAGATCCCCAAAATGTCCAAGCTATCATTGATATGCCTCCCCCTACGAATCTCAAATAGCTACGCAACTTGCAAGGAAGAATCCAATCCATCCGATGATTTATCGCCCAACTTTTTGATAAGTGTCAATCATTCAATCATCTCCTTCAAAAGGGGGTCCCTTTCAAATGGGATGATAAATGCCAAATCACTTTTGATGCCATCAAATCATACCTTACATCTCCACCCATTCTATCACCACCCCATCTAGATCGACCTTTCCATCTCTACATTTTTGCAATCGATTTCGCGTTGGGCACGCTCCTCACCCAAAAGAATGAAATGAACCAAGAGCAAGTCGTATACTATATCAATCGTACATTGATTAGTTACGAGACATGGTATGCCTACATGGAAAAACTTTACCTTGCCATTGTCTTTGCCACACAGAAGCTATGACATTACATGATTAATCACACTACTTACATCATAGCCCATGATAATCCACTTTGCTACATGATGGGTAAGAGCTACCATAATAGTCGCACGACCAAATGGATCATGCTTCTCACGAAATTTGACCTCGAATTCATTAGTCAAAAATCCATCAAAGGCCAAGTCATTGTTGATCAGTTGGCTGAAGCACCTTTACCAAGTGATGCCCCACTACTCATTCAACTTCCTGATGATTTTGTATTTCATACTACTAAAGTTGAAGAATTTGTGGAACCTGAATCAACCACTGACTTAACCCTCTTTTTTGATGGCTCTCATTGTGAGCATGGAGGGGGTGCAGGTATAGTCTTTTTCACACCACAAGGGGAGCCACTCCCCTTTTCCTTCAAATTAGGCTTTCCTTGCACCAATAACAATGTCGAGTATGAAGCTCTCATCCTTGGCTTGAAACAAGCAATTTCAATGCATATTCGATGCCTAGACATATATGGTGACTCCCTCCTCATTGTGAATCAAATTAAGGGAGAATGGCAATGTCGTTGCCCAATCCTTCAATAGTACAAATAAGTCATCAAACACTTGCTTGCCCAATTTGAGTGGTATGACATCACTACCACTCCACGTTCTACCAATCATTTTGTAGACACTATGGCTTCTCTAGGTTCACTCATTCCACAAAATCCACTTTTTGACACAACTCACGTGTCCATTCACACCCTCTTCCATTCTGCCATTTCTACCACCCCACCTTCTCATGATGATGGCATCAATATCATCGAAGCTGAACCCCATGACCCATGGTTTTCCTAAGTCAAATATTACATCAAGCTCGATATTCTCCCACCAGATCTAAATCACACTCACAAATGAGCTTTCAAACTATGCGCAATTTGCTATACATTGCTAGGAGATATCCTTTACAAGCAAAGTTACGATGACATCCTATTGCACTATCTTGAACCATATGAAGCCCAACGCATCACCCAAGAGGCTCATGATGGTACTTGTGGTGGCCACTTCAATGGTATGGCCATTACCAAACATATTTTATGAATGGGCTATTATTGGCCCACAATGGAACATGATTGTTGTGATTATGTCAAAAAGTGTGTCAAATGCCAACATCATGCCAATCTTACGCATTTGCCTTCTCAAGCTCTTCAACCTATTCAATCAATGTGGCCCTTTTCACAATGGGGTTTGGATCTTATCGATAAAATCACTCCTACCTCATCTGGAAATCACAAGTTCATCATTACAGCAACCAAATACTTCACAAAATGGGTTGAGGCCATCCCTTTAATCCAAATGACCGGTCCTAAAATTGTTGATTTCATCACACAACATATCATTTATCATTTTGGAATCCCATCTAAGATCATCTTTGACAATGGTACCCCATTCAAGAACAAGAATGTTCATGCATTATGTGAGAAATTCAATATCCAACATAGCTTTTCTACTCCATACTACCCACAAGGTAATGGGCAAGTAGAAGCTACAAACAAAACCATTTATGCCATTCTTCGCAAGACCGTTGCAAAGTCACATCATGATTGGCATAATCAAATGCCATTGGCCTTATGGGCCTATTGCACAAGTATTCATACTCCAACTAGGGCAACCCCATTTTCTCTTGTATATGGCATTGAAGCCATCATGCCCTTGGAGCTCGAAATTCTATCCTTACGGGTCTCTATGCAAGAATTCATTGATGATGATACTGCTCATCAAGCTAGGTTAGATCAGTTGACCCTATTGGATGAATATCGCATTCATGCTATTGAACATACACGCATCTATCAAGATCATCTTCGATGTGCCTATAATTCTAAGGTACACCAACAAGAATTTCAAGTTGGAGATTTAGTCCTCAAGGAGAACCAACAAATTACTAGCCAACCATGTCATCTCCATGACAAATTTGCACCTAATTGGCTAGGTCCTTACATGGTTACTCAAAAGTTTGGATCTAGGGCATATCACCTTGCCACATTAGAAGGTCTTGCTGACCTTGAGCCCATTAACATTATTCATCTTCGAGCATTTTATACCTAAGTGTTGGCATCACAACTCATCATTCTTTGTACATATCATCATGATTACAAAACAAAAAAAAAACAACAAAAAAAACACAAAAACAAACACAATACCTTTTTGGCATTCTGCGACATTAGATCAAATTGCATTTACATCAAAATCTGCTTCATCCACATCTTTTCTTTCTTCCTTCCTCCTCTTATTCTTCTATAATGAATGTTGTATGGTCACGCTTCGAGTGGCTACATACCTTTCATTCCCCTTCTTCTCTTCATTCCCTTCTCCTTCTTTCTCTTCTTTTCTTATTGTTACTCATCAATGTTGTATGGTCACGCTTCGAGTGGCTACATACCTTTGATTGGTTTCATTTCTTCTCTTCTTCTTCTTCTTTTTCCTTCCCTTCTTCTCCTCTTCTTCTATAATTCTTTCTTTTTTGTCCTTCCCCATAATTTCTCGGTTCACTTCATCTCTCCATTTCATTGCACCTAATGCAGGGGAAACCTTGTACATAAATTCCCACTTTTCCTTCATTAGAAACATCAAATAATTTGATTCATGCTTTTCTCCACCTTTCTATATTTTTGCATACTCATAAATTGCATTCATGCATGTACTTGTACATAATCATTGTGAATACCATACTTGGAGAATTAAATACGCACATGCTAGCACAATAGTTTTGGTGCCCAATCCCATTTTCATGAGATAGGATTATTGAAATGTTTTGAGTGCTTCACCCATATACAGTTATTTAATCAACCACCATCCAAAGTTGGCAAATTTCAAAAGCATTTCAAGACTTCCCTTGGTTGACTTGCTCTCATTCATGGATTAAATTGCACATCCTACACACTAAGCAAATTTTGAAAATAGGACTGGCAACACTGTATGCATATTGATCGCCTAGCGAAAATCACCTTGCTCATCATATCATTTACATGATTTATATCAAACCTGAGGATTGAAAAAAGGACAAGCTCACAAAGAAAAAAGGGCAGAAAACAAAAGCCAATGCCCACAAAAAAAAAAAAAAAAAAGAGAAAGACAATACAAGGGTAGAAAACAAAAGGAAAAGCCTCGAGAGTACTATCAAAAAGCTTGAATCCCTATGATCCTCAGGTCCATATTGATGAGCTAGCTTACAGGCTAAGTTACCATGCAGTTGAAACCATCCTTTTTCAAAATGGTCAAATGAACATCACTTTACACACACTAATCCATGCTTGAGGTCTTGTTTACCAAGATAGCCTAGATTTGTCAAAGAAATTTTGCTCAGTTATTCAATGGGTTTGATTACTTAAGACTGTAATGTTTGAATCTCTTTAATAACATCTTCATATCCAACTTCTTAGAAAAAATGGAATGGATTACACTATCTAATTTTTGCAAAGATGCAAATGCTTTCTCCAAGCAGTACTTTTTGTCACTTGCATTTTCATGTCATGCATATTCATTTCACATTATTTCATACTTATATTTCCATTTATTTATTCATTCAACATTCCATGTATATACACATCTATCACATACTCCACATGCATACATATACACAGCTATACTCTACCACAATCACATCACTCATACTCATACATAATCAAAAGTAGAAACAAACATACACATCAATGCAATCTCACACAAATACCATAGAATATCATGTATATATCTGTATATATCTCAAAAATACCATCAAGCTACAATAAAGTGTGTGTGCCCTTGTGGGTACATCACCACATGTCCATATCATGTATATATCTATCTATCAAAAATGCCATATGACTACAATAAGGTGTGTACCCCTATAGATACACCACCACAAAAATAACTCATCATATGTACATCCATCAAAATACAAAATGGTGGATCGATCCTCCATCGCCACCCTCATAGCTCCATCATGTGCATTGCCCCATGGGAGTCTCTCCACTCCCCTCATCTATTAGCACTCACTTCCCTACCCCTATGCTGACTGTGCATCCCCCATATTTGGTACCACTGGTACCTCCATCTGTACCACTGATGAAAACCCTACCATATGTGATGTTATAGGTGCCACCATCTGATGACTCCTCCCCACCACTAACGATGAAATTTCACTGGCTCTAATGCGAGTGAACCTATGATAATGACACTGATCTTGAGTAGGAATAGGTATCCCATGCATCAATAGCTCCCCCTCACACTTAGCCCTCTTTGTAGCCTCCTTCATATGGGTTGCTACTAATATTACATTTACCTAATACAAATGCCCCACCTCCACCCATGCCTACTCCAACTATGGCACTATCACTCCCAAACCCTCAATCTCCCTAGCCACCCACCTCTTAGCAACCTCCACATCACACATGCTACTCTAGCTCCATGATCCTCGCTAGATGACTGGCCTTCATAACCTCTATCTCTACCCTCACCACATCCAAAATCCCCTACAGTCACTCAATAGACTCAATCATCTCATCTCTCTATCCTCAACATCTTGCTCACCTATGAGCATATCTTGCTCACCAATGAGTGCATCCTACTCACTCCTCAATGCATCCCTCTCCTCAATCACCTACTGCAATCTAACTCTCACCTCATCTCGCTCCTCTAAGGTGACCATCAGCTCCACCTCCACCTCATACCTCTCCTCCTCTAATGCTAAATGATCAATCACCCAATCCAACTTGATGTCTAGAAGCTTATCCTTAAGCTTCTTCACCTCCCCTCATAGCTACTACATCTCATCCTCTAATACCATCATCTCCTACAACTCTACGACAAAATCAAAATTTATTAACTCTACCATCATATCCCCACCAATACCACCCTCCTCCATCAAAGGTGACTCATATAACCTCACAATGCCCTCATCATCTGATGAATCATCAATAATATCCATCAATAGCACATCCTCCATCACTATTATTCCCTCTACTATCCCCTCACCACCCTCCATCGATGGTCCTACACCACTATCACTCACCAATCGATCTCACTCATCATGATGCGACCTCACCCACCTAATAAGCTGATCCAACTCTGCCTCCTCCTCCTCACCAGGCTCAAGTGATCCCTCATCCCTACATCCTCCCACATGTCCTAGCGATGCTACCCTCACCCCACCTAGAAATGCCCTAATAAGCAACACTCCTATCACCTCACCCCATCCATCCACCACCCCAAGCATAGGCTCCCATCACTGCTTGGACCACCATACATCATACTCTAGCATGGTCCCCATATTATCCACATCAAGAACAACTAATGGCTCATCAGGTGTCAAATCAAGTGGTGGCACCACTAGCTCTAGCCCTAGATCACCTGCCACTCTAAAGATCACCACGAGTGGATCTGGTCACCCCTACCACAACCCAAACTATCACAACACCCATGAGAATGGAAAATACTCTATCTACCATAGGTATTTCCCCACCACCCATCACCCTCACCTGATGCGAACTAGCTACTCTACATCCTCAACCCAATCAAGTGCTCCTCACCAAGGTCTCCATCTCACCTGATCCATCCTCAAGCCTCCTAAATCCTCTCGATGATACATCAAATCACCCTCACACACTCTCTTCACCCTCTTCTCCATATCTACCCTCCATCTCATCACATAAGGCACATCATGACCATCCACACTATGTGCATCATGCGATAACTTTGATGGTCATAAAATCATGATATGCTCCATCCTCACCACTCCATGGAGCTCTCTATACATATGCTAATAAAGTGGGTGCCCATGCATATACAATACTTTGCTCAACCATGTCACACACTATCCCCATCATATTCCAAGGGAATCTCACCCCTGAAGTATCTAGTAAAGCATGGTTAGCTATCATCAACATCACCATTGCATGGCGATTAGATAGGAACTTCTTCAGCCAATACTTTACATAATCCACCCCACCCTTCACATCCACCCTCCTCCACCTATGCCCAAACACCCTCTACAAGATGCCATCTCATGCATCTTTCTCTAGTCATCATCACTATAATCCCTTCTATCGACAACCGATAGATGCGGTATATATCCTCCAAGGTCACTATCATCTCCCCTATCGGTAGGTGAAAGGTGTTCCTATCAGGATCCCACCTCTCGCATAGTGCAGAAATATATGCATGGTTCACATGCACCTCACGCATCTCCCACACACCATAAAGCCCTACGACGTGCAACCAATCCCCATCCTCTGCACACCATACATCCTGCAGTGCCTTTCTAAATTTTTGTAGCCGATGTCGAGAAAATATCTTCTTCACCTACCATAAATCACATACCACATGTCAAATACCAATCACATATTTTCTAAAATATCATTGTAAATAACATAAATTCATGCATTTTATTTTCTAATTCACATAGGCAAATTTCATCATCTGTACATTTCTACATCACATTGTAATTACACTCACTCCATACATTACATTTTTTTCAATTGTACAAATTTGCAAAAAAAAAAACACGTGTTCGCATGACCCCATGCAAACCAGTACGTTCGCACACCCCCGTGCGAACCACTTGGTTTGCACGACCCCATGTGAACCTTCCATTTTCAAAAAATTTGCACACACAATTTCGCCTCTCATCACACAATCCAAAAATACATTTCACATGCATGAAAAACATCAAAAACATGCCAAATTATGCAAAAACATGCACAACTCCATCCACACATGCATGCAAAATGAGGTCATCAACCAAAAGTCAAAATGGTCAAACAAACATAGATCTGGATACCCACTTGGCCCAATAACATTATTCACTTATCAATTTTCACATGCATGCACTCTCACATCAAAAACCACACATCACATCTCATTCACGCTTTCCAACGATCAACAATACTTGCATACAAAAATAGAAAGCATCCTGAAATACCCATTTGGCCTTTTTCACACAAAGTGCACACATTTCACTCCTATCTAGCATACACGCCTAATCTACTCCATTTCAAGCAAATACAACATTCTTTTTACCCTAAGCAATTCACACATTTTGAGAAAGCATAATTCACTTACCTCTAGCATCATCACCCCCGCACCCATACTCGTTGATGTACTTGCCATTCCATCCAGTCCAATCCATAGCTTAGTAGCACTTCACTTCCACTTTTCTCCTCCACAACCACTTTCCCTCTATCCTTCGCACACAAATGATATCAAACATGTCATTTTCACCATTTAAATATGCTTTGCGTAGATTCGCACCCCACACGTGCGAACCGACAGATTCGCACGCCCTCGTGCGAACCACCCCTATTCACACGACCCCATGCAAACCTTTCCTTCCCACTCAAATTCGTTACCCCCACATCAAATTCCTCTTGGATTCCTCCCAATTCTCATTTTTTGTTATTTTTCCATTCAAATTTTTGCCATTTCTTCTTCATCATTATCAATCGTTTCATTATCGATTTTTATTTCCTCCATCACCAACTCATCGCTTGAGGGGGTAGTCATCCAACACATCAAAATCTACCTTGCATATGATCAAACAACCAAACATCCAATCATGGATACAACAAATACCTAAGAAAATTTTTGCTAAAGATTATCTCAAGTCCTCATGCTAGGACAGATACAAAAGTGAAATTTCTCTTCTCAATCAAAACTCCAATCCAAAACAAATCAATGTTTGATAGACCTCAAAATACCTCTGACTATAGATATCTCATGGATTCCTCTCTTCATTGTGGTAGTCGTAAGACCACTTTTGAATGAAGCTCCTGAAATTTCTACCCTACGACTCCAACGGTTTGTCAAATATTGTCAAAAGAGCTCATCAATCAATCAAAAGCAAAAATTAGCAAAGGCACTTGTTTCTTCCACAATTGAAACATCTCAAGTTGATCATAATGCAAGGCAATCTTACACCTTCCCCAAAAGCAATCATTACAATACTACAAAGTGTTGTATCCAATCACAAACCATTTTTATCAATGTGTCTCTCTCACAATCATCCACAAGTCATCAATCACAAATTCTTTGCCTTCCAATCATTCCATCAATTCATATCATCAGTTTTTGTACTAAACCATGTTTTCACACAATCCAGTACAAAAAGGGGTAAAATGTAGACACCCAAAAGTCGCACATTGTCCCTCTCCTCATCTTCATGGTCAATCAATTTGCAAAACCCTCAAAAATTGCATAAATTGGCTAAAAACACTATTCATTTATCAAAATCACTATTCATCATCCTTAGCCCCCTTGGGCTAGCTAAGCCCCTTCCTACACTTAACTCTAGGTCCTCATGTGACCTCATTCCCAACTCAACCAAGGTTGAATTCTCCACCATGGTCAAAAAGCACTTTATGGTCAAAAGTCAACATTTTTGGTCAAAATATGCTTTATGGCTAATCACATGCTTAATTAGATCTAATATTGATTTGATTTAAGCCTTCCACCTCACCTAGTCTACTTTGACTAGCCTAGCCACCTCTAGCCTAGCCTAGCCTTGCCACCTCTCACCCAGATATTTCTCCACCTCACACTCCCCTGGGTCATAAATGAAAGATGGAGACTTTTGCACACAAAAGGTAATTTTTAATTAAGAGATATTTCCAAAAAGGTGCTAATAAATGCCAAATGGATATTTTTATCCAGGTCATCATGACTTATGGATGGGTGAGGGATTCTCTCACCCAACCTCATTTATGAGCCAGGACACCTTAGGGGACACCTCTTAGGTGGACACCTCACCATATACACCTCACAGGGGACACCTCATCCCCTCCCCCTCACCTTGGCCAAGTCTATAAGTAGAAGGCCATTTCCACCATTTTAGAGAGATCAACTTTAGCTTACAAAAACTCTACAAAAATTACTCCAGACACACATCCATCACACATCCATCATACTCACATTGCAATAGTAGTTTAGTTGCTTTCATAATATTCCTTGTGATTGAGACAGGTTATCAACATCAAAAAGGACAATTTTTGAAGGTGACCCTGTTGGAACAATTTCTTGCACCCATAGGGTTGAGATGTCATGCTATAAGAAATTGTTTGAAACCAATGAGCTATTACAGTCTCTGGTCAACCTACCTCTTTATTCTGATAAAATATATATTTTTAAAGAAAATAACCAAAATGGTTAAGGAAACCCTAGTGATAAACTTCATATTTTTACAAGTTTAAGAACTCCAGATTTTATTTATATTCTACTTATATATAAAATGACCAAGAAAAGACAACAACAATTATTATACCTTATACGAACTGGTGCCTATATTTAATGGGTTGTTATAGCAATTTTAACAACGCTTTAAAAATGAATAGAAAGAATGAGGAAAAGAGAAATTGGCACTATTAGACTCAGTAGAATATCATAGTGAATCTAGAAGTTAACCAATAAGAGAAACGCTCATAACACATTCAAATAATGTAATCTACTATGAGGAAACACACAGAATTGTGGACAAAAATGGTAAAACTAGACCCCATAATTGTATTAATTTATCCAAATGAATTACATGTAGAGTGGGAAAAATGCCATTAAACTCTGTTAAAAAACTATTAATACAATGAGAAGTATTTTTTCAAATAATGTAACAAGACTTCATCAACTTTGTCTACACCAATTTGGTAACAAGAAAAATCTCTTAGTTTTAGGCTCAAAAAGACTACGAATATCCTCAGCTTCTCAGGCGCATTTCTACCAAAACTTGCACAGCAAAGGGAAGAATGAGGGATGAATAGAAAAAGACACAATGGGAATACAAAAACACAACTCTCAGGGCACTCAAGTATACCTCTTAGAAAAAATGCTTTCTCTAATGCTTGATGTAGATTCTGGACCTAGATGCTCTCTTTTATAGCTTTTGATTCTTGAATCTATTATTTTTAGCCTGATCTTGGCCTTATACTTGTCACCATTTCCTTCGATCTTCTCCGTGTGCTATCTAGTTGTTCTGAATTGTGTGGAACTAGATATTTTGTCTTGTTTTCTCTTGGTTTGAAGGAGGCTCTAAAAAATGGTGTATCGAGGTATTTAAGAAATGTAAAATTGGTGAACCAATATATACATATATATGTATAGAATTTATTTTTTCTTTCTCTTCCTAGTCATCTTGATTTTGCAAATTACGATCAGACTAGGCTGCTAGAGTGAAATTTTAATGTAGAACAAAGGGAGACCTGACGTGATGGTGAAGAGAAGATATGGAGTGTGAGTGGCAAATGAACTGAATAGCATTGATGACATGATGGATATGAGGGAGGAGGAAGCAATGGGAGTCGATTTGCCCAGCGGTCAGTGGAGATCTGGTGTTATCTGGAGCGGACAATGATGATGGTCAAGAGAGAATGCCTTGAAAAAGTAGGGTAGTGATAGGTAGGAGGAAAGAAAAAATGGAAAACAAGAGCTGGAAGAACCTATAATGTGCTTCCATAACTATAGTCTATCAAAGTAACCCCTCTATAACTATATTCCGTAGAAGCATTGAGTGAACAACTTTCTATAAGATAAAACATCTTAGTTTTGTCGCACTTTTTATGTCTTCTGAACATGTAGAGCAGGATCTGTTTGCACCATTGAGGCTTTCGTATTCTGAAATTCATAATTTTCCTTATTGATGTCTCTTTTTTCACCTTTTAATGTCCCTATTTATGATCCCCTTTCAAACCGGCTTATCTTGTTCCCCACATAGTACATGATCACATTCAATGGATATACAAAGATCTAATTTTATTTCTTTTGTACAAGTTTCGTCACCCAAATATTTTGTATCATCCTTGTTCTGGTATAGTTCGTGTGATTCTATTTGATAGTTTATTTATTTTATCCCCTAGTGTTTGCCTAAATTAGCTATTTCTTCTGGTCTTTTACCTGTACTTTAATTTTCCCTATAGTCGTTGTCATTTTTTGCAGATCTCTCTGTTCAGTGGTTTTTTCTGTGGATGATCTGCCACCTTCGTTCTGATCAGTTGTTAGCTTAAAATATGTATTATTACGAGGTGATCCCTTTTTTCTGGTCATCATTTGTTAGATTCATTCATGGAGGCGTATGCCTATCAAAAATTTTATATTTTGCACGTTTGGTTAGTCGACAGTATAACAAGATTACCTTAACCCAAGTTCTATTATTGCAATTATTTAGAGGTTAACCAAATTTTAAGGACCATTAGTCATAACACTTATCTTTAAGAGTATATCATGGTAAAATTACCATTAGACCTTGCTAGTTTCATGTTATGGACTTGCATAATCGTTAGCCATTTGACATAATATGTACACAATAAAGTTGGCCACATATACTAAGTGAAAAATTAAGATTCATAGTAAATTGATCACTCATACTTAGCTTTATACAAATTTTCAACTTGATTTTACCCATGTGTTAGTCATATAAACCCTTATTTTATTAATGTATGTATGGTTATTATATATTTCCAATGCCCTTTAAAACTTAATCCTTTAAACGATGCTCATGTCTCTAAGAATTCACTGTTTGATCAAAAATCCTATTATGCGCGCTCATCCGATATTGCAGATATACACCAAGGTTTACCAAGTAAAAAATGGGGTTATTAGCAACGTATTAGACCCTCAGTTAATCTTGTTTAGGGGTAGGATTTTGACTTTATTATCTTAATTGGTTTCTCGATCGTCAACAAGCATATACCTTAAGCTTCAGATATCTTGGTTATGCGTAATTGTCAGATCTGGATAGGTTCCATCACTATTGTCATATCAGTTAGAGATGTGTGCTTCTTATACCACTTTATTTTTCTTTTGATAGTCTCAATCATGCATAGTCGTTAGATCTTAGGCGGAGATGAGCATGAACATTTGATTTGTCATGAATGTAGCTTTGGTCAACGACTTCCTTGTTATTTTTTGATCATATTTGGTAAAGTGCCATCATTAGATATGGCAGGCTTGAGTGCTGTCGTTGACCTTCCTTTGACCATAATTCCATTGATGATTTCTTTGTCATTATTTGACTTATTTTTGATGAAGCACCACCGTCAGATCTTTGTTTGGAATGAGCGCGACCATTGGATTAGCCCGCGATGTGCACTTATGTTCTTTATGTGATCTTGATTAAATCATAGTCGTTAGATCTAGACAGGGATAAATGCTACCGTTGATTTTTGTTATCTTGTAATAACTTTGAGAGAGTGCTACCTTTATATTAGATCGAAGCCAGCTTTGTCATTAGATCATCCCATGACGTGCGCTTTATGTTCTTTTATATCAAAGTTATTGAAGTGCAACCATCGAATTTTAGTGGAAATGAGAACTACCATTGATCTTCTTTAATCTCTTGATGGTTGCATGAAATTGCAGCTATTGGATCTAGGTAGGCTTGAGCACAACCATTGTTTTTCTTTTGATGAGTGCTTTGAATTTTCAACTATTGCTTACCTCGAGGAAAAGCACTACCGTTGGATTACCCTTGGAGTGTGTGCGATCATTGATTATCTTTGGCTCATCCTATTTCCAAGCCTTGGATTATAATGAATGATACATGACCATTGGATCAACTCATGTTTAAATGCAGCCATTGATCACCTTAGATTTTGGATTGGGAAGGAATCATTGCTACCATTAGATCAAGTCGTGATGAAGTGCGACCTTTGATTTTCCACAACCTACAAAACTAAACACAACATTAGGCACCCATTCTATTTAGTATTTATTAATCCATGATTAACGAAAGGGAAATTATTATGGATGTATTAAGACTCTTTTTATTTTTTATTAGCAGTTTAATTAATCTTGCGATGCTTAACCCATTCAATGTTAACACTTTGATACTCTAAGTAAGTGCGATTGTTCGATACTTTTGTAGTGGAGTGCTACTGTCTAGATTTTTGGACTTGTACAATATTTAATCCAAGAGGGTGCGTGACCCTTAATTAAATTTCCATCAAGACTTAGGCTTGGAGCTTTTTAAGTGTTGGTGAAATTAAAGCATGCGCATCCATCGGATTGGCTACGGATCAAGCGTTGTCGATAGATATTTTAAAGTTGCTTGATTTTTAACTGAAGGGAGGGCATACCCTCAATATAATTTTATTAAATTTAAAAACTTTAGACCTTAGGTTATAATATTTTTGGTCATTGACTTCTTACTTAATCTTTGGGTTGCTTTGTGAAAGTGTGTTCGTTAGATCAGTCTGGATCGAGCGCTGCCATTGGATTTACTCAATCTACTCGATTTTTAACCGAAGGGGGCATATACCCTCATTTGCCCATGATTAGAATTTTAAAACTTAGGCTAAAGTTGATTTAGGGCCCAAACATTTTTAAACAATTAATTATAATTTTTAAAGCTTAGGTTGATTTACTTAGGTCCGAATATTTTAACCAGTTCATTATACACCCAAGCATTTAAAGGTTGACTTTAGTGGATATTTTAATGATCAGATTTCAAATATATTTTAAAATTTGGATGCTTTTAATGGTTTAGGGCTATGCGATGAACATTTAATTTTTTTTTTTGGGTAGGATAAATGGTTACAACGATAGTCTTGTTAAAAACTAAAGTTTTGACTTTTGGTTTGACTAAGATGTCATTTTAAAACGGTTCAAAAGATCAAAATATTTAAAATCAATTTTCTCAGAGGAGAATGCAATAAAGACCAACAACATTTTTTAAAATTATTTAAACCAAAAATTTAAAATTGGGGGTCTTTGATGTCGAGTCAAATTTGGCTCCAACACAGGCTCTGAATGCGATAATGTGTTTAAAACATGAGGCACTTAAGAATTCCAAAATCTCCTAGTTTCATTTCCAGCCTTGGACATAATCATAATCCATCAAGCATGATTAGAAAAATAAAAAAAACTAAACTGGTAAAATAAAATAGTAATAAACATGATATCAACAAAATTAGAGTATCCAAAACTGTTATTTTTCTCAATCAAATTTAGATCAAAGGATCGGAATTTTAGCTTCAAAAAGAGCTTTTTGGAATTTTGTTATGATTGTTCTGCAAATTTGTAAGATACGATTATACATAATATATCAGAGTTACTTGATCCATCATTTCTTGGTCTGAGTGTGTGTTAGTGTATTCATTTTAATTCTCGGGCGTTCTAGGACTTCATTATGTTTGGAAAATGGTAAAGTCTAATAAGGAATTTCACTCTTTAATATTTTCGTCATTTGTAGGGCTCCATTGCCATTCAAGCATCTATAGCCTCGGTGGAGATGCTACAGATTCCATCTGGTTTTACTCTACTACCATTTCGGCATTTGTAGCCCTGATAGAGTTTTTTCAAGATATCTCAGATATGAACTCAATCGGCATTTATTTAAATTTTCTCTCTTTTGAGAAATATTTGGATATAAGCAAATTGTGCAATGAGTGCGAGTTGAGGACCAAATTTGGCTAAATAATAGAGTATAATGATTTTTAGCTCAACCATATTACCAAATATAAATCTATCCCTTGGATCCTAGAATTCTTTTAGTATGATTTGCAATGTGAGACTTTGTCATGATGGACCAACAACTCTGATTTACTCTGTTTTATTTTATATCATATGACCATTGCATAAACATCCAAATTTGAAAATTGTAAACATCCTCATGTTAGAATATTCTTAATGTGCACTATGCCTCTATTTTTGACACTTGTCATCTTCTTAAAACACTTGTCATATCATCATATAGGCTTATGCCTATACATTGTAATCTACTTGCTGTATAATACATCTCATACTTGTTCAGTACTAACATTTAGTATTAGATCTTCGCCTACACACTTGGTGCACTTAGTGCCACCATAGCCAATATAATTGGTTGTCTCTATAATGGAGACATGTTTTATTTAAAGAATGGGCCCCCGTGCACCACAAGCTTGGCACCTCAACTGGGTATTTGATAAAAATGAGGCCATTTGGGAGTGGAGTAATTCCTCTTATTTGTGAGCACACTGTTCACAACCATTCACAGTAGAAGTCTAAAGTTTACACAATAGAAAAATTTTGCCAGTAAAATGAAGTCGTTTAGGAGCGGAGTGAGCCGTTATTTGTGCCAGTAAACTGAGGTGATAATAAGTGTTTTTTTGAATTTGTTATGCCAATATTTATGTCACAGACTATTTGGAGGAGAAAATAATGACACCACTCAAATGAATCTTCCCCACCAGCATGATGGAAATTAGATGTTATGACTGTTTGTACTATTTGATTCACCATGACAATCCATAATTTATAGTACTCACTGGAGATACGTGCTTCTAAAACACTTGAGCAGAGTGCAGTTTTTTTTAATGCAGACAACCAATTGGAGATGCTGATAGCCACCTATTGAGACATCTAAAAATATGCACAGTTGCTAAGAAATTAAATGGAGGAGCCACTACAGTTTGAAGCTCGAAGGAGAATCTTGTGGAGAGATTGTTCAATTGGCATTGTCTCGACACCGGAGAAGTTTCAATACTGTTGCCTAAATTTCTACCATTTGCTATAGTATGCAGCCATCAGACGACATGCAATGTGGGGGAATGTTCTATGTTTTATCCTGAGCCCAATTTGCTCTTGGAATGTAGTGATTTCCAATCCATATTCTTGTTGTCCAAATCTGTAGCCCAATAGCGTATTTTTAAACAACAAAGTTATGATCTATTTTTTCGTGCAACTACCCATCCTGGACGGTGGCTGGGCTTCGTCGTCAGAGGACCTGTTTGAAAATGATCATTGTGGGGGACTTGTTTCCAAAGTTTTTTAGTTGTTATGATTCTACTATGGTAAAAACGAGCTTCTCAAATGGTTTCCATAGATAGTTCCTCCATATACGATTGCATCTATTGGACAGGTATCCTGTCATCAGGCCATTTGCGGCCATTCTAGTGCATAATAGATCTTTTTCCAGTGACAATTCTTTGTTGTATCGAGGTCGTGCAATCCGATGTACCCTCAGTAAACCTGGAGTGAAAATTTGTGCACTCATCTGCATGTCGTATAATGCCAAGATATGCCGAAGATGTTACTATTTCATCAAAAATTTCTATGGTTGTTTGTGCCTTAAGTTGCTCCCATGTTCGAGTTCGATGTTGAAGACAACGTCAATGAAGGGACTAAAATAAATTTTGTGGAGAAGATCATCGACGGACTTTCAATCTACAACATTAACATGGAAGTTCCAGTCAATCCATTATTGATGAGGTGTTTGTTGTATTGGATCCATTGCAGACATCCCCAAGTTGCTACCATCAAGACGCTCTAATTTTTTTTTGTTGTGGTGAACTAGTTAGAGTCCTAGTGTTTTTAAATTGGTCCTCGAATACTGGTAGCTGTGAATCATGGGCTATCTTCAGTACACTGAAGCCATCAACAGTTTGGATAGAGACTTAGGAAGCCTGTAATGCATTAATTTGAAATAATTTGTTCTTCAGAATATGTGGAGAATTTGTTCTTCTATTTATGGAATGGAGAAAACCCTTTAATTGAGACCTGAGTACTGCTATTTTTTGTGAACTGTCTACGCATTGGGCACATTGAGGTATCATGATCTGATTCAGGAGCCGCTTAAGGAAAATTTTCTTCAGTTTTTTCATCTAAATACTGTGTGATGAATGCCTTTTTCTTTTGCATTTGTGTTTCATGGTCGACATCCTCACAGGGCCTATCGACCATATCCGCCAAGTGAAGTTTTTTGTTTAGTTTTTGATAGATAAGCTTGATGTTTTGATTTGTATGGGGATTTGGATCCCTTGAAAATTGGGGTATGATTGGCATTTTTATTCATGTTATTTCCACATGGGTAGTGGAAGAGGAAGGCCCACATGGCCATTTATTGTATTTTTCATAAATTAAGGGCCCATTCAACATGAAACATAGGGGTATTTATAGTCGTCGAAAATATTTTTTTCATGACAAACACAATGGTGGTGTCCATTTGTAATTTTTAGGTTGTTTAATTTGAATTTTGTAGCCTCAAATTTTTATACCTTGGATTGCACTCTCGGTTGAACCTGACACTCCCAAGGAATTTGTAAGTGATCCTTGTACCTATTCACATTCTCTATAGACCTAGTGGATGTAGCGGCTGGTTTCCCATGCACTCCAATGGGATGAGAGGTCACCATAAGGACACCTACTCTAGGGACTATAGATATAGACACCCTAGACTCTATCCAAGGATTTTTTTGGATCTACTTCTGAAGACTACAGACTAAGACACTTAAGAAGATTCTATTCTCTTCTTCTTCCTCTCCTCCATATTTGGTTATATGGCCAAATTTTATTGTATTTAATGGCTCGTTTTTTCTTTTGTATTAAGGTGCATTTTCGACAGAGATCGACACCTTCTAGATTGATTTTTTTTTTTAGTTAGGATAGTGCACTTTAAGAGGGAACATTAGAATTAAAGTGCACTATGCCTCTTTAGTTTGACACTTGTCAGTTTCATTGATATTTTTCATGTTTCTCATATAGGCTTATGCCTATATATTGTACTTAATTGTATTAATATAATATCTCATCTCTTTCTCATCCTGATACCTCAAAAACTAAAATAAATTTCCTCTTTTTTGTTTATCTTTTAGGGAAGTAGATAGTAAGGAATACTCATCATTCTATGATAGTCATGAGAAACAACACAAAGCAAAATAGGACACAAAAGTAAGAAGAATACTGACTAAAGCAAACAACACAACATCCTGATAGGAACAACACTCTGTTTTTAGGTTTTATTTATTTATTTTATTATTATTATTGTTTTTATATTTACTTTATTTTTAGGGATTTTATCCCCTGTTGACCCCATGGCAGGGATTATAAACTTTTAGATGTATACCATTGATATAGATTTTCATCAGGTTTCCTTTTAATGTTTGCAACTTGTAAGTGTTTTGACCGACAACCTGAGCTATTTGATAGGGGCCAATCCACTTGGGTTCAAGCTTCCCTTTTTCCCCATGCTTATCATTTTTAGGATCCCAGTAGATTACTATATCACCTTCACAAAAGGGAATACCTTTTACTTTTTTGTTGAATGAATTTACTATTTTTTGAGTTTGATCAATTATTTTGTTTAAGGTCTCTCTTCTTTCTTCTTGCAACTGGGCAATCTGGTACAATATTTTCTACAAAGAATCAGGGTTCTCATGATCTTGTAGTAGTAGGAAAAGTGATATTTTTTCTATTTTTGAGGGTAAAAAGGCCTTATCTGTGTATACCATTTCATAGGGAGTTCTACCTGTATTTCTCTTTAGTGATAATTTGTCTGCCCATAAAGCAAATTTTAACTCATTGTCCCAACTCTTATTATTTTTATCCAATGATATTTTGATTCTGGTGATTAAATTTTTATTTGATGACTTAGCCAAACCATTCCCTTGAGGATAGTAATTTGCATACTAGGAAAGTTCTATTCCATACTTAGCACATAATTCTACCATCTCATATGATACAAAATATTGCCCATTATTTGTTACTATTTTCTGAGGAACCCCAAACCTGGTTAGAATACTTTCTTCTAATAATTTAATGATAGTTTGAGAAATAGAACTTCTTAGAGGTGCAGCCTCTACCCATTTTGTGAAGTAATTTGTTGCAGTTATGATCCACTTATGTCTTCCTGATGATTTTGGGTTAATTTCCCCAATTAGGTCAATGCCCCATTGTGTGAATGGTGCTTCTATGATTATTGGATTAAGGGGCATAGCTTCTAAATGTTTCTTACCTATAAAAACCTGGCAGTTATGACAATTTCTAACATATTTATATACATATTTAAAAAGTGTAGGCCAATAATAGCCTTGCTCTCATGATTTTATTTTTTGTGGCTTTGGGAGAAAAATTTCCTCCATAGAAACCTTCATGAAATTATTTCATTATTTCTAGGACTTCACTTTCATATAAGCAAACTAATAACACACCATCAGGATATCTCCAATAGAGCACACCATGCTACACATGATATTTCTATGTTTGCAAATTTATTTATTTCATTCTGTTAATCGGAATGTCTTTTGGGAAAGACGGAGTTTGTAGGTATGATAATATTTCATCATAGCTTTTATATTCAGAATTATTAACTCTCCTGATGTCATGCATCTCATATACATTAATGATATTATTAGAATATTCTCCTTTATATGCCAGGTACTTTGCTAAACCCTGCCCTCTTACAGTTTTGACTATTTTGAATTTTGACTGTAATAGTTTTACCATCCATCTTGCAGGCCTTCCTAGTGGCTCAAACTAGGTGAAGACATATTTTATTGTTATGAAAGGGATACAACAGTAAACTTTATTTGAACCGAATATACCTTTGAAATGTTCTAAATATTGAATTACTACATAAGCATGTTTTTACAGCACGATATATTTAATATGTACTCCTTTCAATCCTAAACTCGTGAAAGCTATTGGTCTTTCATTATTTTCATCATCTTTCTATGAGAGGACTGTAGCAATGGAATGCTCAGATGCGTAAGTGTAAATGTTGAAGTATTTAGAATAATCAGGGCAGTTTAAGGTTGGGGAAGTGGAAATGGCTTCCTTTATCTTATTGAATGCTTCCATGTTTTCTATTGTCCATTTTATTTCTCCAATATTTTTAACCATGTCATTTATGGGTTTAGTCATTTCAGAAAAATCAAGAATGAATCTTTTGACAAAATTTATTTTGCCAAAGAATGATCTGACTCCTTTTAGGTTTCTAGGAGGGAGAATTTTGGAGATGTTTCTATTATTTTTGGATCAATAGTTATCCCCTTTTCTGAAACTATGTGACCTAATAATTTCCCTTGTGTTGTTTCCAATATGCACTTCTTGGGATTTAGGAAAATTCTAAATTCTTTGCACCAAGCAAATACTGTAGCTAGATGTTGTAAGTGATCTTCTAGATTTTTAGAAAATACTATGATGTCATCCAAATATAAAACCACTATTTTGAACATTAATCCTTTGAAGGTAAAGTTCATTGCTCTCTGAAAGGTAGCACCTGCATTCATTAGGCCAAAAGGTATTCTCAAATATTCAAATGTGCCCTAGGGTGTGGTGAATTTTGTCTTATTTCTGTCTTCTATACTAATCTGGATTTGGTTATATCTAGAAAATCCATCCAACAGGGACATTTTGGATGAACCAACTACTACTTGCAATAGTTACTCCATATTTGGCAATGGATAATTGTCTTTTAATGAACTTTTATTTAAATTTCTAAAATCTACATAGAGTCTAATATCCCCATTTTTCTTTCTAACTGGTACCAAATTAGATATCCAAGAGGAAAATCTTACCTTTATGATTATTTTGGAATCCAATAATTTTTGTACCTCTTTTTGCATTATTGGGTGTAGGGTAGGGTTATACTTCCTCTGTTTTTATCTGAAAGGCTTGGAGTCTTCCTTCAAGGGTATTATGTGTGTCATTACATATGTTTTGAAAATTTTAAGATCTTCGTAAGTCCAAGCAAAATGCTCTTTATTTTTATTTAAGAAATTGATATATCCATATTTTTCCTTTGCTGGTAAAGTTGTGTCTATTTTTACTATTCTGGGCTCCTTCATTGTACCAATATTAACATTTTCAGATATAGTCTCTTTCAATGGAGGTTTGAAAGCTTTATCAAAATCATCAAATAAGCTTTCCATAGAAACCAATCCTTTTGGTATTTTATTTGTTTTCAGTTGGATTACTTCTACTGGTTCTCCTATTTGATCCTTTAATTTTTCATCTTTTTCATCATAGATTATATCAGCATACTAATTTTGTAAAGTCATGAAGTCCTTTATATCCACATCATCTTGAAAGAATTGTAAGTAAACAATGTTATCTAGTATAAAAGGCTTATAAACTAAAATGGTTGGAAACCTATCCATATATTTTTTAGTAATCTCAAGATGATATAGGCCTGATGCATTTACAGCTAAGTAGCCAACAACATGATTACGTTCTCTAGGAATGTATGAGATATTGAAATTTAAAAATTTATCAATCTCTTCCAATACTGCAGTTCTATGTTGTTTTAACCTAGGATGCTTAGTTTATACTTTCCTCGTATCTGTTGGATAATTAATTTTGCATCTCCTATTACAATCAGGTAATTTATCCCTAATTCTCTTTCTTTTCTTAATCCTAGCAACAGAGTCTCATACTCAGCTAAATTGTTAGTGTAAGGAAATTCTAGCCTGTAAGGAATACCAAGGTTGTTTCCTTTTATGTCAGTCAGGTTGACTCCTACACATGCTACAGATTGGGATTTAGCTCCATAAAAATTCATGGTCCACATTTCCTATGTTAATACTCTATTTGATTCATCATCAACCATCTTTATGACTTCTAGATCCATATTTTCAACCTTTGGTACTTCCACTAGGAATGGGTTATGCCAAATTGAATAAATTCCCATTCCTTTTTCTTCCATTGAGTTTACCAGATTTATCATGGTTTTATCTGTTTTAATTAACTATACATAATATTTGTTAAAAGTTTCTCTTCTTAGAGTTACATTTTCTTTATTTGTCATTGTGATGGTACCATAAGACCAATCTAACTGAATTGATCCCCCTAATTTTTCTACCCAATTTTTGCTTTGTAGTAGTGAGAAGAAAGGGTCAACATCAACTACTGCGACATCCATAACTATTCATTTCTTAGGATATTGGTCTAGGAAAACTAATAATCCTGTTATCACTCCAATACAAGGTACTTGCCTACTGTCCATTATCGAAACAGGGGCAAAATATCTTGTATAGATTAATTCCATTTGGTCAGCTATAATTTTGGGCATGATATTATGTGAAGCTCCACTATCCAACATACAATTGTGAATCACATACCTATCTCATTCATCTAAATTATATCTTAATGACACATAAGGGTCTAACTGAGGATGGCGATCTCGTATCTTTTTTATTTTGTCTAACAACATGACAATTTGAATATTCTTTTTGTTCAATTAATCCAATTTTTCTACATACATGTTCTCTGTATTGCTAAACTTTCATAAGCTCACCAAATGTGATATTAACTTTTTGTTTAATGAGTTTTGACCTAGCATAAAATTCTATCTTTTTTATATCAAGCAACTTATTGCATTCTTATTTAGGTGTTTCCTCTTCTAGTTCTACTAGCTCAGGGATTATTTTCTTGGGGATTCTATCAGTTTTATCTTTACTAATATGTTTGTTTGTGAAGGACTATTTTCTTGTTTCACTAGTGGAAGCTTTCTCTATTTTGTTAGGAATTGCTCTATTTCTTAAATTTAGAGTATTGGCAGCTTCTAATTCTTCTACTTATTTGGCAGTGGGGATTAATATTCCCTACTTCATTTTATCATATCTTGAATCATGCGGATTTTGGAGGATTTAAGTACCTTCAGCTACTAAGATCCGAGGATGATGATTTGAAGCATACTTGTCCATGTTTTCTTCAAAGAGTCTTTCTCTGGACTCATCTTCTAGAGACCAACATAAATTAATCCTTATATCTTCTCCCGAGTCATCATTTAGATCAATTTTGTGTTGTTTACTTAAGTAAAATCCATACCCTTATGGATTATGGGGGGCTTCACAGTTTAAACAGAAATAAGGAAAACTTTAGTCTATGTTAGTAGATGACATAGAGTTGGGAACACCGTTATGATCTTTGTCAGACTCTATTTTTCCAATTATTATTTTCATTTTTCCTATTTTTTTTCCTTCATCAATGGTATTGTTGTTTTTCCAATTCCTATTAAAAATTTCTTAAAGGGAGGGTGATTATCAACATGTGGTATCTCTAGTTGTGATGGCTCCCCATTGTTCCCATTGTTTCTATTCTTGCTAACCTGGTGTTCATGGTGTTAAACATCTCAGCCATCTGATTTGTTAATTTCTCCATTGGGTCTACCTCTTTTGTTCTTTGTAAATTGAAAGCTACTCTTTTGGTATTTTTATCAGGTTGATTTGTCTCTAGAGAATAAGGTTTCATTTTACCACTATCTAGCATATTTATTTCAATTTCAATTGATTTATACATGCATTCATCGATAGTTGTGGTTTGTTATTGCCTTAATTCATAATTGAATTCCCCTTGGAAAGCATTTTTATAGAAACAAATTGATTGGATGTCACTAGGTCTAAGGTTAACAGGTATTTTGTTCCTAGTTTTGGAAAACCTTCTATTAAAATCATTGACAACTTCATTTTCATTTTTCTTCATTGTGGCCAACTTGGTCAACAGGGATTGTTCATTTTTCCTCTCTCCAAATTTCTTTAAAAACATAGTTTCCATTTTAACAAAATTTGGAATGTCATTGGCTGGGAGAGAATTGAACCACTCTCTAGCATCCTTTTCTAAGGTTTGCAAGATTAGCCGTAGGATTACATCTTCATGTTCTACCTCTAAATTATCCAAAGCATATAAGAAACTTTTAATATGGTCTTCTCCAGTAACTGTATTATTTCCTTGGAATTTAGAAAGATATTTATGAGTTTTTGGTAAGACATTCAAATTTGTAGGTAAATTAAATGGCCTATACCTATTGGCTCTCCACTGTTGAATATTATTTTTATTTGGCTAAGCCATTGTGACTGTAGGTGTGGTGGGATTTGGTTTCACAAAAACACTGCCTATAGGAATATGGGATTAGGTAATCTTAATATAATCAGCTGAATTATCTACTACAATATTACTATTAGTTGGGAAATGTGAATAATCAAATGTATCATCAACATCAAAATTTAACACACTAGTATCAACTATTTTTGTAGCAATAATATTTTGATCTCTATTTTTCTTTACGTACTTTCTAATTGTAGGACAAGATTTACTTTCATGCACAATATTCTTAAGAAGTGGAATTCTCTAATTATAGGTAAGTACCTCAGGGTTCTTGAATTTTGGGAATAACTCCGTACTACTTCTCATGGTGTGCACCAGCACCTTCTATTCTTTCTTCCTTGTATTTTTATTTTTGGGTTCATCCAGACAGAGTCTCCAGCACAAGTAGTGCAAAAAAACAAAATGCACTATCAAGATTACTTGATTTTTAACTCTCAGCCTCACAGGAGATGGTTCTTTAGGGAAAATCAATAAAATCAAGAAATTCCAAGAACACTTTGAAATATAACTAAAAAACACAGGTAAGAGAAAATAAAGAACATAAAAGACATTAAAAAAAATAAAATGAAAGTTTTTCATTCTTATTGGCTGCTGATTTTATAAAAAAACATGTAGTCATTGAAAACTAGTTTAAAATTTATAAATTCATCCCGAACAATAGTGCCAAAAACTATTGGAATTAGTTTGACGGGTTAAAGCACAAAAATTATCATTGGGAAACAAACTTAAAAATATATGTAATTAACATATAAGTTTGGTCTCCGACAACGGTGCCAAAAAACTATTGGAACAATTTCTTGCATCTATAGGGTTGAGTTGTCATGCTATAAGAAATCATTTGAAACCAACGAGCTATTATAGACTCTGGTCAACCTACCTCTTTATTCTGATAAAAAATATATTGCTAAAGAAAATAACCATAATGGGTAAGGAAACCCATTGATAAACTTTATATTTTTACAAGTTTAAGCACTCCATATTTTAGTTATATGCTACTTATATATAAAATGACCAAGCAAAGACAACAAAAATTATTATACCTTATGTAGACCAGTGCCTAGATTCATTGGGTTGTTATAGCAATTTTAACAACGCTTTAAAAATTGAATAGAAATAATGAGGAAAAGAGAAATTGGTGCTATTAGACTAAGTGGATATACGAAAATTTAATTTTATCTTGTTCCCCGTGTAGTACGCGATCACATTCAATGGATATACAAAGATCTAATTTTATTCTTTTTTACAAGGCTCGTTACCTGAATAGTCTGTATCATCCTTGTTCTGGTACAGTCCATGTGATTATATTTGATAGTTTGTTTATTTTATCCCTTGGCTACTGCCTAAATTAGCCATTTCTTCTGGTCTTTTACCTGTACTTTAATTTTCCTTATAGTTTTTATTGTTTGTTGTAGATCGCTCTGTTCAGTGGTTGTTCGTGTGGATGATCCACCACCTTAGTTTCGCTCAGGTGTTAGCTTAAATATGTATCATTATGAGGTGACCCCTTTTCTCTAGTTATCATTTGTCAAATTCGTTCATGGAGGCATACACCTATAAAAAATTTGCTAATCTACACGTTTAGTTAGTTGACAATATAATGGGATTACCTTAACTCAAGTTCTATTATTACAATTATTTAGAGGCTAACCAAAGTTTAAGGAGCATTAGTCATAACACTTATATTTGTGAGTATTTCATGCTAAAATTACCATTATACCTTGCTAGTTTCATGTTATGGACCTGCATAATCGTTAGCCATTTGACATAATATATACACAATAAAGTTTGCCACATATACTAAGTGAAAAATTAAGATTCATAGTAAATTGATCACTCATACTTAGCTTTATATAAAATTTTGACTTGATTTTACCCATGTGTTAGTCATATAAACCCTTGTTTTATTAATTTTCGCATGGTTATTATAGATTTTCAATGTCCTTTAAAACTTAACCCTTTAAACCATGCTCATATCTCTAAGAATCCATCGTTTGATCAAAAATCCTATTATGCATGCTCATCTGATCTTGCAAGTATGCTCCAAGGTTAACCAAGTAAAAATGGGGGTTATTAGAAACGTATTAGACCCTCAGTTAATCTTGATTAGGGGTTGGATTTTGACTTTACCACGAACAAGCATATACCTTAACCTTAAGATATCTTGATTATGAGCAACCATAATATCTGGGTAGGGTCCATCGCCGTTGTCAGATCAGTTAGATATGTGTGCTTCTTATGGCACTTTATTTTCCTTTTGATAGTCTCAATCATGCATAGTCGTTCGATCTTAGGTGGAGATGAGCGTGACCATTTGAATTGTCATGAATGTAACTTTGATCAATGACTTCCTTATTATTTTATCATCTTTGGTAAAGCACCATCATTAGATCTGGTAGGCTCAAGCACAGTCGTTGATATTCCTTTGATCATAATTCCATCGATGATTACTTTTCCATTATTTGACTTATTTTATATGAAGCGCCATTGTTAGATCTTTATTTGGAATGAGTGTGACCATTGGATTAGCCCGCGGTGTGCGCTTATGTTCTTTATGTGATATTGATTAAATCACAGTCGTTAGATCTAGATTGGGGTAAACGTTATTGTTAATTTCCTTTAGATTATAATAACTCTAAGAGAGTGCTACCTTTATAATAGATGGGAGCCAACGTTGTCGTTAGATCATCCCATAATGTGCACTTTATGTTCTTTTAGATCAAAGTGATTGAAGTGCGATCGTTAGATTTTAGCAAAAATTAGCGCTATCGTTGATATTATTTAATCTCTTTATGGTTACATGAAATCATAGCCATTGGATCCAAGTAGTCTTGAGCACAACCATCAATTTTCTTTTGACGAGCGCTTTGACTTGTCAACTATTGCTTACCTCGAGGAAGAGCGCTACCATTGGATTACCCTTGTAGTGCACACGGTTGTTGATTATCTTTAGCTCAGCCTATGTCCAAGCCTTGGATTATCATGAACGATGCACGATTGTTGGATCAACTTATTTTTTAATGTAGCCATCGATCACTTTAGATGTCATATTGGTAAGGAATCTAATCGAGAGCCAGTATCACAGAGAAAAAGAAAACAGTTTTATTTTATTTTCATGCAGCCGAATATTACAGTCACATCACCATATTCACAGAGAAAAAGAGAACAGTTTTATTTTATTCACATGCAACCGAATATTACAGTCATAGCTGATTATCCATAAGTCGCAAAGGAATTGCGACTTTTTTGAGCTTCTCCAATCTGGAAATACCACGAGATTATCTTATCGTTTTAGCAATTTTTTTTCCATCCTTTGTGCATGCCTTTGTTTCCCTTTTTAAAGGTTCTTAGGTGGCGCTCCATTTCCAGCTGGCGGCCCTTCGTTTCCTCTCCCAGAACCTTTCGTTTCGCCTCCCCGTGTCGCTTCATCGTCCAGGTATTCGACACGTGTCACTTTTCGCCTCTTCGTCTTTGGCTCGTCTTTCGGCACGAAAATACGCCCTATCGCGATATCGTGACGTATTTCCATCGCGTCCCCCTTTCTTCTGCTTTGGTCGCGATATCGCGACATGTCACGATATCGCGACGTCCTTCTACCGTGCCTTCGTTCTTAAGCTGTGGTCGTGATTTCGTGACCTCCGTACTGTCGTAGCCCCTGCTTTCTTTTTGGTCATGATTTCACGACATGTCACAATTTCACGACCCTCCGCACTGTCGTAGCCTCTGCTTTCATTGCGGTCATGATTTCGTGACCCTCCGCACTGTCGTAGCCTCTTCTTTCATTACGGTCGCAATTTTGCAACATGTCACGATTTCATGACCCTCCGTCCGCCTTAGCCTCTGCCTCTGGTTTTGGTCATGATTTCATGACATGTCACGATTTCGTGACCCTCCGTCCGTCGTAGCCTCTGCCTTGGTTTTGGCCACGATTTCGTGACCCTTCATCCGTCGTAGACCTGCTTCTTGATTTGGTCACGATTTCATGACCCTTCGTCCGTCGTAGACCTGCTTCTTGATTTGGTCATGATTTCGTGACCCTCCGTCGGCCGTAGCTTCTTTCCCTATTTTTTTTTCTTTGCAAAAACACTTAGACAAATTTGGTTGGTGCAGGATTGCTCTGCTGCCCTCGGATGCTCCTGCATCAGACACCAGGGGTAGATTGAGAAGTGATCCTCACTTCTGAACTGTTGGAGGGAGACCCAGGCGGTCAACCTCCGTTTTAGACAACCAAGTTGCATCTTCTACCGGTCTGCCCTTCCACTTGACCAAATATTCAAAATACTGTCTGTTTCTGGTACTTCTACCTTCTCTTGTGTCCAATATTTCCTCTATCTCATCTGTGGTTGGAGTAGATGCTGGAATACTCCACAACTCTGCACATGGTGCCTCACTACTATCCCCTTCATGGTATTTCACTAAATCTGATATGTTAAAAATAGGTGAAATGTCAAGCCCACTTGGCAATTCCACTTTATATGCATTGCCTGACTCCCGTTTTTCCAAGTATTCTGCATGGCCCAAATTTCTTCATCTTCAATTTGTTATAAGTTTTGGCTGGAAACCTTTCTTTTCTGAGATGGACCATGACCTCATCTCCCACTTCGAACTCTTTGAACCGCCTCTTTTGGTCTGCTCTTGTCTTGTACTGAGTATTCATTTTTGTAATTTGTTTCTTTACTTCTTCATGCAGGCTTTTCATCTGTTTCGCAAATTCCTCAGCCTCGACACTGCACTTTTCTCCTTTATCTAATTTCCTCAGCTCAGAAACATTTCTTGGGCTGTTTCCATATATGACTTGGAATGGAGATTTGTTTGTACTCTTGTTGACAGAATTGTTGTATGCAAATTCCGCCTGCGGCAAAACCAAATCCCATCCCTTGGGTTTATCTGCTATCAAGCATCTTAACAAATTACCCAGACTTCTATTTACCACCTCTGTCTGTCCATCAGTCTATGGGTGGTATGCAGAACTGAACTTCAGATCCGTCTTCAACTTCTTCCACAATGTTCTCCAAAAATACCCAACAAACTTTGTATCTCTGTCAGAAACTATGCTTTTTGGTAGACCGTGAAGTCGTACCACTTCCTTGAAAAATAACCCTGCAATGTGAACCGCGTCACTTGTTTTTTGGTAGGGAATAAAATGTGCCATCTTGGAGAATCTATCAACCACCACAAATACGGAGTCATTTCCCCTCTATGTTCTCGGCAACCCAAGAATGAAATCCATGCTGATGTCCTCCCATGGCCTCTCAGGTACAGGTAACGGCTGATATAATCCTGTGTTCTGCCTCACTCCTTTTGCCATTTGGCAGATTCTGCAACTTTGCACAAACTTGTTCACATCCTACTGTAGTTGCGGCCAGTAATAGTTCTCACTCACCAGGGCAATGGTCTTATCCCGACCAAAATGTCCAGCCAGTCCTCCGTTGTGTTTCTCTTTGACTAAGTTTTCCCGCATGGAACTCCTTGGAATGCATAATTTACTTCCTCTGAACAACATTCCATCTTGGATTAGAAAATCCAACCATTTTGTCCTGTCCACAGTAACAGGTGCCGAGCAAGCCGTCCAGGCTTTTGCAAAATCAGGATCTTCAGGGTACAGGCCCTTCAGTTCTTCGAATCCTACCACTTCCACTGTCATTTCCATCAGCAAATTCTGCCTTCTACTTAAGGCATCTGCAACTCTGTTTGATTTTCCGCTTCTGTGCTTTAACACAAAGGTATAGCTTTGGAGAAACTCAACCCACTTCAAGTGCCTCTGGTTCAGTTTTCCTTGGCTGTTTATATACTGTAAGGCCTGATGATCAGTATATAACACAAACTCTTTTGGCAGCAAATAATGTCTCCACTTCTTCAGGGACTGAACTATGGCATAGAATTCTTGATCATACACTGAATACTTTTTCCTGGCATCATTGAGTTTCTCACTGAAGTAAGCAACAAGCTTACCTTCTTGACTCAACATAGCTCCAATGGCACTACCACTGGCATCACAGTCTACCTGAAATACCTTATTAAAATCTGGAAGTGCTAAAATAGGTTGCTCAGTGACCTTCTTCTTCAACATATCAAAGCTTTTGTCAGCTCCCAAGGTCCACTTAAAGTCTTTCCTATCCCCTCTCATTGTTTCTCTAAGGGGTGCACAAATACTGCTGAAATTTCTGATGAATTTCCTGTAAAAACTGGCTAAACCATGAAATGATCTCACTTCAAAAGTGCTTCTTGGAGTAGGCCATTCAATGATAGCCCTCACCTTTTTTGGGTCCATTTTCAGACCTTCAACTGAGATGACAAATCCTAGGTATACCAACTCCTTCTTCACAAAATTGCACTTCTTCAAGTTGATCAACAACTGTTCTTCCCTCGGCTTCTCAAAAACCCTCCTGATATGCATCAAGTGCTCTTCCAGGGTTCTGCTGAATATCAAAATGTCATCCAAATAGACAATAACAAACTTGCCTAAGAACTCCTTCAGCACTTCATTCATCAACCGCATGAATGTGCTTGGTGCATTGGTTAGCCCAAATGGCATGACCAACCACTCATACAAACCTTCTCTGGTTTTGAAAGCAGTTTTCCACTCATCTCCTTCTCTCGATCCGAATCGATGGTAGCCACTCTTCAGGTCAATCTTGGTGAAGTACTTGGCTCCACTCAAACAGTCCATAATATCATCCATCCTGGGTAATGGAAATCTGTATTTTATGGTGATCTTGTTTATAGCTCGGGAGTCCGTACACATCCTCCACTCCCCATCCTTCTTTGGTGCTAGTACTGCAGGTACCGCACATGGACTCAAGCTTTCTCGAATCAGTCCCTTTTTCAACAACTCATGGACTTGCCTGCTCAGCTCCTCACTTTCCACAGGAGTCATTCTGTGGGCTGCCTTGTTGGGTAAACTAGATCCAGGTACCAAATCAATATGGTGACTGATCTTCCTCATTGGTGGTAAACCCTCAGGCACATTATCTGATATGATGTCTGGAAATTCTTCTAACAGGTGTTCGGCCTCTACTGGAACATCTGTGTATTGTTCTTTCTTAACAGTAGGGATTAATGCATAACACATTGAATCCCTCTTCAGACCATCCAAAAACTGTCTTCCTTCCACCAAGCAGATTTTGGCACTACTACACACTTTCTCATCCACTTCCTTCAAGTGGCTTCAATTTGTGACGTACTCCATCCTTCGTTAGAGAGTACGTATTTGCATGCCCATCGTGCACTCGCACGTCTATCAAATTGCCATGGTCTTCCCAACAACAAATGGCAAGCATCCATCGGCAATACATCACATAGGACCTCATCTTGATAATTCCCAATGTGAAATTTGACCAAGCACCGTTCACTGACAAGTGCTCTGTGGTCTTTCTGCAACCATGCAATCCGATATGGATGCGGGTGCTTCCTCTTCCCCAAATTCAACTTATTAACCATCTCTTCTGAAACTAGGTTGTCTGTGCTACCATTATCAATGATAACATTATAGACCTTCCCTGCACATTTGCACCTCGTGCAAAACAGGCTCTTCCTCTGTTCTGGTTCTTTTTCCTCATTCAACAGTGTTCTTCTCATCATCAACACTTCTCCTCCTTCTACCTCTTCAGAGTGTTCTGACTTTGCACCTTCATCTGCCACAGCAGCTCTGGCATGACCCTCAGGTCTCTTGTCCGTCCTTTCTTGGTGTTGAGGACATTCGTATGACCGGTGTCCTTCTTCTCCACACTGGAAACAGGTTCCATGGAATACCCCTCTTCCATACCCACGTCCAGGTCTACCTCTTCCTCTCTGGTAGTCATTGTTCTGATCACGCGGGCGGTAGGTATTCTCCTTTTTCTGTTCCTGGGGTTTGCTTGTTTCCCCAGTCTTCTTCTGGTCTCGGTAATTTCCTCCATCGGTTCTTCCACCGGTTCTTCCACCACGATCCCTTCCTCTCTGGTTGCCTTCGAATCTTCTGTTTAGTTTCTCTTCTACCTTCAAGGCCAACTGGTATGCATCTTCTATGGTGGCTATTCTGATCAAGCTGAGCTCTTCCTGAATGTTCATTCTCAACCCGTTGATGTATCTGGCTACTTTCTCCTTATTAGCCCCTCAATGGCCAGTTCTGATGGAGATCTTGTAGAATTCTTCTGTGTATTCTTGGACAGACTTGCCTGCTTGCCTCAGACTCTGCATTCTACTCAACAAGTCCAACTCGTAATCTACGAGGAATAAATTGTCTCTTCAGCTTCTCCACCATTCGGTCCCATCTGGTTATTTTCTCCTTTCCATTTTTATTTCTTTCGAGTTGTATTCCTTTCCACCATAAACTAGCATGGCCTTTTAATTTTGTTTTTGCAAATTTTATCCGGTCTGGATCCGCCACCTCCTCATACTCAAAGTATTCCTCCATATCGTTGATCCAGTCAATCAACTCTTCTGGGTTGAGGTGCCCAGAATATGTAGAGACATCAAACTTTGGTCTCTTCCCGGCCTGAGATAGAGCTTTCAACAGTCTAGCTTCAGAAGGATCCAATGCATCTTCATCATCTGATGGACCCTTAGTTTCCCAGGCTTCATCGTCACTCTGTTCTTCTCCCTTAGGTTCGGTCCTTTTTCGCAATTCTTCCTGCAGGGCTTGCACTTGTCTCTGCAACGCTCTAAAATCTTCATCCTGCGCCACATTTCTCCCGTGACCATGATTTCTTTTTGGAGGCATCCTGCTCACGATTTCTCTGTTACACTACTCAGGCACTCCCGTTCTCTCTTCTCAGAATCCTTCCATAGATCCTGGTGCAAACTGCCTCACGTTCGACGTTCTGTTTGCACACTCAGAATCACTCGCTCTGATACCACTTGATCGAGAGCCAATATCACAGAGAAAAAGAAAATAGTTTTATTTTATTTTCATGCAGCCGAATATTACAGTCACATCACCATATTCACAGAGAAAAAGAGAACAGTTTTATTTTATTCACATGCAGCCGAATATTACAGTCACAGCCAAGATGATTATCCATAAGTCGCAAAGGAATTGCGACTTTTTCGAGCTTCTCCAATCTGGAAATACCACGAGATTATCTTATCGTTTTAGCAATTTTTTTTCCATCCTTTGTGCATGCCTTTGTTTCCCTTTTTAAAGGTTCTTAGGTGGCGCTCCATTTCCAGCTGGCGGCCCTTCGTTTCCTCTTCCAGAACCTTTCGTTTCGCCTCCCCGTGTCGCTTCATCATCCAGGTATTCGACACGTGTCACTTTCTGCCTCTTCGTCTTTGGCTCATCTTTCGGCGTGAAAATACGACCTGTCGCGATATCGCGACGTATTTCCATCGCGTCCCCCTTTCTTCTGCTTTGGTCGCGATATCGCGACATGTCGCGATATCGCGACGTCTTTCTACCGTGCCTTCGTTCTTAAGCTGTGGTCATGATTTCGTGACCTCCGTACTACCGTAGCCCCTGCTTTCTTTTTGGTCACGATTTCGTGACCCTCCGCACTGCCGTAGCCTCTGCTTTCATTGCGGTCGCGATTTCGTGACCCTCCACACTGTCGTAGCCTCTGCTTTCATTGCGGTCACGATTTCGTGACCCTCCGTCCGCCTTAGCCTCTGCCTCTGGTTTTGGTCATGATTTCACATGTCACGATTTCGTGACCCTCCATCCGCCGTAGCCTCTGCCTTGGTTTTGGCCATGATTTCGTGACCCTTCGTCCACCGTAGACCTGCTTCTTGATTTGGTCACGAAATCGTGACATGTCACGAAATCGTGATATGTCATGATTTCGTGACATGTCACGAAATCGCGACATGTCACGATTTAGCGACATGTCATGAAATCATGACATGTCACGATTTTGTGACCCTTCGTCCGTTGTAGACCTGCTTCTTGATTTGGTCACGATTTTGCGACATGTCGCTAAATCACGACATGTCACAATTTCGTGACCCTTCGTCGGTTGTAGCTTCTTTCCCTATTTTTTTCTTTTCTTTGCAAAAACACTTAGACAAATTTGGTTTGTGTAGGATTGCTCTGCTACCCTCGGATGCTCCTGCATCATAATCATTGCTACCGTTAGATCGAGTCATGATGAAGCACGACCGTTGATTTTCCATAACCTACAAAACTAAACACAATATTAGGTGCACATGCTCTTTAGTCTTTATTAATACATGATTAATGAAAGGGGAATTATTAGGGATGTATTACGATCCTTTTTAATTTTGATTAATTATTTAATTAATCTTACGACACTTAACCCACTCAATGTTAACACTTTGATACTCCGAGTAAGCGCAATCGTCCGATCCTTTCGTAGTGGAGCGCTATCGTCCAAATATTTGGATTTGTATGATGTTTAATCCAAGAGGGTGAATGAACCTTAATTAAATTTCCATCAAGAATTAGGCTTGGATATTTTTTAAGTGTTGATGAAATTAAAGTGTGCGCATCTGTCAAATTGGTTGTGGATCAAGCGTTGCTGATAGATCCTTTAAAGTTTCTTGATATTTAACCAAATGGGGCACATACCCTCAATATGATTTTATTAAATTTAAATACTTTAGACATTAGGTTATAATATTTTTGGCCATTGGTTTCTTACTTAACCTTCGGGTTGCTTTGCGAAAGCACGTCCGTTATATCAGAATGGATCGAACGCTTCCCTTGGATTTACTCAATCTGCTCGATTTTTAACCGAATGGGGCACATACCCTCATTTGATCATGATTATACCCTCATTTGATCATGATTAGAATTTAAAACTTATGCTAAATTCAATTTAAGGCCCAAACATTTTTAAATAATTCATTGTAATTTTTAAAGCTTAGGCTGATTTACTCAGGTCCAAATATTTTAACCAATTCATTATACACCCAAGGATTTAAAGATTGACTTTAATGGATATTTTAATGATCAGATTTCAAATATCTTTTAAAATTTTGATGCTTTTAATGGTTGAGGGCTATGCGATGAACATTTGATTTTTTTTGTGTAGGATAAATGGTTACAATGACAGTCTTGTTAACAACTAAAGTTTTGACTTTTGGTTTGACTAAGATGTCATTTTTAAAACGGTTCAAAAGATCAAAACATTGAAAATAAATTTTCTCAGAGGAGAATGCAATAGATACCAACAAAATTTGCTAAATCTATTTAAGCCAAAAATTTAAAATTGGGGGTCTCTTATGTTGAGTCAAATTTGGCTCCAACAAACCCGTTGAAAAAATGAAGAAGCAGCAGCACCAGGACAATTCAAAAATCCATATTGCATATTTGGTCACAAAATGACAGGTTCGCATGTCCCTGTGCGAACCTCCTATTTCACACCAGGTTCACACACCCCGTACGAACCTCTGCTACAACAAACAATGATCACCAAGAAGGTAAACATGGCATAGTTTAGAGTTTTTATACTGTTTCTATTAGTTTTTATCATGTTTTGAGCCCATTTAGAGAGTATTTTGTCTGTATAAACACGAGGTTTAACTGAGGCAAGCTTCCAAATGTTCTAACCACATTTTTTAGGTCAACATTTATACATACAACATCAATCTAGTAGTGGCCCATGCATAAGAAGCCCATCAGCACCGAGGAACACCAAGAAGATAGATCCTGCTACCTTTGTACACATCTAAAAGGGCTTCCTTAGGGAAGACCCCATTTTAGCCTTCATGGCAATAATTGTAAAATGATATCACTCTGTAACCTCCTTTTATCATTTCAATAACAAAAGTAGCAAGATTCTACAATTTTTGAATGAAGGATTGTAGTGTCATTTTGGATGGTTTCACTTTGTAAGCTTGTTTGATAGGTTGTAAAGGTAAGTTCTTAACACTGGTGAGAAGGCTACAAATAATTGTAAACTATACTTATTTATATGATTTTATTTTAAATATTTCCAATAGGTATGTCATCTAAATTGATAAAATTTAGAGAGACTTTCTTTATAAAGGATGAAAGGAAAAATTTAGGTTTCCTCTTTGCAAGTGGGATACGGTTTGCAAAGGAAAGAAAAGTAGGCTTACAGAATTTAATACTTATGAGTATTTATTTAGGGGTAAAGCTTGGGTGCATATTATTTAAATATTTAAGGAGAGAATTAGAAAAAATATTACTTAAAAAATACATAGGTTCTCTTGATACAATGAAATTATTTAAGAAAACAACACTATCTAAAGGATTGTCAACATGGAACTTCATATTAATTTGTTTATAATTAATAAAAAACATATTATATGGTCATTCAAGGAGGGTAATTATACAAATTTTTTGTCTAATCCTTGGTTGAATCCTTATCCTATTATATTTGACTCAAAATCACAACCATTGACTTGGATATGCCTAGCTTGTAAAGGTCCAAATGTCAAAGTCTTTATTAATATGAGCAACAACTCTAGATCATGAATTTAAATTAGTAACTTGGTTGAAGGAGAGAAACTCCAAAAAATTGCAGACAAACTTCAAAATATGCTTCAAGAGTTTTATTTTTTTATTTTTACGCAAAAGGATGTGTCGGTTTGTAATCTTTCAAAATATGGTGGATACCCGATCAAGTTGGGATATGAGAATTTAGAGAAATAATTTTTCTTCTCTCAAAGATTTTCCTAAGAAGAATTTCATTAGAGGCTCTCTCTAAAGCCTCAATAATTCTTTGGTTAGCAATTCAAAGTAATATTATTATAGGAGAGATTCTACAAAGACAAGGATACCATGGACCTTTAAGATGTGCCTTGTGTGAGAAGGATTTAGAAACATCTAACCATTTACGTCTTAAATATCCCTTTGCTCACACCAATTGAGGTATTTTATAAATATGAAAATATATTACTATAGGAATGACCAAGGGAGGTCTTGAAGGTTAACCAAAACCCATAGGGATTACATAATAAAATATTGTAAAACAATAAACACATTGTACAATGAAATACCCTTAAGCCTATCCAATACATCACACAATGTCATCTCTTAGCCATGAATTAAATTACAATTTAAACATATCCCATAATATGGAATGAGGTACCAAGGAGAGAAGAATTTATTATCAATAATATCTTCCCCCATAAAAGATGCTCTAGGGGACCTCTACTATTGAGATAGATCCTTTTAAATCTCCTTCATCATCTAGAAGACATTCACGTAACTCCAATAACTCAACTTCAATTATTTTTAGATTCAAATAGTAATTATTTTTTGGGTGTCCCTCCCTCTTATAGTATCTACAAGGGATATTTGTTTTCTTTGAATATTTAGCCTAGTCCTTTGGAACCTAGGGATTAGCCTCTTTAGATTTGACTTCCTTTGCATGAGCCTATTTTTATGGATTTCCACCACAATTCTACATGGCAACTTAAAAGTAAACTAGAAGAGAAAAAAACTAGTCAAGAATAATAGTCTTATAATATTTCAAGAATATAGGAGTCATATGAACTAATAGGTTCAACATATGAAAGAAGGGGGAGATATTTGCAAGGAAAATATTAATGCATTTTACATCGTCTTTCTTTTTTCCTTTATAAGATGTAATATTTGCTCTGAAATCCTTGAATCTAGTAATATAGTCCTCAATATTATCAAACTCAACTAGCTTAATAGAAGAAATCCTCGATTCCAAGCAACTTACTTCAGTAGTATTAACCTTTCCAAAATATCATGTAGTTTTGACCATACCTTAATAGGGTCACTATCCACTTTGGTGTGGAAAATCAACTTTGCTTTAGTTAGAAATAAAAATAGACCTAGAGCCTCTTCTACTTTTTAATGATGAGTTTCATCACCAAGAATAATTGCTTTATCCTCCTAAAAGATGCACCATAGGTTCTTACTTTATAGCAGGCCAATAATTTGAGTTGACTAAATAGTGAAGTTTTTCCATTAAGTCAAGTAACTAAGGCTTTGTGGTCCATCTTATACAACCTAACCTTGAACACTATTTCAAGTCTATGAACTAATACCCCTAATTCATAGAGCTCAAAAAAATCATGTGATTTTTAAAAAATAGGCTCATAATACTTTTGTATACAAAATATATGGCCTCTAAACATTTTTCCCTAATGGACCCCAAACAATAAAATAAAATCTCCAAACCTTAATAAAAGAGTAGCCAATTTCCTACTACCACTTGGTGATCCATAATTCACTGATGCTATCCATTGATTTTTTTCCATTATAGCTTCTTTGAATCATTGTGATTGTGAAACTTGACCACTTTTGATTGTAGGATGGGATATATATTTATATATATACTAGGATATTTTTCAGTGGCAATGAACAATGTTATGTCAGCCACCTAGTTGGCCATAACTACCACCTCAACAACACCATATTCACTTCCATTGATTAGTGTAAAAATGAGACTTGATCTTGGGTCAACTAGGAGTAAATATTCTTGTACTAATTGAGATGCCACATTCATTTTTAAAACCAAGAATCATAATGCATAACTTTATCCTCTCAAGCCAAAGCATAAGGGAAGGCATCAATGAAAATACTCAAACACATGAAAGCATATCATTCACTTGCACCTTCAAATGTGGATGCTAGGAAACATAGGTGTAGGGTTTGAACCCTACATATCCTCCTACTTTGATGCAAATAGGTGAAGGGTATCCACTGAAGGACAACCTCCACAAGAACCACAAATTACCCATATATTGGCACTTTCCTAACAACACACACTAGATGATGCTTACTTGAAAACATGTGCTAGATGACACTATCTTTATGGTATGTGCTATACAGTATGTATTTATCTTACAACATGCACTAGATGGAACTTCCCTAAAGGTATACACGAGATGACATGCACTACCCTAACAACATACACTTATTTGATGACATGTACTATATGACAAATATTTTTTTGATGATAGCTTCCCCTTGATGATAATATATCTCCAAACAACAACTTCCCTTTGATGGCAAGATATTTTCTAGACAACAACTTCCCTTTGATGATAATTTGTTAAGTTGAAAGGATGATGAGGATTAATTACTTAGATGAAAAATTTTCTTAGTTGGTAGGATGACAAGGTGTAATTAATTTTATAGTAGATTATTCACCAAGGGTGGCATGCCATGACCTATCACTTCACCAGACAACAACTCCAATAACAATGGTCTAAAACAAAAATCAATTAAAACATATTTCCAATTTGAGCAACATAAAAACACAACACAAATATTTTATTTGATTTTTTTTTTAAATTTATTATTACAATTCATAATTACATCACCCAACAAAAATATAATCTAGTTCAAAGTAACTTAATTTCTTATCATAGCCAATTTCTTTCCCCTTTCCTTGATCTCCTTTCTATTCCTTTTCTTATCTCCTTCCTCCTATCTTTTGTTCTCTTTCACTTCTCCTCTACCTGTTTCACCTCTCGAACACCCTTTTTAAAGGCTTTAGAAACTATTACTTTCAAACTACCATCAGATGCTTATATAACAACCATTGGATGGTCGGCCTTATAGTTTCTCACATGGATTCTCTTTCAACATACTCATAGAGTAATAGAAATGTTTCATGAACATTGCTAGAAATATTTAATGGATAATTCATATTTAGAGATATCAAAACTATTCATCCATGTTGCTTCATCAAATCCCTCATTCTTTCATCAAATACTCATAACATGTCTTACCTCTTGTCCTTCTCACCACTCTGGAATCTATGATTACTTCAATTTTATCTCATTCCTTCTCTAGCAACTGTGCTATCCATTTTTTGCTAAAATATCAACTATAAGATATGCATCATCATCCCTAGGTTGATCATAGTACAAGTACACATCAACTACATTAAATATTGAAGAAATGTCTATGCCCTTCGAAATCTCAATTTCATATGCATTGGTTGTAAACTTCTTCTAGACATTACAAGGTCCAATCTTCTTCCAATTTAATTTATTATAAGTACCTTTTAGAAATATCTCCTTCTACAAATGTGCTAAAACTAAATATCCACCTTAAAAATCCTAAATTTCATTTGAGATAAACATGTTGTTTGTATTTCATGGCACTCTTATCTAATTTATTTTTCACCTCTTGATTTAAATCATGAATATAGTCAGTAAAGTTTTCTACTACAACACCTAGTCTTTATAAATCATCTATCTTTCACAAATCATCTATTCCTCTTGGGTGTATGACATATATAATTTGAAATGGGTATAACCTTATCCTCTCAAGACAAATAAAAATAAGGCATCAACAACAAGACTCAAATATATGATGTCCCATTCCCATCACACTTGCACTATCCTAGATTGTAGTAAGGTGCGATGAGGCTGAAATGTTAGCACCTTTGTAAAGCATGTCCTTCACTTGACCTTGAAAGGTTAATTATAGGCAATATACGTGTAGGGTTTGAACCCTACACCTCCTCCTACTCTAAGGTAGATAGGAAATGAGTATCCATCAAAGGAGAACCTCCACAAGCAACACAAATTATCAACATGTTGACACTTTTGTGATAGCACACACTAGATGATTCTTCCCTAACAACATGTGCTATATGAAACTCTCCTAATGGCATACAATAGATAATATACATTTCCCTAATGACATGCACTAGATGGTACTTCCCTAAAGATACACACAAGATGACATGCACTACCCTAACAACACACACTTCTCTAACAATATGTACTAGATGAACAATATCTTTCTAATGATAACTTCCCCTTGATGACAATATACCTTCAAATGGTAGCTTCCTTTTTATGGTAAGGTATTTTCTAGATGATAAATATCCTTGTATGATAGTTTGTTAAGTTGGCAGGATGACGAGGATTAATGACTTAGATGATAATTTTCCTTAGTTGGTAGGATGACAAGGGGTAATTTATTTTATGATAGTTTATTCACCAAGGATGCTATGCCATGACTTGTCAGTTCACCTGATGACAACTCCAATAAAAATGGTTTAAAAAATAAATAAATTAAAACATATTACCAATTTGAAAAAAATTAAAACATAGCACAAAGATCTTAAAAAATATATAGAAAATATTCTTTAATTTATTAATGCAATTCATAATTACATCACCCAACAAAAATGTATTTTGGTGCAAAGAAAATTTCTTATCATAGCCAATTTCTTTTCTCTTTTCTTGCTCTCCTTTCTCTTCCCTTTCATATCTCCTTCTTCCTATATTCTACTATTTTTCACTTCTCCTCTACATATTTTGCCTCTTGAACCCCCTTTTTAAAGGCTCAAGAAACTATTACTTTCAAACTAGCATGAGATGGTTATATAACAACCATTGGATAATTGGCCTTTTAGTTTCTCACATGAATGTTCCTGCATCACATCACCAGGTAACAAAATTATTTCATGAATATTGCTGGAAATATTTAATGAATACTTTGTATTTAATGATCTGAGAATCATTCTTCCATGTTGCTTCAACAACTCCCTTGTTATTCCACTTTAATAAATACTCATAATAGATCTTGTTTCTTGTCCTTATCATCACTTTAGAATCTATGATTGCTTCAATTTTATCCTATTCCTTCTCTTGCACTTGCATTATCCATTTTTCTATTGAAATATCAATTGTAAGGTCTTCATCATCATCGCTAGGTTGATCATAGTATGGGTACAATTCAGCTACATTAAATATTGAAGAAGTGTATATGCCCTCTGGAAGTTCAATTTCATGTGCATTTGGTTGCAAACTTATTCAAGACATTACAACGTCAAACCTTCTTCCAGTTTAATTTATTATAAGTACCTTTTGGAAATTGCTCCTTCCACAAATGTGCTAAAACCAAATCTCCAACTTGAAACTCCTACATTCTTCATTTGAGATCAAAATGTTGTTTGTATTTCATGGCACTCTTCTCTAATTCATTTTTCACCTCTTGATGTAAATCATGAATGTAGTTGGTAAAATTATTTTCTACAATATTTGATCTCTATAAATCAACTATATTTTGCAACTCATCTACTCCTCTTGGGTGTATCCCATAGCTTTGACTTCTTACCAACTAAGCATCTCAACAAACTTTCAAGGCTCTTATTAACAACTTCAATTTGTCCATCCATTTATGGATTATATGCCAAGTTGAATCCTAGGTTAGTACCCAATTTATTCCACAAAGTTTGCCAAAAACAACCCATAAATCTAGTGTCTATTTCTAAAACAATACCCTTTGGTAACCCTTGTAATATTACCACCTCATTGAAGAATAATATGACAATGTGAGTGGCAATATCATTTTTTTTCCTACAAGGTATAAAATATGCCATCTTCAAGAACATATCAACAACAACAAAAATGGAATCATTAGCCTATTATGTCCTTAGTAATCCAATACTAAAATTTATGCTTACATCATCCCATGGTCTTTTTGGTACTGGTAATGGTTGATACAACTCGATGTTTTGACTTCTTCCCTTTTCATGATGACATATTTGATAGCCTTGCATAAAATTTTCTTATATTTGCATTCATTTCTAGCTGATATTAACTTGCATAAAGATATCCCATTATTTTATCTAATCCAAAGTGTTTAGCTAGGCTTCCACTATGTTTTTCTCTTATCAAATTCTCCCTCATTGAACTCTATGGTATACACAATTGTTGTCCCTTGAATAATAATCCCTCTTGGATGAAATAATATAGACATGGTCTTAGATATCCTACAGTAGGGCCATTTCAATTTTCCCAAGCTTTCATGAAGTCCAAATATTTAGCATAAAGCACTTTCATGGCATCAAAACTTGCTACTTTAATTTTCATTGCATTCATCAACAGGTTTCTTGTACTCAAGGCATTGACTACCCAATTTGAACTACCACTTCTATGTATCAAAACAAATGAGTAACTTTAAATATATTTTACCCATTTCATATGTCTTTAGTTCAACTTGCCTTGACTATTAATGAATTACAAAGCTTGGTGATCTATGTACAACACAATTTTCTTTAGTAATAGATAATTCCTGCACTTCTTAAATGCTTGAATGATGACATAGAACTCTTGATCATAAACTAAATATTTCTTATTGGCTTAATTTAACTTCTTAAGTAAGAAATGGGTCTACCTTTTTTTTTTATTATATTGAAGAAGGGTTTTTGAGAGGGTCCCTGAACCTTTTACAAATTTACAAAAAAGACAACAAAAATAATGCCTAATGCAAGACATACATAAAACAAAACTAAAAGGAGGATGTCAAAGCCCAACTGAATATCACCTTAAAAGTATCAGAGATATCAAGAGGAAACAAAAGACCAACAACAATATTGGAACTCCAAATCCTCATCTATTAGGAACACCTTCACCATGGATATGTTATGATTGATCTAAAATTACCTCAACACCTAAAATTTCTCCTCAGAGAACATCATAGATATAATAAATATATTTTAAAAGAGATCTAAGAGGAATATTTATAGCCTTCAATGTAATATTTAAGATTTGGAGTGGATCCAGACAAACCTCTCACAATCCAAGAACACAACTTCAAATGCAGCAGTTAAAATTAAGTTTTTTTTCTCTACCTTCCATGGTTTGGGGTTTGAGATCTAGAATCTACTACATTTATTGAGTTTCCAAAAGCTTTTTCCCTCCATTTAAAATTAGGATCATTTGGGATCCATTAGCAATGTCCAATTCAGTTTCATGATTCCTAGCAAAAAATTTGGGAAGCCTTTCCACTTTTCTCTTAACCCATAAATTCACTTCCTCTTTTGTTTGGGTTCTTATTATCACAACAGGGGACAGAAGGAGAACCCAACATATTTTTGAAACAAATGCTTCCTTACCAAAAATTGAGGGTAAAGCAACTTTAGATTTTAAAGCATATATTTCTATAAGGTTTTATTCTAGAAAGATTTATTCTATAATAATTAAATTTTACACTAAGGCTAAACATTTGAAAGGGTTACCTTGAAGGGGATTCAAATAGGGAAGCACAAAAGAAGGCTCCATAGAGTAAACCTAAATAGCAGCATCCATTAGAACTTCATCTTCTTTGATCAAAGGCCCTTCTAAAGATAGCCTGGAAAAAGCCTTAGGGGAAGCTCTCACCGGGGAACCAGCAGATGAATGAACCTGGGGGTCCATTGCCTCTTTTCAATAAATATTAAAGAACAAACATCGAGCCAGCTCATGCCTAGGTTTTTTGCATTCAGAGCAAAAATATGGTCTATTTTCATATTCAATGGTATGGATATAAGTGCCAAGATCTGAAATAAGTTCAATGGACTCAAGGAGATCAACATCTAAGTCCATATTCATGCACATCCTAGCAAATATCATTTTGTATTTAGCCTTGGTTGCAATTTCGATCATGACCAGTTATCCCAGCATTTTAGCAATGCATTTGAGGATATCTTCATGCCAAAAATGAAAAGGGAGGCCAAAAATATTAACCCAAATAGGTATTGTATTCATATTTTGAGAGTCCAAACCAAATTCCATACCCCATCTATGGAGGAAAATATTTCTCCTACCAAATAACCAAGGATACATTTCATATCTTCTTCCCTAGATAGCTTAATAAGAAAAAACTTTTAGGAAGAACCACTAATTCCATGAGCCCCTACGAAGACAATTTTGAAAAATCCCATCTCCTGATGGAATCAATATTTGGTTGGGAACCCAATAATTTCCCAACTATATTTAACTCTCCCTTCTCCATGGTTAGCTTCAGAAGATTAGCCAAAATAGACAATGGCCTCTAGTCTGGTTCAAGGTCAAAAAAATAGATTGAGGAAACCACTTTCTTTTAAAGGATCGAGAACATGGTATTAAAATATTTTTCACTCTTAGCAAAGGATAACTAAGGCCCTTGCACACCCAAGGGAGGGTCCACGTCTCCAGAATGAGACAAAGAGCTACATTAGTCCTTGGGATTACTTGCAAAAACCCTAAGGAATACATCCATAATGGGGGTTGTGAAGCCACACCAACATTGGAAGACACAATTCTATTAGAAATATCAGCTCTAGGACTAGTTATCTTACCACTATCAACCAAATTCCCACTCAAATTTAAATTTAAATTTTGAAAATTTTCTCACCCAGGTCAAATTTTGTGAAAGGATTTTCTTGAATGGACCTCCTAGGATCCACATTCTCCGGGGGAATCAGATCCACATTCTATGGGGATACTAGATCCACCCCAATTCCTATAGGTTCTGAAGTAGGTAAAAAAAGGTGCACCTAATGATGAATAACAATATATGCATCTATCTGATCTCTCTTATGAGCATCAAATGGAAGCATGCATGTGAAAATGAAGTAATACCAAACAATAAGGAATGAAATGAAATAAGTCTTTTTATTATCAATTTGGTGGATCAAATCTAATGTTACAAAGAATTACCCTTGAGGGCTCAAAGGTGATACAATTGTTACAAATTTTGGGTGCCCAAGGATCAAATCCTCCAAGAAATTCGGGTGCACATCCAGTGCCTTTCCTCGTACTCACAATCAAGGTGGGCGGTCCAAAGCTACCGCTACTTGTATATTTAATCTCTGATGTCTTATATTCCTTCCCAATGCCTTATAGGAACCTGCACCTACACATAAGGAAGAAAAAAGGGTCAAATAGCAAGGGCGCGTGTGAAGGAAAACATGTAATCCCCATAGGCACAAAATGGCATATATATTAAAATATATCAAATAAACTCAGAACTACTTGAAACATTATGGGGATGTTAAATAAGAGGTTTTGAGGGGATATCACCAAAAAAATATCTAAAATTGCATCCGTAGACCCCTCGATTTTGCACCGCTCGCCTGCAACCTGCGAAGACCAAGATGAACAATTCTCGCACCTAAACATGTCCAAAACACATGAAATTTGGACAAAATGCATAAATAAAATTTTTAAGACAATACATGTGGTTATAGTTTCAAAATGATCTGCATATCCATCTGCATGCAACTGGGGTGCCCGGATGGGCCCTACGAACCTACAAAACCTTAAAAATGCAATATCTTAGCCAATTTAACTCCAAATTGCATGAAATTTGAACTATAGAATCCTATGATAGTTTAGAGTAATAATAAAAAAAGCAGTAAAGAAATTGTGCAAGGATTGGTCCTCATACCAGGGGGATTATGGTGATTGCAAATAATTAGGGGGTACTCTAGGAGGGGATACCCACCGATTCTACCCACCTTTTGCTATCAATACCATTGAGGAATGATCCTAAACAGTCTAAGGGGTGTTATCATCGAATTTGGTGAATAAATTTACCTGGATGGAAAAGTTACGCTCAAAAGACCCTCCTGAAGTCACCCAATAATCTCCTTCACAAAAGAGAGATTCTGAGGGTAAGAAGGCACAATAAAGTGAGGGGAAATCTCAGAAGCACTCCATTTCATATCCTAGAACTCCTCTCTATGTTTTTGTGTGGATATTAGATCCATTTTATAGCCCAAAGGGGCTCATGTGCAAAAAGGCATGTGAGGGCATGCATGGAAGGAGGTGCCACTTGTCAAACGGGAGGCATGCAATGGATGTGGAAGATAATCTCCAACTTGGGCCTCCATTAAGAATTGTGTCATAAGGATTCAGTACCCTCTGACTTGCATACTCCATATGGCATGCTAAGTGGCATTTTTTGGGTGCCAAATGTCCCAGATTTGACTTTTTTTGGGTCAAACCTGCTCACCGTCCCACCTTGGGATGATGGCTCACCACCGTCCTAGGGTGGGATGGAAAAACCTCTAAAAATTGGGCCAAAAGCCTCAAAAAACTCTTTTGAAGTGGCTAGAACCATTGTGAGCCTTCCGAGGGCTGTCCAAGGGGCAATATGATGTCAATTTGATCATTGTTTGTGGATGCTTAATCGGGTTAACCACATTTTAGTGTCTACAGATGCCCCTTTTTGAGATGTTTTGTGTGCAGCACAACACTGAGAAAAAATAGGTGACTAAAATGTTCAATTATTAAGGTTAGTCAATAACCTAACCAACTTTAGATGCCTCAATCATGGAAAGGGTGTGCATTCTTGAGTCCTTGTTTCTGACTCGCTACATGAGCATGCCTAGGCTTAAACATTGATCGTCATGAAGGGACAAGGCCCATGACTTTATGATGTCAGTAATTTCAAGTGTTATGATGTGATATTGTGTGCTTGTTTGCTTCCCCAAGCAGGGGAATGATTGTCTTGCTCAAATATTCCTTGAACGACCGCAATTTGCATAATTGAGTGTGTGCTTGCTAATTTAGACTGAGTATGACTACCCCCTCAAGCAACGAGTCGATGAGGGAATGACCAGTGAGAAAAGTGACGAGTCTCTTGACCCATATTTGACTTAATTTTGGTGGTTTTTGGATCTTTTCTTTAGATTTTTGTGTTGTTTTTGTTGTGTTTTAAACATTTTAATTGTTTTTAAAATTTTGAGTTTTTATGAGATTTCATATAAGAATACCTCGTCAACATTGGATGCCCCAACCATGGAAAGGGTATGCCTCTCAAAATTAATGCCTTCGACAAGTTAAGGAACTTGATTTTGGTGTTCTTTGGCATATTGGAAAACAAGCTTAAGTCTAATCCTAGCCTTGGTGGAAGTTGGAAGATGATCTCGAGTCTACGCTTTAGCCTAGCCTTGATGGCAATTAGGAGATAAGCTTAAATCAAATACTAGCCTTGATGGTGATTTGGAGATAAGCTTAAATAAAATCCTATCCTTGATGGCAATAGGAGATAAGCTTAAATCAAATCCTAGCCTTGATGGCAATAGGAGATAAACTTAAATAAAATCTTAGCTTTTATGGCAATGGAGATAAGCTTAAATAAAATCCTAGCCTTGATGGCAATAGGATATAAGCTTAAATCAAATCCTAGCCTTGATGACAATAGGAGATAAGCTTACTAGTTTAATTGAATTTGCTTTTGATCTTTTGCTTATTTAACCCAAGCAAAGGGGGTGCATGACTGTCTTTGGCAATGATTCACAAGATGAACATGATTAACTTGATTAAGTTATCCATTGTTGATTTGAATTAAACATGTTGTTATTATGACCAATGGACTTAGTGGATGCCATTGGGGCATTTGGGGTGACCAAAGGGTTTATGGATACCTTTGGATATTTTGGATGACCAAAGGTTTTATGGATACCTTTGGGGCTTTTTGAGGTTGATTGCTTAATTGTTTGATTGTTGATTAGGGGAGGTATGATACCAATAATGCCCCAGTTGATGTTACAAAAATGTTTGCTTGATTTGTAATTATGATAATTTGGAGTGTTAGATGCATTATATGTTATGATCTATGGATGCATTGAAGTAGGAAAAAGTGGTGCACCTAATTATGAGAAACAATATATGTATCTATCCTATCTCGCTTATGAGCATCAAACGGAAGCATGCATGTGAAAATGAAGCAATACCAAACAATAAGGAATGAAATGAAACAAGTCTCTTTCTTATTAATTTGGTGGATAAAAATCCAAGGTTACACAATAGTCCCCTTGAGGGCTCAAAGGTGATACAATTGTTACAAATTTTGGGTGCCCAAGGATCAAATCCTCCAAGAAATCCGGGTGCACATCCAGTGCCTTTCCTCGTACCCACAATCGAGGTGGGTGGGCCAATGCCGCCACTTCTTGTATCTTTAATCTCTGATGTCTGATATTCCTTCCCAATGCCTCTTAGTAACCTGCACCTACACACAAGGAAGCAAAAGGGGTCAAATAGCAAGGGCGTGTGAAGGAAAACATGCAATCCCCACAGGCACAAAATGGCATATATATTAAAAATATATCAAATCAACTCAGAATGACTTGAAACTTTATGGGGATGTTAAATAAGATGTTTTTAGGGGATATCACCAAAAAAATATCTGAAATTGCATCCATGGAACCCTCTATTTTGTGTTGGTCGCCTGCAACCTACGAAGACCAAGACGAATAATTCCCGCACCTAAACATGTCCAAAACACATGAAATTTGGACATAATGCATAAATAAATATTTTAAGACAACCCATGTGGTTATATTTTCAAAATGAGGTACATATCCACCTGCATGCAACTGGGGTGCCCGGATGGGCCCTACGAACCTACAAAACCTTAAAAATACAATATCTCGGCCAATTTAACTCCAAATTGCATGAAATTTGAACTGCAACATCCTATGATAGTATAGAATAATAATAAAAAAAATAGTAAAGAAATTGTGCAAGGATTTGTCCTCATCCCGGGGGACGGTGGTGACTGCAACTAATTGGAGGGCACCCTGGGAGGGGATACCCACCAATTTTGCACACTTTTTGCTACCAATCCCACTGGGGAATGATCCTAAATAGTCTAAGGGGTGTTTTCATTGAATTTGGTGAAGAAATTCACCCGGATGGAAAAGTTATGCTCAAAGGACCCTCTTGAAGTCACCCGGTAACCTCTGTCGCTAAGGAGATATTCTGAGGACAAGAGAGCACAATAAAGTGAGGGGAAATCTCGGTAGCACTCCGTTGCATATCCTAGAACTCCTATCTATATATTTGTGTGGATATTGAATCCATTTTATAGCCCAAAGGGGCTCATGTGCAAAAAGGCATGCGAGGGCATGCATGGCAGGAGGTGCCATTTGTCAAAAGGGAGGCATGCATTGGGTGTGGAAGAGAATCTCCAATTTTGGCCTCCATTATGAAGCATGTCATAAGGATTCAGTGCCCTCTGACCCGCATGCTCCATATGGTGGGGTAAATGGCAGTTTTTGGGTGCCATTTGTCCCAGATTTGAATTTTTATGGGTCAAACTTGCTCACCATCCCACCCTGGGATGATGGCTCACCACCGTCCCAGGGTGGGATGGTGGGAATCTGCCACCATCCCAGGGTGGGACGGTGGTGAATTTTGGGCCAAAACCTCCCAAAATTGGGCCAAAACCTCCCAAAATTGGGCCAAAAGCCTCCAAAACCTCTTTCGGAGTGGCTAGAACCACTGTGAGCCTTCTGAGGGCTGCCCAAGGGGCCATATGATGCCAATTTGGTCATTGTTTGTGGATGCTTAATCAGGTTTACCATATTTTAGTGTCTATAGATGCCCCTTTTTGAGATGCATTATGTGTAGCATAGCACTGAGCAAAAATAGATGACTAAAATGTTGAATGATTAAGGTTACTCGATAACCTAACCAACTTTAGATGCCCCAATCATGGAAAGGGCGTGTGTTCTTGAATCCTTCTTTCTGGATTGTTAAATGAGCGTGCCTATGCTTGAACATTGTTCGTCATGAAGGGACAGGGCCCATGACTTCATGATGCCAGTAATGTCAAGCATTATGATGTGATATTGTGTGCTTGTTTGCTGCCCCAAGCAGGAGCATGATTGTCTTTATCAAAGATTCGTTGAACGAACGCAATTCACATAATTGAGTGTTTAATTTTTTATTTTGATTATGAATTTGTTAAGTATGACTACCCCCTCAAGTGATGAGTTGTTGAGGGAATGACCTAGTGAGAAAAGCGACGAGTCGCTTGACCCAGATTTGACTTAATTTTGGTGGGTTTTGGATCTTTTCTTTAGCTTTTTGTGTTGTTTTTGTTGTGTTTTAATTGTTTTAATTATTTTTGAATTTTTGAGTTTTGATGAGATTTCATAGAAGAATACCTCATCAACATTGGATGCCCCAACCATGGAAAGGGTATGCCTCTCGGAATTAATGCCTTTGACAAGTTAAGGAACTTGATTTTGGTGTTCTTTGGCATATTGGCAAACAAGCTTAAGTCTAATCCTAGCCTTGGTGGCAGTTGGAAGACGAGCTCAAGTCTACACTTTAGCCTAGCCTTGATGGCAATTAGGAGATAAGCTTAAATCAAATCCTAGCCTTGATGGCGATTTGGAGATAAGCTTAAATCAAATCCTAGCCTTTATGGCAATAGGAGATAAGATTAAATCAAATCCTAGCCTTGATGGCAATAGGAGATAAGCTTAAATCAAATCCTAGCCTTGATGGCAATAGGAGATAAGATTAAATCAAATCCTAGCCTTGATGGCAATAGGAGATAAGCTTACTAGTTTTCTTGAATTTGCTTTTGATATTTTGCTTATTTTCCCCAAGCAAAGGGGGTGCATGACTGTCTTTGGCAATGATTCGCAAGATGAACATGATTAACTTGATTAAGTTATCCATTGTTGATTTGGATTAAACATGTTGTTATTATGACCAATGGACTTAGTGGATGCCATTGGGGCATTTGGGGTGACCAAAGGGTTTATGGATACCTTTGGAGTGTTTGGGTGACCAAAGGGTTTATGGATACCTTTGGGGATTTTTGAGGTTGATTGCTTAACTATTTGATTGCTGATTAGGGGAGGTATGATACCAATAATGCCCTAGTTGATGTTACAAAAATGTTTGCTTGATTTGCAATTATGATAATTTGGAGTGTTAGATGCATTATGTGTTATGATCTATGGATGCATTGATGGATGCATGTGTTGTACTATGATGTTATTTGATGATATGCAATGTGTGTATGCATAATGAAATGGATGATCTATTGATGTGTATTGATGGAATATGAACACTATATGACATACTATGTTAGCACCATAGACTATATAGAATTCATCAATTCATGTGGAATATTGTCATGAGACTATGTAATGGATTTGTGCAAATGGAAACTGACATACATGTGATAAAATGGAATGAATAAAATGAATGTTCTAGAATTCCTATGAGGTTTTCATGAGACTCAAACACTCTAGTCAACTGATTGAAAGGTTGTATACTAACCATGCAAGATTTTTTGACAAGGTATGAATCTGCTAGGATGACCAAGGTACTTCATATCCCTGTGTGTGCAAGTGAGTTCATTCCTGTGAGATGCATAAGGATACCACCAGTTCCAAGCAGGCTCTCAACCAAACCTGTACTGAGGATCACCCAATGAATGCCACAATCTTAGGTTTCATACTAAGTATGACTAGACCACTAGGCAATCTAGGTTACCAAAGCTAGCTCATCCACATGCAAACATTGGTCTACACATATGCCCACAAGCTAATGTGGAATACATATCACCATGCGGGAGGCTACCACCATTGACAGATAGGCTATCCACCAAACCCGTAATGAGGATCACCTGATGGTTTTCCAAATGCTGAGAGTTCCAAGGATTCAAGTTCGACTCCCTACTTTCTTCGATTTATTGGGATACTTGCTCTCATATATAGTGATAAAAATCATTGTTTATTTTTTCTCTTTTTAGTGACTATAATCACTGTTTATTTTGAGTTTTTATTTTTCTCTTGAGCAAGGGATTCGAGTTTTGAGTGATGGGGATCACTGTTTCTTGTGCTTTTTGATGTGTGCAATTTTTGATTTTTGTATTTTTATACTTTGAATTTTTGCTTTTTGGGGGTTTGAAAATTTAGAGTGTTGCAAATATGTGAAAATGTGGGATTTTGATGACAAAAAATGGGGGAAAACCACTTATTTTTGTGGGGGGAATTGGGTAGGGGAGAACTTGTCCTTTTGCCAACTCTCAGCATTCTTGAACCATTCACATAGGGGGATGAGCAGGATGACATTTTCGCATAAGGTAACCTAGACCACTTCATGGATTTCATCTTTCTTTGTGCAAAACTTGGATTGTTAATGTTTAACTATGTTTGGGATATGATGTCCACAAGGCATAATCTAAGAAATATTCTACCTCCTAAAAATCGTACTAGCCTTCTACAAAATCTGAGTAGATACTGGATATGGCTGAGTGATCGAAAACCCTACTGACATTCTAAAATAAATGTCTAAGTGAAGGGAATAGACACGACTATGGAAATGTATGAAATATAGATGGAAATGATAAGTAACTATGGAATGAGGTGAATGATGACCTTGACAATATTGATTGTGAATTGTGACTAGTGTACCATCTTAGTGCTAGACATGTATGAGCCACTCTAAAATGCAAAGTGCAAATGATGATTATGCCTAATGTAAGTGATAATGCAATGGTATGCAACTTGATGAGAATGCAATATTTTTGTATTTTGTGCTTTAATGATGTTTTTGAGTTTTTGATTGATATGTATACACATGTGACCAATGGGCTTATTTGGGGGCCATTGGGGTTTTTGGGGGGACCAAAGGGCTTATGCATGCCTTTGGGGATTTTAGGGTTGACCTAGATGATTGTAGATAGTATAGGAGCATTTTTATTTGACCTAGATGGTGAAAACCTGCTAGGAGCCTTTTGGGTGACCTAGACGGGCAGCGACACTTAAAAAGTATCTACGACTACCTAGGGATATTTGGTTGTGACCAAAGGGCTTATGGATGCCTTTGGGGCTTTTAGGGTTGACCTAGATGATCATAGATAGTCTAGGAGCATTTTTATTTGACCTAGATGGTGAAAACCCGCTAGGAGCCTTTTGGGTGACCTAGACGGGCAACGGCACTTAAAAAGTGTCTACGACTGCCTAGGGGTATTTGGCTATGACCAAAGGGCTTATGGATGCCTTTGGGGATTTTAGGGTTGACCTAGATGATCGTAGATAGTCTAGGAGTGTTTTTATTTGACCTAGATGGTGAAAACCCACTAGGAGCCTTTTGGGTGACCTAGACGGGCAACGACACTTAAAAAGTGTCTATGACTACCTAGGGGCATTTGGTTGTGACAAAAGGGCTTATGGATGCCTTTGGGGCTTTTAGGGTTGACCTAGATGATCGTAGATAGTCTAGGAGCATTTTTATTTGACCTAGATGGTGAAAACCCGCTAGGAGCCTTTTGGGTGACCTAGATGGTCAACGACACTTAAAAAGTGTCTACGACTACCTAGGGATATTTGGTTGTGACCAAAGGGCTTATGGATGCCTTTGGGGCTTTTAGGGTTGACCTAGATGATCGTAGATAGTCTAGGAGCATTTTTATTTGACCTAGATGGTGAAAACCCGCTAGGAGCCTTTTGGGTGACCTAGACGGTCAACGACACTTAAAAAGTGTCTACGACTACCTAGGGGTATTTGGTTGTGACAAAAGGGCTTATGGATGCCTTTGGGGCTTTTAGGGTTGACCTAGATGATCGTAGATAGTCTAGGAGCATTTTTATTTGACCTAGATGGTAAAAACCCACTAGGAGCCTTTTGGGTGACCTAGACGGGCATCAACACTTAAAAAGTGTCTACGACTGCCTAGGGGCATTTGGCTGTGACCAAAGGGCTTATGGATGCCTTTGGGGCTTTTAGGTTTGACCTAGATGATCGTAGATAGTCCAGGAGCATTTTTATTTGACCTAGATGGTGAAAACCTGCTAGGAGCCTTTTGGGTGACCTAGATGGTCAATGGCACTTAAAAAGTGTCTACGACTTCCTAGGGGTATTTGGTTGTGACCAAAGGGCTTATGGATGCCTTTGGGGCTTTTAGGGTTGACCTAGATGATCGTAGATAGTCTAGGAGCATTTTTATTTGACCTAGATGGTGAAAAACCGCTAGGAGCCTTTTGGGTGACCTAGACGGTCGATGGCACTTAAAAAGTGTCTATGATTGCCTAGGGATATTTGGTTATGACCAGAGGGCTTATGGATGCCTTTGGGGATTTTAGGGTTGATCTAAATGATCGTAGATAGTCTAGGAGTTTTCTAGGTTGACCAAGCAATATGTAGATACCCTTGGAGCCTTTTTGGGTTGACCAAGCGATATGTAGATACCCTTGGAGCCTTTTGTAACTTTGCTTACTTTGTGTTCTTAGGAGGAAGGTGCAATACCTTATATACCCATAGCATTTATTGTGATTGATGCGATGTTAAACAGGACCTATCCTAATGCAAGTATAATGGCTGAAAAATACCTAATGCAATGTAATTAAAGTATGCAAGGGTACATGCCAAATGTTTTTGTGTTTTAATGTTTTGCAATATTTTTGAAATTTTGATTATTTTGAATGTTTGTGGATTTTGACATTTTATGATTTGTTTGGATTTTTGGTGTTTTAAATTGTTTTTGAATTTTGAGTGTTTTGCGAGGGGGAAGGCATGATACCTTAGGCACCCCCAATGTGTGTGCTACTCAATGAAGGTGAGAAAGGTGTGATATCGTTAGAGTTCTCACTATGATTAATTATTGTGATGTGGATGGTGGGGAAGGTATGCTACCTTTGGGTTGCTCAAAGTGGTTGGTAGATGTTGTGTTTACTTCGTGTATGGGCCAGAGGTCTTGGAAGTCTCCTATCGGTTGGTTGTTAGGAGAAATAGGATTTCCCATCGAAAGCTCTTGCCTCTCGATCATATCCTGAACTAAATATCTAAAGGGATAACATTTATGGATGTCATGACCTCTTTGTCTATGGTAAACACAGTATAGATATTTCCTATGTTTCTTTGATCTACATTTGTTAGATTTCAATGGGTGGATATCTGGAAGCGTGATTGCTCATGCCTCATACAATCGATTGAATATTGATGCTAAGGGCTCTAACAAATGAGTATATTGTCTTTGCTTTTGTTGTAGATGGTTTTTGGCCAATGGAGGTTGAGCCTGGTAATTAGGTTGCACTGGTAATTGCGGTGGGGGAGCTTGGTTTAAGGGTTCAGGGATGCTTAGAACCACTTGATTGATTGGGGCTACATTTTGTTGCGTGTTACCACCTTTAATCTTCTTTGGTTGGTTCCCCTTTGTGGAGTCGTACATCACCCTCATGGACCTTGATGTCCTCAATGATTTGGGCTTGTGCTAAGGCCTCCTCAAATGTTTGATATCGTTGTAATTGTAAAAGAAGTGAAATCTGCTTTGAACAACTTCTAGTAAACATTCGGATGAGTTCCATTGTGGGTAGGGTGAAAGGTAGTTTTAACATCACCTTTCTCCATCTATTACCACACTCCATGACTGGCTCATCATCAAGTTGATGAAGGCTAGACAAGTCAATCAAGTTTATCCTTTTCTTAGTGCTAGAGGCAAAACATCCCAAAAATGCATCGGTCAATTGCTCAAAGGTGTTTATGCTATGACATGGTAGATGATTATACCATTCTAAAGCATCTCCAAATAATGTTATAATGAAGATTCTCAAAATAAAAGGGTCATAATCTTGAAGATGAGAGCACTTAAGAATGAAGCTTGTCACGCACTCTTCTGCATCTTCATCATCTTTGAAATATTCAAGTTTGGGCATCTGGAAATTCGATGGGTATGTCAGTGATAACACTGATGGATGTGCAGGCTGATTACTAAGCTGCTTTAGTGTGGGTTTTTGATAACCCAAAATTTTATTTGGCTTTTCTAATGCCTTCAACCGATCAGCTAGCACTTTGTATGGCCCTAACGACATAATATGATCATCTTGTTGTCGCCCTTGATTAGATGAAGGAGGTCACTTTTGATGTTGAGGTGGATGATAAGTATGATCATTAGGTACCTCATCATAACTGGTTTCAGGGTAGGCATCTATTTGATCCTGATGTTCCCATTGGGACTCTTCATATGATTCCTCCTCGTATTGATCTTGGTACTGTTGAGGAGTATGAGTCTTTTTATGATAACTAGATAATGGCCTTTGATGTTGAATGCAAGTTTGGTGTGGCCGAGGGGGAATATTTTGAGATTGTATTGGGTGTCTTTACCGTTGTTGCATCCTATAGGTGCTAGGTGTAAGAACAACTTTAGGTACCGCATTATGTAATTGCTCTTGTTGTATCTTTTGTTGTTCTTGTATCTTTCGTTGATACAACTCTTGTAGGTGTGCTCGTTGTGAGTCCACCCATTGTTGATGTACTTGTTGTTGAGCCAACTAGAGTTGATCTATATGTTGTTGCCTATTAAGATTTGGCCTAATTTCTTGATGAGTATGATCTGGTTGCTCCATTGCATGGGGTTTGTGTATCCTCATATTTGAAATATGGATGGGTTTATCATGTCTTTCCCCCCTAGTAGGGTCTATTGCTTATTTTCCATGCTCCCTAAGGATCACATTACCTTGAGACTCTAATTTATGAATTGGATATGTATAGTCCGATGATGTAGAGCCATCATATGGTTGCACCAAGTACTCTTCACGAGGAGTAGGTAGATGGTTGGGATCTTTTCCCTCATCTATTAGGAAAGCCTCATATTCAGTTTTGGATGTAATATCTATATATTTAGGCTGCACAGAAGCACGATGTGTGGATTTTTAGTGCTCTCTGTGAGGAGTATGAGGGTGACTTGCTCGATCAAATGGGGTGGTTTGCTCATCCAGGCTAGGCCATGGTGTACTCTCATGATCATGTTCTGATTGATGTATAGAGTAAGTTGGGGTGTGAACCCATGATATTGATCTATTAGACCCCTAAGTGGGCAGATTATTTTCTATATAGAATTCTATCAAGGTATCCCAATCAGGGAGTTTTCCTAGAGGACCTATGGGTGCTTCCCTAGTAGGGGTATCTCGAAGGTTTGCCCCCCTAGCGATGATGTTGTTATGATAGGACCTAGGATGCCATTCAGGTATGGGCATGTACTCTAGAATTATTTGGAGATATTCATTGGCTATGGAGCTTGAATCTCTCACTAAACTAGAGGTCATGTTTTCAACCGCCTTTGGACCAAATTGGTAAAATAGGGGTCCGTCGGCCATTTTTAGAAAATTTTGACTTTCCCAAAAAGGTTATAAGTGTTATATATCAAAATTATCAGTGTTACAAGCTGATCATAATGGACTAGGTCTCAAAAATTTTATTTTTGGGTCAAAAAATTGTATTTTTGGAATATTTGGCCAACCGGGGCCCGTGGGGAAATGCCCACTTTTAGGATTTTTGGGGAAATTTTTAACCGTGAAGAGTTAGGAGTCAAAATTTCTGGTAGAGGTGCAGAAGGATCTAACTAAGACAACAAAACAAATTTGGTAAGTTTTGGAGTTGTCTAGACCATTCTATGACCATTTTATTGCAGTTTTTCCCTATTTTCGGCCTCAAAAATAGAGTAATCACAAAACCAAAATAACTTTTTCGTTATAGATCCGTTTTGCATGATTCTTCAAGTGTTGAATGCAGAATAAAAAAGTATATATATTTTTTGAAAACCTATTTTTTGAAAAATTATGGTTAGGGTTTTATCCCAAATAATAAAGAAACACACAAAGAAGACAATATGATTATCTTTTTACTGATTAAATGTGTGTCCTAAAATAGTTTTAGTGTGTTGTTTTTCTTTGCTCTTGTTGTGTAATTAGAATGAGGGAACACAACCAAAGTGGTGACTAGGGACACTAGTGCCAAACATGATTTCTCATAAGAGTCTAGGATACACTACTTAAATACCAGTGGGGGGTTCGCCTAGCTCTTCCACTCTGAAACAATGTTTCCAACAGTGGGAGGTATTTTGAACATTAGTGACCTATTACATATTGAGAGAGTGCCCTATTCAATCTAAGGCATCTAGAGGAAAAGCTAGTGGAAGGAGGTGAAATCCAACGTCACCGATCTGAATTGGGGGTTGGTGATGAAATCCAACCTTACCAATGTTATAGTGGAAGGGGGTTGATGTTATAGTGGAATGGGGTTGGTGGTGAAATGCAAGGGGAGTTGAAGTTGGTGTTCTCACCCCTCTAGAACACCAAATTCAACTCCATTGCTACAATCTGAGGGAAAATTGCTTCTCCAATTTACAAAATCAAAGTTGGGATTAAGAATAGTGTAGCCCCAGTTTTGCTTCAAAGGAGCACCTATCCCACCAAAAAAATTGTCCCTCCTCTCTCTCTCACCCTTCCTCTCCCTCTCATGGTCAAGTTTTCTTCAACTTGCAACAATAAATTTTAGATGATGCGGGGGTATTAGATAATGGGTCTACCTTCTTGGTCCAAAATGCCTCCAATGGGTTTTTTGTTGGCATCACAGTCTACTTGCAAATCCTTGTTAGGGTCTAAAAATGCCAAATATTCCTTCTCCATAATTTTTTATTTCAAGAGATGAAATATCCTTTATGTTGCACTCATCTATTTAAACTCATGTCTACTTCCATTCATAGTTTTCATGATTGGAGCACAAATTCCACTAATGTTTTTAATGAAATTTCTATAAAATATTGCCAAACGATGGAAATTTTTGGCTTCAAACGTACTACTTGGTGATGGTCACTCCACAATAGCCTTCACTTTTACTCGGTGCATTCATCAAACCACCACAAACTTACCAAGAAATGTCTTCAAGACCTCATTCATCAATCTCATAAAAGTGTTGGATGAATTCATCAACCCAAATGGCATGACTAATCATTCATATAAGTCTTTTTCCACTCATCTCCTTATCTAATTTGAATTTGATGATAGTCTCTCTTCAAACCAATCTTCATGAAATACTCTAATCCACTCAAACAATCCATCAAGTCATCCATATGAGGTAATGGGTACCTATATTTTATTGTAATCTTATTGATTACTTGGGAATTCATACACATACACCATTTGCCACCTTTCTTGGGTGCTAGTATGGCTGGTACTGCACATGGGCTCAAACTCTCCATGATCATCCCCTTGTTTAATAGATCTTGGACTTGTCTCTTCATCTCTTCATCCTCCATATGTGTTATCCTATAAGTTGCCTTGTTTGGAAAACTTGCTCCAAGTATGAAATCTATTTGATGACTAATTCTTCTTATAGATGGTAATCCATCAAGTAATTCTTTATCAGCATATTCTTCCAATAAATATTCATTTTACATGGAATGTCATCCATCCTATTCGCTACCCCATATTTTGTGGGTTTAGCAATGAAATCAAAATATGTTTTCTCTTTCTTCATCTCCTTTAAGAATTATTTTCCAAAAATTAAATAAACTTTAGAACTATTGCACACCTCTTTTCCTTTATCCTTCAATGGACTTAATGCACAAATTTTATCATCCTTGACAATTGAATAAGTGTTCATTCTATCATCATGTACTCCTTTTCTATCAAATTTAAATGTTATCTCCAATAAAATATGTCATATCCATCAGTATGACATCACATAAAACTTCATCCTTATAAGAGCTAATTTAGACATTTACCATGCATTGTTTGGTTATGATGTCCATTTTGTAACTATGATACTTTGTAGGGATTTGGATGCTCCATCCTCTTCAAACCAGGTTTCTCTACCATATTTTTTAACACTAAGTTGGTTGTGATTATGCTATCCATAATCATCTTCCAACATATACCTCTTGATTTACAAATTATTCTAAACAGGTTCCATATTTGATCAAGTTCAAGCACTTCCTTTATTGGCTTCAACAATACCCTTTTTATCATAAGGGATTCTCCTTTTCTTGGTTCCTCTATGTGCATTGGTAGGGCTATGCTTTCTTCATCTGCTTATATCATATGACTATGGGCTTCCTTTCCATAGCTATTGGTTTGCTATGTTATTGGACATTCAAATACCCAATGACTAGCTTCTCCACATCTATAACACTTTTTGAGGAATCCTCTACCCATTCCTCTACCAAAACCACCTCTTCCTCATGAGGAGTCTCCACTTCTTCTAGTGTTTTAGAAGAATTAATTGTGAAAAGTGTTAGCTTCTCCTTCCTATTTTTTTTGCCCTCTTCCACTATTTTTTGTCCTTCTCCTCACAAGAACCTTCTTCTTCCTCTTTGATTACTATGTTTCCTTCATGAAAACTTATTTTTTGTCTTTAAGGCATACTGGTAGGCTTCTTCTACCATTCTCATTTTAATCATACTAACTTCATATTGTATGGACAATCATAGTCCATTGATATACTTTGAAACCTTTTATTCATCATATTCTATATGTCTAGCTCATGGTGAGCCTATAAAATTTCTTGGTGTAATCCTCTACACTCATTTTATTTTGTCTTAAATTCTATATTTTTTTCAAAAGACCCAATTGATAATCCAATGGGAGGAATTTGGCCTTTAATTTGGTAACTATTTTCTCCCATGTCTTAATCTATTCTTTTCCTTTTCTTTGTATTTATTTTTGGACATGATCCCATGACAAAGACACATGTCCCTTCAATTTTATATAGGTAAATTTCACCTTCTTGGGGTCTTCTATTGATTCAAAATCAAAGTATTTTTCTATATCTATAATCTAGTCTATGAGATCCTTAGGATTCAAACTTCCATTATATAATTGGGTTTCTATCTTTGGGTTCCTTCCTATGTTATAATTTTTCCAAATTCATCATTCTTCTAGTTCTTCCTCTCAATCTTCATAATGAGCTTCTTGTGACCAACTTCTTCTTTATTTTCACTCATGTCTTCTACCCCTCATTTGAGAAGTTTTGATTGCATTATGTAAAGTGGTAATTCCTCTTAGCATTTGAGTTATTTTTGTAGGTCGATGTCCCCATGGTCTTTATCTTCCATGTTATGCCAACTTTTCTTCAACACAATTCAAAAACTCCAAGTACAAAAATCGGCTTTGATACCAAAATGATGTATATGGGTGAAGGGTATCCATAAAATTATGGCCTCTACAAGAAGCACAAATTAACAACATATTGGCACTTACCTGGTGACATGCACTAGATGACATTTCCATAGAGGTACATGCTAGATGACACTCTCCTGAAAGCATGTGCTAGATGACATGCATTTCCCTAATGAAATGCACTAGATGGTACTTCCTTGATGACACACACTAGATGACACACACTACCTTGATTGCACACACTTATATAACAATGTGTACTATATGGAAAATATATTTTTGATGGCATATATACCTTGATGATAATATATATTTATATGATAACTTCCCTTTGATGGCAAGATATTTTCCAGATGATAAATTTTCTTTGATGATAGTTTCTTAAGTTAGTAGGATGACAAGGATTAATTACCTAGATGATAATTTTTTGTAGTTGGCAAGATGATAATGGGTAATTTATTTGATAATTTATTTTTCAAGGATGACACACCATGATCTATCACTTTACTAGATGACAACTCCAATAGCAATGGTTTAAAACAAATATCAATCAAAACGTATTACCAATTCAAAAAACATAAAAACATAGCACAAAAATCTTCTTTAAAGGAAGATAAAAAATCTTCTTTTATTTATTATTTCAATTCATAATTACATTTCCAAACAAAAACATCTTATGGTGCAAAGTAACTTAATTTTTTATCATAGATAATTTCTTTCCTCTTTTTCTTCCCTTTCTTATCTCCTTCTCCATCTCTTCTATTCTCTTTCACTTCTACTCTACCTCTTTCCTCATTTTTAAAGGCTCGAGAACCTATTACTTTTAAACTACCATAGTATGGTTATATAATGGCCATTGGATGATTGGCCTTCTAGTTTCTCACACAGATGATTTTGTATCATGCTCATACACCAATGGTAGACCCTTTCACCATTGCATCACGCATGTCAATCAATTTTGAGCCACTACAAATCATAGATACTCTTCTAAGAAAAAAGGGATGACACTCTTAGACTTGAACTCAAGGTACCCAATCTTCCATGCTTTACTGACCACTATACTACCGTCTAGGCATGCCACGTGAATGGGAATGATCATATGTTTTCCATACCTTCTATTTATGGGAGTGCTTAAGGTCGTCAAAGGTGCACATGCATGCGTGTGAATTAGAGAGATTTAAATTTCTTTCCTATGGCCTATTGCTCCTAAAAATGTCCTATGATTAGTATAGCGGGAAAAAAATGGAGTGATGAATCCAATAAACACAAGGATTCATAGAATGACAAATACACGGATTCATAGAATGACAGAGCTAAAGCAAAGGTTTGGCCTGGGTACGCCCGACCAAATGAAGTGACTAGACACATACAACTAGTAGTAGTAACTATAATAATGTGACAAAGCAAAAAAGAAAGTAATAAACTGGAGACTAAACTACCTTCAACTATACCCCAAAAATCTAAGAGGGCAAAGTTTGCTTTGAGAGGGAGATTTCCACCTCAGAACCCAGATGTTATACGAAGGTGTATATTTCCTCAAGTATATGGTCTTTTTCTAAGGATGTATCGTATTTAAGATACCATCATTTGACCTCTAGAAGGAGAGACTACAAATTTGGAAACATTAATAGCAAGAGATCTTTATAACAAATCTTTGATATGGGCCACATGATCTCACCTCTGGCAACCCCAATATCGAGGGACTGAGGGATTACACATCACTTTTACAAAGTAACCTAGGCAAGAATTTTAAATCTCAGAGGAGGCAAAGGCTTTAAGATGTAATTAATAAATATGTATTTTTCTTCTTCCTGTAAACTATCGAAGGGTCTCAATTTTTTAAGGGGAACTTTTCTTCATTCTCCTTCGTGTCCTGACATAGCCTGGCCCAAGCCTTGCATGGTTTGTTGAGTAGTTTCTGAACCTATTTGCTTATCTTTATCTTGGTTCTAGCGTGGGTGTTATGTTTTGTTGCATGCTTTCAAAAGGGTCTTGTGTTTTTCGTGAACCATCGGTTGTCACTCATGTGTTCATCCAAAGCCTATCAGGGTGCCAAGGGATTCTTATCATTCTTTTTTTCCCTTTGGCGCATCACCACCTCTTAGTCTAGGCTAGATAAATTTACATTTCCAGCACCTTTATTGGTTTCCTTTACTTTCCTTGCATTTTATAACTTTTTGCAATTTGCTTTACTTTCCCTCTTTCCCTTTTCCCTACTTTAGAGTTAGCCTAGGCTAGGAGTAGAGTAGAGTAGTGAAGCAAGAGCAAAGCAAAGTGAGCACCAAAGAAGAAATCTAGAAGCAAGGAACCAACCTTGGATAAAAAACCTCGGAGGTCATTCGATGGGGGATGCATCACATGCTTCCCTAAACATCCCAAGATTGAATCTCCTGCATAAGATGTAGGGCAATGGACACACCCACTCCGTCATAGGTGGCAATAGACATTGAGGTTGCAATCATGGGGGGTCACGAGGCCCAAGGGATGCAAGGGGGTCACTTATGGCCCCATAACATTAATTTTTCATGAAAAGAACAAATGAGAATGAGCTTATCTTGCCCTCATGTTTTCCACGAAGGAGTGAACATTTCTCCTAGTTCATTTATATTAGATTAGCTCTAGGCTCATATATATGTGGATAAAAATATTGATTTATTTGAAGGTAGGTTCTAAAAAATTACTCAATGGTTATTTTGTTCACAATTTTAGAGGATGAAGACCATCCAAAGGATGAACCCTATTGCGATCCACATTACTTGGATATCCTTAATTCAAGTGTTGAATGAAATTGAAGGCACACATCATGGATGAAAGATAAAGGACAACAATAGAGCCTACATCTAAAGATTAACATCAAAGGGGACTTAATGCCAATTAGATCTCTTGGATGGATTGATCCTTATGCAATACATTGCTTATTTATAAAGTCACAAAGGTCATATAGATTACATCCTGAGATGCTTCAATAACTAAGGTCTTTGAAGAGAAAAGTTATGTTATACATCAAAATGATATATTATGATACTTATTTTTATGGTTTATTTTATCTCTAAGCACATGTATTTTTGTAAGTGGTTTAATTTAATTTATCTAGATATAATTTGATAACTTAAGGTACAAGTGGTTAGATTCATTGTATATAGATTTATTATGATAAATTAAAAAATAAACAAATCTTTTTCTTTTAAGCGAAAAAACCCTTGTGGGGTCGCCTTGGTCTACTAGACCAAGGCAAGGGGGTTCTACACCGTCAAAGTCACCCAAGAGTCATGCCCGACCTGTCCGCACCAACATTATCAATTGGATTTTGGGTACCCAATTCAACTTTTTGGTAGGGTGGAGATTCGAACATGGGACTTCACTGGAGGATTGCCCTCTCCTCTCCAACTCACCTACAACACATGAGTGAAAAAATAAACAAATCTTACTATTAAAATAAAATAAATAGATCCGTTGTTAAATTTCTTTAATTTTTGTTTTTAAAATCTTTATTTTTAAATATAAAATATATTGAAAACCCTTTCAAAACCTCTTCAATAAAATAAATCCGACTCCAAAAACCAAAGGAAATCGTCAAATATCATTTGATTCGACTCACACCTGTGTCCCCGTCCATGTTCAGGCCCAATTTAATTAACCCAGACGCACGTTGGTAGGTTGTCACTTGTCTTTCGCTGCGCCCCAGGGTCCACACTATAATTTTTAGTGTCTTTTCGTGGCCTTGAATGATTCTCACGATAAGAGGTAAGCTGTCTCTGACTTTCAACCGACTGTCGTCACTTGTATACTTTTCAATGTGTTTCGTATTCCTTGTATATAGGAAGGTTCAATGTATCTCCACTCTTTTACTCTTCAAACAATTTTACTTTCCTCCTCTCATGTAAGATATGATATTTGTGAATTTCTTTCTTGTGGGCCGAGACGCCTGTTGGTAGGCAGTCATTTGTCTTTCGCGTGCGCTCCAGGGTCACACTAGATTTTTAACGTCTACTAACCAATGTCTTGATCCCCACTAGAAGCGGTAAGCTGTCTCTGACTTTCAACCTACTCTCGTCACTTTTATGCTTTTTCAATGAGTGGTTCTGCTTTTGCCGTACATAGAAGGTTGTATGCATCTCCACTCTTATACTTCTCAAACTATCTTACTTTCCTCCTCAAGTCAGAATGCAACGGCTCTGACTGGAAATATCATGTGATATTACTTACGACGGCTCTCATAAAAGACAACAGACTGCAATATCATATGATATTCTCCCGTATACGTCCACGTTTTTTTTGTTTTTGGTTATTACTTTTCTTTTAATTGCGTTTACTTCGTAACATTATAAAATCTCTTGACAAAAGTGAAGATAACTTTCATGCGACTTTTATACCTCATAAACTCCTTCTGGAAGGTATTTTCGTTTTAACAAGTTCAGGATAGCAGGAACCGTCGACTTTAAATGAGTGAAAAAGCCTTCAAGAGTTAGTGGATTGGTAAGTATTTGTTTGACTAGGTATTTATTAAGAAGAGATTTGGGTTTAAATTTTTAAGGTGTTATTTGTAAAGGTAGTAGAATGATCTAAATCTTTTGAGTGCTTGTCAAATAAACAACTACGGTACGAATCTTTAACGATCGGTGGCTTCCATCTCACACCAAGTCAACAACAACAAGACAAATAAGCTTGTTGAGAGGATATATGAGAGGATTTTTATTTTATTATTGATTTTGAAAAAGAATTTGAAAACTTATATTTAAATATATATATATATATATATATATATATATATATATATATATATATATATATATATATATAAAAGTTGGGATGAGACTCTTCTTCACCTTAACCGATGAGAACACATGTTTACAATATTAAAAGAAGATCTGCATTGGAGTCAAATCTCCTAAACTATATTTTTATAATGGTTGTTTAAATTAACTAAACTGGATTTGTTAATCAGCCTGCTTAATCCTCTCATCCCCAATAGTCATGCCATTGTATTATTGAACCCTTACCTCCTTTTTAGTACCCGTCTTAGCTAGGAAGTTTGGCACTTTATTTAGATCTCTACTCACATAAATTGGAATCACTTCATTTAATTCCCTCCACAATTATTTAATTTGGGTGACAATAATCTTCAACCTCCATGTCTTCAAAGAAAAGTTCCTCATGTAATCCAAATATCCTACCAATATTTGAGAATGTGATTCTAGGATTATCCTCCTGTAACCTTGTCTTATCGCCCAAATAGAAGTAAATTTGATAGTTAAGGCTTATGCTTTCATTGTTCATGCTCCTTCCCAGGTCTTGCAATTCCCAATACAACATTGTCCCAACATGGTTCATGTAGACCACTCTAATTTTAGCTCAACCTAGATTGCCTTTTGTAGCTCCATCAGTATTATTTTTATTCCAATCTTATGGAGGTGGTTTCCAACTAGCTTTGTCTTGCCCCTCTTTCACTTCGACTTCCTTCTTCATCGTCCCTATATTAGCTCGAGTTTCCTCTTTAGCATACACTACCATAATTTCTATGACTTTGCTCCAAATGACCTACCAAATGCCATCTAAGGATGAAAATGTTTCTCTAAAAATTTTACCATTTCTCTCCAACCACACTTGCCACCAAATGAAGTTTAATCCAAGCTTCCAACCAATACAAACATCTTTAGATTTAAATCCATCCCTCTTCCATCTTTCCCAAATATTAATCCGATTCAAATCATCATTGGTTTGAATTTTATAAGACAAAAACCATTGCTCCTAGATTTGATGCATGAACAAGCATTCAAACATCAAGTGGTTAGATGTTTCATCGCTTTTATAGCATAAAACACATTGAGATGGACCATCAATTCCCCGTCTTCGATTATTAAAAGTAAAAATTCCATTGTGCATGAACTGCCAAGCAAAGAAGTTTACTTTCTTCCAACTGCCAAATATTTCTCGATTATTAATTTTGACAGTCGTTATTTTATTTTTATTTCAATGAAACTTATTATTTATTTTTTAAATATTTTATTTCTTTTGAAATTTGTATTTTATTTAAAATTATTATTTTCTTTAGTATTTTCAAAGGAATAAGACATGCAATTTTTTATTTAATTTATAGGAATAATTAATTATTTAAATATTAATATTCATGTTAAATTATATTCTTATTTTTATATATAAGAAATTTAAAATATTTAATGTTTAATTATTATTAATTTTAATGTTATTTTTAAGTTAAAATAATTTTTTTTAAGAAAATAGTTTATAACAAAGTAAGCATTTGATTTATTTGAATAACAAAAAAACAAATAAACGAACATATTATAAACATACCTTCTCTAAAACATTATGTGAATCATTTACTCCTCATCACAAAGATGGCTTTTTTTGCTTGAAGGACCATCAACCTCATTCAATTATCATTGAAGCTACCCAACTAGTAGTATGTTAATATTACATATAATACATCATTTTTGTAGGGTTATGAGTGTTTGTTCCCATCATTACTATATATTTCAAATAATATAAGCTTAAGATAAGAAATTATTGGATAAAAGTATAATAAAAATTATTAGTATAGAAGATGAATTAACAATTAAATATTTTTAGTTAACAAAATGATTTGAGATGACATTTACCTCAATATATCAAGTAATTTATGATTTAGTTTTGTAGACCTTCCACTACTTTCCTGAAAAATTATTTTAATGCTTATGAATATTAAAAAATTTGATATCAATCATAGATCCTTAATTATTTTCATTCTAGAATACAACTTTAAACATGACTACCATAGAACCATCTATGTTTGATTTGTAAACCAAAATAAGAAAAGTAAACCCATGGATCTCAAATCGGTATACCGTAAATCACTTGAATTTAAAATTCTTAGGCATACAATCTATGGTCTTAGATGTCAATCACTTAGGGGTATATGATATAGAAACTTAATTAAAGTACTAGATCTTATATGACATTAAAGCACCTCTTAATTAAAGATTTAGCTTCACCTTAAGATCTTTAGAATGTTATGGATGAGGCTTTCTAACTCCATTATTTTAGTTGTACAATATTTCATTTTTTTGTATTTATGTTAAAAATAGCACATTATTCCATCATTTATGCACTGACCTTTCTCTCGATTATAGTTGACCCTTGTAGAAATGAAATACAACATACTATAATAAAATTATATTACCACTTATATGTGTGAATTTACACCTATTTCCATAAATGAACAAAAGCAATCCATCCTCTCAAATATTATACAAAAAACATAAAAAATGATGAAAGATAGAAAGTTATTGTGGGAACCCATAGGCACCATAAATAGTCATTATTATCCATTGATAAGAATCACATCACTTCGACACAATGGATGGAATGGTGGGGGTATTTATACCAATACAAAAACCATAATTACATAAATAAGTTTAACTTAAGCAAACATAACAAGAGGGCTTTGTAGGAACCAAATTGTGTTTAGTCCATACTTTGGACACAATGACCACTCGTTGCAGTTTTGTGCACAACATTACCTTGGGCTTTCGCCAAAACTCTATTTTTGTCACTTTGTTATTTTTGATTACCAAACTTTTGCACTCATATTTGCCCAAACTCTTCCTCAAGAATTTTGTTTTCTCTATTTTCATCTCTATTATCTTTGTCTTTCCTTCAAGACTCAAGATTCCAACCCATGCACTTTTACATCCAGTCTTGCCTCAAATTTCATCCATATTCCAAATAGCTTGCTTTCCATCATATTTACCTTTTACAAAACTGACCAAGGTGTTACTCCCCCTAAGTGTATTGAGAATTCACTATAAGGCATAAGGTTAATTACAAGTTAGAAGGTAGGTTTAATAATAACAAGGCTAATTATGATCCATAAGGCTTATATAATAAAATATCATAATAAATTAAGTACATTGTGCAATGATTGTCCCTAGACCTATCTAATATTGTTAGCAAATCACTACTATTCTCACAGATTTATCACTCTTCTAGGATCAAAAATATCTCAAGAACATATATGCACAATAACAACAATGAATATAAATCTCACTGAATATTTTTGAAAATATATCTACTTTTATCAATGCATAAATGAAATGTTTATTCTTCGATACTTTATTACAAAGCTTTGTCTTCAATATATACATACATGAGACTCTTCATATTCTCAAGACTTTGATCTTTACACTTACATAAACTCTTCATCTCCTCATACTCACAAAATATTTAACTCTTTACATTTCTTGATACATAACAATAATATCACATATATAAATACAAAGACTCTCATGATTGTACATAACTCATAATTCCTTACTTATAAATACAACAATTCACTCACATAACTCACACTTACTAACATGACACCTCACCTACATAACTCCTCAATTATTTACATGACACATAATTCATACAATTACTCAAATATTAAACACACCCTAGACTAAATTATTTACAAAGTCCTCGTTCCTTGGATTACACCAATAGCATTTGCTAAATATATTTGAGGCAATGGCCATCTTGAATATTTCATCCTAAGATATGGCCTCTCGAGCCTGGACATCATAGGATGTTGCACCATATACTTCACCATGATACTGCTCCAAGTTTTGGCCCCAAAATTTCTAGGTTGGCTAGCTTTGAACCTATGGATTGTGCCTTCCCTCATACTTTTGAGTTTTTATAAAATTTTGGGATCCACAATTCTCACATACAGGTCCTTAAATAATTCAATATTCATGGCCTATATTGGTGCTTCTTGGCTCATAGAAGGATAGGTTGCTTCTAATTTTACATGGGAGTTAATGGAAGAACCTACTCTAGTTTTTTTCAAGTGTCTAGAGGTCCTCTTATTCTCCATGTTTGTTGACAATTGCTCAGGATTATTTTGCTTTTGTCTTCTCTTTACTTGACTTTGTAATTGTGCTCAATAGTGCTCCTTCATGCTCTGAGGAATATTGAATGCTAGGGATTTAATAGGGTGAAATAAATAAAGGGAAGTCCATTTTATAGATGTTTTCTTTGAGGCTCAAGCATCTGCTTGAATAATTTATGTGTCACAAATTTATCACATTCTTTTTCTAAAGTAGGTGGGAGAAGTATGACCTTTTGCATCATTAATTCTTGCCTTATTTGAACTTATATTTATTTTGTAGGGCTGCTTTAAGGAGGTTGTCATGATTTGTGAGGCCAATTCATTCTCTTCTCATCATTGAATTCACCATTTTTCTTTTCTTTTGTATAGGGTCGACATGGATGTTATCATCACAATCAAGGCATTAAAATCATGCATGAGAATTAGTATCTTGCAAGTTATATTGGAGGGAAAATAAACCACCTCATCTTTCTGATTCAATGACCTATATATTTCTTGTTAACCAATTGGAGAGTTAGCATTACCTTGAGGAACCACCTATTGCTTGAAAGTTATCAATTGATTTTCTCGATCAGATGGTTTGTGCTAACCTAAGAAATTGTTTGTCTTTGTTGCTCCTCAATAACCCATGTCATATATATATTTGAATGAGTCATACAATGCATGCTAGCTTGGATCGATGTCTCTCTTGATGGCTTTTGACTTTGCATAGATCTTTAGCTAGATCAAGATCAATGATTGATAGAGAGTCCACAATTAAATTAAGCAGAACTTCTTTCATCATATTGGAATTTCAAGGAATGATTTGGATAGATGATCTTGGATTAGATTGTCTGTAAATTTTTTCTTGTTGACCTCTATTGAAACTATTCTTAAAATAGCATGGGTCATTGATCGTTGATATTGAATGGTCCATAGAGCTTCTACCATCCGACCACATTGATTTCTCTCTATGACCTCTATAGTTCTTTGGATGTTCCCTCATTGACCTTTGTTGATTAAGTTTCCCTTCTTCATAATCAACATTGGTCATTGATTATTGATATCTAATAATCAACAAAAAAATTATGACCAATCTTCATAAAAAACATCAAGAAATATTATGGGTCATTGGGCTCGAATTGAACAGTTTGCAAAACTTTGTGTAATTTGTCTTCATTCGAGGTGTCCTAGAACAACGAGGTCCATTGATCTTATATTGGATGGTCCATGGTATTTTGGATCTTTTTTCTCTTGAGGGATCTTATTTGAGCATGACTTTATGGCAAGTAACTATTGCAAGTTCTAGAATCTACACAAACCATTAATGTATCTACATCTTTAACCTTCATTCATCATTGAATTCTCTATAACCTAGGAACACCACCAACTCCTAAGGGCCAAAACCTACAAAATAAACCAAAGAAAAATATTATTTTTAAGAGAAAGAGCTTAAGGGTGGATATTAAAATAAATCTGATTCATTGGGATCGACAAATTGTCACCATCTACTAAAAAATGTTTGAAGGAATTGTGCTTCTTGTAGGTAAATATGATGTAAGGGTACACCAAATGATATCAAACTGGGTGTGGTGACTTGGCTTGCTTGAGTGTTCATTCCAATTTAGCACCAAATATCCCACCTGAAAGCTTTGAGGGTGGATCTCTTATCAAACCATCTCCTAACTACTTCTTGGTGCCTTAGAAGTTGTTCTACAATTTCTTCCCTCGATTATTCAAGCTTGAGTAGTTCTCTCATCCTTATAGTCATGGAAAATTCTCCTAAAGCTTTAGCTAGTGCAATAGCTAAAGTGTAGGTAGCTCTATAGATATAGGAAATTTATTCTCCTTGCCATAGACAAGAGTATAAGGAGAACACCCTAAATCTTTCTTTGGAGTAATGTAGCTTGATCCAAACCATTTTAGAATCCATACCAACTCCTTGTTTATGGATTTTTCCAGATCATTATCCTATGGGTAGTAATTTGAAGAGGTCTTTAGATAGATGCCATACTAAAATGTGATTTGAGTAATTTTCTCCCCCATGAATGATTTGACATTGTCTATGATGGTTGTGTTGGGGATGCCAAATCTAGTGGTAATTAAAGATCTATTATTACCCTCTTAGTAGTCTTCTTTAATGGCACTACCTACAACCACATGGTGAAATAGTCTATAAAAATAATGATTCATTTGTGACTTTCGTTAAATGGCAAGTTGATCATTTCAATTAAGTCCAAACCCCATTGAGAGAATGATTCATCTATTGTTATGGACCTCAGGGGCATGGGTGCATTCTTTTTTATTCCAATGAAGAACTTACATTTGTCACATCTCCTTACCCAATGATGTGCATCCACAAATATACTTGGCCAATAGTATTTAGCTTTCATAATCTTGGTAGCGGTTTTCTGGGCTAAAAAATTACCCTCTTGAGAATCCTTGATGAAATTCTTGAAGCAGACACCGAGTCTTCTACTTTTTAACACACCTTAGGAGAACTCCATTGAAATTTCTTTGGAATAGAACATCCTCCATGAGTAGATAATGAATATTGTATAGATAGAATGCTCTTGTTTGAGCTTTTTCTAGGCTAAGTGGACATTTGCATGTCTACATTTACTTGATTCTCTAATCTACCTAGTCTAGCACCTCACCATCTAAATTGACCAAGAACTTGTCTATGTCATCTTCGTCCTTGGTGGTCAACCTTTGGAACAATGCTTTCCCTTCCATCAACTTTGTGAGATTAATCTCAATGTCATATTCTAATATCTTAGTGATCCATCTAGCCCTTTTTTCACTAATCTTGTCACCCATTATATATTCTCTAGTGCTTGATTGGATGACATAAGTAGTGATATTATTATTCAAGACCAAGTGTTTAGATTTCTTCAGGCCTCTAATCAAAGTATATACTTTTTTTTAACAAATTTGTATTTCTTCTCATATCCTTTCAAAGTTTGACTAAAGGAGGCAATTAGGTGCTCATGTTGATTTTCATCTTTCTATATAAGCAAGGTCATGACACTGAGTTCTCCACCATATACATAAATGATGAAGTATTTATCAAAGTTCAATTTTACTATCACTAGAGCCTCTACAATATCCCTATTTATCTATTTGAAGGCCTCTTTCCCTTCCTTTGTCCACTTGAATGATTGATCCTTATTTAGCATTAGGGTGATTGGCCTAACAATAGTTGCAAAGTCTTGGATGAATCTTTTGAAAAAAATTATGGTCAAAAAAGGATTGCAAGGATTTCTTATGTCTAGGCAATGCAAGGCTAGAAATAGCCTTAACCCTATCTAGATCTATGTGGCCTTTCCTTTGACACTAGGTGGCCAAACAATTTGATCTGAGGAACACAAAAAATGCATTTCCTAGGATGAAGGTATACTCCAAAATCCTAATATCACTTGAATAACTTTCTCAAACACAAAGTGTAATCCTTTTTATTCTTAGAGAATATGATGAGATCATCTAAGTAGATCAAAATTATGTCATTGATTAGGTCTTTTAAGGAATTTTTTTTGGATCTTTGAAATGTGGCACCGAAATTAGATAATTTGAATGACATCCATTGATATGCAAAGGTTCCCCATTTGGTATTGAAGGTTGTTTTATGTTGGGCTTCATCTATTACCCAGACCTAATTAAACCTAGAGAATCCATCAAGTAGAAAAAATCTTTCAAAGCCTAGTATGATTTGCAAAATCTAATCCATTGAAGGTAAGGGGTAATGATCCTTGAGCAAATATTTGTTTAGATCTCTAAATTCAACACACAATTTGTTTTCACCATTATTTTTTCTTACAAACACCAAATTGGACATCGATGACGTTTCCTTGATGGGATATATGATTTTTGACTCAATCAATTTGCATAATTTCATTTTCATAAGAGGCTCAATTTTAGGATTAATCAACCTTTGGTTCTTCCTTACGATATTGGATTCAAGATCTAATTCAATTGTGTGTTGTATAGCCTCTTTATTATACCCCTTGAGATCTTCATAAGTCCATGCTATTACTTCTTTATATTTTTGGTAGAGGCATATGAGGGACTCCTTAGCTTGGGTGGCTACCTTGTCTATTTTCAATGTGCATCCTAGAGCAACTTCTATTTCATGATAGTCTTATTTATCAATAATGATCCCTTTATTTCCTTTGAATCAGTCATCTAGGTTGAACAAGGATTTCAATCTCACTAGTAGCTTTGGAAGATTATTTGTCCTTAATTGGATAATTTTATCTTTATATGTTTTTTTATTTATTTTTTGGGATCAATTCCTTCATAAATTCATCTACCTATTGGAGAAAATTAACAATGTGTTCATCATTTTCAAACACTTTCTAATGCTCTTAATTATCAAGAATGGTTTGCCAAACTATTATCTTGACATGTTGTTGATTCTAGATTAGGTCACTTACTATATCAAATTGTGATCCAAAAATTGCCATCTGATCAACATTCATGTTTTGAGTCCTCAAAAGGATTTTGAAATTGATGGTATCAAAGGCTTCGATTAGATCCCAAACCTTGTGCCTATAAGACTTCATCAATTTATTTTTTCTAACCATTGAGATCTTACTTGTTTTATTACTGGCTCAGTATTATCAAAAACTTGTAGCAGCTTTATGCCCCTCTTCTCTACAAGTTGGAGGCCAATCACCAAGGCCTCATATTCATCAACATTATTTGAACAATTGAACTACAATATGTATACCTATAGTATATTTATCCCTTTTGGTGAAATGAGACATACACCAATTGTGCAAATTTTTAGTTTACTAACTTCCATCGAAGTTTCTTAAAATAGAGTGGGTCATTTATCTATCATTGGATGATCTGCGTAACTCTTCCTTCTCATTCTCCATCCATTTTTTTTTTAATATCATAGGCTATTGATTTTCAATAAAATAGTCTATGGAGTTTTGCCTTGTCAATTTTTATCTGATCCTATAAAATTAGCACTGGTTGTTGATCTATGATCAGTTAGTCCAATAAAATTTATGTGATCCATCCCTATCAAAGGTATATTTAAAAAGTGTACGCTATTGATCATTATGATCTGATAATCCATGGAACTTTGGGAACTTTTGTCGACCTCAAAACTTCTTAAAATAATGTTTGTCGTTGATTGAAAATATCTGACAGTGAGCATAACAGTTGAATCCACCCAAACCTTATGCGCAACCTAACGTCCATAATGGATGACAATTCTGGTGGAGCATTTATATTTGCTTCCCTTTAGTATTTTTTTTGGCTTACCTCTTGCTAGAGTCACCCTAAAAATTTAATTAAGAAAAAAAATATGTCCAATTGTAGTGAAAAGCACTATACAACTATGTGCCAAGAGATCCAAGTGTTCTTTTGGGATGTAGAAAGTTGAGTACCTAGGCCATTTAGTTTTATGGGAAGGGGTCAAAGTGGATCTTAAAAATATTATTGTCATACAAAGATGGACTAAACCACAAAAATTTAAAATTATTTGGGGTTTCCTAGGCCTCATTGACTATTAAAATTTGTTTGTGATTATGAAAAGATTACATATTCTTTGACGACTATGCAAGAAAAAATTCAAACATGCCTTCCTACAACTCAAACAATCTATGCTCTCTAATATGATCATGACCCCATATTTACTAGCCATTTTTGGTAGGATCTGTTCAAGCTGCATGACACACAACCCAAGATGTATTATCTTTTGATGATATAAAAATAAAGGAAATATAACAAGAAGTAGTAAAATAAGCATGCAATATTATATCTATGATAATGACAATATAATAAGCAAGTAAATAACATGAGAAAATTTTAAAATAACTCATGAAATAGTCATTAATGAAAGCTCATGAAAATTTTAACTTGTTACAATATGTGAAGATCTCAATGCTCCATGCTTCATACAAGTTCTACATTGTATCTACTATCTATCTTACTACTACTCACTCTTCTCACTTCTTCTCACTTGTGCTCTACCAAAGGCCTATATATAATGAGACATGAATCTTGTCCTTCCATATTCATATTCTAAGGACTCATGTACATGTGGACACCATGCACATTCTTATAATACATATGCATTTATTACATTGCATAAAGTAAATACTCAAGCCTTAATCTAAGAAACTTTCCTAGTCTAATGATTTACCCAAGATGGTACATTAGCATGTAACAAATAATGTAATATATTCCAACACCCCCTTGTATTGCATTATTTTGTTATTGAAGACTTTAGTATTCAATATGGTCTTCGTCTTGTCTTCAATTCACTTTGCATTGAATGCCTCCTTGGTCAGGTTCCTTTCCTTCTATCGATTTAGTCTTCATTTTATTCTTGGATCTCATGCTATATTTTTTGTTTTATTCATTGTACTTTTTGTTTGTATCCTGATGACCATCTTCATCTTGTTCCTTTACTTCACTTTTATCTGTATTTAGCTTGAAAGTATTTTCTTTCATCTTCATCTTTTCTTTTCTATAATGCTTCTTATTCCTTCTTTTTCTTATTTAATTATTCATTTTTACTAGTAATATATCTTCTTCATGTTGAGTTAGTATATCATCACAATAGTATTGGCTAGGATTACTATTTTATTTTATGTTTTGAAAGAATTAAAAAACAATTAATGATATATATATCATAAAACATTCTTCTGATGTAAATATAACTATATTTTGAGTATTCCACCAAGCTCTAAAAAGTACTTCACGAAGATAACCAATTAATGTCATAAAATTTTCTTCCTTTGCTTCCTTGAGGAACAACAAGAATCTTTACTTTTTTACTAGTGGACAAATATTTGTATATATCAAAGGTATCTATTAAGTTTTGAGAATAAAATTTCAACTCATGAAATAGTTCCTCACTATTTCATCCATGTTCCTTTTAAATTAATCTCTGAGGTGGAGTTCCTTATAGCTCCCTAGTGTTATGTATTGAGAATAGTTCTGATAGAATCTTTTATCTTTCAAGAACCTGTTGATGTTGACTGCCTTATGACTCCCTAGTATGTAGTGATCAAACTCAATGAACTTTTTTTAATTCTCTAATTCATAAAATACCTTGAGAATCTTAATGTTCAATCAATTATTTTGATAAAAAATTAAATTTTCAAATATCTAGTTAGTATTCCTTTTAACTCCCAAGTATTTTAGTAAAATATAAAGTTTGATAAAATCTTTTCAATTCTTCAAGTTTTATAAAATACTTTATATCTACCAAATGATTTTGAGTGCAATATGGATTTGATAGTATGCTTAGATTTCTTAGTTGTTCCTTGAATTGAATCCCTTTTATCTCCCTAATATTCAACTTCTATTCTTCACCTTATTTCCCCCTATTAATGAATAAGTAGAAAGCTAAAGATAAATTTGATGCATCTTCAAGTTTTTGATAATGTTCTTTACTTTCAAGACCTTTAATTTGGATTTCTTATGTCTCATAAATTAGAGCAAGAAACTAATTCAAAAATACAATTTCCAACTTTCTATCAACTCTATGCTTTACTTATTTTCAATATTCAATAGAATAATTTCTAAATTTCAATAATCTAAATTGGTGTAGAACTCCTTATATCTCGCTAATTGAAAATTTAGAAATTATGGATATTTGAAAATTTAATGTTATTAGTTCTATGTAGAATTCCTTTTTCCTCCAAAATAAAATACTTTCAAATAATCCTTGTGCTTGAATAAATTTTATTCAAATGCTTTTAGTTAAACCTTCCTTGCTTCAAAAATGTTTTAAATATATTAACAAAGCATCTAAGGTTGTACTATATCAAAGCAATTCCTTATACCTCCAATTAGCTAATTAATCTCAAGCATTAGAGATTAACCAATTTTAACCTTAGTAATGAAGTTCCTTATTCCTCCTTTACTTTATAAAAATACACTTTGATTTAAATGAATTCAATATCTTCTTTAACTTTGGTATGCATTAATTTTGAAGTCTTCCTCTCTTTGACTTCTTTGCAAGTTGCACTTATCTTGAGGTGATATTCAATTCTCCTTCTCCAATGCTTATGACAACATTAATTGCACTTATTTATTGTGCCTTCACAATTGTTGATTCTCTTCAATGTACTCTTCAATTGCACTTACTGGTTACATTCTCCTTCACTGTGCACTTGGTCTTACTCCACTTTTCTCTTGGAATTTACTTCACTATCATGCTCTATGTACTCCTAGAATACCTTCTTATTGCATGGGTAAATGTGAGACTTATCACTCATGCAAGACTAGCATTTGGAGTTTTCTTTAACACTTTGACACTTGGCTGCAATGGACTCTTCACCTTCTAAATGATTGCACTTCCTTGTAATGTTATTTCTCTGTGTTGTTTTCCTTCCATGTGGCATTAACTCTTTGTGTTTGGTATAGCACTAGATTATCTCCAATTGGCATTGTTCTTGTTGTGTAATGTTCTTAAAGGTAGCGCTACTTTTATGACACTTATTCCAAGTGGTTCTAAGACTTATAACTCCATTTTCATGTGCTGCCTTTTATGTAGCACTCTCATTTGCAATGTATAGCTCTCTATAGGCATTGTGACTCTTAAATGTGGCTTCTTTAATGATGAGACCTTCTTTGCAATGTTATTTTCGACATTCAATGCTCAATAATGTATGATGTTACACCTATCTTTCTTTTATTGCATTCTTATACCTTCAATGATGGAATACCTTGGTTCTTGCACTTATTTTACTCACTACTGGCAGTGTTCTACGTAGCTTAATGAAATGCTTACCCCCTATGCTATCAATACTCATATTTACTTTTTGAGATGGTGGTTTCTTCTCTTAAGCATGGTGATGGCACCTCTCCTTTTTATAATTTGTGGTAATGGTGGTTTCTACGTTACCTTCTCCTCCTTGAAAACTCTTCTACTCCATCTCCTTGTTGGCTCAATGCTTGGTGATCTTTCTTATGGTGAATTCAAGCTTCTTAAACATGCCAATACTTTGCCTTTTTGGATAGCTTAGTATATCCAAATTTTTCTTTATAATAGTATCTTCTTTGCTATACAATATCCACTTGTAATATTTCAATAGATAGTAAGAAGTATATCTAAATTCTTCTTTTGTGTAGGTTTTAATTCCTTGTAAAATTTATCTTTTGCACCCTTGAAGATATAAACTTGAAACCTTTTCTCTTGCAACTTTAAACCTCAAATCTAGTGTTTTTTTAAACTTAATAATAATATAAATATGAATGTTCAATTAATGAACTTTTGCACCAATTTTGCATACATTTTGTTCTCCATTTGTAGCTTGATTTCTTGGTGATTTAATTCATCTATTTTCTACTCCGAGTTTTACAAATTTGCAGCTTCAATTCGTTATGCATTGTTACCCTGAACTTTTCTATTTTGCAGCTCTTCTTGCTATCCAAATCAGCTTCTAAACTCTTTCAACTTGCAACTATTAACGTTGCACAATTTTCTGCCCTCTTGTTTTCCTAAACTTAAATTTTTTTAGATTCTAACGCAATTAATTTCTCCTCTGATATGTTATCTAATGTGATGCCTTTAACCTCTTAAATATGGTAGGAAAATCCTTTAATTCGTAGCTATATTTACCTCTTCAATTTAAGTTATAAAAACAACAATATCCTTTTCTGCAAATCAAACTTCAGTGCAATCTTCAAACCTCTCAAATTTGTGTTCTCTTCTAGCTCATTTCTTCTTCAACCTCCTTGTCAATTTTTAATTTCAATATTAGGATTCCTTTTCAATAATCTGAATGTCTTGAGGTCTTCAATAATATCCTCCAAAATTTGGTAAAATTCTTGGAAAATATTTCTTCCTTTTGGGCTTGTTTTCGGATGGCGAAAATTGTCCCAAATACTTCTTTATCAAGAAATTCTCCTTGCTAGCAATCTTCTCCCTTGAGTTCTCCTCAAATATTCTCCAATGACCTTCTTAAAAAATTTCAATGAGGCTTTCCTAGCCTTCTCCTTCTTTCTCCTTTCAAGTATGCTTGAGGCCTTCTTCTCTTGGACCTTCAAATTTTGCAGCTCCTCAAATATTCTTCAAAACTTCAATGAGACCTTTCCTTGATCTCTCCAATATTCAACTATGGAATTTTTGCAATGAGATCTCTTTCTTGGATCTTCAAAATTTGATGCTTCTAAAATCTGCAATAGAACCTTTTTTAGTCCTTCTTTATCTTCAATCTTCCAAATATAAAATTTCTTCAATGGGACCTCTTTTGGGTCTTCTCTTCAATATTCAATCTTCTATGGATATCTCCTCAATCTTCTATCTGCAAATCCTCCAAAACTTGCAATGGGATATTTTCCTTAAGGCCTCAAAAATCTTTAATCTTTAACTTTTTTCTTCAAGTACTAGATTGATTCCAAAGAAGATATTCTTCCTAGATCTTATAGGAAGCTTCTCAACTTTATTTAAATCTCATATTCTCTACAACATAGTATTAGAAAATAATAATAGAAATTTATTTGAATCTAAAGAAAATGAACTTCACTAGTTGATTTGTTAATCTAGTGGAATCAATCTTGAGTCCTAGTCTTCACAAGTTTTTTCTATAACTCTGTGGAAAGACTCTAGCCAAATGCAATTTCAAAAACTCTGAAAATGAGATTTATTATCTCCTCTCAATATTTCTTGTGGCTCTCTCAATCTCTTAGCAATCAACCTAATGCTTTGATACCACTGTTAGCTTTTGATGTTATAAACTTAAAGGAAATGCAATCACAAGTAGTAAAATAAGCATGCAATATTATATCTATGATAATAGAAATATAATAAGTAAGTAAATAGCATGAGAAAATTCTAAAATAACTCATGAAATAGCCATAATGAAAGCTCACAAAAATTTGAACTTGTTACAATATGTGGAGAGCTCAATGCTCCATGTTTCATACAAGTTCTACGTTGTATCTACTATCTCTCTTACTACTACTCACTCTTCTTGCTTATTCTCACTTGTACTCTATCAAAGACCTATATATAATGAGACATGACTCTTGGCCTTCCCTCTTCTTATGACTCTTCATATTTCTATTCTAAGGACTCATGTACATGTGGACACCATGCACATTTACATCATTGCATATTCTAATAATACTTATGCATTTATTACATTACATAAAGTAAATACTCAAGCCTTAATATAAGATACTCTCCTAATATAATGATGTACGCAAGGAGGTACATTAACAAGTACCAAATAATGTAATATATTCTAAAAATATGAGTTTGGCATACCATCCCTAAATAGATGGAAAAACTAAAATTGTTAACAAGTGCTTAGAAACTTATCTCCATTGCTTTGCATCTAAGCAACGAACTCATTGGGTCAAATGACTTTCGTTGGTTGAGTGGTAGTATAATAATTCATATAACTCCACCAAAATGAAACTATATGAAGAAGTTTATGGACATCACCCACCATCACTTCTATCATACATTCCAGATAGTTTCAAGGTTCAAGTAGTGGGTTCCACTCTTAGGAAGTAGACATAACTATTCTAACATCTCAAAGATAATTTGGCCATGATAGAAAATCATATGCAACAAGTAGATCAACAACATTTCAAGTGCAATTTTAATATTGGGGACATGGTTTTTCTATGCTTGTAGCCCTACTAGCAATCATCACTAAAACTCCATAGTCATCAAAATATAGCACCGAAATTCTATGGACCATATAAAGTGCTCTAGGAGATTTGTACCATAGCCAAAAAATGGCTTTAACGACAACTAAAATAAAGTAGTTTTTTATGATGGTAAAAAAATATCGTAATAGATCCTAAGAGGGTTGTTTATAACCACCCTCTTAGGATAACTGCCCTTTTAGGGTGACCCTAAGAGGATGGCTATAAACCACCCTCTAAGGACTAATACAGTAGTTATAAACCGCCACTTAGGGTGATCTAAGAGGGTAATTTATAACCATCGTCTTAGGGATAAGAGGGTGGTTTATAGCTGCCCTCGTAGGGGAACCTAAATTGTTTTGGGTCCCCCTATGAGGGCGGTTATAAAACACCATATTATCCTTAAGAGGGCAATTTATAACCACCTTCTTAGTGGTGGTTTAGGTTTTTTCTACTAATAATAGGTGTAATCTTAAACCCTTACACACATTGTTTCTTCGAAGCTTTCATTTTTTGCCTTATCTATTGCACGAATAGATACAACATCTACACCGAGTGTATTGTTTCTTTGAATCTTTCATTTTTTTGCCTTAGCTAATGCATGAATAGATATAACCACCACACCGTGCATTGATATTATTTTTCATTCGAAGCTTTCATTTTTATTTTAGCATTCCACTAGTTTAGCTACCCGACATTGCACAAATAGATATAACCTCCACACCACGTGTTGACATTATTGTTTCTTCGAATATTTCATTTTTTTCATCAGTCCATTGGTTTAGCTTTCGGTCACTGCATGAATAGGCACAACCTCCACACTGCTCAAACCAAGCCTCATCTCATCTATCATACTAGGGCTCTTGGGCTTTGATTCGTGTTCATTTTTGGCTAGGGTTTACTCTGAAATTTCTCTGAAACTTTTGGTACTTTACCTGAAATGGCAAGAGATGATGGCTAAAGCAAAATCCGAAGGCACATAATGGGGTATGAAGATGAATTTAATATTGGAAGAGACGAGGTTAGTTAGGTTCAGTGAATTTTTTATTATTTTAGGTATTTTTACAATTAGGTTTTATAATTTTTTAGTTTGTAAAGTTGTGTTTAAGCATGAGATTTGTAAAATTTAAACCCTAGATTAAACCCTAGATTTGTAAAATTTAAACCCTAGATTTGTAAAATTTAAACCCTAGTTTGTAAATTTGTGTTTACAAATGCAATATTGGCTTAGACTTCATCACCTAAATTAGCTACTGCAAATCTCCTTCAACTCTCTAGTTATGAATTTGGTGACCTCCAATAAAAGAGCAATGGAATTAAAATCAACGTCCACCACGCCTAAGGAAATATCTCAATCACTAATTATATTTTCCATATTATACCTAAAATGATCGACTATCCAAGTTCAATTCATAGTCACCATCTACATATGCGAATCGAAAAAAAAATTCAACCCTTGAAGAAAAGTAGCCTAATAAAATTAAAATAACTGGATCCATTCACCTCAAAAATAATATATTTAATAATTCAATTCTAGAGGTTGAGAGTAAAGGTATGGTTTTGAAGACATCAATCATAATACAAGAATGCCCTAATTTTTAAAATACGAGGCGACCAATAATACTTACCATATACATTCTATTTACCTTGCCTCAAATGAACATTGATATATTATCCTTTTGAACATTGATATATTATTGTTTTGTCTTATATAGATCTATGAATGCTTGTGATATTTTCTTGAAGTTGTTGCTATTGTATTAAGTGGCACATTCAGCCCATTAACAAGACCTAGGCTTCATATTTAGTGCTCACTGGGATAAGATAAGATAATTCTCTAAATGCCCATAGAAGGTGGAAGAAGCCCAATGGAATTCATCAAAAAGAGTCTCAAATCTAAAATGTATACACTATGAAATTGTAATGACAATGGCTAGTAGTAATATATCAACTACAAAAAATAAATCTTATTTATGACAATAAGCTATTATGTTGATTGGCTTGGAAATTTATTGCACATAGGAAGAATGTATCATTATGAGTTATATGGAACTTGAACACTTGAAATATTGGGCATGCCTTTTCAAATGTAGCTCTATGCACTTCTTGTAGGTTGGAAGAGATGTTTTTATGTTAGAAAGTGCATGAATTATGGAAAGAGATAAAATATTTATGTAGATTTAGAATAATTATGAGATATTTTACATACCCTTACATCTAGCTATCATATGGCAGTCCATGGATCAAGATGCCTTGCAGAATTACATCATGTATCATGAACTACTGGTTGTGACCCATGTGTTCATCCAAAGCCCATTGGGGTGCCAAGGGAGTCTTATTATTATTTTTTCCCCTTTGGTGCATCACCACCTCCTAGTCTAGGCTAGATAGATTTACGTTTCTAGCACCTTTATCAGCTTCCTTTACTTTCCTTGCATTTATAAATTTTTGCAATTTGATTTACTTTCCCTCTCCCTTTTCCCCGTTGTTAGAGTTAGCCTAGGCTAGGAGTAGAGTAGCGAAGCAGGAGTAGAGCAAAATGAGCACCAAAGAAGAAATCTAGAAGCAAGGAACCAACCTAGGGTAAAAAACCTCAGAGGTCATTCAATGGGGGCTGCATCCCATGCTTCCATGAACATCCCAATACTGACTCCCCCGCATGAGGTGCAGGGCAATAGACACACTTGCTCAATCAAAGGTGGCAATAGACATAGAGGTTGCAATCACGGGGGTCACAAGGTCCAAGGAATGCAAGGGGGTCACTTATGGCCCCCCAACATTAATTTTTCATAAAAAGAACAAATGAGAATAAGCTTATCTTGCCTTCATGTTTTTCATGAGGGAGTGAACGTTTCTCCTAGTTCATTTATATTATATTAGCTCTAGGCTCATATATGCGGATAAAAATATTGATTTATTTGAATGTAGGTTCTAAAAAATTACTCAATGGTCATTTTGTTCACAATTTTATAGGATAAAGACCACCCAAACTATGAACTCTATTGTGATCCACATTACGTGGATATGATTAATTCAAGTGTTGAATGAAATTGAAGGCACACATCATAGATGAAATATAAATGACAACAATAGAGCCAACATCCAAAGATTAACATCAAAGGGGACTTAATGCCAATTAGGTCTCTTGGATGGATTGATTCTTATGTAGCACATTGCTTCTTTATAAAGTTACAAAGGTCATATAGATAACTCCCTGATATGCTTTAATAACTAAGGTCTTTGAAAGAAAAGGTTATGTTGTACACAAAAATGATATATTATGATATTTATGTTTATGGTTTATTTTATCTCTAAGCACATGTATTTTTGCAAGTAATTTAATTTAGTTTATTTAAATGTAATTTGATAACTTAAAATACAAGTGGTTAGATTCATTGTGTATAAATTTACTATGATAAATTAAAAAATAAACAAATCTTACTATAAATTAAAATAATTATTTCTTATTTTTAAAATTAAAATATATTTTTATCTCTTGATTAAAAGTAGATGAAATGAAAAGGGTCTTATTTCATGCTTTGGGACTGTAGCAAAATCCATTCTTTCTACATTATATTACATTATATAACCATGTCTAACTATTATTACTAACATATTCAATACTATATATTTTTTATAAAAAAACATTTATTTTTGCTTTTACCTTTCATTGTTATTCATTTAAAAACAAAACATCCTTACATACTTGTAAATATTACTCTAAAGACTCTCTATTTCTAGCAATACATTTGTGTATGTTTCAACCATGCTCCATTTCATAATATTACTCTAAAGACTCTCTATTTCTAGCAATACATTTGTGTATGTTTCAACCATGCTCCATTTCATACATTCTATGCGGAAGTGTTATATTTGATGAGTTACTTTAATTCATTAGAATCTAGAATCTAGCATACCAATATATCGCTGAATGTTATGTTTTGATTTAGTTTCTCAGACCACCTTGTGTTCGTGGATCTTAAGTTGTTCTTCCAAGCTTTTCCTTGGTTTTTGTGATGGGTGAGAATTTTTTTCAAAATTTAAATGTTGATGCGAGTAAGATCTCAGTTGTTAGTAGTTTGAATATTGGTCCTAAAAAGGTTCTCCTTGAAAACGTGGATCTTGTGTTCATGGGTCCAGTGAAGTTCTTGCAGGAAATTTTCTCCGTATTCTTTGGATTGAAAGGAAGAAAGGTTCAAATTTTAAATATTGATGTAAGCAAGTTGTTCAACTGCTAGTCTTGGAAGCCTTCTGCCTGAGATTATGGGCCTGGTTACAAAGATCCTTGGATGCTCTTATTGGTAAATCATTCCATGGTTTGCTTCCTAGGAAGGAGTTACCCTCAACTTTTAAAGTCAAATGTCAACAGGATGTTGGGTTTCTTTGGAGTTTTTGTTGTTCCCAAAATGGATCTTTCCGAGTTTATGGATTCTATGACTGAGATCCTCAAAAAGTCTGTGCAGTGGTCCTGGGGTTTCCTACCTATTGATTTTATGTCTTTTGGATGTATTTTGGCTGTGCTCCCCTATTAGAAGAAAGGAAAACCTTGAATTTAATGTGGGGAAGATCTGATAGGTTTTCACTAGGTTTTTGGTTCTTGATTTTCATAAGGATCATGGAGTTAGAAAAGAACCTGCAAGTTTTTCTATGTTTTTTTTATGAAAGCTTCACTTCAAAAAGACCCCTACTTCAATTTTTGGATTCAAGACTGAACAAGATTTTGCAAGTCTTCAGGGAAATCACTTTTCCTTTGAGAATGCTTTTCTTGGCTCGAGCAGGAAATGTTGAATTTTTTAAATTTAACTTTAAAAAGAAGCCGGTTTTTCGCGGTTCAAGCGGGAATGTTTATCTTTGAATTTTTTTACTTAAAGTGGAGCGAGAGGCTCCTTTTTCTGGCGGGATATTTTAATTTTAAAATTTGGTTTGCTTTGGAGCAAGTATCTCCTTGTTCGAGCGGGAAACTTTTTAGCCTGTTCTCTTGGCGGCGACGGGGACAGGATTTGTTTCTGAGAATTTGATATTCTCCTATTCCAAATCCCCGAGTTTTCAATATTCACAGTCCATTCTTTAGGCGGTAGCTTGTGCGGGAACGGTTTCTTCCTGCCTTCTCTTGGTTGCTATTTTTTTCTGCTCAGTTTTTCCAGTGGAGGATTTTGATTAACTTCTTTGTCTTCTAAGTAGGATAGGTCCGTTGTTGAATTTCTTTAATTTTTATTTTTGAAGTATGTGTTTTTTAAAAGTTTTTGTTTTTAAATATAAAAGATTTTAGATACCTTTCAATAGAATAAATAAATAAGTTATTTGTTGAATTTTTTTTAATTTTTGTTTTTTCAAATCTTTATTTTTTAAATATAATTTTTTTTTTAAATCTTTTAAAACTTCTTCTATTACTTAATAGAATAAATCCAACTCCAAAAACGAAAGGAAGGTGTTGCATGTTGGTAGGTTGTCACTCGTCTTTCGCGGCGCCCCAGGGTCCACACTATAATTTTTAACGTCTACTACCCAATGTCTTTTCGTGGCCTTGAATGATCCCCACTATAAGAGGTAAGCTGTCTCTGACTTTCAACCGATTGTCGTCACTTTTATACTTTTTCAATGGGTGGTTCTGCTTTTGCCGTACATAGAAGGTTGTATGCATCTCCACTCTTATACTTTTTAAACTATTTTACTTTCTTCTTTTAAACTATTTTACTTTCTTTTCTTTTAATGTAAGGCCTTATAAAAGACAGACTGTAGTTTGAATTGAACTTTGTCTTGTCAGTTACTAAAAATAATGTGACTACAATCAATCCTCTTATGTAAAATAAATAAATATATGTATATAAATAAATAAATAAATAAATATATATATATATATATATATATATATATATATATATATTTATTTATTTATTTTTATTTTAGTGGAGAAGCTTTAAATTACATTATTGTTACTGGTATATGAGAGGATTTTTATTTTATTATTAATTTTGAAAAATAATTTGAAAAGTTATATTTAAATATATATATATAAAAGTTAGGATGAGACTCTTCTTAGTCTTAACTGATGATAACACACGTTTACAATAGTAAAAGAAGATATGCATTGGAGTCAAATCTCTTAAACTATATTTCTATAATGGTTGTTCAAATTAATTGGATCTGCTAATCAGCTTGCCTAATTCTCTCATCCTCAATAGTCATGTCATTGTATCATTGAACCCTTACCTCCTTCTCAGTACCCATCTTAGCTAGGAAGTTTGCCACTTTATTTAGATCTCTACTCACATAAATTGGAATCACATCATCTAATTCCCTCCACAATTCTTTAATTTGGGTGACAAGAATCCTCAACCTTCATGTCTTCAAAGCAAAGTTCCTCATGTAATCCAAAGCTCCTACCAATATTTGAGAATGTGATTCTAGGATTATCCTCTTGTAACCTTGTCTTACCGTCCAAATAGAAGCAAATTTGATAGTTAAGGCTTTTGCGTCATTGTTCATGGTCCTTCCCAGGTCTTGAAATTCCCAATAGAGCATTATCTCAACATGATTCCTACAGACGACTTTAATTCCATTTCAACCTAGATTGCTTTTTGTAGCTCCATTAGTATTAATTTTAATCCAACCTTATGGAAGTGGTTTCCAACTAACTTTGTCTTGTCCCTCTTGCACTTCGACTTCCTTCTTCATTGTCCTTATATCAGCCTGAGTTCCTCTTTAGCATACACTACCACAATTTCTTTGACTTTGCTCCATATGACCTACCAAATGCCATCTAAGAATGAAAAGGTTTCTCTAAAAATTTTACCATTTCTCTCCAACCATACTTGCCACCAAACAAAGTTGAATCCAAGCTTCCAACTGATACAAAGAACTTTAGATTTAAATCTACCCCTCTTCCATCTTTCTCAAATATTAATCTGATTCAAATCATTGTTAGCTTGAATTTTATAACATAAAAACCATTTCTCCCAGATCTAATGCATGAACAGACATTCAAACATCAAGTGGTCTTCAAACATCAAGTGGTCAGATGTTTCCTCGCTCTTATAGCATAAAACACATTGAGATGGACCATCAATTCTCCTACGTCTTTGACTATCAAAAATAAGAATTTTATTGTGCATGAACTGCCAAGCAAAGAAGTTTACTTTCAACCAACCCTTGACTGCCAAATCTTTCTCGATTATTGATTTTGACAGTTGTTATTTTATTTTTATTTTTTTAATAATTTATTTCTTTTGAAATTTGTATTTTATTTAAAAAAGTTATTTTCATTATTATTTTCAAAGGAATAAGACGTGCAATTTTTTATATAGTTTATTTTTTTATGTTAATGAATTATAAATGATAAATTTTATAAAAGTTTTGAAAGAATGTGTAATATATTTAAATTAAAAATTAATTATTTAAATATTAAATTTATGTTAAATTATATTCTTATATTTATATATAAATTTTTTAAAAAATTTAATGTTTAATTATTATTAATTTTAGTGTTATTTTTAAATTAAAGTAGTTTTTTTTAAGAAAATAGTTTATAATAAAGTAAGAATTTGACTTATTTGAAAAAAAAAAAAAAAACATTTTATAAACATACCTTCTCTAAAACTATATGTGACTCATTTACTCCTCATCACAAAGATAGCTTTTTTTCTTGAAGGACTATCAACCTCATTCAATTATAATTGAACTTGCCCAACTAGTAGTATGTTAATCTATATGTAATACATCATTTTTGTAGGGTTACGAGGGTTTGTTCCCATCATTATTATATATTTTAAATAATATAAGTTTAAGATATGAAATTATTGGGTAAAAGTATAATGAAAATCAAATTATAGAATATGAATTTACATTAAAAAATTTTAGTTTACATTTACCTCAATATATCAAGTGCGTCACTCTAAAGACAACAATTTATGATTTAGTTTTGCAAAACTTCCACTACTTTTTTATAAGATTATTTTAAAGCTTATGAATATTAGAAAACTTGATATCAATCATAGATCCTTAATTATTTTTATTCTAGAATACAACTTTAAACATGACTACCATAGAACCATATATGTTTGATTTGTAAATCGAAATAAGAAACATAAACCCATGGATCTCAAATCGTATACCGTAAATCACTTGAATTTTAAAATTCTTAGGCATACAATCTATGATCTTAGATGTCAATCACTTAGGGGTATATGGTATAAAAACTTAATTAAAGTATTATATCTTATATGACATTAATGCACCTCTTAATTAAGGATTTAGTTAACCTTAAGATCTTTAGAATGTTATGGATGAGGCTTTTTAACTCCATTCTTTTAGCTGTATAATATTCCATTTTTTGTATTTATGTTAAAAAGAGTACATTGTTCCATTATTTATGCATTGATTATAGTTGATCCTTGTAGAAATGGAATACAACATACTATACTAAAATTCTATTATCATTTATGTGTGAATTTACACCTATTTTCATAAATGAACAAAATCAATCCATCCTCTCAAATCTTATAAAAAAAACATAAAAAATGATGAAAGATAGAAAGTTATTGTGGGAACCCATAGGCACCATAAATAGTCATTATTATTCATTGATAAGAATCACAACACTTCGACACAATGGATGGAATAGCGGGGATATTTACACCAATACAAAAACCATAATTACATAAATAAGTTTAACTTAAGCAAACATAACAAGAGGGCTTTGTAGGAACAAAATTGTGTTCAGTCCATACTTTGGACACAATGATCACTCATTGCGGTTTTGTGCACAACATTACCTTGGGATTTCACAAAAACTCTATTTTTATCACTTTGTTATTAACTTTGACCTTGAGGATCTTATTACCAAACTTTCGCACTCATATTTACCCAAACTCTTCCTCAAGAATTTGGTTTTCTCTATTTTCATCTCTATTATCTTTGCCTTTTCTTCAAGACTCAGGATTCCAACCCATGCACTTTTACATCTAGTCTTACCTCGAATTTCATCCATATTCCAAATAACTTGCTTCCCATCGTAACCACCTTTTACAAAATTTACCAAGGTGTTACTCCCCCTAAGTGTATTGAGAATTCATTTTAGGGCATAAGGTTAATTACAAGTTACAAGGTAGGTTTAACAATAACAAGGTTAATCATGACCTATAAGGCTTATATAATAACATATCATAATAAATTAAGTACATTACGCAATGATTGTCCCTAGACCTATCCAATATTGTTAGCAAATCACTACTATTCTCATAGGTTTATCACTCTTCTAGGATCAAACAATATCTCAATAACATATATGCACAATAAAAACAATGAACATAAAACTCATTGAATATTATTGAAAATATATCTACTTTAATAAATGCATAAATGAAATGTTTATTCTTCGATACTTTATTACAAATATTTATCTTCAATATATACATAAATGATACTTTTCATATTCTCAAGACTCTTTGATCTTTACACTTACATAAACTCTTCATCTCCTCATACTAACAAAATATCTAACTCTTTACATTTATCGATACATAACAATAAATCTCAAATATATATAAAGACAAAGACTCTAATGATTCCACATAACTCAACTCCTTACTTATAAATACGATACTTCACTGACATAACTCACACTTACTCACATGACACCTCACCTACATAAATCCACAATTATTTACATGACACATAATTCATACATTTACTCAAATATAAAACACACCCTAGACTAAATTATTTACAAGGTCCTCATTCCTTGGGTTGCACCAATAGAATTTGCAAAATATATTTGAGGCAATGTCCATCCTAAATCTGTCATCCTAAGATATGACCTCTTGGGCCTGGACATCATAGGATGTTGCACATGTAGTCACCAACTCATAACAATTGTGTACTTTGAGCACCATATACTTAACCATGAGATTACTCCAAGTTTTGGCCCAAAAAGTTTTAGGTTTTCTAGCTTTGAACCTATGGATTGTGCCTTCCCTCATACTTTTGATTTTTTATGAATTTTTGGGATACACAATTCTCATAACCAGGTCCTTAAATAATTTAATATTGGTGCTTCTTGGATCATAAAAGGATAGGTTGCTTCTGATTTTACATGGGAGTTAATGAAAGAACCTACTCTGGTTGTTGTCAAGTGTCTAGAGGTCCTCTTCTTCTCCATGTTTGTTGGCAATCATGACTCTTTTGCTTTTTTTTGTCTTAACTTGACTCTGTAATTGTGCTCAATAGTGCTCCTTCATGCTTTGAGGAATATTGAATGCTAGGGATTTAATAGGGTGAAATAAATAAGGGGAGGTCCATTTTATAGATGTTTTCTTTGAGGCTCAAGCATCTGCTTGAATAATTAATGTGTCACAAATTTATCACATTATTTTCCTAAGATAGGTGGGAGAAGTCCGACCTTTTGCATCATTAATTATTGCCTTATTTGAACTTATAGTTAATTTTTAGGGATGCTTTAAAGAGGTTGTCATGATTTATGAGGTCAATTCATTCTCTTCTCATCATTTAATTCACCTTTTTCTTTTCTTTTGTATAGGGTCGACATGGATTTTATCATCACAATCAAGGCATTAAACTCATGCATGGGAATTAGTTCTATGTTGCAAGTTATATTGGAGGTAAAATAAGCCACCTCCTCTTTGTGATTGAGCGACCTATAGAGTTTTCTTGTTAACCAATTGGAGGGTTAGCATTACCTCAAGGAACCACTTGTTGCTTTAAAGTTATCAATTGATTGGCTCGATCAGATGGTTTGTGCTAACCTAAAAAATTGGTTGTCTTTGTTGCTTCTCAATAACCCATGCCATCTATGGATTTGAATGAGTTAGAAAATGCATGATATATTGGATAAATGTCTCTCTTGATGGCTTTTGATTTTGCATAGATCTTCAACTAGCTCAAGATCAATGATTGATAAAGAGTCCACAATTCAATTAAACATGACTTCTTTCATCATCTTGGAATTTCAAGAAATGATGTGGATCAATGATATTGGATTAAATGGTTTGCAAAGTTTTTCTTTTTGACATCTATTTAAACTATTATTAAAATAGCATGGGTCATTGATTGTTGATATTGGACGGTCCATGGAGTTTGTACCATCCGACCACACTGATTTACCTCTAGGACCTCTATAGTTCATTGGATGGTCCCTCATTGACTTGTGTTTCTTAAGTTTCCCTTCTTCAGAATCAATATTGGTCATTGATTGTTAAGATCTAATAATCAACAAAAACAATTATGACCAATCTTCATCAAAAGCCTCAAGAAATATTATGGGTCATTGGGCTTGAATTGAACAGTTTGCAAAACTTTGTGTAATCTATCTTCATTCGAGGTATCCTATATCAATGAGGTCCATTAATCTTAGATTGGATGGTCCATGGTATTTTAGATCCTTTTTCTCTTGAGGGCTCTTATTTGAGTATGAGCTTATGGCAAGTAACTATTACGAGTTCTAGAATCTACACAAACCATTGATTTATCTGCATCTTTAACCTTCCTTCATGATTGAATTCTTTAAAACCTAGGAACATCACCAACTCCTGAGGGCCAAAACCTACAAAATAAACCAAAGAAAATATTTTTTTAAGAGAAAGAGCTTAAGGATAGATCTTTAAATAAATATCATTCATTGGGATCAACAAATTGTTACCATCTACTACAAAAAGTTTGAAGGAATTGTGCTCCTTGTAGGTAAATATGATGTAAGGGGTACTCCAAATGGCATCGAACTTGGTGTTTTGACTTGTATTGCTTGAGTGTTCATTCCAATTTAGCACCAAATATCCCACCTGAATTCTCTTAGGGTGGATCTCCTATCAAACCATCTCTTGACTACTTCTTGGTGCCTTAGAAGTTTTTCTACAGTTTCTTCCCTCGATTCTTCAAGCTTGAGCTAGTGCAATAGCTAAAGTGTAGGTAGCTCTATAGATATAGGAAATTTATCCTCCTTGCCATAGACAAAAGTATAAGGATAACACCCTAAATATTTATTTGGAGTAATGCAACTTGAGCCAGTCCATTTTAGAATCCATACCAAATTCTTGTTTATGGATTTTGCTAGCTCATTACCCTATGGATAGTAATTTGAATAAGTCTTTAGATAGATGTCATACTAAAAGGTGATTTGAGTAATTTTTTCCCCCGTGAATGATTTGGTATTATCTATGATGATTGTGTTGGGGATGCCAAATATAGTGATAATTAAAGCTCTATTATTACCCTCTTTGTAGCCTTCTTCAATGGCACTACCTCCAACCACTTGGTGAAATAGTCTATAGCAATAAGGATTCATTTGTGACCTTCACTTAATGGCAATTTTATCATTTCAATGAATTCCAATCCCCATTAAGAGAATGATTCATCTATTGTTATGTACCTCAGGGGTATGGGTGCATTATTTTATCTTCCAATGAAGAACTTACATTTGTCACATCTCCTTACCCAATGATGTGCATCCACAAATATACTTGGCTAATAGTATTTGGCTTTCATAATCTTGGTAGCAATTTTCTGGGCTAAAAAATGCCCTCTTGAGAATCCTTGATAGAATTCTTGAACTAGATATTGAGTCTTCTACTTTTTAACACACCTTAGGAGAACTCCATTGAAATTTCTTTGGAATAGAACATCCTCCATGAGCAGATGATGAATATTCTATAGACATAGTGATCTTGTTTGAGCTTTTTCTAGGCTAAGTGGAGATTTGCATGTCTACATATACTTGATTCTCTAATCTACCTAGTCTAGCACCTCACCATCTAAATTGATCGGACACTTGTCTATGTCATCTTCTTCCTTGGTGGCCAACCTTTGGAACAATACTGTCCCTTTCATAAGCTTTGTGGGATTAATCTCATTATCATATTCTAATATCTTAGTGATCCATCTAGCCCTTTTTTCACTAATATCGTCACCCATTATATATTCTCTAGTGCTTGAGTAGATGACATAAGTAGTGATCTTATTATTCAAGACCAAGTGTTTGGATTTCTTCAAGCCTCTAATCAAAGTATATACTTGTTTTCAACAAATTTGTATTTATCCTCATATCCCTTCAAAGTTTTATTAAATAAGGTAATTGGGTGCTCATGTTGATTTTCATATTTCTATGTAAGCAAGTTCATGATTCTGAGTTCTCCACCATATGCATAAATGATAGTATTTGTCAAAGTTCAATTTTACTAGCACTAAAGCCTCTACAATATCCCTCTTTATCTCTTTGAAGGCTTCTTTCCCTTCCTTTGTCCACTTTAATGGTTGATCCTTATTTAGAATTAGGGTGATTGGCCTAACAATAGTTGCAAAGTCTTGGATGAAACTTATGAAAAAATTTGTGGTCAAAGAAGGATTGCAAGGATTTCTTATGTCTAGGCAATGCAAGGCTATAAATAGCCTTAACCCTATAAATATCTATGTGGCCTTTTCTTTGACACTAGATGGCCCAACAATTTGATCTGAGGAACATAAAAAACACATTTCTTAGGATGAAGGCATACTCCAAAATCCTAATATCGCTTGAATAACTTTCTCAAACACAAAAGGTAATCCTATTTCTTCTTATATAAGATGATGATATCATCTAAGTAGATCAACATTATGTCATTGATCAAGTCTTTGAAGGAAATATTTTTGGATCTTTGAAATGTGGTGCCAACATTAGATAATTTGAATGACATCTATTGATATGCAAAGGTTCCCTATTTGGTAGTGAATTTTGTTTTAAGTTGGGCTTCATCTCTTACCCAGACCTAATTAAACCTAGAGAATCCATCAAGAAGAAAAAATATTTCAAAGCCTAGTATGATTTACAAAATCTAGTCCATTGAAGGTAAGGGGTAATGATCCTTGAGCAAAGCTTTGTTTAGATCTCTAAAATCAACATACAATCTGATTTGACCATTATTTTTTCTTACAAACACCAAATTGGACACCCATGACATGTTCTTGATGGTATATATGATTTTTGACTCAATTAATTTGCATAATTCCATTTTCATAAGAGGCTCAATTTTAGGATTAATCAACCTTTTTTTCTTCCTTACGATATTGGCTTCAAGATCTAATTCAATTGTGTGTAGTATGACCTCTTTATTATATCCCATGATATCTTCATAATTCCATGCCATTACTTCTTTATATGTTTGGTAGAGGCATATGAGGGACTCCTTAGCTTGGGTGGCTACCTTTTCTATTTTCAATATGCATCCTAGATCAACTTTTATTTCGTCATAGTCTTCTTTATCAATAATAATCCCTTTATTTCCTTTGAATCGATCATCTAGGTTGAATAAGAATTTCAATCTCACTAGTCTCTTTAGAATATTATTGATCCTTAATTGGATAATCTGATATTTATATATTTTTTTAATTTTGGGGGTCAATTCCTTCATAAATTCATCTACCTATTGGAAAAAATGAACAATGTGTTCATCACTTTCAAACACTTCCCAATGCTCTTCATTATCAAGAATGGTTGGCCAAACTATTATCTTAACATGTTATTTATTTTGGATTAGGTCACTTACTATATCAAATTATGATCCAACAATTGCTATCTGATCAACATTCATGTTTTGAGTCCTCAAAAGGATTTTGAAATTTATAGTGTCAAAGGCTTCGATTAGATCCTAGACCTTGTGCCTATAAGACTTCATCAATTTATTTTTTTCTAAGCATTGAGATCTTACTTGTTTTATCACTGGCTCAGTATTATCAAAAAATTGTAGCAGCTTTATGCCCCTCTTCTCTACAAGTTGGAGGCCAGTCACCAAGGCCTCATATTCATAAATATTATTTGAAAAATTGAACTACAATATGTATACCTATAGTATCTTTATCCCTTTTGGTGAAATGAGGCATACACCAATTGTACAAAGTTTTGGTTTACTAACTTCCATCGAAGCTTACTTAAAATAGAGCGGGTCATTTATCTATGATTGGATGATCCATGTAACTCTTCCTTTGTATTCTCCATCAGATGTTTTTTTAAAATAGCAAAGGCTATTGATTTTCAATCAAATAGTCTATGCAATTTTGTCTTGTCAATTTTCATCTAATCATATAAAATTTGCACGGGTTGTTGATCTATGATCAATTATTCTAATAAAATTTGTGCGATACATCCCTATCAAAGGCATATTGAAATAGTGTAGGCTATTTATCATTATGATCTGATAGTCCATGGAACTTTGGGAACTTTTGTTGACCTCCAAACTTCTTGAAACAATGTTTGTTGTTGATTGAAAAGATCCGACGGTGAGCATAACACTTGAATCCACCTGAACCTTATGTGCAACCTAGCGTCCATCATGGATGACAATATTGGTGGAGAATTTATCTTTGATTCCCTTTGCTTTTTTTTTTTTGGCTTACCTCTTGCTAGAGTCACCCTACAAAATTAATTAAGGAAAAATATTTGTCCAATCGTAGTGAAAATCACTATACAATTATGTGCCAAGAGATCAAAGTGTTCTTTTGGGATGTAGGAAGTTGAGTACCTAGGCCATTTAGTTTTAGGGGAAGGGTTCAAAGTGGATCTTAAAAATATTATTGTTATACAAGAATGGACCAAACCATAGACATTTAAAATTCTTTGGTATTTCCTAGGTTTCATCGGCTATTAATTTTTTTTTGTGATTATGGAAAGATTACATCTTCTTAGATGAATATGCTATGAAAAAATTCAAACATGCCTTTCGACAACTCAAATAATCTATGCTCTCTAATCTGATCATGACCCCATATTTACTAGCCATTTTTGGTAAGAACTGCTCAAGATGCATGACACACAACCCAATATGTGTTAGCTTTTGATGCTATAAACTTAAAGGAAATGTAACCACAAGTAGTAAAATAGGTATGCAATATTATATCTATGATAATGATAATATAATAAGCAAGTAAATAGAATGAGAAAATTTTGAAATAACTCATGAAATAGCCATTAATGAAATCTCATGAAAATTTGAACTTGTTACAATATGTGGATATCTCAATGCTCCATGCTTTATACAAGTTCTACATTGTATCTACTATATCTCTTACTACTACTCACTCTTCTCACTTCTTCTCACTTGTGCTCTACAAAAGGCCTATATATAATGAGACATGACTCTTGGCCTTCCATATTCCTATGATTTTTTATCTTCCTATTCTAAGGACTCATGTACATGTGGACACCATACACATTTACATCATTGCATATTCTAATAATACTTATGCATTTATTACATTACATAAAGTAAATACTCAAGACTTAATCTAAGAAACTCTCCTAATCTAATGATATACCCAAGACTTAATCTAAGACTTAATGTAATATATTCCAACACCCTATTGTATTAAATTATTTGGTTATTGAAGACTTTAGTCTTCAATATGGTCTTCGTCTTGTCTTCAATTCACTTTGCATTGAATGCCTCCTTGGTCAGGTTCCTTTCCTTCTATCGGTTCAGTCTTAATTTTATTCTTGGAGCTAATTGTATATTTTTTGTTTTATTCATTGTACTCTTTTTTTGTATCCTGATGACCATCTTCATCTTGTTCCTTTAGTTCAATTTTATTTATATTTAGCTTGAAAGTATATTCTTTCATCTTTATATTTTGTTTTCTATCATGCTTCCTCTTACTTCTTTTTATTCTTTGATTCTTCATTTTTACTAGTGATATATCTTCTTCAGGTTGAGTTAGTATATCATCACAATAGTATTGGCTAGGATTACTATTTTATTTCATGTTTTGAAAGAATTCAAAATCAATTAATGATAGATATATCATCAAACATTCTTCTGATGTACATATAACTATATTTTGAGTATTCCACTAAGCTCTAAAAAGTACTTCATGAAGATAACCAATTAATGTCATAAAATTTCCTTCCTTTGCTTTCTTGAGGAACAACGAGAATCTTTCCTTTTTACTAGTGGACAAATATTTGTATCCATCAAAGGTATCTATTAAGTTTTGAGAATAAAATTTTAACTCATGAAATAGTTCCTCACTATTTCATCCATGTTTCTTTTAAATTAATCTCTAAGGTGGAATTCCTTATAGCTCCCTAGTGTTATGTATTGGGAATAGTTCTGATAGAATCTTTTATCTTTCAGGAACCTGTTGATGTTGACTGCCCTATGACTCCCTAGTATGTTGTGATCAAAATCAATAAACTTTTTTTAATTCTCTAATTTTTAAAATACCTTGAGAATCTTAATGTTCAATCAATGATTTTGATAAAATAAATAAATTTTCAAATATCTAGGTAGTATTCCTTTTAACTCCCAAGTATTTTAGTAAAATATAAATTTTGATAAGATCTTTTCAATTCTTCAAGTTTTGTAAAATACTTTATATCTACCAAATGATTTTGAGTGCAATATGGATTTGATAGTATGCTTAAATCTCTTAGTTGTTCCTTGAGTTGAGTCCCTTTTATCTCCCTAATATTCAACTTCTATTCTTCACATTATTTTCCCTATTAATTAATAAGTAGAAAGCTAAAGATAAATTTGATGTATCTTCAAGTTTTTGATAAGGTTATTTACTTTCAAGACCTTTAAGTTGGATTTCTTATATCTCATAAATTAGAGCAAGAGACTAATTCAAAAATGCAATTTCCAACTTTCTATCAACTCTATGTTTTGCTTCTTTTCAATATTCAATAGAATAATTTCTGAATTTCAATGATCTAATTTGGTTTAGAACTCCTTATATCTCCCTAATTGAAATTTAGAAATTATGGATATTTGAAAATTTAATATTATTAGTTCTATGTAGAATTCCTTTTTCCTCCAAAATAAAATATTTGCAAATAATCCTTGTGCTTGAATAAATTTAATTCAAATGCTTTTAGTTAAACCTTCCTTGCTTCAAAAATGTTTTCAAATCTTTTAATAAAGTATCTAAGGTTGTACTATATCAATGCAATTCCTTATACCTCCAATTAGCTAATTAATTTCAAGCATTAAATATTAATTGGTTTTAACCTTAGTAATAAATTTCCTTATCCCTCCTTTAATTTATAAAAATACACTTTGATTTAAATAAATTCAATATCTTCTTTAACTTTGGTGTGCGCTGAGTTTGAAGTCTTATTCTCTTTGAATTATCTACAAGTTGCACTTATCTTGAGGTGATATTCAATTCTCCTTCTTCAATGCTTATGACAACATTAATTGCACTTGCTTTTGGTGCCTTCAACGCACTCTTCAATTGCACTTGTTGGTTACATTCTCCTTCACTGTGTACTTGGTCTTACTACAAATTTCTCTTGGACTTTACTTCATTTTCATGCTCTACGTACTCCTAGAATACCTTATTATTGCATGGGTAAGTGCGAGACTTGTCACTCATGCAAGACAAGCATTTGCTCTTCCTTTAGAGTTTTCTTTAACACTTTGACACTTGGCTACAATGACTCTTCACCTTCTTTCACCTTCTAAATGCTTGCACATCCTTGTAATGTTCTTTCTCTGTGTTTTTTTCCTTCCAAGTGGTATTAACTCCTTTGTGTTTGGTATAACACTATCTTATCTCCAAGTGGAACTATTATTGTTGTGTAATGTTCTTAAAGGTGGTGCTATTATTTATGACACTTCTTCCAAGTGGTACTAAGAATTATAACTCCATTTTCATGTGCTATATTTTATGTAGCACTCTCATTTGCAATGTAACACTCTCTATAGGCATTGCGACTCTTCAATGTGGCTTCTTTAATGATGAAGTCTTCTTTGCAACATTGTTTTCTACCTTCAACGCTCAATAATGTATGTTGTTGCATCTATCCTTCTTTTATTGTGTTCTTAGACCTTCAATGGTATAATACCTTGGTTCTTGCACTTATTTTACTCACTAATGGCATTGTTCTACATAACTTAATGAAACACTTACCCCCTGTGCTATCAATATTCATCTTTACTTTTTGAGATGGTGGTTTCTCCTCTTGAACATGGTGGTGGCACGTCTCCTTTTTGTAAGTCGTGTTAATGGTGGTTTCTACGTTACCTTCTCCTCCTTGACAACTCTTCTACTCCATATCCTTGTTGGCTCAATGCTTGGTGATCTTTGTAATGGTGACTTCAAGCTTCTTAAACATACCACTACTTTGCATTTCTGGATAGCTTAGTATATCCAAATTTTTCTTTATAATAATATCTTCTTTGCTAAGTCATATACGAAATAAAACAATTACCAAAGAATTATTAAGAGTAACTGTCAATACAAAGCTTGTGGGAGTTTTTTTCAGTACTCTGCTATGTGTGTATGCAACTTTTTGTTTCCCCACTATTTCAAGGAAGGGATCCATGTCTGTTTTTTTTTTGTAATTATGATGCAGGTGTGTTTTCTTGGGGTATACCCAAAATGTTGTATGGGAAGTTTCTTTTTGATAATAGGCTATGTGCCTTACCGGATGTAATGGCTTTGACGACATGTAGATTTTACATATATAGGATCCTTAGTAAGGACATGTTCATCAATAGCCCTAGGATGATTTTTGTAAAAGGTTTTGGGTCAACCTGTAAAACTCGGTATTAATGCTATAGTATCTTATCTACCAAAAAAAATATCTTCTTTGCTATTTAGTATCTACTTGTTAGATTTCAATAGATAGTAAGAAGTATATCTAACTTCTTCTTTTGTGTAGGTTTTAATTTCTTGTAAAAGTTATCTTTTGTACCCTTGAAGATATAAAATTGAAACCTTTCCTCTTACAAATTTAAACCTCAAATCTAGTGATTTTATTAAACTTTATAATAAGATAAATATGAATGTTCAATTAATGAACTTTTGCACCAATGTTGCATACATTTTGGTCTCCATTTGTAGCTTGATTTCTTGGTGATTTAACTCACCTATTTACTGCTCCGAGTTTGATAAATTTGTAGCTTCAATTATTTATGCTTTGTTACCCTAAACTTGTCTATTTTGCAGCTCTTCTTGCTATCCAAATAAGCTTCTAAACTCTTTCAACTTGTAGCTATTAATGCTGCCCAATTTGCTGCCCTCTTGCTATCCTAAACTTAAAAAATTTTAGATTCTAACTCAATCATTTACTCCTCTGATATGTTGTATAATGTGCTTCCTATAACCTCTAATATTTGGTAGGAAACTCCTCCAATTTGTAACTATCTTTACCTCTTAAATTTATGTTATAAAAATAACATTCTCATTTTCTGCAAATCAACCTTCAATACAATATTCAAACCTCCTTGTCAAATTCTAACTTCAATATTGAGATTCTTCTCAAGAATATAAATGTCTTGAGGTCTTCAATAATCTCCTCCAGAATTTGGTAAAATTCTTGCCAAATATTTCTTCCTTTTGGGATTGTTTTTGGATGGCAACAATTGTCCCAAATCCTTATTTATCAAAAAATTCTCCTTGCTAGAAATATTCTTCTTTGAGTTCTCCTCAAATATTCTTCAATGGCCTTCTTCAAAATTTTCAATGAGGCTTTCTTAGCCTTCTCCTTCTTTCTCCTTTCAAGCCTGCTTGAGGCCTTTTATATTGGGCCTTCAAATTTTGTAGATCCTCAAATATTCTTCAAAACTTCAATGAGACCTTTCCTTGATCTCTCCAATATTCAACTATGGAAGTTTTGCAATGAGATCTCTTTCTTGGATCTTCAAAATATGTTGCTTCTAAAATCTACAACATAACCTTTTTTAGTCCTCTATCTTCAATCTTCCAAATCTAAAAGTTCTTTAATGGTACCTCCTTTGGGTCTTCTATTAAATATTCAATCTTATATGTGGATCTCTTTCTTGAGTCTCCTCAATATTCTATCTAAAAATCCTACAAATCTTGCAATGGGACCTTTTCCTTAAGGCCTCCAAAATATTTAATATTTAACTTATTGCTTCAAGTACTGAATTGATTCCAAATAAGACGTTCTTCCTAGATCTTGTAGGAAGCTTCTCAACTTTCTTTGAATATCCTCTTATTTATAAAAAGTATTTTAAAATGATAATAGAAATTCCTTTGAATCTAAAGAAAATGAACTTCACTAGTTGATTTATCAATCTAGTGGAATCAATGTTGAGTCATAGTCTTCACAAGTTTTTCTGTAACTTTGTGGAAAGACTCTAGCCAAATGCAATTTTAAAAAATCTAAAAATAATATTTCTTATCTCCTCTCAATATCTCTTGTGGCTCTCTCAATCTCTTATCAATCGACCTAGTACTTTGATACCAATGTTAGATTTTGATGTTATAAAATTAAAGGAAATGCAACCACAAGTCGTAAAATAAGTATGCAATATTATATCTATGATAATGGAAATATAATAAGCAAGTAAATAGCATGATAAAATTATGAAATAACTCATGAAATAGCCATAATGAAAGCTTACAAAAATTTGAACTTGTTACAATATGTGGAGATCTCAATGCTCCATGCTTCATACAAGTTCTACATCATATCTAATGCAGAAAACTTATGCAATTGATTATGAATAGGAATCGAATGAACATAATTAAATATTTCTTGCCACTTAAGGAGGGCTAAGTCCTTTGCCACTAAGGAGGGCTAAGTCCTTGTGAATACACAAATTAGATTATTGATGATAGATTATAAATCAACCTACAACATATATAATAATAAATCAATAAATCGGTGAACACTTGGAAATATAGCCGACTAGCTATATTGGTGTTGTAACATGGCTCCCCTCCTCGGAAAGCTTTATCCTCAAAGCTGGAAATGACTCAAAAATACTTTTTTTTTCCCATGTAGCATCCTCTATTGGTAGGTCCTACCATTTGATTAGAAATTCTTTGATGTAGCGAGATCGAAGATGTCATGATATGCTCTGCAATATTGCTTCTGGTTGAAGATAGATACATCCTTATTCGTCAAGGTCATTATGCATCTAATTGTCCATAAGCTAGAAACAACAAATAAAAGGTAAGTATCACCAAGCATCCTAGGTTGAAATAGTATAAAAATACACCAATTACCTTTTTGAGACATGAGACATGAAATACTGGATGAATATGGGATGAGGAAGGAAGCTCTAGCTGATATGCCACTTCGCCTATGCGATGCACTATCTTGTAAGGACCATAAAATCTTGGAGCCAACTTTTGACTAGTCTTGATATTTAATGACAATTTTTTGTAAGGTTGCAGACGTAAGAAAACCATATCTCCTATATTGAATTATCTTTCTGAACGGTGTGAATATTGTTGCTACTTCATATGATTTTGTGCCTGGATCAAATTATCTTTGAGAATGTTAAGCATTGTCTGTCGATGCTAGAACCAATCATCTACTTGAGCTACTTTGGAAGAACCTGGAACATAATCTGCTATTATTGGTGGTTTTACCCCATACAATGCTTCAAATGGGGACATCTTGATGGAGTAATGGTACGAAGTGTTGTACCACCATTCTGCTAATGATAGCCAGTGACTCCAATAAGATTGCTTATCTTGAGCAAAGCATCATAAATAAGTACCCAAATATTTGTTAACAATTTTAGTTTGGCCATCAGTCTGAGGATGGTATGCAGAAGATATGTTTAATTTGGTACCACTAAGACAAAATAATTCTTGCCAAAAATTGCTAGTAAAAATAGGATCACAATCACTTACAATATTTTTGGGTATTCCATGTAACTTGAAAATAGAGTCCATAAATACCTTAGCCACTTTGCTTGCTGAATATGGGTGTTGTAGAGCATTGAAGTGAGCATACTTGGAGAGACGATCTACTACCACAAAAATCATTGTTTTACCTTCTAATTTGGGAAGACCTTCAATAAAATCCATTGATATGTGTTCCCACTGGCGGTCAGGAATTGGTAAGGGTTGAAGGAGTCTTGGAGATTTGATTGTTTCACCCTTATTGCATTGGCATACTTCACATTCAACAACAAATATTTTGACATCAGATTTCAATCCTTTCTAATAAAAGGATTGTTTTACCCGCATATATGTCTTCAAAAATCCTGAATGCCCTACTGATGGAGAAGCATGTGATTCTTCAAGGACCAGTGTTTTAATAATAGAATTTTATAGAGTGAAAATGTGATCTTTCTTTCTTAACACCTTGTCATTATATGAAAAATGAGGATGCTTGGATGATCCTAGAATAAAATCTTGAATAATTTGAGCAGTTTCATTGTTCACCAACCATTCTTCTTGGAGCTGAGAAACCCAATAAGAACAAGGACCTAAAATGGCGTTGATGGAAACTTCATCTTCATATTTATGATACAATGCATCTGCTACCACATTTTCTTTGCCTTTCTTATACTCGATAACAAAATCATATCCCAATAACTTTGTCAACCACTTGTTTTGCTTTGGATAGGAAAAACATTGTTCTAGAAAATGCTTGAGACTACTATGATCTATTTTTATGATGAAATAACTGCTGATCAAGTAGTGTCTCCATTTCTCGACTGCATGTAAAATAGCCAATATTTATTTCTCATATGTGGATCTTCCCAAATTTTTACCTGAAAGTTGCTTGCTTTCGAATGCCAAGGGATGACCATCTTGCATTAATACTACCCCAATACCTATTCTTGAAGCATCACATTCAATAACAAATGGTTTGTGAAAATATGGAGTTGCCAAAACTAGAGTAGTACACATGGCTTCCTTGAGTGCCATGAATGCCTGAGTGGCCACATCCGACTAGTGAAAGGCATATTTTTTTGTAAGAGTGGTGAGAGGTGCTACAATTTTACCATAATTGCGAATAAACTTGTGATAGTAACCTATAAGATCCAAAAAACCATGAATTTTCTTGATGGTTTTAGGTAAGGACCAATCTTGGATGGCTTTAATTTTATTAGGATCCACTTTAACACCTTCATGAGAAACTATATGACCCAAATATTCAACTTCTTGAACACCAAACGAACACTTGGAGCGTTTGACAAAAAATTTCTCCTTATGTAAAACATGAAGAACTTTCCCCACATGTATCAAATGATCCTTCCAAGATTTACTATATATTAAAATATCATCGAAGAAGACTAAGATGAATTTGCGAAGAAATGGATGAAATACATGGTTCATGAGACTTTGGAAGGTGGAGGGGGCATTGGTGAGACCAAAAGGCATGACTAGGAACTCATAATGACCTTCATGAGTATGAAATGTGGTTTTAGGAATGTCCTCATATCTTACTATGATTTGATGAAACCCTGAATGTAGATCCAATTTTATGAAGAATTTAGCACCATGCAACTCATCTAATAGATCATCTATGACAGGGATAGGAAACTTGTCTTTGATGGTGATTTTTTTAAGGGGCCAAAAGTTAGGACACATACGCCAAGAATTATCTTTACGATGGCCAACACTACTAGTGATGAATAAGGACTAGTGCTATGATGAATAACTCCATGTTCTAATAGTTCTTGGACAATATTTTCAATTTATATTTTTTGAGGTTGAGGGTATCGATAAGGACGTACATTAGGTGGAAGACTTCTAGGGACAAGATGTATGGCATGGTCATGAGATCGCTTGGGAGGGAGCCCTTTTGGTTCCTTGAAAACTTCATCATAGTTAGCCACAATATCTTGAAGATCCTTTGAGGGACTTGCCATTGTATCTTGTTCTTGTACTTATCTTGTTCTTGTACTTCCATGTAGTTGATTTGAGCTATGAATCCATAACCTCCTTTCCTTAGTATTTTTCCATGTTGTGAGAACTCACTACCTATGATGGTGGAGTTTGAATTCCTTGGAGTTGAATAGTCTTTCCATTTTATTTCCATTCCACAAATAATTTTTGAAAATTGAAACTAACAGTGTCGAGTTGTTCTAGCCATTCAACACCCAAAATAACATTTGAACTTCCCAAAATCATAACGAATAGAGTTCCTCACCATGTGTAACTTCCCATTTGTATTGAGACTAAAGAGGTTCTACCAATACATTGAGCATTTTCTCCATTTGCAACTAAAACTTGAAACTTGTCTTGGTTGGAAGAATTAATGTGCAAATTCAATACTTTAGCAGTCTTGATGTCGATAAAGTTATGAGTACTACCTGAATCAATCAACACATTTATTATTTTGAGCCTAATAAATCATGGTATCTTAATTGTATGGTGAGCTGTTAATCCCATGAGATCATGCATTGAGATGGCCATAGTATCCTCTTTTGGTATTGTGTCATTATTATCTATTTGTTCTTCATCTATGGGTGATTCTAGCTGATTGACATCCTCTACTTCATCTTCTTCATCCTTATTATCATATTCTATTTGAAAGGTTTGTCTTGGTACACATGCTTGATCTCTTGGATGATGATTATGACATTTATAGCAAAAATATCTTGATGGTTGTTCATTTTTGTGGAAGGAATTGTTGTGATATTGAGGACGTGTATTAGAGTCTCGTCTAGAAGATGTCCAATTTCGAAACTTATTTTTAGCAAGTTTAGCAATCCTTATAGTTTCATCCAAGGTGTATGGATCATGTAAGTCCACTTCGAGTTGAATATTTTCCCTTAAACCATGTCGAAAGGTCAAAACCACCACTGAGGCATCTACTATATCTGTGTAAGTGAGAAGACTTGTGAACTCTAAAACATAATCTTGGATAGAACCAGTTTGTTTGAGGCCCAATAGACGAACAATGTAGGAAGAAGAACTACCTTTGTCAAATATCTTGAGAAAAATATCTCTAAATTCAGGCCATAATATGGGATGATTATGTTGACGTTGTTGCCAAGAGAACCATTGGTAAGCTTCTGTACCCAATTTGGAAGAGGCATAAGAAAATTTTCTAGCTTTAGGAATATGATATAAGTGTAGGATACCCTCCATTTTAGCTAACCAACCACGTGGATCCCCACCCTCAAAGGTGGGCATATCAATACGCGGAACATTAACACCTGTAGGCCATCTTGCATATTGATAAACTTCCTCTGTATCTTGATCCACATTATCATTTTGTCTATGGTAATTATTTGGGGAAGGAGGAGCTTCTTGGTTTTGTTTATTTACTATTCATCCCAACATTAGTGACATGTTGCTCATATTAGTCATTATTTGAGTCAAACATGCTTGTAATTCTTGGTTGCTTGTATTGGGGATTACTATTTCCTCATGTGTGAGATTTTCTTGGGATGAGTTGTATGAGTTGGAAGGAGCCATGGGATTAATAGTAGGATGGTTGGGGTTAAAATTGTTAATGCGTAAAGGAGAATTATGCTGCATACCTTTATTTCATGGAGGTCTTCTTGGTGGGTTTATTGGTCCTTCGTTTGGAATATCTTCGCTATGCAATCTTCCATTTGGACCTCGATTCCACCTGGGTGTTTTGATTAGTCGATGTAAATTTTATTTCCTTCAACTATGAACCGTTTGATTACGAGTCCGAGGTGATGTATTAAATCGATGATCGTGCAAACTTGTTTCCTACTCTGGATACCTCAGTGCCATGCAACAAATTGTCTCACATGGATAACACTATGATCTTTTATTTCACACAGTTTGTAAAACAAATATGCTTACTTTAATTCGAGTGAACACTACATACCTTTTGCTGCTAGTTGGAGAAATTGTTTTTGCATGTTTTAACTTCCCTACATTCCTTGAGCGTTCAACGATCTGAGAGAATATTTTATTACTTAGGGTTTACCTCACATTATCTTTCAAGCTATGAAGCATCAACTTCAACAATGAATTTCCTTCTTTATATCACATGCTACAAAGTGTTTAAACAAGACGAATATACCTCCTATTGCTTTATATTTCCTGGACATCACTATGAAATTTTCTACCTTAATCTTGTTATGAGCTTCCCGTGAATTCTACAACCTACATGCACTCAAAACCTGCAACTCTCACGAATGTCAAAGATAGAGAGAAAATATATATATATATATATATATATATATATATATATATATATATATATATATATATAAAGATATATTCTATTTTTTATCAATTCGATGGACCACTTATCCTTCCACTGGCATAGGTTCGATAATTTTTATACCACTCGATGCAAAATACTTATGCAATTGATTATGAATAGGAATCGAATGAACAAAATTAAATGAATGCATACTAATGACTCTCGAGAGGTTATGCATGTGTACTATGTTTTTCTAAAATGCAACTATCATCATTTGACTAATTTACTGCTCCTAGGGTAAACATTTATGGAAAGGACCACCAACAACATGCATATTTAATTTATTATTCCCAATTTCACATTTAAACATGCTTCAATTTACTAGAGTGTGTGAGGTAAACATTTGAAGACAAACAACGACCAACCAAATATCTATTCAGAAGAATTGTAGTGATATGCTTTTAGGAATTTAGATTCAAAGGTTTGTTTAATTAATAAGACATAAAAAAAAGGCATTATCCCATCAAGTAACACTTTTAAGAGACTGCAAACTTAGAACCAAGTTTACATAATCTAAGTTATTAACGTCTTATCATAACTCAATCCATTTAAGGTATAGCCATTTGGTAAAATGTTGTCTCACTTACCATTAACTATACTTGTTGGTGATATAACAACGTCACAAACCATAATATTTTATCCACAATGGAGTAATAGTTGGTTGTAGGATTTATAAATTTAGGTTTAAATTTCAGGGACAAAAGGAAATTTATAGAGTATCATATTTATAGAAGAGATACACTTATAAGGTAATCTAGGTATATGAATAAGGATTTTAGAAAAATGGGATTTGAAGAGGAGTGGAGAGATTGGGTAAAAGCCTGTACACAAACCACATCATTCTCAATTATGGTAAATGGTAATCCCTCTCCCATGTTCACAGCAGGAAGGGGGTTGAGGCAAGGGGATCCTATTTCTCCTTACCATTTTATCCTTTGTGCAGAGGGTCTAGGGAGACTGTTAAAAAAAGGAGACAAGAGGAGAGGCTAAGGGGTCTGAAAATCAATTCTCAAATTGAGATAAATCACCTCCAGTTTGTGGATGATACAACTCTTATTAGTCAAGCCAATATCCTAGTAGCAAGAAACATAAAAGAAATTTTAAATGGGTATACTCAAGCTAGAGGACAAACTTTAAATGGAAAAAATTCACAAATAGTTTTTTCTAATACAACAAAGAGGGTGAGACACAAAATTATACAATTGTTGAACTTCATGGAAACTCCTTTACCTATTTAGTATTAGTACCTCTATCTGCAAAGAAAACAAAAAGCAAGGAGTGGAAAGGGTTGATTGATAAACTTCAAGCTAAGTTAAGCAACTAAACACACAAATGGCTAAGCTTGGGAGGAAGGCTTACAATGATTAAAGTTGTGCTACAAGCTTTCCCAGCTTATAAATTTTCCATACTTTAGGGTCCAAAGAGAATTCTAAAAAATATTGATAAACACACAAGAAATTTTTTGTGGTCAGGTGCAAGGGAAGAACAAAAATTAGCACTAGTTGGGTGGGAGAATATATGCCAACCAAAAAAACAAGGAGGATTAAGGATAAGATTAGCATCCCAAAGCAGTAAGGAACTAGCAGGGAAGTTATATTGGAGATGGATTACAGCTATTGGGGAATTATGGAGTAGACTATTACAAGCTAAATATTACCCAAGATTGATAAAGAATGATATCCCAAGACACTAAGTGGAAGGAGAGGGATCTATAGTATGGATAACAATGGAAGTAGGCCAAGAGTTAATAAAGTCATACCTATATTGGTAGTTAGGGGATGGAAAGGATTCTCTATTTTGGGAGGATTCATGGAATCAATCTCAACCAATTATTCAAACATTCTCAAATATGGAGAGTTGGAAAGCAGAGCTTCAAAAGGCAGGGTGGTGGAAAGTCTCTTCCTATATTAAATTATGAAATCAACATGTGCTAGACTTACTACAATGGAAAAATCCTCAAGAATGGCCAGTGAGGGGGACAAAGGAACTAACCGAAAAACTATGGAGACATATCCAAAGACACCCAATTCAGGATGGTTCTACGAGGGATATGCTTGGATGGGGAGGAATCAAGTTGGGAATCTATAAGGCAAAGGAGGGATAAAAGGTAGTTTTTGGATATGAGATTACCGCAGCACCACTTTCATGGATATTTATCTGGAAAAAGGAAGGATGGCCAAAAATTAACATTTTCTCATGGTTGATTAACCATAGAAAGTGCTTGACATTTGATAATTTGATAAAAAGAGGTTTCTACGGGCCTTCCAAATGTGTTATGTGTGAAAAAGCAAAGGAGACATTGAATCACCTCTTTTTTGGGTGTTCTTTTGCTAAAGACATATGGATCAGTTGGTGGAGGCAGATGAGATAGCATTGGGAAATTTTTGAGAGCCAAGAAAGTTTTTATGAGAAATGGAAATAGTGCAACTTTAAGACTACAACAATGAAAATGGTATGGAAGCTAGGGCCTAGCTTCATATGGTGGCAGTTATGGCTAGAATGAAATACATGCATATTTAGATCAGAGCATAGATAAGGGAGAAATTATGGGAGAGGATTATGAGTAAGGTAATGGAAACACTGTCTAGTAGATTACATGAGGAAACAAACATAGAAATGGAGGAAGTGACTATTTTATGAAGCTTTGGAATAATTGTAAAATAAAAACAACTAAGGGTTGGATGTGCAAGTGAGATCTCCTCAAATAACATAGAGTGGAGACCTCCTTCCAGAGAGTGGGTGAAGGTAAACATAGATGGATATTCTACCAAAAACCCTGGAAAATTTAATTTTAGCATTATCATACAAAATTGGAAAAGTGTACTGGAGAGTAGAAGGTATGGGAGAGACAACAAATAATAAAGCAGAAGGATAGATGATCTTGTCAGCATTAATGATAGCTGCAAATCTACATTTACATAAGCTATGTTTAGAGACAAAATCTCAGATATGGGTTGGAATCTGGGATCCTATAAGACCCTTCCAAGTGTTGGGAATTAGCGAGAGAAGGAAGGTGGGAGTAGTTCAAAAGATTTGGAAGGTTTTTCAAGATGTTCTTATTACACATATCAAGCGAGATGGAAATAGGGTGGTAGACTATTTAGAAAAATAGGGAAAAACTAGAGGAATGGCAATATGTGGACTCTCAGATGGAAAATCAAATAAGCTGATACCAAAGGATCCAAGATATGTAAGAGGTGGTACAAACAAATAGCAAAATAGGAATAGTAGCTAGTGATTCTAATGAATCTATCACAGTTAGGCCACCAAGCGGAACAACATGAAGATAGAGGGATGGGTAATTTTTGAGATAGGAGGGATTGGTGGAGGATTTGTTTCTCCTATATTTCTTGTCCAACTCATTTTACTTTGTAATTCAGTTTTTATAAATATAATATATTTTTCATTTTTTCAAAAACAAACATATAGATACCTGATATTTGAATATGATCAAGGTTGGATATACACCATTGTTGGAAATGATTTTTTAATAGTAAGGTACCAATTTATTTTTGAGGCTTATGCATGTTTGGTAATCCTCTTTGGATCTACAAGTAATATATGCAATTTATACAAGTAATATATCAACTACAAAAAAGAAATCTTATTTTTAACAGTAAGCTATAAATAATATATCTTTAAGTATAGCATTATGGAGTCTTTAAAAATAAAATATAAGATTTTTCATGACTTTGTACATTATAATATGTTTTTAAGATGTTTAAAATATTTATTATCGGTTTTGATGAGCTGTAATGAAGAGGCAACGACTTGCTAGTTTAAGTTCATGGTCTAACAATATAACACTTATATATCAATTGTCTTCAAAATTCATTTTGTTAGTTTATATTCTAGGTCTACCAATATAATTATGGGAGCTAATATGTTTCTTGCTCAAAAATATCTTAAAATATGCTTGGCATATTCCACTATATTTGTCCACATAGGAGTACTTTGTCGTTGTTATAATTAAAACATGCTTATATGTGCTTGCAAAATTTATTTAGCTCTCAGATCAAATCTTACCTCTATCCTTGAGATTCATTGTATACTCAAATAACTTTTGTTATCCAATTTTTTCTTGGGATTCTTAGTTCTTGATTGTGTACCTTAATAATTTTAACTAGTTCAATATCCCTAAGGGTAACAACAACTAATGCTAATGGAGACAGATTTAACCATGGCTCTTTATTTTGTTCTTAAACCAGTTATTTTATTTCAACTGAAACTTCTAGTTTTTGTTTAGCTGAGGGTTCTTCCTTTTTTTTGCAGCAACTTCTATTTTTTATCTTAGAAGAGTCAGTTGAAAGAAAAAATTGATTTCAAAACAAACATGTATTGGGTTATGAAAATGAGTTTTTTTAGCAAAACTCATTGGAATGAAAAATATACATCGAACACGTGCTCTGCCACATGTTAGTATCCTCCATCATAACATTATTAGTTAGTATTATTAATCATTTAATTATTATATTATTAACTCATAAAGTGAACCATCACATCTCTTCATAACGTGAACCATCATGTCTCTTCATAATGTGAACCATCACGTCTCTTCACCAACGTAGCTTTAGGGTAGATATATATATTAGGTTGGCCATTCACACAAATCATCCAAGAAGAAGAATATATATTTGTTTAAACCCATTGGAGGGATTTCCCAAACCAATGCAAAAGGCGATTCATATCTAAAAGTGATTCTATTTATTTATTTCTCCTTTATTAAATTATTGTGCTAGGAACCCTTGGTTCCTACCATATGGTATCAGAGCATTATGGATCCAGCCATGTGGGACCAAAAATTTCAGGAAGAAGTTCAAAAATTGAAGGCAAAATTTTGGGAATTGGGGAAACCACACTGGCAACATTTAGAAAATATTTTTAGTGTGCAACATTTCAAAAATATTATAGAAAATATTTTTAGTGTGCAACATTTCAAAAATATTATAGAAAATACTATTAGTAAGTGCATTGAAAATTTTATGGAAGCACAAGAAAATGAAGAAATTGCACGTGAGGAAGATGAGGAAGATAAGGAAGATGAGGAAGCTAAGGAATATGAGAAATATAATGAAGATGTGGAAAATGAGGATAATGAGCAAGCAATACCCAAAGCACCTGATCACAACAATGAAGGCAATACAATTGATATGCCAGAAGTGACCGATGCATCAGGCAAGGATGAGGTAGATATTCCCAAAGTGACTCATTATGGCTAAACATGCATTCTACAAGAACTACACTCAATTTCCTCTCCAATAGTGATTTATCGCCACAGGGTCAAACCTATTCAAAATCAAGGTAGAAAGGTGACTACACACTTCTCCATTGCCTCTCCTAGGGAACACCATGAGAATGTAGAAGTTATACCACCTCTTTTTATGCATCATTCTAAGGTTTTTGAAGAACCCCAAGGATTTTCATTCCCTTATCATCACACATTTACTAATATTTTTGGAAATACTCTGTTAATGCTTCATCCATATTGATATCCCTTCCTACGGAAGGATGAAATTCAAAGAGTCCAAGAACTTACGCAAATCCTTCTTGGAAAACAAAGGAAAAAGCTCCTCACTTTGAGATTTACGGACAAAGCTCTTTTTAAGGAGGGTGGCATGTTAGGATCCTCCATCCTAACATTATTAGTTAGTATTATTAATCATTTAATTATTATATTATTAACTCATAAAGTGAACCATCACATCTCTTCATAACGTGAACCATCACATCTCTTCATAACGTGAACCATCACGTCTCTTCACCAACGTAGCTTTAGGGTAGATATATATATTAGGTTGGCCATTCACACAAATCATCCAAGAAGAAGAATATATATTTTTTTAAACCCATTGGAGGGATTTCCCAAACCAATGCAAAAGGTGATTCATATCTAAAATCAATTCTATTTATTTATTTCTCCTTTATTAAATTATTGTGCTAGGAACCCTTGGTTCCTGCCACTGATGAGGGTCCAATTATCAAAGATGTTCAAGATGACATCATTGGAATGGTCAATGACGCATACATATTGTTCAATGATGTTTTATCAAAGAGTGGACAAGAACTACGAGATAATGATGCTGAGTTCCAATCATTTTTGTTCTATTTTTAGAAAATACTAGTAGATAATTAATGGGTATCCAAGCTAGGAGTGAGGCGATTAGGTATCTTGAGCATGAGGTTGGCTAGTTAGATACTAGAAGGTAATATAAAAAAAGAGAGAGAATACAAGTGTTGCTAGGGCATAGGATTAAGAGTCTAATCATGCATACATGTTGTAATGTGTTGAAATGAAGGTTTTGAGTGTGTGTTAGTTATGAAATTGATGTTTCATGTTTGAATCTTAGTCCTAGTCCTTAGCAACAGTACTTGATTTGTATAGATGAATATTTATGTATCTGACTAAAGTATCAGGATACCCTCTCACCTCATCTTTGATGGTTGGGGTGGGTAGGGATGTTTAGACATCTACCCGTTATATGGAGGGCTCAAGTTATCCATTCACCTATATCTGTAAATAAGAATTACACTTGAAATAAGAATTTTCCATTCAGTTAGCATTTTTAAAATTGTTCTTTTTATTTCATTTTCTTTTACAAACCAAGAAATAAGTTAGAGATAGATGAGTTTTTCACAATAAATCACGAGTCAGTGACACACGCCTTGCATGCTAGTAAGTACTTAAAATTTGATAGTGATGTTTAATAGTGGTTGACCTAGGCATATTATAATTGATCATGGTTTTATCGTTGATGATGGTGTATTGTAGAAACTGGTGTAGGATACTAGCTATGTCATCCCATTAATGAGGAAGATAAGGAGATGACATAAATGAATTCAATACCAAGAATACCTAAAATGAGGCTGGCAATGCTTTGGCTAGTGAAGAAGGTATATAGATCACACAAGAAATTTTCTCGTGATGTTGGGTTAATTTTTGTTGTCATAATATATGGTATAATGATGTTTGGATGGTCGGTATTATAGGTGTTGCTGCCAGTCATCACACTTTAAATATTAAATATTGTAGAAATAGGGGTCCAACAAGATGTGTAGTAGAGTCAAAAAGTACAAATAGGATGAAGATCATTTACAATCTAAATAGACATCCTGTAGGTTCAAATTCTATTAATTTTTCATCTTACTTAGGGGTGATTATGATGGAGATTGTCCATATCACCCATACAAACTGGAGAGCAGTACCACTGGAAGTTAAAAACCATTTATGGATACTAATTACGTTAACCTTCTAGCCAATGCAATGCATAGCTAGTGCCCATTTTTGAATACTTATATAAATGTTGCATCTAGTAATATATTGGTTTGATTCAACAAAAATATATCATTTCAAACACAATGAAGAAATGGGTCTTCGCAACCATGGACAAGCAATGGCGTGAACATAAGCATCGACTTGTAAAAAACCACTATGATAAGTATGATAATTGCAAAGATAGAATTGCTAATCCCTCATATTGTGTATCATAAAAATATTGGGAAGCCTTTGTGAATGGTATGATCAACACTGATTTTAAGGCAAGTACTAGCCAATCTACTATGGTAATTCATATCATTGTTATATTCATGTGAATTTTGCCAACCTTGTTCTCCCTAATGAATTTATATATTGGCTTCTTCTTTGCATTGTAGGCGGTGAGGTAAAGAAACAAACAAAATAAATCTCATAAATCCATCATGCACACTTGCAATCGAATAGGATATGCTCGAATACAACATAAAATGGTATTCTATAATACTCGTCCATTATATGTGATAAACATAGCTATATTGTTTTATTGTATGAATTATCCCCATATCTCTCCAACTATATATATTGCAGAGAAAGAGCCAATAAAATGTGGAAACTTCACTACCAAGGGCAATTGTGTGGATGGTATCTCATACAAAAAAGGATGGGGCTCCTATTTCACCAAAAGTTGCAGAGACAATCACAGAGAAAGAGCCAATAAAATGTGGAAACTTCACTACCAAGGGCAATTGTGTGGATGGTATCTCATACAAAGAAGGATGGGGCTCCTATTTCACCAAAAGTTGCAGAGACAATCCCAGAGACAATCGTAAGTGATATGCCCTTGGAAATAGCAATACATTGAACTTCAAACCATTGTTATATAGATTATTTTTGTAACATGCTACTAGTTAACTATGAATGTGATATCGATAAAAACAATTGGATGATGAAATATCATCTGCAAGATCTGTAATAAATCTATTTATGATGATGAATTCACCAAGGTTTTAGGACTTGAAAGACCAGATTGGGTTCGAGGCGTCGACAAAAGAGTATCACCAATTGCTTTGTTTGCTAGAAAGGGTTACTTACAAAAGTTATTCCAAATGCAAGAGCATACATTAGTGAAAGAGCAAAAGTGGGAAGAGAAGCTTATAGAGAGAGAAAAAAACATGGAAGAGAAGCTTACAGAGAGAAAAATATTGAAGAGATTTTAACACAACTTGCACAGATAGAGGTGTGTCAATTTTTTCATGATTTCATATTTAAAATGTCTACATGTTGTACCCCTAAATTTGTAATTACCCCTTGCATATATTTTTATAGGTAGCATCACTACATGCTACATATACAAGTGAACACAACATTGGTGGTGGTGATCAAGGTATAAGCAACTGCTAAATACCTTTTAGGGCCAATGGTACAACTATTATTTCAAATATAAAATGGTTGACTTAGTTTGTATTGTATGCTATGTAGTGAATTTATCTAGGTTGTTGATTTTCTATGTAGGGACTGAAAACAATACCGATCACTCAAATTGAGAGAAGGAAATGCTACTGTTAGGATCCCATCCTAAATTTATTTTGTAGTTCTCATTGGCTTATGTAATGACCCACTTCCAACATGGGAGATTCTATTATAATATTATTTTGTAATACTTTGTAATGTATGTGGCATGTAAGGCACCTAGCCAAGTGGTTCCATCTCATGTAATCATTATCAAGATTGTAATTAATTTTTGGTAGAAGATTCTAGCTCGAGTGGCATTTTGCATGTAAGCCAACTCTTGAGCCTTTAGGTAGGGCTACATGTAGTTTTCTCTTTAAAAGACATGAAGTCATGTACGAATGTATATTTTTTAAAGTTAATGAAATATTGAAGGAGGTTGCCCCCTTGAAGAAGCCTACAATTCTAATTTACTTGTGATATTGTTTCAATTTTGTAGTTACTTCTTGCATAGTGTTATTATGTTATTTGATGTATTTAAGTTATTTTTTAGTATTTTGTGTGAGTGGGATTTATTTTAATATTAGGTTCCTAACAAGTGGTATCAGAGCACTTTCCAGAGTCGAGTTCTACTACAACTATGATAATTATTGTTCAACCATTTCTACCTGTTAGGTATAATTTTCTTGTATTTTTTTTCATTCTACCTTTCTTATTTAAAAAAACCAAAAAATCAACAAAAATAATAACAGTGGTAGTACCATCCGAGTTAGTGGCAGTAATAGTCAGGTCAATGACAGTAACGATTGTATCCATAACAATAACAATAATGTCGATAGTGACAGTAACAGTCATCTGTAATAGTCAAATCTTACAGGTGGTCAAGTTCATAAATAGAACCGTCAGTGTTAGTAACAGAACAATACAAAGGATCCTAGGGCCAAAGATGTGAACAATGTGAGTAACTGCAGTATAGGCAATAGGGATAATGATAAGATGGTCAGTCAATAAAACACATATATTAGAGATAGTTGATCCAGTACCCAATTTTTTAACCGTATCTTCGAATAAAGAATCGACCACACCAGTAGACTCGTCAAAATATAGGATAATAAAAAATAATAAAAAAAAGTTTAGGGTTTCCAAAATATGTGTTGTGGGATATATCTCATTGTGACCATATTTTTGAGCTGATCATTTTGATATATAACATCCAAGAACTTTTTTGGACCCCTTACTAAAAATATTAACTCCTAAAACCACATTTCTAATTTTAATAATTTAGTAAAAAAGGTTTAAGACTATCCAAAATGGTTGGTGGCACTTGTGGACATCAAAAAGAGATATATCAAGTCACATCATTGTTGCAAACCCTACAAAGCATCGATGATATCATGTAAATCTCAAATCAAGTCGTGATGAAAAAGCTTCAAAATTTTAGAGATGATTACAACACCTCCAGAACTTGCATAGAAGAATAACTTGCAGAAGTTGAGTCTAAATTGCAAGGTGGTCCAAGCAATTATGAGTACCATACTAAACACTCACATTCTAATAGAGGTAAAAGAAGGGTAACAAATGAATTTCACCCTTGATATGATCATGATCCTACCTTTAATATGCCTAAATTAGACTTTCCTAAGTTTAATGGGAAGGATGTGGATGGGTGGTTATGTCGTGTTGCTCAATTTTTAAACTCCATGACGTCTCCATATATTACCGAGTTCAAATGACTTCCTTCAACTTAGAATTTGAAGCTTTACAGTGGTACCAATGGTTACAGAACACTACCCCTGATCCTTCTTGAAAAGACTGAATATCAATTACTCGCTTTTGTCCTAGTTAGTATGATGATTTTATAGGACAATTGATAAATTTGAAACAAACTTTGATAGTTCGAGATTACTAAATACAATTTGATAAATTGGCCAACAAAATTAAGGGAATGAATGAAGATTTATTTATGATTTGTTTCATTAGGGGTTTGAGGGAAGATCTCCAAGTTGAGGTCATGATGTTTAAACCAAAATCCATGATGCAGGCTATCAAGTTGGCTCATTTGGCCAAATCCAAATTTTTAGCTCAAAGGCAGATATCTAAATTTCCATAGGCTAAACCCTCTTTCCCTCCTAGATTCCAAAATCAGAATCAGAATGAACAAAAACCTGTTGCACCCAAACATATGACTACCACAGAAATGGATGTGCGATGCGCCTAAGGGTTGTGCTACAATTGTGATGAAAAGTTTACTTGTGGGCATAGGTTCATCCAAAAGAAGTTGTTCCTCATAGATGCTAATGAGCCTGACACTAGTGACCAAAGTGATGATGACATGAAACCAGTAGAGGAACTGCCCCAAAAAAAGGAAGAAATCCAAGAAGAACCACAAGCCAATTTTTTTTTTCAAACTCTTGCTGACATTACTACTCCCCAAACCATGAAAGTTGTGGGTTATTTCAAAGGCCTACATCTTACCATCTTGATTGATTCTAGTAGTACACATAACTTTATTAATCCCTGCATTGCCAAGAAGGTAAATTATTATATACATACATGTAATTCCTTTGAGGTTATGGTAGCCAATGGTGGGACCTTACCTTACAAGGGTAAATATCATAATTTTAAGGTAAAAACTAGGGAACATGAGCCTCAAAAAATATATGTTTGCTCTTCAACTAGGGGGATGTGATAGCGTGTTAAGAGCTCAATGGTTGGGCACATTGGGAACCATCTCATGGAACTTTGTCGAGATTTGGATGTAATTTTCATAGAATGGATAGTCCCACACTTTCCATGACTCAAAAGCAAGGCCTTCATAGATTATCAATTCAATCCGGATGGAGAATTTGCTAAAAAAATCATCTTGGGGTGTCATAGCTCAGATATTTGTGATCCAACCTCACCCTTTCAAGGAGGATTCCATTCCTACATATTTGCAACTTATTTTGGCCAAGCATAATTTTGTTTTTGCTGAACCATCAGAATTACCACCTCGTCACTCTCATGACCATGTTATTCCCTTGTTACCTGGTAATGCATTATCAAACATTAGATCATACCGATATCCTCATGCCCTTAAGTTAGAAATTGAGAAGTTAGTACAAAAGTTGTTAAAATCTAGCTTCATTCGACCAACGCAACAATCCTTACTCTTCTCCAATTTTATTGGTGCACAAGAAATATGGGTCATAGTGGTATTGTATCGATTATTGTGAGCTCAATAAACTCACCATCAAGGATAAGTTTCTTATCTTGATAGCGGATGAGTTACTGGATGGACTACATGGGACTATGTACTTTTCCATATTAGACCTTTGCTTTTGATTTCATCACATCAGGCTCAAGGATGAGGATATTCCAAAGACTACCTTTCATACTCATGAAGGTCACTATGAGTTTTTAGTGATGCCATTTGGATTTACTAATGCTCCTTTCACTTTTCAAAGCCTCATGAACAACATTTTTCGTCCATTCCTTTGAAAATTAATCCTAGCCTTCTTTGATGATATTCTGGTGTATAACTCCTCATGGGAAGGGCATCTTGCTCATGTGGATGATACTCTACAGTTGTTGGCACAACATCAACTCTATGCTAAGTGGTACAAGTGTTCTTTTGGGTTGATAGAAGTGGAGTATTTGTGATACATTATCACCAAGGATGGTATCAAATTTGATCCCAAGAAGATCCAAGCGATTTAAGAATGGTCAAAATTTTGCACTCTCAAAGGTCTTCAAGGATTTTTGGGCTCATAGGTTATTACCATAAATTTGTTCGTAACTATGGTAAAATTGCAACCCCCCTCACTTCCATGCTAAATAAGGACTCTTTTACTTGGATGGGGCTCGCTAAATAGGCTATGACCACCACTCCAGTATTAGCCATGCCATATTTTTCCAAATATTTTATCATTGAAGAGATGCTTCTAGTGATGGTATTGGTGTCATGTTGATGCAAGAAGAACACATTTTTGCTTTCACTAGTAACTCTCTCTCCAGCCATAGTTTGGAAAAATCCACTTATGCCAAGGAGATGATGGAAATTTTGCATGCGGTAACCCATTGTCAACCATATCTCATTGGACATTATTTATTCATTAAAATGAACCATTAGAGTCAAATACTTTTTGGAGCATCGGGTTACCACCCCCGAACAACAAAAATGGATCTCTAAACTCATGGGCTATGATTATGATATCACCTATAAGAAGGGCAAGGAGAATATTGTGGTCGATGCTCTCTCTCACCAATTTGAGGCTCTTAGTATGTTGTGTGCCATTTCATTGCCTATTCCCCAATGGATTGATTCCTTATGCCAGGAGGTACTTCAAGATTCTGATTTGAAAACTTTGGTTGCCTCCCTACACAATGAGCCTACTTCATACCCGGGATACACTTGGGATATCCATGATTTATGTTACCACCAATGCCTTGTTGTTCCCCACATGTCTCTAATTCGGGAACTTATCATGAAAGAACTACATGCCACCCCATCTGCAGGTCATTCAAGATTTCTCAAAACATATGAACGAATTAAGCACACTTTTTTTTCTAGAAGGATAGGAAAAATGACATTCCGGATTTTTTGGTGGCTTGTGATTCCTTTCAAAGAATGAAAGGTGAAATAGTGTGTTCTCTAGACACTCTTCAACCCTTACCCATTCCTGACCAGGTTTGAATAGATATTTTCATGGATTTTATTGAAGGGTTACCTATGTTCTAAGGCAAGTATGTTATCTTCATGGTAGTGGATCGTCTTTTGAAGTATGCTCACTTTTGTTCCCTCTCCCATCCTTACACAACCTCCATCATTACCCAAATTTTCCTTGATTCTATTTTTTGTCTTCATGGTATATCTACCTCCATCATGTTTTATCGTGATCCAACCTTTACTAGTAATTTTTTGTAAAAATTATTTAAGTTGTAGGGAAATCAACTCAAAATGAGTTCATCGTATCATCTACAAACGGGTGGTCAAACTGATATTGTCAACAAATGTTTGGAGACCTACTTTTGTTGCTTTGCATTTGATCATCCTACTCAATGGGTAAAGTGGCTTCCTTTGGTCGAATGGTGGTACAACACTTCCTATCATACAACAACCAAGGTTACCCCTATCGAAGTAGTTTATGGGCGCCCTCCACTCATGCATTCCTCTTACATTTTGAGCAACTCTAATGTCCATGTCATCGCCACTACTCTCATTCAATGTGTCGATGTCCTCCACCAACTGAAGTTGAATTTGGATGTGGTCCAGAATTGGATATGCCAACAAGTAGACCAACACCATTCCAAGTGCAACTTTGATGTGGGTGATATGGTTTTCCTTCACTTGTAGTCGTACAAACAGTCATCCCTCCAGCTTTGTAGGCACTAGAAACATTCTACAAAATACTATGGGCCCTATTAGGTTTTACAGTGGATTGATACCACAACTTACAAATTGGTCCTCCCACCTACCTCCAAGCTCCATCCTGTTTTTCATATCTCCTCTCTCAAAAAGGTTGTGGGCACTCATGTATAGGTTCAATTTGCACTGCAAAAATTGGATGAAGAAGGTTCTATCTTGCTCGAGCCCGAACAGTTTTTGGATCATCAAACTTGCACTCTTTCCAACCGCACCATTACCGAGGTCCTTGTTTAGTGGTGTGGACTTCAACTAGAAGATGCTACATGGGAGTCTCTCCACCAACTCCAGCACCAGTTTCCTCATTTTTAGCTTTGAGGACAAAGCTTTTTTAAGGGGAAGGACATGTTAGGATCCCATCCTAACATTATTTTGTAATTCTCATTGGCTTATGTAATGACCCACTTCCAACATGGGGGATTCTATTATAATGTTATTTTGTAATACTTTGTAATGTATGTGGCAAGTAAGGCACCTATCCAAGTGGTGCCATCTCATGTAACCGTTATCAAGATTGTAATTGATGTTTGGTAGAATATTCTAGCTTGAGTGGCATTTTGCATGTAAGCCAACTCTTGAGCCTTTAGGTAGGGTTGCATGTAGCTTTCTCTTTAAAAGACATGAAGCCATGTACGAATACATATTTTTGTAAGTTAATGAAATATTGAAGGAGGTTGCCCCCTTGAAGAGACCTATGATTTTGAGTTATTTGTGAGATTGTTTCAATTTTATAATTACTTCCTGCATAGTGTTATTCTATTATTTGATGTATTTTACTTATTTTTCACTATTTTGTGTGAGTGGGCTTTATTTTAATAGTAGGGTCCTAACAACTACTTGACTCAGATATATAATGATAATGTAGTGGTTGAAGGCATAGTGATCAGTACTAACCCTAAAGACCTTATACATGGCTAGTGTTTGGGTGAAGGTTATTGCAAAGTCAATGTGCACATTGTCCATAAAGATAAAATTATCTTGTATATAAAGAATGATGAAATGGCCACAATGAAGGATGTTGTGGGATCCTTCATTGCCTGGCCTATATCAGATATTCTTTAAAAATAAATTATGTAATGTTGTAGCAATATTGTATGATTTTTTGAATTAACATCTAACATCAATGATTATAAAAGAGATTGTCTATTCTCTATTTACTTCTCCCTTAGTGGTTTATCTATATAACTCTAATTTTGTTTTCATTTAAAATTGCATTGAACTGAGTGTTTTGTAGTTGATTTTAGTTTATGTAATTGTTTATTAGTGTTTTGTTCTTTCCTTTTCAAAGGGGTTTATATTCTATTTATGGATAAAATCACTTCTACTCTATATTTGATGTTACATTTTTTATTCTATTTTTAGAAAATGCTAGTAGATAATTAATGGACAACCAAGCTAGGAGTGAGGCAAGTAGGTATCCTGAGCATGAGGTTGGCCAGTTAGATACAAGAAGGTAATTTGATAAAAAAATAAAGAAAGAGAGAGTGCTACTAGGGTATAGGATTAAGAGTTTAATCATGCATGCATATTGTAATGTGTTGAAATGAAGGTTTATTGTGTTGAGTGCTTGTTAGTTATGAAATTAATATTTCATATTTGACTCTTAATCCTAGTCCTTAATTAGCAGCAGTACTTGATTTGTATAGATGGATATTTATGTATTTGACGAAAGTCTTAGGATAACCTCTCGTCTCATCTTTGATGGTTGGAGTTGTAGGGGTGTTTAGACATCTACCCGTTATATGGATGGCTTAGGTTGTCCATTTAAGCTTGCATTGAACTGAGTATTTTTGTAGTTGATTTTGGTTTATGTAGTTTTTTATTAGTGTTTTGTTCTTCCCTTTTCAAAAGGGTTTATATTCTATTTATGGATAAAATCACTTCTACTCTATATTTGATGTTACCTCTTTTAGTTTTTGACATTTGTCTTTATGAGTGACTTGTTCATAGCCCTTGTGTTCTCTTATGTTGCTTGAAGATGATGGAACTTTTTCTAATAGAGGTTGTGACAAGATGGTGCTAGAGCTGAACTCATTCATGCAATTTTGGTTTAAAATGTTGCTAAAAGAAGTTTTAGATTATAAAACAATGGTAGTATTTTCACACAACAATGATGATAATGTTTTACAAATGTGCCTATTTATCTTAGGAAGAAATTTTGGATATGAAGTTGAGAATGCTTAGTTCTGTTTGAGGGAAGATATTTTGGGCATAAATTTAACCAAATAATGGAACACCTAGGGCTGTCATTGTTTCAAAATCCATATCTCAAAAAACTATTATTTCTTCGTTACTTTCTAACTTGCAACAAATGGCTGACAAAATTAAACATGCCCCCCAAAAATTCTATATTTTGATTTAGCTCTTTGATAGTTTATGTTCTATCTGTCATATGTCATTAAGTTTGTGAAACTTAGAGTATATAGCACTGAGGTAGTTCTCCAATGTAAATATTGTTTGTTTTTTATTGACTTTCAATGACATAGCTTATTACAATATATCCTTTTATGTTTAGAAAGAAAAATTTATTTGTAATTTTTGTTTGTTGACAATAGTTGATTAATCTTACTTATGTAATTTGTAATTTAGGACCAGTGTTGGCTTCAATGTCAAGTGTGGTGTTATTAGTGGTGATGATAAAAGACTGGCACTACTATCTGTAATTCTAGAACTGGCACCTAAAAGGGACTTTAATATTAATGAAAAATTTGAGACTGAGTGTCATGATCACTGTAAGAAAAAAATGGTTAGATTTTGAGGAAATCCTACCTAGTCTTGATATATGATACTAATTGACACAATAATTCGATCGCATATACTTGCATTTTGTTTGGAACTTCATATTTATTTCATTCTTAATACATTATATTCTCACTACAAAGTATTAATATTATATAATAAATAATTATTATTATTTATTGATAATATCAATAAATAATACAAATATATTGTTATTAACATTCAAACAATACTTATATAATTATCAAATAATATATTATCAATAAATAATCATAAAATAATACTATAATACAAACAAGACTTTTTTTATTATATATAACCAATTTATATATATATATATATAAACTTAAAAAAATATTAAATTTTATAATTTTCAACTATAAGAAGACAATTTTTTTTTTTTTTGGGTGGTGTGTCTAATAAGTTAATAACCTCTTTTCAGATTTGTGCTCAGATTTCAAACCCCATTGCTTAACAACATAATCGACATCTAAGTTAGGTCTCGCGGAATCTTTGGAAACCTTTTCTATGGTCAACCTCGTGTGCGCTGTTTTAAATCCTCGTCAATAAAGCAACATCCTGAAAAAGTCATAGCGGACGAACCACATGGGCGGCCCCTACTACTAAAAGTTATGTGAAGGAACATGGGTTCTTGTAGATAATATTAACGACTGTCAATCAAAATTTTTTATCTTATTAAATTTAGTCTCTACCTATTCATTTGAAACGGCCAAAATGCAGATGCAGTTGCTACTTTTATTCTCCGGCTTTCTACCTGTAATCCTGGCTCAGACGGATGTCCCCGGCCATGACACCGCCTTCGTCTACAACACCTTCAACACCACGGCGCCTCCGCTCCTGGTCAGTGCCGCGTCGGTGCGCTCGGGCGCCGTGCAACTCACAAACCACTCGGACCGCATCATCGGGCGTGCTTACTATCCCCACCGCGTAGCGGTGAAGCGCAACGGATCGGCCATCTCCTTCCACACGAGCTTCGTCTTCGCCATCGTCCCGCACCCGCGAAACGGCGGCGGCGATGGGTTGTGCTTCGTGATGACGACCGACACGGCGCTCCACGGCGCCTTCTCCACCCAGTACTTGGGCCTCGTCAACACCACCAGCGACGGGCAGTTCTACGACCATTTCTTTGCCGTGGAGTTCGACACCATCCAGAGCAGCACCGTCGAGGACAAGGACAGTAATCATGTAGGTATAGATCTGAACAGCGTGAAATCAGTCAAGGCCACCCCCGCTGGCTACTGGGAGGGGAACAACACATTTCGCGACCTCAGCCTCAAAAGCGGCCGCAACATCCGCGCCTGGATAGACTACGACGCCGCCTACAAGCGCCTCGATATAACTCTCGCAGAACCGGGAGCTCCCCGGAGGCCGGAAAAACCTCTTCTCACCACAAAAATCCTGGACTTGGACGACATCCTAGAGGACGAAATGTACGTCGGGTTTTCTGCTTCCACTGGGAGTTCGCCGCTGGTGGAGGACCATTACGTCCTTGCCTGGAGCTTCGCAGCAGGCGGCGCCACCCTGCCGCCGCTGGACGTGTCCCTGCTCCCATCATTTTACCAGAAGCAGCACAAATTCACCCGCTCTGCGACGTTTGTGGGAGTGGTCGTGGCGGCGGCTTTGATACTGTTGGTCGGCCTTGGTCTCGCGGTGTTCTGGTGGTTGAAGTGGGTGGACTATATCGATATTCCGGAGAAGTGGGAGCTCGAGTACTGGCCGCATCGATTTTCTTACAGACGGCTCCGAGCAGCAACCAAGGGTTTTGACGACGAGCGGCTCCTGGGTTGCGGGGGCTCCGGACGGGTCTATCGCGGAGTGCTTCCCTCGAACGGCGAAGAGATCGCAGTGAAGTTCATTATCAAAGACTGTAGTGAGGGCATGAAGGAGTTCATCTCGGAGCTTTCTAGTTTAGGGCGGCTGCAACACCGTAATTTAGTGCCGTTGCGGGGGTGGTACCGCAAGGGCAAGAGATTGTTTATCGTCTACAACTATATGCCCAACGGGAGCCTCGACAGAGCGCTACCGGGACTCGGGTGGGAGCAACGGTACCGGGTGCTAAAGGGCGTGGCGTTGGGGCTGTTGTACTTGCATGAGATGTGGGAGAAGAGGGTTGTGCACCGGGACATCAAGTCTAGCAACGTGTTGCTGGACGCGGAGCTCAACGGGCGGCTGGGGGACTTTGGCTTGGCTCGGTTGCATGACCACAGCGAGAAGCCGCACACGACGCATGTGGTGGGCACGCTTGGGTACATAGCGCCGGAGCTCGTGCACTCCGGGAAGGCGTCGCCCGCTACAGACGTGTTTGGTTTCGGGGCGTTGATGTTGGAGGTGGCGTGCGGGAGGAAGCCCGTCGATCCCGCCGAGGGGGTGGAGCGCGCCGTGTTGGTGCGGTGGGTGTGGGAATTGTATTTGCAGGGGAGGTTGTTGAAGGCGGTGGATCCGAGGCTCGACAGCGCCTACGATGCGAGGGAGGCGGAGGCGGTGCTCTTTCTGGGGTTGGTTTGCTCGAATCCGGAGCCGCAGGGGCGGCCCAGCGTGCGACAGGTGTTGCAGGTGCTCTTCGGTGAGGCGGCTCTGCCTGCGGATCTCGTGGTGCCTCCGGTTTTTGGAGACTTTGACGTCGACGACGACGATGCGCGGTTTAGTGCGGCTTCTCCCCCTTCGCTGGAAATTTCCAGATGAAACCAAGTCTCCTTCCCTTCGGCCAAGGCTTGGGTGTTTTAGATAGAAGGTTGTGTGGTTTACTGAGGCTTCTCTTTCGATTGGAGGCGTTCAGATGAAACCGACTCTCCTTCTTCGATGGAAGGAAGTGTTCAGATGAAACGGACTCTACCCTTTTAGTGAAGGCTTGGGCATTCCAAATACTGGAATTTCTCCTCCTTAGATGGAGATATCCAGATAAAACCAAGTCTATCCCCTTAGGAAAATCCTGTATACTTCAAATAAAAGATTAAAGGATATTCCAGATAAAAGGTTGCGTGGTTTCCTCGGCTTCTTCTCTTTCGATGGAGGTGTTTAGATGAAACCGACTCTCAAGGCTTGGATAGTCCAAATACAAGGTTGTAAGGTTTATTAGAATTTCTCCTCCTTAGATGGAGTTATCTAGATGAAACCAACTCTCCTCCCTTTCGATAAAGTTTGTATATTTCAAATACAAGATTTTGGGTTATTGAAGCGAGAAAGACTGTTACGTGTGTCTGCTTAAAAGAAATAGGGGATCGCTTGGATACTTTGAATAAAAAGTTTAAATTCAAATCTCTAAAAAGATAAGTTATATATGTTTAATAGAAAAAATATATTCAAGATGAACGGATATACGGACTACTGATGGCAAGGTTTTTCTCTGCTGGAGGTAACCAAATGAAACCGAGGCCGTAAGACAATTTACATAAAATCCATTTTGGGTTTTTCGAGGTCGACTGTTGGGAGAACAAATTTGATCAGGTGTGTGAAAGAAATCGAGAATTAACAGAATCTGTCACCGGGAAATTGATCTTTTGGTTTGGGAGTTTAAGTTGGTCATGAAATCTTGTGGCGGGGACAAAATGGGTTGGATATGGCTGTTCTTTCTTTGTAAAAAAGATGCATGAGATAAAAATGGTAGAAGATTTGTGCACCTCAAAGGTTAGGTGAGGTTTACATTAATAAGGAGATTTATAAAATAATAATAAGGAGATTTATAAAATAAAAATAAAAAAATAAACTAAATACGTTTACTCAATTTTTTAATTGTAACTCACAAATTTGATGATTATATATATATATATATATATATATATATATATATATATATATATTTGTTGTTTTTTTTAATTTATATGGTAAAATCTATAGTCGTTGTAAATTTGAGTAGGTTGTTTGGCTTTTATAGGTGTTATAGCATTCTGCGTTGCCTGCCTTTGAAGCCACCACACTGTTTTTTGCACAGTCCATCCTATAATCACTATACCATAATCATTTAAAACTTTTTACGTGGCTGAAAGCACCCAAGACAAACGTTTAATAAAACCAGGCCCGAAACCAAAAGACAAACTTTTAATACGACCAGGCCCGAAACCAACTACTTAAGGGATTTGATGAGACCAATTGATCTAAACTTTAAGGACATAATTTTGTTGTTTAATAATAGAAAAAAGATGAGAACTTCGATTTTTTATTTAGAATTTACAACTCTCCATTGTTTAGACCATTTCTCGATTTGAACTTTCCATTATTGATATTGTATTCTAATTAAATGAGAATAATATTATTATATTCGTCAAATTTTAAATACTTTCTACAACTAATTACTAATTAACATTATATTTATAAATGTTTTTAAAGTCTTTCGAATGCTCTTTTGTTTCATAGGATATTTCATGACCCATATATATTTAGGATTAAAAATATAATTATCCTTCTTGTGGATATGTGCATTTTAGTTCATTTTATCTCTCATAAAATTGTAAATATTAAAAAAATAATAATTATTTAAAATTTATAATAAATGATAAATATTTAAATAATTATATGAATTTGAATTTGTATTAATATATATCAGTGATAAAAAAGAGGTCGGTAAGACATATACAAAGTAACGGGAGTGTTTAATACAGTTCTAAAGAAAATAAAGTAAAAAAAACAGTAAATAAAATGACATATGATATACAAAATATGTGGATCAAGGATTACTTTCAAAATTCAAGGATGAAGAGAAGTGACTGATATAAGAGTTGGATGTTGTCGTAGATGTTATTTGTTAGAGTCGACGACGAGTTGATCTTGTTGTATCTTTGTGATCACCTTGGCGTTTCCTGGTCGTGGCCTCTAGAGGCTGGAAGAATGAAGGGATAAGTCGGGATCCTGTTATCTTCTACTTCCTAGTCATGGCCTTTAGGTTGGAAGAATGAAGGATAAGTCGGGATCCTGTTATCTTCTTCAAACTGTTGCTAAGTAGATCTTTCCTAAGATTGAATAATTCTCAGATGAAAAGGACAATGTATTTTTATCTTCATAATTAATCCGGATGAAAAGAGCAATGCATTTTTATATTCATAATTAATCCAAGATTTTAGTGTATGGGTGTCTCTCATATTTAAATGAAATTGTAAATATTAAAAAAAAAAATTATTAAAATTAAAAATGAATAATAAGTTTTTAAATAATTGTATGAGTAAAAGATATATAATATTTTTTATTAAATTTATATATTATATTTTTATAGAAATAATTTTTTTTTTCATCATATTTAAATGAAATTGTAAATATTAAAAAATAATAATTATTAAAATTTATAAGAAATGATAAGTTTTTAAGTAGTTATATGAGTAGAGAATATATAATATTTTTTATTAAATTTATACATTATATTTTATAAAATTAATAAAAAGTCAAAAAAAAATTATCTCTCAATTGTAAATATTAAAAATAATAATTATTAAAATTTATAATAAATAATAAGTTTTTAAGTGGTTATGTGAGTAGAGAATATATAATAATTTTTATTAAATTTATATATTATATTTTTAAAGAAGTTAAAAAATAAAAAAAATTAACATAACTTATAAAGTGATTTAAATTAACATAACTTTTTAATGTATTGTAATATCTTGATAAATATGTTTATGTTGTTTGATAAGATTTAAACATCAATATGTGTCTTGAAAGTTACTTAAATAACTAATTGAACTTTGTTATTTGATAAAATGTTAAGTTTTACTCATAAAATTTGAACCTTGGTTTATGGTATGAAATTGTTTCATGACATTTGATCCAACACCATTTATTCATCAACTTCATTAGCTCAAATGACATCACCATTTACTTTGCAAATGCATAATATTCACTCATCTATAATCTAGAGTCGTCAAACCTCCCTGAACACAAAGTGCATGTTTTGAATGACATTGCAGACATCAAATTGATTCTCCTCTGTGTACACCATATCATCGGAGATATTGTTAGATTGATTCTCCTTTGTAGTTAACTATTGCAATACCCTCAACCACACTACATCCAATAGTTCTGGGTTCTTATTAAAAGTGTTATTAAAAATTTACTTTTTAAGTAAATATATATATATATATATATATATATATATATATATATATATATATATATATATATATATATATCACTTCAATGCCAAACATCAAATAAAATAAAATTAATTATATTAAAATTTATTTCAAATAATATAAGTTCAATTAATTAAATTAACTTTCAAGGAAAGAGAAAAATTTAAATCTTACAAAACTATACAAGCATAATTACCAAATTATCAATATTATTATATAATTTTAACACAATATAACCAATTAAAAATGTTAAAGTAAAAATTAAAGCAAAATATTTACTCTACTTACCTGCCATATATTTAAATATTTTCAATTTGGACAAAGTTCTATCCCACCTTAAAAAAATGGTTACTGTTTCAATTCATGGTCAGTTGAGAATCAAAGGTAAATTTCTATACCATCTTGATAAACTAACTTTTCCTTCTTCAACTTAACATAATAAAATAAATAAATCAAATCATGGTCAAATTAGAACCAAAGGAAAATAATATTGAAAGTTAAAAAAATCTCAAACCAAACAACATATAATACCATTAATAAAAGAAAACAAACACACCATGTGCCCCATGTGAACTCTTGATTTATCCTGATTATATCTTCCATTACTCCCTAGTAATGTAAAAATAGAAAAGAATTAATCTTGAATGGTTTTGTTGTAATGCTCTACTAGGGTTTTGTTGCAATGCTTTGAGTAGGCTTTAAAATTGCTCTCTACCTGCCAATGGTTGCATGTGAGAGCCTTAGTGATCCTTTGCAGACATAGTTAAGGAGAGACAAGAAGTTGAAGATTAATATTTGAGTAGTGATGCTTTACCATCTTTGTTGCTACCACCAAGAAGCCAAGAGATAAAGGTTTCCAATCTAGAGTTAACAGTTGTCTTCCCTAGGTTTCCCATCATCCCAAGCTTGTTATTGAATAAAGTCTAGTGGTTAAAAATATTTTGTATATGAGTAACCATGATCTAATTAGAAAATTAATTGGTATGCGATCGTCACTAGGGTTTATGACCTCATAGGATAGAAAGAATTAGGAGTCTTTAGAGGATATTTCAATATTACTCATCGATAACAGATATTATATAATAAGTTTTTCTTCAAGTGCAAACAGGGACAAAAATTTTGAATCAAGAAAGAGAAGTTATGGAGCAAAAAGTCTTCTTATGTAGCCTTGGAAATTAGGATTTGATCCATGAATGGAACCCATCATAGTGGATGTTTGGGTTTGATTATATGCTCTACCAATGGAATATTAGTGTAAACCATTTTTTGATAGATTGGGTAATATCTTGGGATGCTATCTGGGAGTGGCTAGAGATATGATAATGGGAGCTTCAACCATTTATGCTTGAATATATGTTGAGATAGATCTTAATCACTCATTGTCATCTAAAATAGAAATAGATGTGGGGGATTTAATCTGATTAAACAAATAGACTATGAAGCGATCCCATTTCAATGCAAGATTTATTGTAAGCATAAACATCTTGCCCATTTTTTCCTTGATACCATTTATAAGGAGCCCATCCCATTAGAGGCTAATTATAATGATGAAAATATGTTGAAGAAGAAGGTAGAAGTTCAATCTACAATCTCAAGCCTAAATACACCAAAAGAGGGCTTTGAAGCACCTAAGAGGAAGAATAAGCAAAAGAAGAAGGTTGCACGATCAAACCGAATAGAAGAAAAGAACCTAAACAAATATTAAATTCTTAAAACCCTAATGGATATGGAAAATGATATAGTTGTAATAGAGAAACCCCAAGGGAAAAATCTACCATCTAAAAAATATAGTAGTCTAGTAGAAGATAACTCAACCAACGTTGGAGACCAATATCCAACCAAATTCAAACCATATTTCCATAACTTCAAAGAACCTCAACCTTGTTATGGTATTGGTTGATAAGGATGTATCAATGAAAGATAGAGGTAATTCTACTCGTGAAAATTAATATGCAAAGAAAATATTAAAAAATACCCAAGCCAATATCATGGGAAGAAAATCAAACCAGGAGCAGATGAAAATGGAGGGTGACCAACTAATAAACTAGGGGAGCATAATGTAGATTGATACTTACAGGGTTTTGGTTCCCAATGATTTTAAAATCATGGAATGTTAGAGGTTTAAATTATAGGTCTCATAAAAATGTTGTTCATACTTTAATTGAAAGTCATAATTTAGATTTTATTCTCCTTTAAGAGGTAAAATATTTCATACAAGTGATGTATAGAATAGCCAAGAAAATATGGAGACAAGAAGAGCATACGGTTATTGCATCCTAGGGTACTTCAGGGGGTATAGTGACTTTGTGGAACCCTTTATACTAGGCAAAAATTGATCATGTTGCAGGAAGGGGGGTATTACATCTCTTCTCAAGATTACGAGTTCAGGAGAACTTTTACTAATTTTAAAATTATATGGTTTAAAATAAATTGGGGAGCAATGCCTCCAATGGGTATTTTTACAAGAAAGTATAATAGGAAATGAATGGGTAGTTTTACATGTCGAGGCCCAACTCAAAATTTGGAAAAAAAAAAATTTCAGCTTTAGAGGGTTATACTGGTTGCTAGGATGGAGGAGTTGGCCACACTCGTACAGACTGAAACAAACATAGAAGACTTGAAATAGGAATATGAGCTGGTTAAAAAGATTTAGAGAGTATAGACAAGATAGAGGATATTTATTGGAAACAAAGAGATACAAATTCTTGGTTACTAGAGGGGAACCAAAACACTAAGTTTTTGCATCGCTCGAACTTGGGAAGAAGACACTCCAACACCCTACACAACCTAAAATACCTTCATGGTAATGTGATGAACATTATCCCAAGCATGTAGCAAGCTGCAAATATCTATTTTGAAAATATTTTCTCTGCTTTTCTCTATCCTAATTTTGCAGTAAAAAAAGAGATAATTATATCCCACATATTATAAAATCTAAACAAAATCAAACCCTCTTTAGAACTATGGATCTAGAGGAGGTGAGAGACATAGTTTTTAACATGAGACCCAAAAAGTCCCTAGTCCTTGATGGGTTCCTAATTAAATTTGTTTAGGCTTTTTGGGACAATATAGGGGAGGATGTAACTAGGGCAGTGGAGGAATATCCTACAAATAAAAACATGTTACAAGCTATTAACCAAATTTGCCTTGATTTTATTCCTGAAGTGGGAGAGACTTCCAACCTTGGAGACTTTAACCCAATTGCACTTTGCAATGTAGTCTACAAGATCATTACTAAAAATATGGCTAAAATGCTCAAGAAGGTACTAAATAGTATTATCTCTCCAGAGCAAGGAGGATTTATGGAGGTATGACAAATTATGGATGGAGTTATCTTGGCACAAGAATTAGTTCACACATTGCATCATAAAGGTCAAAGAGATATGTTTATCAAATTAGATATTTCTAAGGCCTATAATAGAGTATATTCAAAAATTATGGATGAAATGTTAGAGAAATTTAGTTTATCTCAAGTCTAGAGAGAGTGGATCATGAGTTGTGTCTCTTTGGCCTCCTTCTCATTCCTCATAAATGGTATTCTCTTAGGTCCCTTTTAGACCTCTATAGGAATTTGACAAGGAGATCATATATATTTGTACCTCTTTATTATTCTTGTTGGAGGATTAGAAATATTTATTTGAGGGAATAAACAATAAGGAGTTATCTCAAGAGTGCAAGTGGGAGTGGTGAATCTAATACATTTAAAATTTTTGGATGACAGAGGGTTGCTTGGAGTGTCTAATGTCAGGTAGGCAAGAACCCTCAAAGCTACCCTAAATGCATATCTAGAAGCCACAAACCAGGAAGTGAATGCATCCAAGTCCAAGGTAGTGTTCTTTAATACCAAAAGGGGGATCCAAGATCATATTATAAACATATCAAGCTTCTCTCAAGGCTCCCTCCCACTAGAATACCTAGAGTTTTCACTGCACTATAAGAAGTTGAAGGTGGTGGAATGGAAAATACATGTGTACAAAATTAGTGCAAAGATAAATTATTGTAGGCACCACTGGCAACACTTTAGTACACAAGCTTGGTATTAAATTTTGGTAGAGTTTCAATGCAAGAATTTGTCCTTTTGAGTGCCATCCCAAGGGGCCAGCTTATAAAAATTGGCCCTCCTAGGATTTTTTCAAATGGAAGGGATGAGGGGGCTTAGTCTACTTGCTAATTAAAGGTTGACTAGTTTGTTGAGAAGGTTGACTGGATGACAATATGACCTATAATTAATTGCCCCCTTGATTGGGATTGATTTGGGCAGGTGGAGAAAGGTGGAGGAAAGTTAGCTACCTTTCTCCTTACCTATTGATTGCCTATGATAGTAGTGGGATGGAAAGGAGTGATTTATGCCCCGATTCATTATTATAGGTGAAATTTAATTTTTTGTGTTAGACACAAATACGTCGCTTGTGCGAATATGCTACCAACGTATTCACTTACTCAATGTATTCATGGATTTGAACATTAGAAGTTAAATTCAATGATGGAATAGGGAATTTAGATTAGCTATGAATACACTAGCTAAAGATTGTATTTTCTTTTTGGAAATTTTGCTCTAAGATGATAAATTTGCTACAGTTGGGTTTTGACTACAAATATTGAAGTTGAGTTAACTATTATGGTTGAATTGACCTTTTGTGGGTTTGGATCAAGAATTGGCATAAATTAGATGGTGTAATTTTAGGTATCTATATTTACCCTCTTTTTGATGAATTTAAAATTAATAAATATGTAAAAAATAGTTGTAGATGCCTCCAATTGTTAAAAATACATGATCACTTAATTTTTATTAAATCGATATGGGGTAACAAATAACAAGAGATTGTTTGTAGGAGAAGCATTATTTTTTTTTGGGGGGGGGATTTATTGGATATTTTTCTTGTTATGGTTAAAGAGGGGTTTGAATTGGTTTTTATCCCTAGACTAGGTGTCCCTTCGAATTTTGAAGGGATAAAAATGAGGTCCTAAAGGAAATCATATATGCTGGGTAAGAAGTTGATTGCTAGAAATTTTTTACTCGAATAGGGTAAAATAGGAAAAAAGGGCACGGGTAAATGTCATTTTCATCATGCACAAGAAGAGAAAATGGGCTTTGATGAAAATTTAAGGCTTTGCAAAATGGAACATCAAAGATGTCTGACACAGACAAGACCTAGTATGTAGTGGGAGGCCCAAGCGGGACCCAAGAATAGGTATGAGCTTCTTTTATCAATTGTTTTTTTCAAATTTTCACTTTTTAAGATCATGACACCACAGTCAATGCATTCACTTCATGTGGTATGAATACATCATATCGAGTTCACTAGGAAGGTGGCATATTTACAATTTTTGGTGAGTCAACAAATTCTCTTTTGGTCAACATATTTGAAGTGAGAAAAATGGTTGAATTTTATAGAGAATTTTAACTTTATTTTGCTTTGGTTATCTATATAGGTGTTGGATGTTTTAGAGTGTTAAGCTTGATGCTCATGTACCTTACAATCAACTATAGATGCTATGTGTAGACACCTAAAATGCATCATGCTGAGGTGACTACTCATATGAAATATGCTAGAATAACATATGGAAGACCTTGGACAGAACATTATTTAATACATTGAGTATTGAACACTATATACTATAGAGTACTATGAGTACAACTATAAGTATGAGTGTACAAGTAAAGAGTCATTACTAATGAGTGTACAAGATATTAATTGTGCAAGTGAAGAGTCTAAGTGTAGGTGTCTAGTATGAAAGTGAAAAGTAGTATGAGATGTGTCAAGATATGAAGTAATAATCTATGTAATAATGAGTCTTTATCATTATGCTAGGCATGTAAAAGGTTACATCTATTTTGAAGAGAACAATAATCAGAAATATTGAAAAAATTATTATATAAAATTATATATTTAATACAAATCTCTATCTTATGCTATGTAATTAAGTGTAATCATAGTGAATGTAAGAAAGTCTAATTTATAAATGTAATAGAAAAACATTTTTAGTGCATAATATTATAAACATTATCCTATACTAAGAAATTACGTGTACTCAGAATGAATGAATGAAAGTCTAATTTAATTAAGTGTAATCAGAGTGAATGTAAGAAAGTCTAATTTATAAATGCAGTAGAAAAATATTTTTAGTACACAATATTATAAACACTATCCTATACTAAGAAATTACGTGTACTCAGAATGAATGAAAGTCTAATTTATAATGTAATAGAGAAATATTTTTAGTACACAATGTTATAAACATTATTGTGAGTAATTATTTGATCATAGAAAATTTTATTTATGAAATAATTATTTGTTAACATTAATGTTGACGATTACTTTAAATCTTATTGAGGCTTAAAATTTGATATAAATTTTTTAATCAGAAAATTGGAAATATTTGCTGAGTACTAAATTACCTATCATATTAATTTTCCTTGATAAATTAAAGAAATTTATTCTTACATCGCATGAATGTAGTTGAATGTCATGTAATCTACATTTACAATTATTAAAATATAAAATAATATATAGTTAATTATAAATTATTTATTTTTGAAAAGAATAAGTATTAATGCATGTATAACAAATTATATTAAAAAATAAATAAATTATATAAATAAAATTAAAAAATTTATAATTTTAAAAAGACTACATAATAAATTTACTAATGTAATACCCAAGAAATAGTAGTGGTTTTTACCACTCAATTTGGGTACCTTTGCCTAGTCAATGCTATCCTCTACTGACACCCACGGTTAGCAGTGCTGACCGTGCCTGTCAGTTGCAGTCAGCACTTAGAATCAGTTGGCCTTCATTCGACCCAAAATTGGTTGCAACGACCAATTGGTTGCGGATTGGAGTGGTTTGAGTGAGGAAGGTTCTGGATCCTTCCATTAAACAAACTCAACTACCCAATATTGTTCTTGGCTTCCTCATGAAGCCATCCCTAGCCCTTGGAAAATGATATTTAACCCCCATCCAAATTGGGGAAAGATATAGATGAATCTCAGATTGAAATACAGTGAAGCCCTATCAAATTGCATACTCACCTAGGTGCATTAAGAGGAATACTTTGGCTTCTCAATTGGATATCACATGGAATTTGGAGTCAAGGAGGCTATGGAGGGCTAGTAAGAATCAAGAAAACCAATTCAGCCCATTCCATCACCAAAATGAGCAATTCAATCACCAAATCTGTTAGAGGACACAGAGGCGACCATTGACCATCAATTTGATGAAGATATTCAGAGATTCAACCCCTAAATTGGAGTACAAACTCACTTCAATATTCATCATGGCTATCAGCCGTGGTGAACAGTGTTCACCACACTTCAAGCCATGATCAGGGCAGTATCACTGATTTCTCCATCCATTAGCTGTAGGATTTGCTTATTGTTAGTAGATTAGCTATGTCTCATGTTAATTATATTTATTAGAGACTCTAACTGGTGTAATTAGGGTTTTTAGTCATTTCCTTTCATTATTGCAATTATGCTACTAATGAATCTTTTCATGCTTCATTGCTTTCAATTACACAATTAGACCATTAGATAGATGCAATTGCTTTTCCTTTACATGTTCCATGGTGCTATTTCATGTTTAATATAGGTTTAATATGTTTCTTGCAATTTATTGATTTCATGTTAATTATATCATCCTTTATGCAAGAGTCTCTTAAAAGCCTCATCAAGAGAGACCTCCTTTGTATTTGATATTTCTTGTTGTTTATTGCACGTAGGATCAATAGGGTTTTGGGATGCAAGGCAGAAAATACCTCTAATCATGGAGAAGAAGGTCATCGACACCTTGGAGTAGTTCATGTCTTTGTGGAAGACATTTGGATTACACCTACCCTAGAAGGGAATTTATCATGTTGTAATTGTTGTATCAAAAGGGTATCCCTATGAGGGATGGATATGTAATTTGGATTGATTCGAAATATTAATAAGAGAATCATTTATTTTACTTTTATGTTATTGGTTTTCTGATGATATGTGCTCACCGTGGTTGATAGTCATGGTCAAAAATTTGTCGCCGTAGTTGACACCCATAGGCAACAGTTGCAGTCACGCCTGATAGACGCGATCAACAAAAAATAGAAAAATGTAGACATCATACAACACCATCAAACTTGGATCTAAGGTAGGGTCATTTTCCCCTCTCTGTATTTTTTTATCTATGTTTTTACAGAAGCAAAATGCAATAGATGGATGCTAATTTGGAAAATATAGCAAATGGTAGAAAGGAAAATCCTAGATGATTTCTTATTTTTCTACTAGTCGATGCTAGGAATAGCGGACCTCTAATTGCAGTCCGCCCTAGTATCCAATAGTCTAAGACATTGCTTGTTTAGATTTTGCATGCATGAGGCCCAATCAGTGGCCATTTATGTCATAAATAGTTGTATTCTCTTAATATCATTTAGCATAGTCGTGCATTATCTTAAAATCAAACATTATTTTGAAAAGTATGTAGAATAATTTGAGTGTTTTTTTATGCATTTTTATTTCATGCAAAGTAAAAGGAACCACACACACCACGATACATTGTAAACACTAGTGAGTTGGAAGTCACATCCAACCACTAGTAGGGGTTCAACAACAGTGGTAGTTATTTCCATCTGTTGGCCCAACTCCCACGTACCTTTTTGTTACTAGACCAATACCATATCCAAGAACCTTTCGTAGCCCAAAAAAATTACATATACTCCTCTTCGGAGGGTATGATGTTGATTGGGTGAAAACGAGTGAGGATTTGGGAGGACCTATGTTCCTTGCCTGGGTGTGGACTTTCATTGCTGTACTTTGAGGGGATTACACGACCTAGAGTTCATAGCCAGGTTGTCGAGTTGTGAGTATATAGGTGAAAGCCCTTTAAAATTTGAGAAAATCATCAATATATTTCAAACACGATGAGAGTTACTTTACTGATACAACATAATTGCAAAACACATCAAACAGTTTAGGGCTCATTTTAAAACTTTAAAAAGAGATAATCATCATTGTATTATTTGCGTGTTAATAAAAGTTAATATAGACATAGGATACACAATGGTGCAAACACAAAGTGGTCGAACCAGGAATAGACCCGAGATCAAAGCCCAAGCTCCACCTAATGCACAACATGATGTAGAATACCCTCAATCACAGAATCCTCCTAGATGTTGTTCAACGAGTATTAGAGGGGATAATTCCACATGAGGGGATTCCATTGAGAATACCCCAATTAGAGGAAGTACTAGACATCCCTCTAAACATATATCAGAGCATGGGACTTCCTAGTATGGGGGTTCTGCATATGGTAGCATTTACCGTGACCACATTCTATGTGGATCCACGGGTTCAATTGAATAATATGTCATTGAGGGATCTATATTGGCATCCATTCTACCTGTATCTAAGGGAGACTCATGACCTCCACCATATGAGTATATATGGGCTCGAGATCCACCTATTCAGGGGCAACTATATGGGACCACTTCTGAGCATAGATCCAAGCAGACTCCCTATAAGGGTGAACCCTGTAAGTTCACCATAGATTTATCCAAAGTGGGAGCTAATGGTACACCACCTCATGAGCCATGGCATAACAAACAGTTAGACAATCTAGATAGAGTCTTAGGGCATGTAGAATATAAGCCTACGTCTGCACCCTCTCGACCTACAAGTGAGTGTAGCGAAAGAACCATTAGGACCAACCAAGAACCTAGAGAATGCTCCAAGCATTCTTATGACATGCATGATCCTACATCCCATGTAGGCACAGATTATAGGAGATATCCTGACACGAATGTCATCTTTATAGACATAAGTAAGAGTGTGGTAAATCAGTCCATTAGAGGACATACCCATAAAGTCGCTTGAACAGAATGCACTCACTAGAGGCCCTAGATGACCGATCATGTTGATAGAGCTCATAGAATAATGTTAGAGCAGAGATGGTAGATTCTCCAAGACCAATTGGAAGGTGTTCACGCAGATAAGGAGTGCCTAAAAAATGAGAACTCTCAAAGGTAGAGGTTCATAAGATAAACGTTATATGAATAGTGCATGCGTGAATAATGCATCCTCGATTAGAATGAGTGTGTAGAGAGAGAGGATAAATTGGCTAGCGCTAGTTTACCTCCTTGCAGTGAGACCAGGGAGCGTGTCGATAGACGAGTGGCTTCATAGCTCAAGCTATACCCTAAGCACATAGACACACATACTCGCCATGCAGCTCAACACAAAGATCGACATCCAGCTTCCAAACAACTTGAGCATAGGCATTGTGAGGAAGAACTAGGAGAGGAATTAGAACAAGAATATCTAAAAATCTCCCAATTCAAGGAGGAGGGTGAGCCTAGTCCCCTACCTCGATTGAGGAAAAATTTGCCTTCGAAGATGCCTCCAAGGCAATCTTGAGAAGAGGAGTTTCTTTCCTCGTAGGCCTATAAGACCTTAGAAGATAAGGTCCAAGCCATAGATAAGCAAGGAATGGCTTATCAAAAGCCTACCTTGAACAAAATCCATAATGAACCTCTATACATGTTAGTGCCTATTCCAGCCTATCCTGAGCATTTCAAGATGCCTAGACTAGAAAAGTTTCAAGGAGAGGAAGATGCACAAGAGCATGTAACGAGTTTCCTAGATATGTGCTTTCATATCAAGAGAAATGATGCTTTGCTCCTACACACCTTCATTACGACCCTCTCAGGTCCAACTTGGGAGTGGTTCAACCAATTAAAGAGGCACAACATCACTAGTTTCAAACAACTAGTCAATGCATTTCTTGAATGCTTCTCCTTTGGCATCAAGAAAAAGGTAAACTTATTCGACTTGGCTGCTTTAACGCAACATAACGACAAGACAATGATGTATTATGGAAAATTATGGCAAATCTGCCATTCTCCATCCCATCCTTTGAATTAATGTGAATGTTCATGAAGAGTTGTGCCAAACACATTTCATTATTGCTACAGTTGCAGCAATACCAAACATTCAAAGAGGCTTTGGTGCAAGCCAAGGTGATAGAGGACATCAAGTTATAGGAGGGTAAATTGAAGCTCAAGAATAAGAAGGGGTGGCATAAGAAAAGTATTGAGAAATAATAGGCCAAGCTGGCCCATGTTAATCAGGTAGTTTTGAACCTTAAGAAAATGGATAAGGGGCAACAACAACGAAACTATCAAGCCCAACCTCCTCCTACGCAATATGAGCATTGCAAAAAAAATTATAGGGGAAAAAATAAGGAACAACATCCACCTCACGTATTCACTAAGTTATCAAAGTCGTTGGCTTTGATTTTTCATCAGTTATGCGAGGCGAAGGCTATAAATTTACCCAAGGTCAAGTTAATGAACCCTAATTAGCCTAAGCCTAAGGGCTACAAGGATGATCATATTACATTTTGATTGACACGGGGTCATCAATAAATATCATAACTACCAAGGTGTTAACTCACTTGAAGTTTCCCAAGACACATCATTCCTTCTACCTTCACGTTGAGAGCTTTCAATGATGATTTATGCTCAACGGTCGGTACTATAGTATTACCTATCCAGGTAGGACTGAAGACCATACCAGTGATGTGTCACATAATTGAAGGTGCTATGCAATATAACATACTTCTAGGGAGGCCTTGGATCAAAGAAATGCATTGCATCCCTTCTATTCTGCATCAATGTATCAAATACGTTCATGAGGGACAGGTTTACGTGGTGCCTTTAGATGAAGAACCCTTTAAATACGTGAATCTAGCAAATTTTTTAGGGGACTTCGTGCTCCCCTCAATACACCTGGATGTGCAGCCAGCATCGTCAATCAAATATCCAAGAGGTAAAATCAAAGATGTGTGTGCTAAACCTGCAACATCCGCATCTCAATGATCAGAGCACACAACAACTGCTTCTACCATATCATATGCATCTATGATGCGTTAGGATGTTGAAAGCTAAGATGGGCAAAAAAGAGATAAAGTAAATGCCCAAGCCAGTTATCATTGAAGCCTCTACTCCCATGGAAGTAGAGGAAATTCAAGGATAAGTCAAAGAGGTACCTTAGCTTGCTTCACCTACATATTTATTAGGATCATCTACACTGTAGGTGACCGCCCATTTGGTTAATTTGGATTAGGGTAATATATCATGTAGAATGTGATGTTCACACCAATTATCAAAATTGCATAGGATATGGGCTGACCGTGAGCCCATCGCCTTCCCATAGGGAAGGTGGCCCTATTGGGGGTACCACCTAACCAAACCAACTTAATCTATGGAGGGCTAGACAAGGTTGTATCTCCCACACCTATAGATGAGGATGATAATGAACCATTCTCCATGAAAATTCATTATCTCTCCAACCCAGAATATGCCATGTGATACTTTGAGCATTACCATTGGCATGGTTACGGTCTTAGACTATTCGAGCAAGGGCGTAGAAGACCATATGAACCATAGTATCAGTTTCCAACTGATAGGTTTGGGTTAGGGTACTATATTCGAGGATAGAATGAACTTCTCACATATTTATATAGCCTATACCTTAGTCTGGGGGTTGAAGTTGACTTAAATCCTTATCACCCTAATCCTTTTATGTTTTAGAGGGATAGTCGGCTAGTGACTTATATCACTATCACTATGGAGCCATCCGAGAGATATCATGCGAACATCTTGGTGGAGACCGAACCATAACCCATTCCAAGAGCCAACTTGGACAATCAAAGCCATGGAGCTATCGACAATATTGGTATGCACATCTAGAGTCTAGACACAACTATAGAAACTGAATCAGAAGTTGCTTCTGAGGACGTTCATGCAGTATCCATCATTGAAAGTGATGTACTAGATTACGCTTATGGAATAGATGATGCTAATTTATCCTAAAACAATGAGAAATCTGAGGATGAAACCTAGTTGGCTTACTTGGGCCCTACACTCTTGCATCATCTCTTACCTTTGGAATCAATGAATACGAGCGAAGAGCCCTTTGACAATGATGATGGCTATCATGAGATAGCCTACATGGGAACTCATGTAGAGCATCATCCGATTCCATTAGGTAGAGGTGAGGGTCTTTATTACGATAGTGACGATGAATATGAATCAGAGAGAACCTATCTAGGACCTCCTTACTTATGCCATATTAATATACCATATACTGTTGAGGAGATGTACAGAGAGATCAATCTCCATCCTTGCCTTAGAAGAAGACCAACGAATCTTAATGTGATTTATCACATGGTATTTCTCGATCCACCAATTTATGTGGAGCTCCTTGAGCCCAATGATCCCATATGATAGTCTATTCATAGACTGGATCCAAATATCCCCATACCCCAGAACCACATCTCGGGGATGGAAGTTTTGCTAATGTTGAGTCACATGCACGTGGTCTTGGAGACATGATCCATTCCATCAATATGATCTCCATTGATTTGACCACTCCACTTCACAATCCAATCGATCCTTCCAAGACATTGTGTCTTAATATAGATGCTATTGATTGGGATCGTGTTGATTCACCCCTAGAGCCTGAATATGTCTTCCCTAATGAAGAGATGACGCAACATTTCTATTTTATGCCAGGCTATGCACATGATGTCTATCATGTCGAGGATGCTTCCAAAGTGGAACCTATAAACCCAGTAGATGACATCCACTTGATCCCTATGCCTCACCAACTTGAGGAGGTATCCCATATGTCAGTAGAGGAAACCTTTAAAGAGGATATTAGTAATGATCCCACTAATCCTAAAAAGGTTAGATTTAGATAAAGTTTAACTCTTGATGAGCGTGCCAACCTCATCCCTCTACTAAGAGATAGACCTGATCTCTTTGCTTGGAATTATAAGGATATACCGGGTCTAGATCCAAAATTGGTTACTCATAACCTTTCGCTAAATTTATCAAAGAATCCAGTCAAGCAAAAACTCAGGAAGATGCATCCAACAGTAGCCTTAATGGTTAAGGATGAATTGCAAAAGCTTATGGATGTAGAGTTTGTCATTTCCATCTACTATCCAAAATGGGTATCAAACATGGTGCTTGTAGGAAAACCTGATGGAAGGATCCGTATCTGGACGGATTTCAGAGACCTAAATAAGGCAACACCAAAGAATTCATTTCCATTGCCAAACATAGATGCTCTCATAGACGCAAGTACGGGTCATGAGATGCTCTCCTTAATGGATGGTTTTTCTGGTTATAATCAAATTTGGATTAAGCCTGAAGAACAAAATAAAAATGTGTTCATAATGCCATGGGGGACATTATGTTACAAGGTTATGCCATTCTGCCTCAAGAATGTTGGTGCTACATATCAGTAGGATATGACATATATCTTTCATGACTACATGCATAAGATATTAGAATATTATATCGATGACTTATTGGCAAAGTCATTTCTATATTTAGAGCATGCCGAGGTCCTAAGGAAGGTCTTTGATTGCCTGATAGAGCATAATGTCAGGTTGAATCCTAAGAAGTGCCTATTTGGCATAACTTCAGGAAAGCTCTTAGGATTCATCATTTCAAAATGAGGCATCGAAGCTGACCCAGCATAGGTTAAGGCTATTTTAGAAATGTATCCTCCCACGAATATCAAGGAATTAAGAATCCTTCATGGAAAAGTAACATACATAAAGTGATTTATCGCACAATTATCGGATAAATGTCAACCCATGAATCGACCGCTACACAAGGGGTCCCATTAAATTGGGACAAGGACTATCAAGCAGTCTTTGCTAAGATTAATAAATACCTGGTGAAATCGCTAGTACTAGCTCCACCAAGGCCAGATGTACCATTCTTGCTATATATATCGACAATCAACTTTGCATTGGGAACCATGTTAGCCCAAAAGAATGTGTAAGATAAGGAACAAGCCATATATTATATTATCTAAACCTTGGTGAGTTATGAACTAGGATATGCATACATTGAAAAGCTATGTTTAGAATTAGTGTTTGCTACCAAGAAATTGCGACACTATATGTTGAGTCATATGAAGTATGTGATATCAAAACAAAATACTTTGTAGTAAATGATGAGCAAGACATATCATAATACACGTACTATGAAGTGGATCATGCTATTGATAGAATTTGATCTGGAATTCATAAGCTAAAATTCCATTAAGGGACAAGTCATAGCTGATCAATTGGCTAAGGTGCCTCTCAAAAATAGTAGGCCTCTCACCATAGAGCTTCTTGATGATGCAGTATTTTCCTTATTAGAAGCACCCGAACCTGAGGAACCAGATAATAAAGCTGATATGACCTTTTTCTTTGATGGTTCAAAGTGTGAGCAAGGGGGTGGTGCAGGAATATTGTTGTTCATACCACAAGGATCTCCAATGCCCTTGTCATTCAAGTTGGACTTTCCTTGCACTAAAAATAATGTTGAATACGAAGCCCTAATTTTGGGTCTCCAAACAACTGTCGCCATGAAGATAAAAAGGCTAAATATCTTTGGCTATTCTCTTCTCATTGTTAACCAAGTTAAGGGATTATTTTAATGCTGATGTCTAGTATTGAAAGCTTAAAAGGATCTTGTTGATATTTATCTAGATCGACTGGAATGGTATGACATTGAGTCAATCCCTCATTCATCCAAAATATTTGCAGACACAATGACATCTTTGGGATCTCTAATCCCTCAAAATTTGTCTGTCAATTTCACTACCATCCATGTAAAAATGTTTTCACATTCTACTTTGTAGCACGAAGTATTGGATAACAAAGAGTTAATCAACATGATTCATGTAGAACCAAATCATGAATGGTTCTACAAAGCCAGAGACTTTCTCAAGAGAGGTCTTGGGGGTCTTTGATCTCGCAAGATCCGATGGGGAGTGGTACTACCATTAACCACAAGGTTATTTCCTAGTTTGTATTTGTAAATGTGGAACCACAGGGGGAACATGCTATCTTATTAGTCGAAGTCTAAGCTTATCATAACTGGATGTCACAAATACATGACTTCCTTAGACTTGGTGTAATCCCTCAAGGATTTTTGCGTGTTGCGAAGCACACATTTAAATAGAAAGCAAGAAAGTATGTCTTATTAGTAGATATTATGTACTATAGAAGCTATTATGGAGTTATTATTCATTGTCTTGAGATCCAAGAGTCATCTTGGGCAATTTCACAAGCTCACGATAGTACATGCGATGACCATTTCAGTGGCATGTCTATCATCAAGTGCATCCTTCACATGGATTACTATTGGCCCACTATGGAGAAGGATTGCAATGTGTATGTCAAGAAATTAATCAAATGCAAGCATCATGCTAATATTATGCACTTGCCATCATAAGCCTTACAGCCCATTCAAGCAGCTTGGCTATTTTCTCAGTGGGGACTTTATATCATTGGTAAGATCTCTCCTCCATCATCGGGTTGGCATACATTCATCATTATGGCTACTGAGTATTTTACTAAATGGGTGGAAGTCATTCCCTTAACAATGATAATTGGAGCACGTATTGCTGAGTTCATACTCACTAATATCATAAGTCATTTTGGGATACCATCCAAGATAATTTTGGATAATGGAATATCATTAAAAAAAAATAGTAAGAGCTTTGACGTCTAAGTATAGAATCAAACACAGTTTTGTGACTCCATATTATCCGTAGGCAAACGGGTAAGCTAAAACTTCAAATAATATAGTGGTATCCATCTTGAAAAATATGATACAAGAGCACCACAAAGATTGGCACATCCAACTATCCCTTGCATTATGGGCTTACAGGACTATATTCGGACACCCACTAGGGTAACTTTGTTTTTACTAGTATATGGTGCTAAGGCCATTATACCCTTAGAGTTGGAGATTCCAACGTTGCACGTTGCATTGAAAGAGTTCATTGATGATGACATCGCACGACAAGATCTCCTAGATCAACTGACGCTACTTGATGAACATCGCGTGAATACCCTTGAGCACCTCCGCATTGATCATGAGTTCTTAAAACGAGCTTACAATAACAAAGTCCATCTGAGAGACTTTGAGGTTGGTGATCTTGTGCTAAAATAGAACCAACAGAACTCAAATTTGTTATCATAATTGTGAGAAAAATTAATGGTAAACTGGTTAGGTCCTTATATGATCTCTGAGAAGATTGGACCTAGGACATATCGCTTGACATTGCTTGAAGTATTTGAAGAGCTTGAAGATCTCAATATCCTTCATCTTAAAGTGTTTTATGCATACAACCATAAAAAGGCTCCAAAGACATCTGTAAGCCCTTTGGTCATTCAAAAAAGGCTCCAAAGGCATTTTTAAGCCCTTTGGTCAACTCCAAAAATGCCCCAAAGGCATTTGTAATCCCTTTGGTCAAAGCACAAAAGGCTCCAATAGTTTTTAAAATCCCTTGGTTAAAATATTAAAATCCATAAAAAAATTGGAAAAATATCAAAATCCAAAAAACATTGCATTTCATTAGCATCTTTGCATTGCATTTTGCATCATTGCATTCTCATTTTCCACATGCATTTCATTTTTGCATTACATTAGGCATATCCATTCACCGCACTTGTATTAGGATGCATTATGTTTACAATCTTACAAACTATGCCACATTTATGTTTCAATCATGCATTATTGCATTTTCATCATTCGTCACCCTTGTGATTATTTGTGTTTTCAACACAACCCATCTTGTTGCTATGAAGAATATACTAGGGTTTTTGGGTCATTCAACCATACCTAGAGGTCTTCTCAAGAGTTGATAGAAAGCTTGCTTTGATTTTGTAGATGAGGTCTAGTTTGTATAGCCCTTAGCATATCAAAATCCTATCACTAATCAACAAATTAAATAATCTTAATAAGTACTAGGGGAAGATGAATGCTACAAAGTAGGACCAGGTATCCTGAGGTGAAAATTTTATTCTTGTTTATCCCCCTGTGCGGACGGTTTGGGAAATGTTGATAGTTGGCAAAAGGACAAGCTTGCCCCTTACCTGAATAAATCCCTTGCTTACAAATGAAGGAGCAATATCCCAGAATGATATCCCTAAAATATATCCCAAAGTGAAACTCCTAAAGTTAAGTTATTAGAAGTCAAATCAAATCAAGATCAAGTTTATCAAAGAAATCAAATCAGTATCAAACCCCTTGCTCAAATAAAAGTACAAATAAATAGTGATTTTTATTACTATAGTACAAAAAATAAACAATTATTATTATCACTTTAAATGAACAAGTATCCCAAAAAATTAAAGAAAAGAAGGGGGCGAGCTTGAATCCTTGGAACTGTCAGCACTACTGTACCTTACGCATGAAGATATGTATGATACATTAGCATCTTGTTTATGTGCAAACCAATATTTGAATGTGAAAGAGCTAGCTTCAGGTGTCCTATATCACCTAGTGGCCTAGTCTAACTGAAATCTAAACCTAGAATTGGATAGACATATGCGGATCCCCAATCTTAGCAATGGGCTGAAAGAATCCCGCCAAACATCAAGGTATGCTTATGCCTTATCTAAATATACTCATTTTCACACACAGGGATAATGAATAGTTAGGGCCTATCCTAGAGAAAGCCTTATGTTTCAGAAGTCTAGTATGGTCAGTATACAACTTTTGATAAGTCAAATAGGGTGTTTGAGTTTCATGGTAAACCTCAAGAATTCCCAAATAGAAACAACCAATTTTCAATACAATCATCACAACATCAATTTTTTTATGAGAGTTTGTTTATTAGAACTATTTGTAATATATGTTAGATACCGGATGGATGTTAGAAATGATGTTTATATGGCCATTGAATATGTTACACATATTATTTTAATTTACAAAATCCCATGAATAGAAACCATATATAATTGCATCTCACATATGGGTGTACAATTGATTAATTCTTATTATAAGATATAGCAATTACAATCCATGATTGTTATACATTTGGTGGTGTCATCCATTAGATTGTTAAAACTCATATTGCATACATTATGTTTTAATGATTAAAGCATACATGTTCATTTCCATATATCATAACAGAAAAATATGCAATACATACATGGCATAGACTATGTTATAGCAGCATAAATTAAATGCATACAGGTGAAGCAAACTATACATGCATGTAACATAAAAAAATGGTATTCATATGCATCCATCATAAGTAGTCCATATACGCATGAATATCATTGCATCTAATCATAAACCCATCATATAGCTAGTGCATTTCATCCATACATCACATCATATAACATTAAATAAACATAACATATAAGCATTGCATCCATATGCATCTCATAAAACATAAACAATAAAACACATAAAATCTACACATATAATGAGTCTCAATATCAGATCATCTATATATATGTGTGTACCAAAAATAATAAGAATGAACAGTACATCAACATGGTCAAAAATACCCGCAGACTACATATGTGTAGGTCCTCGACCTTATACTCAAAAATGGTACAATGATATCTCTAAGATCTGCAATAGCCAGGGCCTACGCCCCTAATCTATGAGGTGCTTCCATTGCCTCCACCCTCCGGGTGTATCCTCCATGAGCTAGAACCAGAATATATCTCAGACCTATGAGTCCTATGACTCAAGCTAGCTAAAGATTATCCTGTATCCTGAGTGTAAGTCCTCTGAGACCTTGAAGTCATGGGTATCTCTAGAATCTCACCCTCAAGTAGTCCAATCCACCCTCTCAAAGTGATAATGTAGGCAGATCTAAGTGAGGTCTCCTTAATGTGCTACTCAACTAGAGCCTGAAGCCTCTTGATATCGCCCCCTAATCCAACCCTACCACTCCCTGAGCTATCGATGTTTCTAGCACTGATGGTACTACTGGAACAGCTAGGGGTGCTAAAGAAACCTATGAAAATGGGGGAGCTGATCCCGTAGCCTGGTAAATGGTGAGTAGTACTACAAAAGTGTCTACCTAGGACTACAAAAGAGTGCATTGCCATGTGATCTTCTATATCTCTGCATCCATCATGGTAATCCTCACCTGTAGAGTGAACCTCTCCCCCTTGTAGTCATTCCACTGGCTCTGTCCATGACATAACTTCACCTCTAGAGTGGTGATAGTAGTATCCCTGTGCAGTAGTTGAGCCTGAAGTCTCCCAACCTAGCTCTAGATTTTGATAATATATGCCCTCAAATTCCCTACCTCATTGTCAGAAGGTGCCTCACCCTCCTCAGATTCCTCCTCTACCTCTATTTGTGGGCCCTCCTCTGTAGCGACCCCTATTCCCTATGTGTACTCTATCCTATAACGAGTCCTATGCCCATGAGGGTCCACCTCTATTCCCTCTACACCCTCTACTACAAATTCATCTATTGGTTGGTCTAGAGGTCCTTCTCCATGCCATTGTAAGCCAGACCACCATGTATCATAATTAGTAGTTGTGCCTATGTCCACTAGACCTGACTCTTGGAAGTCATCATTAGCATCCCCCAGTGGAGTCACCTAGGACCAGGTCTGATCCCTCTCTAAGACCAAGCATTTGTAGATAGTGGGTACCTCTGAGACATCCTGTTGGATCCTAAACTATTGTAGGACACGAGATAAATTCTAAAACTCATGTATATCATCCTTGCGATTGATAACCCACCTGTCTTAGTGTACTTGGTGTAAGTATTTATCCACCTATGTCCAGGCTGGGCAACCCATGTATGGTCACCACTGTATGTACTAAGTGTAGAGTTGTGTAAATTGAGAGATATAGTGGTCTAGGTATTCTGCATGAGACCTAATCATGAAACCCTCCTGCTCCTAGGGCCAACAGGTTGTATAACACTGAGAATTTGCAGGGATAACATTAACCTCTAGGTGTAAATCAATCAGGCGCTCTATCAAAATGTGTTGCCAACCCCAAATATCTAGAAGTATGCTATAATTGATGCCCACTCTCCTGTGGCGTGTGATATGATACAACTCATGATATATCTATGCTAAGAGAGTACTCCCCATGCCAGGATGAGAGACCACTCGATTGAACTAACCATAACCTTCCTGGTCCTAGATAGGAGGTTCCACGAGGACCTCACACCTAATGAGTCTAGAATGACTATCTGGATAATCAAGTGCATAAATACCGCCTTCCACTGTGAAAATAATCCGACCTGGAACCACTCTTGAATGTGGATGCCTCCTTGGTCGATGTGGCCCTGTGCCTCAACGTTCCATCTACCAAAGATCAATTCAAACATGACCTTCCTCACCATGTTAGGAGAGGAGGTGATGGGCTCACCATCAATAGGTAGGTGGAAGATATCATAGACATCCTCTAGAGTAATAGTCATTTCACCCATTGACATGTGAAATATGTTGGTCTGTGCATCCCAACGATGGGCCAAGGCAGTCATGTATACTTGATCCACTCTGATGGTGGGAAGTTCCAGGACGTAACCAAACCCCATGGTAGCAAACCACCACCACTCCACATCAGTGAGTGTGTGGTGTAAGTTATGAAGTATATCAATCTCCCTCACTCTGTTGGTTAAGCTCTGAATGAAAGCAATCAAATATATAAGAAAAACAATTAAAAATGACTCAAAAACAACAAATAAATAAATAAATCTCATGAAAAAGCAAAAACATGCACACACATGATCAAAAATTAAAAAAAAAATCATAAAATCACTTAAAAAATGCATTAAAAGGCATTAACTACCTAGAAAACCCAAAAAAAATAAAAAAAATTGAAATTTTTTCTAAATTTTGTGCACCACGGGTCGATGCGACGGTAAAAAATGTGACCATTGGAATTTAAATCTCATCACGACTGACAACCGTGGCCTCCAATCTACCAATTGGGAACCGCATCTACCACCCATGGTTAAGGAGCATGATCCTTTTAGGGTCACATCCTTCCCAAAATAACCTTGAAATTAAACCCTCCCCTCTAACCTAACCTATGCTAAATCTAACTAGGGTGAGGTTCGCTACTGATAGTTTAATGTGATCGTTAACCCATTGTTTAGTGTGGTTAATTTTAATCTAGTAATTTGCAAGCATGGTCTTGGTTTGTGTGTTACCTTGGATGCATTGACTCATCTGCTGGTTGAAGCTTCCAGCTGGTTGGCCATCGATGTGGATAGAGAGAATCAGTGAAGTTTGCGACAACATTTCATGTTAGAATTCACTTTTTACCTCTTAGAGCTCTTAGTTTTATTGGTAGTTGCAGGTAAATAATGATATTTTTTAAATAGGAAAACCTTATATATTTTTAAAATTTGGTTCAGACTACGTTTGACAACCACGGTCCTCGAATTAGGGTTTTTTGCCCATGGATCTGAGCCACAATCAAGGAATTTGACCTTATTAACTACTTCTGATAGGCATGGTCATCAAACTACAATAAATTCTCTCAATTCCAATTGTGGAGAGTTATAACATAACAAATTAAAAATACCCATTGGACCAGATAATTCAAAATCTATAAAAAAAACAAAAAAATTAGATAACATTAAAATTCAAATGCGTCCTGTATCTAGTTATTTACCCTATACACTTGGCGGTTGCATTGACTTGCGATCCATGTAATCCAGCAAGATTAGTAAATTACCATAAGGAAATTTGGGGTAAATCATCATCGTGGAATTGCTATGCTTTATTTCAATCCCTAAGAATGCCTAGGCGACCGAACTGCTCAAGGGGAATGAGATATTCATGTCAATTCTCCTATGATATTTTTAGCAGATCATTGACAATATGATTCAACACAAGCATCAGTGACATTGCTTTCATTTTGATTCCCTAAGAATGCCTTCATGGCTAGACCACTCCATGGGATAGAAATAGGTAATTACTACTAACAGTTGTTATCATAGCTGATTAGGCCATGCCAATATTCAAATGCTAAATCTTAATCTGTTCAATATTATTCATAGTGGTCAAGCGACCTCGTCTCTTCATTTAATTATCATTACCCTCATCGACTCGTCGCTTGAGGGGGTAGTCATAATATCATAATAATAATAAAAGTCAACAGAAGATCCCTTGATCTTGTCAAAATTACATTCATCTTACGAATCATTGCCAAAGACTATAATAAGCTTACTCTTCTACTGGGAAAAAAACAAATATGACAATTTGGTTTGTAGCTCTCCTCCTTTCGGTTATATAGGCCTAACTCCTATTGTAGCACCAAAGCTACCCGAATGTTTGATGATGAGTGCAAAATATTTCAAATTTAAGCCTTCCATCCAGTTGGAAGCAATGATTCTAGGATGTGCGTCTTCTTTGCAAGACTTGAGGCATCTAATGTTGATTAGACTAATGATCATCATCCAACCTACGACATAATTTTAGGAGGTCTATTTTTGCTCAGCATTGTTCGATCTCACAATGCATCTCAAAAGGGGCATCTGTAGACACCTAAAATGCATCATTTTGAGGTGACTACTCATATGGAACATGCTAGAATATCAAATGGAAGACCTTGGATAGATTCCAAGGTATAGCAGTGGTTTTTACCACTCAATTTGGGCACCTTTGCCTTGTTAGTGCTAGTCACTGCTACCACCTGTGATTAGTAGTGCTGACCATGCCTGTCAGTCACGATCAACACTTAGAATCATTTGGCCTTCATCCGACCCAAAATAGGTCGCAATAGCTAATTGGTTGTGAATTGGAGTGGTTTGAGTGAGGAAGGTTATGTATCCTTCCATTCAACAAATTCAACTACCCAATCTTGTTCTTGGATTCCTCATGAAACCACCCCTAGCCCTTGGCAAATGCTATTCAACCCCCTCCAAATTGGGGAAAGATATATATGAATCTCGGATTGAAACACAACAAAACCTATCAAATTGCATACTCACCTAGGTGCATTGAGAGGAATACTTTGGCTGCCCAATTGGATATCACATGGCATTTGGAGTCAAGGAGGCTATGGAGGGCTAGTAAGAATCAAGAAAACCAATTGAGCTCATTCCATCACCAAACTGAGTAATTCAACTACCAAATATGTTAAGGGACACAAAGACAACCCTTGACCATCAATTTGACAAAGAGATTTAGAGATTCAATCCCTGAATTGGAGTACAAACTCACTTCAATCTCCATCGTGACTATCAGCCATGGTGAATAGTGCTCACCATGCTTCAGAGCCACAGTCAGGGTAGTATCACTAAATTCCCTGTCCTTTAGCTATAGGATTTTCTTATTGTTACTAGATTAGCTATGTCTCATGTTAATTAGATTTATTAGAGACTCTAATCGATGCAATTAGGGTTTTTAGTCATTTCCTTTCATTATTACAATTATGCTACTAATGGATCTTTTCATGATTAATTACTTTCAATTACGCAATTAGACCATTATATAGATGCAATTGCTTTTCCTTTACATGTTCTATGGTGCTATTTCATTTTTAACATAGGTTTAATATGTTTCTCACACTTTCTCTATTTCATGTTAATTATATCATCCTTTATGCAAGATTATCTTAAAATCCTCATCAAGAGAGGCCTCCTTTGTATTTGATATTTCTTGTTGTTTATTGCACGCAGGATCAACAGGGTTTTAGGATGTAAGGCAACAAATGCCTCTAATCGTGGAGAAGAAGTTCATAGACATCTTGGAGCAGTTCATGTCTTTTTGGAAGACATTTGGATTACACCTACCCTATAAGGAAATTTATCATGTTGTAATTGTTGCATCAAAAGGGTATCCCTAAGAGAGATGGATATGTAATCTGGATTGATTTGAAATATTAATAAGAGAAGTATTTCTTTTACTTTTGTGTCATTTCTTGTCAATTCACATGTGCATACCCAATTATACATAATGTTCAATGATTATGGCATTAGGTGTCAGTATTTTGCATAGTACACTATGACACTACCATATTGGTTGTATTGGTTGTGATGGGGCTAGGGTATCTAGCAACAATATCCAATATTGAGTTAGACCATGCACTATTGAATGCTTTGGAAAAGAGGTGGCACTTAGAGTATGCTACCTTTGTTTTCTCAACCAACAAGATGTTGGTGACGTTAAAGGATGTCTATAGGATCCTCCAGGTAGGTTCAAGTTTCCCAAATACAGAGTAGTCATAATCAAGTGTGAGTCATTCAAATATTGACTTGTGATACATAGTTTTAGTTGAGATGATATGATATTGGTATCAATGTTATTTTTTAGGTAGGGCTACTAGATTGACTTAAAGAACTATTTTTCAGTGTAGTTTTAGGATTGTTGGTTGGAGATACCAAAAAGATATTATTGCACTGGGGATGGAGAAAGATCATTGTCCACATGAGATATGAGCATGTGTTTTTTGCTAGGGGTATATTTAGTTTGCACATATTATACCAGACTTTTCATCTTATTGCCTACAAGGATGGGAAGAGTCTATCTTGTTGTACTCTCTTACAAGTTTAGGAATTAAATAATTTAAACTATTAGACAACTAGTTGGGATACCCATAGAACTAGTTGAACTACAGGTTTTGAAAGGGATCACACACATAAGATTGACAAAAGATATTTTATAGGAGTGATGATGGTAGCTCGATGGATCATCGATGACCTAAAACTAGGTTAGATGGTATGACATCCATGGAAATAGTACCTAGGATAATAGGATGAGGATGGTGTTTAGTTGGATCAAGTATAGAGGATCATGTGGTTAGAAGGAGCTTGTAGAGAGTTCAACCTCTACCACCTAGATAATGTTTTACAGTAGTTTGGCCTTATGTAGGGGATCCCAATGATGATACAGTTTAGTTCTAGTATGTTACTCAAGAGATATAAAGAGGGTTTGAAAACCTTCTAGATCCTAATATTTTTGCTGAGGAGGATGCAAATGATCCTTCTATCACAAATCCTAGGATGGATGACATTTGGGTTGCTTCAAATTATCTCTAATGCTATCAATAGATTTATCTTGCATAGGTTACACTAGTGTTGAGATAACCATAGATGGGGCTGAGACTAAGCAAGATGGCTCACCATCATATCCAAATGACATATAAGAGACTATGAAAAAGGTTGAGATATGGGTTTACATCATCATGATATTTTATTGTGTCCCCTCTTACTATAGCTCATGATACCAAGGTAGGTACCAACAAGACAACAAAGGAGGTATCCCAACAAGAGAGAAATATTATGAGGCATATAGAGATTCTCCAAGGATAGTTGGGCCAGGTAGTAGCAGCATGGGATATAGCTCTGAGAGAGAGGGACCAAGCCATACTTGAGAGTGATAAAACCCAAATGGAGAAGGATCAGGTTATGATAGAAAGGGATCAGTTAAGGATTGATAGGGATGATTTCATAGCCAGGGTAGACATGATGATAACTAGGAGTAGTGATACAATTGTTGGAGGTTTTTTTGACCAAATAAATAATCTTTAGGCTTAGTATATAGTAGAGGTGACAAAGAGAACTCGCTAGAGATTGCTTTACCATGTGGTTGTTCCTTTCGACTAGAGATAATCTTATCCATTGAGGACTCGATCTCATTCATAGTCTAGGACAATATTAGTTACATAGAACTCATAGAAGTACATTCAATTTCCTCCCTAACTAGTTGATGGTGGGTTAAAGACCTAGGGTCTATTTTGTGTTGATGTTAGGATTTAGGTTATGATGAGTGGCATGAGAGAATTGCTTTTTTGAGGTTCCTTAGCTAGGTGACATGGTTTGAGTGTATCAATTCTGATTGATTATGGTACACCAGGTGAACATATGATTGAAGGATGTATAGGTGTATATCAATTATTTATTGATTTATGGTTGTGTCATATTATGTCTTGAGTGAAATTTTGTGTTAATTGTATGAATGAATAAATATATAGTGTGATCTATTGATGATGTTATATGATAGATATGGAAAACATATATGAGTAGAATTGTGATTTCTGATTTGATTTTGAATTTTTAACAAATTAGTTTTGATTTAAAAAATTTGACATATTGATGGGAATTTTGACATAATTTCACAAACAATGATTTGTCAAATAATGGTGTGAAATATAGGTATAATAAGGTGAATGTTTGTTGATAAAGATTTCTAGAACTGATTCGAAAGATAGTAGTACTATTAAATATGTTTTGAAGAATTTTGATTAGTTGCATTAATGCTAAAGTCAAAGTTCAAAATAAATTGACTAAAATTTAAATGACATGAATATTGAGTTTTGAGATGTGTGTTGTATTAAACGACGTTGATGGATACCCATGGAATTATTTACCATGAATTAGAAAGAGGAGAAGCATTTTTCATAAATTTCTTTTGTTTTGTAGAAAAGGAAGGGTTAGTGCCAATATCCATACATGATTTAAAATTAAAACTTCTTTGTAAATAAGCTATTTTACATTATGCATGTTAGTTTGGGATACTAATTTAATAGTTATTTACAAAATAATGTTCATTTTTTATGGTGTGATTGGACCCTAAGCGGTGGCCTCTTAGCCTGATAAATAGACAAGCACTTAGGCAACTATGACTGATAGCTTTTTTAGGCAGCTCATGCCATAGGACAATTAATATCCTTTAAAATATTTTTGCTTTCTACTAAGTAGTGGTTCTTCTAGCCTAATTAATGGATAAGCACTTAGGCAAACTATTGCTTTGGTAGAAAATTGATGCCTTTTTATGTTTTGGATAATCATTATCCATATATAATACAATGATTTTTGGATAGTCTATGCCCAATACAAATATTTTGGACAATTTATGTCCATATTTTTTGGATTGAACAGTATATGTCCATATGATACAAATATTTTGTATTATTTATATCCATATGATATATATTTTTGGATAGTTTATGTTCATATGATATAATTCTTTTGGGAGTTTATGCCCATATTTTCTAGATTTAGACAATTTATATCCATATGATAGAAATATTTGGATAGTTTATGTCCATATGATACAAACATTTTGGACAATATATGTCCTTATTGATTATGTTAATAATCCCAGTTTCATAGCTTATTTAGATAATAGCTTTGTGATAACATATTGATAGGAGACCTTGCCATCAATGGTATTGATGTCATAAGAGTTTTGTCATTTGACTTGTTTTTATAATTTATGTTGTTTCTTTAAATAAGTGGACTGATATTGCCCATTCTTCTATAAATTGATAGGATATAAATATCTTATTTTTTATTGCTTCAAGAATATATTAGGGCTCATGAGAAAATGAATTTTTCTCCACTCATCACCTAGTAGGTGCTATTAAGATGCCTAAAATCTAGAATTTTAGAATCGATCAATGATTTATAGGAATGTAAAAATTAATCCATTCTTACAACTTAGGTACTGATATCATTTGGAAAGTAGGGGATAGTTTTTATATTAATAATATTAATGAGTCCTTTAGGAAATACAATCATGCCAATTTATTACTTTTTAAGGACTGATTTATTTTGACCTAAGTTAGATGTATATGCCTCATACAGTGATCAATGGTCAAAATCAATCCTAGTTATTTTTAATGTTTAATGCATGAAATAATTCATACAAAAAATGACTAATAAAAGTATGCAAACATGAAAATAAATGTGCATTTAATTTAACTATGGCTAGAATTCAAGACCCAAGGTCTATAATTGCATGTATAGTTTAGATTCTTTATTGCATCTTGGCGACTGTCTATCCAATTCCCTCTCATGAAAACTCTTTTTTTTAGTATAACAAGGTTGCATCAATTTTAGAAAACAAGAAATTACCACAAAAATATTATCTAAGGAGACTAATATAGAAATATAATGATTTAAATCATGCTTTTGTTCATGCACAATATCCTAACAAACAACACCCTATATGTGCTAAATATTTGCTAACATTATTGTTGGGAATGAAGCCAATGAAGTAAACCAGTGTGTAATTCTCAATCATGCTAAAGTGCAAACAAGCATATCATGTTGAATAAATATCAGTGGAAGATGCAAAACATATACATGATCATAAAATAAAGGATTTGCTAGCATCTATTAGAGTTAGAGTATATTACATCATTTGGGTCATGTAAATGTACCACTTTTGGTGCATAGGTAGAGTAGGAGATTACTTTAGGGGGAAATTAGCTAGTTACTTCAATCTATGTAATAAATGCACAAGTGACAATGTGCACATTGTAATGTGCAAGATGTCCCCTTGTACATCTAGGTAGAGTGTTGACCAAGGAATCTATCTTCCTATATAAAGGGTCTCATAGAGACATATCACATATCAAGTGCATTGTAGTAGAGAGTAGTAGATAGTAGTAAAACTATTGTATGGAGCACAATGTAGATATTTAGCTTGTGTTGATGGAGTGACCACTACCTCCATACTGCATTGTATTTTTGTCACTTATTTTTATAGTATATTTTAGTTATATTGCAAAATTATTTTTTTTCATATTTTTTGCATCTTATTAGGACCTGTGTTAGATCTCTCCCACTACATATATCCTCAAAAACTAACAGTGGTATCAAATCCATGGTGAATCAATATAAGAATAGGGATATTCACATGTGAGGACTAAAATAAATTTCAGTTACAAAAATTATGAGATTACATTTTGCTAGAGTCTTTCCATAGAGTTGTAGGAAAACTCGTGAAGACTAGGACTCAACATTTCATTCCACTAGTTTGATAGATCAACTAGTGAAGATTACTAATATTAAGATATCTAGATCCTTTCATGCTAACCATTATCTAAATTCTTTATTGCAGGAAAATAGACATTTCAAAAGAGACTCTAGGGGTATATTCTTGGTAAAGTTTGGAGATTAGAGATCTCCATTGCTAGATTGAAAAACTTTACATTGCATAAAAAAAGGCCATAGAAGCCTTGATATAAAATAAAGGCCATAGAAGCCCTGATTCATAATAAATTCCATAGAAGCCTTGATCTAGAAAAAGGCCATAGAAGCCTTGGTTTAAAATTATAATTTCTTCTATTCCAGTTTCTAACAACTTGTTGCAGGAAAAGGAGATTTAGGAAATTTTTTGGAAAGCTTCCTACAAGATAACTAGGAATAATATCTTCTTAGAATCATTCCAACAGTTGCAAAAACAAGTAGAAGACTAAATATTTCAAAAACCTTAAAAATAGGATCCCATTATAAGAGTTTCAAATCCTGTAGATTGCAGAAGTGAAGAAAATGCCACAATAGCCTTATAGCAAACTCAAGGAAGAATAGACTCCAAAATATTCTTCCAAAATTTGAGTCAAGAAGGATAAGATATTGGTGAACTCCATTCAAGATCAATACCTATAGAGTGTAGAAGCAAATAAGGCCATAGAAGCCTTAATTCTAAAGAAGACTTATGAGAAGAATTTTTTATTTAGAAGAAGAATTCCTGATTTAGAAGAAAGACTCCAAAGAAGAGTTCCTAAAGAAGACTTCAAAGAAGAGTTCCTAATTAAGAAGAAGAATTCTTGATTAAGAAGAAGATTCCAAAGAATATTTATTAAAGAAAACTCTAAAGAAGAGTCCACGAAATAGGAGATTGGTGATCTCCTTATTGATTAAAGACTTTTTTCAAAATCTAAAGAGATTCAAAGTAGATCTCATTGGAAAACTTCCAATATTGGAATATATATAAAGGACTAATAGAGAAATTTTCATGATCAGAGAAGCAACAGATTTTAGAGATCCTAGAAGATCTCATCACCAACACTTCCAAAAGTAGAAGGTTGAATAAAAGGTCTCAGTTGGAAGAACAAATAAGTTACAAGATAGAAAACCTTAGAGATGTCTCAAGGAGAAAAAAGAAGAAGTCTTGGAGAGCCTTGTTGTAGAGCTCATAGAAGCATAATCAAAAGAGTTCCTTGAACTTGTTGGAGAAATGCATTGCCAAGGAGAAAGCTCTTGATAGTGAAGAACTTGTGATAATTATCACCATCTAACAAAAATCCCAAGAGAAGAAGAATTTGGAAAGGAGTGCTAAATCCTTGAAGAAGAATCTAGTGAAGACCTTAATATATTCAAAATATTGAGAAGAAGAAGATCTTATTTGAAGTTAAATTTCAATAAGAATATTTAAGGAGGATTTAGATAGAAGAAGCCTACCAAATATGAGATATTTTAAGATTACCTCTTACAACAAGAAGACACAATATTCCAAATTAGGGAGTTATAAGGAATACCACACCAAAGTAGGATATTTAAATTTAGAAATAAAATATCAAATATCAAAAGCTAGGAGGTTTATTAAGAATTATCAAGAGCTAGAAATTAATTGGTATTCTTGTCTCAAAATTACATTAAAGGGGTAAAATAAATCCAACCATTAGAACCTTATCAAATTAGAAAGTTCTTAGTTCAATAGGAGAAATAAGGAGTAACAAAAGTTTATTTTGGTATTTACAAAACTTTACAAAATCAACCTAAATCTGAACTACTATTCACAAAAAGCACTAAATAACTCATACAACTTATTCAAAATCACTAGGGAGACATAAGGCATTCTACAAAACTTTATAATAATAGCATTCATTCAAAATTTATCAAGTAATCAATCCATTTGGTAATCATAAGGTTTATACAAATTCTACAAGGATTTTATTAAATCAAACCTCTTGACTATGGAGATATAAGGAAGCCTACAAAACCTTAGCTCTACAAAGGTTCTATCAAATCAAATTCATATACTATAAACCAAGGAGTCATAAGGTAGACTACTTCAAAGATTCAATTCAGAGTATTCAAAGGACTACTATTAAATCCATATTTACAATTCTAAGGAATAACAAGAAACACTATCTCAAAATCTATCAAGAAGTAATATGGATGAAATAATAAGAAATACCTTTATCAATAAAGAATTATATCATGAAATAGAATTATATTCCCAAAACTTGATAGATACCCTTAAAGGATATGAGAATCTATCAACTAGCGATAAGAAGATATTATTCTTATATCTTAAATAAGAAAAAGAGGGTAGCTTTGAAGCATAAATTGGTTATCTTCATGAAAAACTCTTCAAGGCATGGTGGAATTCACAAAATATAGTTATATTCACATCCAAGGAGTGTTTGATGATTTACCTATCATTAATTGTATTTTTATTCACTCAACACATGAATCAATCTAGCAATACAAATCAATATTATTGTGATGATAGACTAACTCTTGATGAAGTAGAAATTCCACTAGTATCAATGCATAATAGCAGGAGAAGGATAAAAAGGAAGAAAATATATGCTAAAAGAGATATTAGAAAAGAAGATATGAATATCAAAAAAATCATAGAGTTTGAATAACCCTCAAATACAACTGTCTTTGCATCATATGAAGACACTAACTACTTGCTTGATCAGATTACAGTAAGCAATGAAGGAGAATACAAGTTCCAGTTTTGAATCCAATAAAGAAGAAGAAGAAGAAGAAGAAGAATAACCAATTCAAGAAGGCATACAATGCATCATATCAAGATGAAGAACATCTCAAGAAAAAGATCTATATTGAATATTGAAATATTCAATACCCAAATAATGTAATACAAGAGGGTGTTATAGTTAGAGTATATTAAATCATTTGGATCATGTAAATGTACCACCTTTGGTACATAGTTAGAGTAGGAGATTACTTTAGGGGGAAGTTAGCTAGTTACTTCAAGCAATGTAATAAATGCATAAGTGACAATTCGCAAGGTATTCCCTTGTACAACTAGGTAGAGTGTTGGCCAAGGAATCTATCTTACTATATAAAGGGCCTCATAGAGACATCACATATCAAGTGATTTGTAGTAGAGAGTAGTAGATAGTAGTAGAACTCTTGTATCGAGCACAATGTAGCTCTTTAGCTTGTATTGATGGAATGACCATTACCTTTGTATTGCATTGCATTTTCATCACTTCTATTAGGACCTATGTTAGATCTCTTCCTTTAATTTCTTTTATATTTTTTACATATTATTAGGACATACGTTAAATATTTCCCACTGCATATATCCTCAAAATCTAACAACATCAAAAAACTATTTTTTGTTTTTCATTCATAAATTATTGTAAATGTCAATTGATGAGCCAATTAGATCAATGTATTTATAGTGCCATTGGTCTAGGGTTTTCTCTTTTAACTATAGGTATTATTTATGGATCATAATGTAAAGAGGATGATAAAATAAACTAATTTATAAATGTGACACTCAATAGTAGACAAAATATCTAAGTCTAGATCAATTATAATCACACCCATGACTAGATCAATCTTACCATCATGCTAGTGGGGAAGCCCTAGATAAAAAGACCTCTAATATCATTTCCAAACATAAACGTTTATAAAGTCTTAGAATATACAATTTAATGTTGACTTCTCATCCACCATAGTAACTTCATCGCATAACATACATCCTTTCTTAGAGAATCGATGATAGTGCTTCCAGTCGTCACCTTGCATCTCCCTTCTCTCAAGTGGAAGAAGCTCATGTATCATAGAGGTAGGTTTATTGCCAAGGCAACTTTGGTTTTTATCTTGTTACCTTTTTTAGATTTGGGTGTGATGGAAGCAAAGAGGTATAGAGAGAGGGATGTTGTAGATGAGTGGGAAAAGGAGTTTTTCCCACATAGGTTTATGTACAAGGACTTGAAGGCAGTGACAAAGAGTTTTTTCAAATATCTAGGCATCAAAATGTTCAGAATGATTTACCGTAGGATGTTAAGTAGATAAGAGGTTATAGTAAAGTGTGTGAACAAGAAATTTAGGGAGGAAGGGATGAAGGAGTTTGTTGTAGGAATAAGAAACATGAGGAACATGTAACACTGTAATTTAGTGCATCTCCAAGGGTGGTGATACAATGGGAAGAGGCTCTTTATTGTCTACAACTGCATGCTCAATAAGAACCTCAATGGATTTCTATCAAGGCTCGAGTGGAAGCAATGATAAAATGTCCTAAAGGGTGTGGAAACAATATGGTTGTATTTGCATGAGTGGTAGAAAATGTTGATCCATAAGGACATAAATTCAAGAAACGTATTGCTAAGCACAAAGCTTGACAAGAAGCTAGGGTACTTTGGTCTGGCTTGGTTGTATGATCATGATGAAAATCCAAGAATTACTAGGGTTATGGGGATGCTAAGGTACATCACAACAAAGCTTCTCTATTCTATAAAGGTGACCCTCACGTCATTCATGCATAATTTTGATGTGGTGTTATTATAGGTTGCATGTGGGAGGAGGTCCATAGACCATACATGGGACAATCATGAGGCCATGATGATGGATTAGATTTGGGAGTTGTATTCCTAGGAATACCTCAAGGAGTCAATGGAACCTAGGCTAAAGGAGGACTATGATGTGAAGGAGGTGGGGAGGGTGCTTTGGTTAGGGTTGTTTTGTTCTCATCCATATATGGAGGGGAGGCTAAAAATCTGCCATGTATTGTAGATACTTGAAGGGGAGGCATCCCAGAGAGTGCTCAACATGTCATCATTTAATAGAAATATCTTAGGCACTAACCCTCAAAGTAGATTTTTTAGCTTGTATTCCACCATAGATTCCAAAGATTCCAAGAACACCAAAATATATGGGTTAAACACATTCAGCACAAAAATCCCCTTGGCATTCAAAACAGAGAAGTTAGCATTATTTTAAATTCATTTGTGATTATCAAAACATATTGTACTTTAGCAATGCTATGCTTTTAAGTACTACCAAATGAATTAGTAGAGAAGAATGAAATGAAGTTCTTCTTAATAACTCTTATCTATAAAGAATATAGACAAAATTGAGCTGTAGGAGGACCTCATTATCCTATCAATAAACCAATTGGTTATGATGTCATAAAATATTAGAAAACAATTTTATACTTATAAACATTTTAGAAATATATGTAGAAAAAATACATACTCTAAATGGGTTACTACCAATAACACTAAATCACATAAAATTTAATAAGAAGTAACAATAGCTATAAGCTTACTATAGTGGTGAAGGCTTTGGCCTCCTTTGAGAGGTCCAAGGGTCAAATCCCACCTAGTATGAGGGGACTGGGACCTCTCATAAAAATGTATGTAAACTCATTAAAAAAACAATAAGTAATAATATATACAAAAATATGATATGTCAATATGTATATTATACCAAATATAACAAACTTATTCTAACATAATATTTGTAGCCTATAATGACTATTTTTTATCCTTTTTTGTTCACATGATGTAACTCCTATAGACACCCAATTTTGCACACAGGGATAATCTTCAAACTTACCAATCCCTACATCAATTAGCCTTTCAATCAACCAAATTGAATCAGCCTTTATTGTACCTAAATTTGGAGTATTTATTGCTCTAAGGTAAAAAACACAAGGCTTTTATTGGTATAAGCTTTTAAATTTTGACCTTTCCTATCCAAATTTGATATCCAATGGTCAAGACAATGAAATTTCCATTGCCAATAATTTTTCCAATTGATGCTTTTGATAGTGATGTGCTAGAAACAACCAAATTTAATTTTTGTACCTCTATGCCACCCACCATTATTGGATTATATCCCTAGGATCTTATTCACAACTCCCAACAAAAATTCCAAATACAAGAATTACCATTTTCAATCTTCCTCTATTATTAGCTTCTTGATAAATTTTTAAATTCTTACCATCTCCAATCCTATCATCTTAAATGCAATTATCCCCCTACGGAGTCATGGCTTCCTATAAAACTAGCACTTGGGGAAACCATTTGATCATAGTTTATGGAGTAGAAAAACTCTATCAAAATTTATATGCATATTTCATCAAGAGTTTTAAAGTAACTTTATATCAAATATCTCTAAAATCATAGGAATTCATCATTTTACATGACAAGGTTATGCCATAATCTTGCCATAATATTATAAAGGCCATCATTCAAGAATTCAAGCTCTTATTCCTTACTCATATCCAAGCTTTTTTTTTTTTTACAAGCATTCAAGAACGTAATCTCAAGCATTCAAGAAATCTCAAGAACCAAGCTTCAAACCTTCAAGCTAAAGCTTTCAAGTGCCAACAAATAAGATAGCAAGATTTCAACAAACTTCCACAAATAAAGGAAAAAAATGTTACATTTTGGGTTGCACTCTTTCCTCTTATTTGTTGTTGCTACTCTCTTTGTCTTGTAGCTTTAAGCTCTTAAATTATTGTACATTTAAATAATCTTGCACCTTGAATTTGCATTTAGTTAGCATCTTATTTTTTCATTTAATATTCATTTCAAGAAATCAATCTCTATTGTTCTATTTTTTGATAGGGTCTCTATACTCCTAAGTCAACGACCTTCATCATTGTAATAAAAAAATAATCTTCTCTTGCATCTATCCTTGTTTCACTACTCTTAGAAGTGATAGTGCCACTAGATTACAAGTTTGGTGGTGCTTTATTTGGTTTAGACAAAGCAATAATACCAACACTTAGAAAAATTGTTAATGGAGCTATCACAATCTTGTAGTGCTTTTTCCACCAAGCATTTATTTAATGAAATTTGTATTTATGTCATTTTTATTTATCTAAATAGGGGTATAATTGCTAAATAAGGGATTTCAACATCCTCTACTAGCTCAGACATGCCCCTCTACTACTAATCCCATATTTTTTATCTATTTTATTATAAAGCAAATATGCCATCAATAGGCGAATGCTTTTGTAGACTAGCAGTGCCTCTATCTCTATGGTAGAAATATATATTTTTATTCCCGGTATCTATCATTTCAATATTTTAGGATTTATTCTTGTTTTTTCATTGCTAGATTAGTCTTTATTTCCTATTTATTTATCAAAACAAACAAAAAATAGAGAAGAAACTAGTTTAGTTTTAATCACAAAGGATAAACTAAATCTTCAAGCTTTAGCTTTAAAATAATATCACATAAAACTACATTTAGGTCTTGTTTGTTGTATCTTTCTTGCACCCTTGCCTCTTAAAGAGAAATTGTTATTCACTTTATCATTCAAATAAAAAATATTTTAGCTTTAGGTATTGATTGTTGTATTTTTATGTTATATTAAGAGTTAGTTTAGGGTTAAGCTTAGACAAATAAGTATCTTAGGAGATATGTAGGTGTTCTTCAACTAATGTATTAAACACAAATCTCCAAACTCATAAATCACCCCTAATATTGAGGTGATAGAGGGGAGAATCATGATGGATCCTCAAGAGGCCCTTCACAATATCATCCCCTTATCATATTTTTGTGAGCCTGACATAAAAACCACCATGGGTCCCATGATCTTCTTTGTCCAAGCTAAGCCTTTATCAATCTAAAATTTATCAAACATTAATTAGGAACACTTAATTTTTTTTGTTTATGTTAGACCACATTAAATTTATAAAATAGGAACATAACCAATTGGTAGTCCTACTAAGCGTATACACAATCCTTTGAGTATATGTCATGAGCTACTAGGATATATTGCAAACTCGGGTTTCCATCCACCCACATAGGGTCTTGCATGTACTTATGCCTAGTAAGGAGTATATTGTAATGAGATACTTGGATTTATAAGGAGGTATACTATTACCCTAACACACCATATCTTAAACTTATCTAAATGGTATCTTCCACATATAGTTGGCAAATCACGTATTGTCTTTCTCTTGCATATCAAGAAGTATATAGAGAGGAGTCAGGTATATAAGGAGGCCCTTGAAGTTATATAGGTCATATATGATATATTTAGGGAAGGGGATATAAGGTTTTTGAAACATCTTCTATTTCTTATTTAACCAATTCTATAAACTCCAAACATAATCAATTGTATATTTTCCTTATAAACATATGGCCAAGAGAAACTACCTGACCTGTAAGGCTATTCATCAACTAGTCATTAATCCCAAACCTTTAGTGTAAGGTCATTATGACCAACCCATATTTGAGAAGCTAAACTTCAAGGAAGAAGATAAGATAACTTTTATCATTTATGAGCAAGAAAGGGTGGTTTTCCAATTTGCTACTCACATGAATTTCTTTTTATAGAATCATAGAGAAGTGGAATCATTTCTTAGTGAAGGTCTTGATAACCTAGGCATATTTGTAGGGGAATATTCACTTATGTATCATCCCCAATAACCTATCTCAATCCCTTTTCTTCTAATTCAATTGGATATAATATTTGGATCTTTACATGCAGAACTTGATGCATCAATTTATAATTTTAACAATTCAAATCCTTCTATCATCACCATTTACATGGATGTCAAAGGTAAAATCTTCCATATTATTTGGGACATCACTCATCTTTACCTACTCTTATAAAACTATTATAGGTCAATGCAATTTGTATTGTATCTCAACAAGTGGGCATATGCTACATTCCTATTCTAGATATGCCATCAAGGATCCCAATTTGTAATCCTCATGTTAATAACCTTTATTTTAATATTACAAGCATGATTATATATTTTATTCAAATCCCTAATCCTACCATCTCTCATGCTTCATATTTTAATCATTTCATCTCAAAAACCTTGGGAATAAATCATAAAATGCTAATCTCGTACACCTGAGTGTATCAACCTCCTTCTTATATCAATTATTGAATTCCTCTGGTTTATTAGCACATACCTTTTGTGCCATGACATCTTATTTCTTCTAAAATTTAAAGTCTAACCTCTCAACTAGAGCTATTGAAATAACAAATGACCATAATAAAAGGGTCTTCTTTTAGTCATAAGTACTCTTATGGTGGATTGTGCAATCAATCCTTAAATATTTTTGTAGCTAGTCATCCTTTTCTTCCCAACTTTGAAGCTCCCAAGTTTCAAATGTACAAAGGAAACAAGAGCCTATCAACCACCTTAGCTTGTTTAGAACCACTTGTAGTGATATTTATTATAATGAGACACTACTACTCAAGCTCTTTCCCAAGAGATTTAATGGCCCTATATTGGAATGGTACTACCAAATGCCAAGGTATTATTTTAAGAGCTTTAGAGACCTGGCTGAGATGTTTTTCCAACAACTCTTCATCCACATTAAGAAAAAGGTCACAATTAATGACCTGTACCAACTCAAGAAAACTATAAACATTTTTTTTCCAACTTCTTAGCAAGAATACATGCCCTTGTGGTAAGAACTCAGTGTGTCCCTCCACCTAGAGATCTTTCATATATCTTTATAGGTAACCTTAATGAGTAATTGGTCTTCTATTTAGAGATGACTGATGTATTTTCTTTAAAATATGTGATCAAAATGTCCAAGAGGATAGAGACCACCTTTGTTAAAAGAGAACAAATAAAAACCAAATACCATAAGTAGGAAGAAAGTCTTATTATCACCCAAATAGGTAATACAAGAATAAAAACAATTTAGGTGATAGAGTTATAGAATCATGCAATATCAACAATGTTAGTGTTTTGAAAAACCTTCAAAATATTACATTAAGGAAACCATAATAGCTAAAATCTAAGAGGAGGTACTCTCAGCTAGATAAACCTCTTTCAACAATATTAGATCAACTCTTGAAAAATAACATTGTGAAGATTACACCTACCAAGCCTTTAGAACTTAGAAGGAAAAAGCTCTTTTTTTTTCCCCTAATGAGAAATATGTCTTCCATAGCATTAAATTTCATTTGACCAACAAATGCATGAGTTTTAGAAACTTGATCAAAAAACTAATTGACAAAGGTCATGTATTTTTCCATAGCTTTGACTCTTAATCCTTTTCTAACCAAGACCTTTGGATCTTTCAAAATGTGTTGCCTAAACATAATAAAAATAAAAATATAGCAAATAACATTCACTACAAGGACATCCCACATTTAAACCAAAGTATGGTTGGTATGATTCATTATTCTAATCATATGTCTCGTATTTGTGTTGTGACCAAACAACAACACAATAACATTTTATTTGATCAACCTTTAAGACCTACTTTGGTCCATGTAAAAAAACTTCTCCCTCTGAAATGCCTCCATTAATCATCCAATTAGGAGCTAAGGTTAAGGGTACTTTAGATTTACTTCATTAATTTGGAATTACCCTAACTAAAATCTCCATTTTTGAGCTTCTTAGGACCTCTTTGATCCATAGGGACATACTACTCAAAATTTTGAGTGAATAAGTCATTCCTCAAGATCTTATCGTAAATGATATTGATTCCACAATGGTATCCATCAAGGTTAACCATGTAACTATATCATTCCATGAGGATGATATCCTTAAATCCTTTATGGTCATAAATATCCCATTATATGCCACAATCCATATCAATGATAGATTCATCAAGCGAATCCTAGTCAATAATGGTTATGGTTTCAATAATTGCAATCTATGATTCATCAATTATTTGGGGCTAAGTAAGTAAGGTTTGGATAAATATGATCTTGTTATCAGGGCTTTTGATAATGAGGAGCATGAGGCTAGTGGAACTATAGTCTTATATCTCAAAGTCAAACCTCAAATTCTCAACACTCTTGTCTATGTCATGCCTAATTACTTAATCTAGAATATTCTTCTTGAAAGACCTTAGATCCATGAGATGTAGGGTGTTCCTTCAACTCCATTAGTGCCTTAAATATCAATGCAATGACAAAATCTATCTATTATAGCTAACCCTAAGCTATTTTCCTATTGCTATGTGATCTAGATAGAGAACCCTAAAGCTCATATTTTCCCTTCTCCAAATTTATATCTTGAGTCATCTTATTTTTCTTAGCTTCCAATCACTAATTCATTAAGGTCTCTCACCTTAAATAATTTACCTAATTGATGAGTATGTGGTAACCACTTAAATAATCCACTAGATTTTATTTGAAATGGGAATTGCTCTATATGAACCAATATCTTCTCTTACATACACTAAGTGATTCCTTCCTAGGAAAGTAGGAAACAACTTGAAACAAACTAGAAAATGAAAATATGTACTGAAAGGAAATCCTAAAGCTACATAGGCCTGTAACTAGTTTAATAGCTATCTAGGTTGACTGCATCTATATTACTCATAAATAATTCTAAAAGGACAACAAATTAACTCCAAATTATCAACTAAAAAAACTAGCTTATTAACCACCTATATTAACCTAAATCTAATAGGAGAGAGGTTTTATGGACTATCCAGGTTTAGTGGGCCTTTGCTAAACCTATAACAACATAAAATATCTTCCTTCACAACCCCTAAATTTGCTTCAAAGCATTGTATTAACTACACACCATCATACAAAAGTTGTAGACATCAAATAAACTAGAAAATAACTTTTATTCCTTTAGAAAGTAAATTTTTTTCAATATTGGAAATGCATAGTCATGATAGTCCATACAAAAAATAGAATGCAATAATTATAAAGGTTTTTCTTCACATTCTCTTTAACCTTGAATACAATTCATTCTCTGGTACTTATAATGTACCAGACTTCTTATTGTAGAACAAACTCTACTAATTCTAAAAATTTATTTAAAAATTATCTACAAAAATAAAGGTTCTATTATAGTCAATTTTAGAAATGAAATCATGTCTGTTGCTAATCTATAAGAGACACAAAATGTCATTTGTTGGTTGTTTCTAATTAATAGAAGGTATGATTTGTCTCAATTTATGCCTAACTATTTCATTATTGTCCAAGTTGCCATGCTGCTATCAAATAGATTCTATCCTACTATACCTGTTGCTGCTAATAGGTTCTACCCTACTGTAACTACTATGTTCTTCCACCTATATAGCTCCTTTAATTTTAGGAATATTTCCCTAAAATTTAGGAGGTTTAAACTCATATTTTATAGGAAATCCATTCTATGCTTTTGGGCTAATTTTGTGCATATCCAATTTGTAGGAATTTTTTATTTTTCTAGAATAGGCCTGTAGCTGTAAATCCTTCTATAGTACATTTCGTAGTATTGAAAAATGACTTTTGTATATAACAACACTCCAAGGAAATAAAGTACATAGAAATAAATAAAATAACAACAATAATAATCACATTTACCCTTTACATCTACTCCATTAACATTTAAGTGTAAAACATTTCATTTAACAAAAACTAGTAAAAATTATCCATAAGATCCTTAAAAAATAATCAATTTGGGTATGAAAGTAGGGCTAATGAATATAAATTCCTAGCCTATTTTCCTAACTCATCACTAACAATGAGTTCCAATATCAAAGATCTAATTTAACCAACCTCAATATTTCTAATTTTAAGTGCCCAATTTTGTACTTTGGGCTGGGGTTATGCATAAGCGCGAAATATTACAAATTGGCTCTATTTAGTATTTTCAAGATTTTAAATTGGCTAATTTTGGATCCTTTCACTGGGGCCCATTCGCTCGCAATTTATGTGTGGAATTTTTTTGGGGTAAATTCACCCACCGTTGATAATCATGAACCTAATATTATTTTAATTCGCCGACCTCAAATTACAAATGATTTTGATTTTCCCACCCAATTCGCCTTCAAATTATAAATGATTTTATATTTCTTGCCCAAATCACCTTCAAATTATAAATGATTTTATTTTTCCTGCCCAAATCACCTCATATACTACCCGTATATATACTGTACTAGGTATCGATAAACATACATAAAAAATACTCTAACTCAAAAATAGCTCTAAAACAACGAAAAAATTAACAAGGTTATAGAGGAGTGTCTATCAAAATAAGTCGATCATTTGTAGAGTTGTGTCTGTCGACATAAGATAATCGGTTGTAGAGGTGTCGATCGGTATTCGTCTATCAATTGTAGAGGTGTCGATCGATTGCATAGGAGTGTCTATCAAAATAAGTCGATCGATTGTAGAGCCCTGTTTGTCGACATAAGATGATCGATTGTAGAGGTGTCGATCGACATTGGTCAATCGATTGTAGAGGTGTTGGGCAGTTGCTAAGGTGTCGATCGATATTGGTATATCGATTGTAGAGGTTCCAATAATCATAAGTGAGTCAATTGCAGGACTGTGTCGATCGATATTAGTCATACCTACAACCTATCGACATGCATGTAATCGATTGTACTATCTACAACCGATTGGTATACTTACAACCGATCGACATATCTACAACCGATCGTCATGTCTACAACTGATCGACATGCCTAAAATTGATTGATATAATTATAACCAATCGACATGTCTAAAATTTATCAATATGTCTACAATCAATCGGTGTAGTTGCACCTGATCTGTTTGTCTACAACTGATCGACATGGCTGCAACTGATCGACATGTCTACAATCGATCGGTTTGTCTACAATCGATCTTCATGATTGTAGTTGATTGGGTTGTCTACATCTGATCAACATTTCTATAGTCAATCAATATGTTTGCAACCAATCAATATATCTGTAACCAATCGGTATATCTACAACCAATCGTCATCACTACAATTGATCGATATATCTGCAACTAATCAGTATATCTATAATCGATTGTCATGTCTATAATCGATCGACATGCCTGTAATTGATTGAATTTTATGTCATGGATGCAACCAATCGACATGTTTGCAACCAATTGGTATAGCTGCAATCGATCGATATATCTGCAACTAATCGTCATCTCTGAAATCAATCGACATGGTTGCAACTGATCGACATATCTGCAACCAATCAATTTGTCTACAACCGATTGGCATGGTTGTAGCTGATTACTTTATCTACATTCAATTGGTATATTTGCAGTCAATCGACATGTTTGCAACCAATCAATATATCTACAACCGATCGACATATCTGCTATCGATCATCATCTTTGCAACTGATCGACATGTCTGCAACCGATCGTCATGTCTATAATCGATCGACATGCATGCAACCGATTGAATTTTACATCTCAAACCGATCATCATAAATCATAAAGGCTAAAAGCCTTTCTTGTTAGCATAAATTCTTTAAGTTTGTTGTACATTTTTAGAGTTTGTAATCTGATATTCATGGCCCCAAACATAGAAAAATTCACCATGATTTGAAAATTTTTGGAGAAAAAACTTTGAAATTCACCACAGTTTGAAAATTTTTGGAGAAAAATAATTGCAATTCGTCATATATACTTCTACATATTTCTCAAATATTCTAATACAATTCGCCTTCATTTTATAAATATATTTTGGGGCCAACCCCTTATGCATAACCCTACTTTGGGCTAATATTCAATCTTGCCAATCCTTGAATCAATTATCCAAATGGAATCAATATTCCTAATGGCCAAGTTTGGAGTGTTTATTGCTCTATGAGCATCAATTTTTTTGATGCTTTTCTAACCCTAGTATTACTTTTGCCAAACTTTTCAATTATGACCTCCAATAGTCATGATAACAAAAGGTTGACTAACACTTTGGCCACTTAGACCTTCTGAGAGTCATGTGCCAGAATCAAGAAAAATAACTTTTTGTACCTTTAGGCTACCCACCATTAATGGATTAGATCCCTAAGATCTAATTTATAGCTCCTAATAGAAATAAAAATATAATAATTTTTTTTTGGTAGATAAGATACTATAGCATTAATACCGGGTTTTACAGGTTGACCCAAAACCTTTTACAAAAATCAGCCCAGGGTTGTTGATGAACATATCCTTACTAAGGATCCTATATATGTAAAATATACATGCCGCCAAAGCCATTACATATGGTAAGGCACATAGCCTATTATCAAAAAGAAACTTCCCATACAACATTTTGGGTATACCCCGAGAAAACACATATGCATCATAATTATAAAAAAGAAACAGATACGGATCCCTTCCTTGAGACAATGGAGAAACAAAAAGCAGCAGACACACATAGCAGAGTACTGAAAAAAACTTCCACAATCTCTGTGTTAACAGTTACTCTTAATAATTCTTTGGTAATTGCTTTCTTCCGTATATGACACGCTTTGGTACCACATACTATCTTGGCCAATCGGCCTTGGAGAAGTGAACCTGCTGGCTAGATTTATGGCGATGGCTATCTGGTGGTCCATGTGGCTTTGGTTTGAAGTCTTATATTGTCATTTCTTTCCTTCCCTGTGATTATAAACCAACCTCAAATTACTAATATGACTAGGAGCCATGTTATCTGACATGTGACTATCCCCATTAGTCTTTGTGGTATTTCCAAGCAGCATCCACGAATACTCACAACTCAGATAATTTTTATTGTGAGTCCAATTCAAAAAAGAGATGAGAATACTCCTGTTGAGTGGTATTTTCACACACTTGTGAAAGTACACTCTCCTTTAGGATTTGGACTCCAAATCCCCTCTTGCAAAGAAGTCAAACAAACAACTTCTCCAAGGTCTCCGCTGTATTAGCATTTGCAACTGTGTATTAGTAATCTCAAATAAAGATAATCAATTTAAATGCTTGGAACACCTTAGTGATTGCAAGTAACTGTAAACAAGGGGCAATGTTGGTTTATTTCACCATGAAACTTTAGTGATTGTTCATTATTTTACTTTTTTTAGATTTTGTAATTTTTAAATGTTCATTTTAAATAAATTAAACCTTCGGGAAAAATAAAATAAAATGAAAAGAAATGCAAAAAATTAAAAATAGAACACATTCAGTCTGATGCTATCCTATTTCGACAAAATCGAAGATATGAGGTTTTCATGCATGCAACCTAACCTATTGGACCTGCAAAACAAGCACAATCCGGATAAGCTAAGTGCTGGCTCCTAAGGATTTGAATGAGGTTTTCAGATTTAAGCATTCGCATGCAGCAACCAAGAAAATACTTGCATCAACTACATTTACAAGCCTAAAATCTGAAAAGGGAAAATAGACATTTAATCTTGCATGCAGAAAATGACTCCTTCTTTCTTGCCCATAAAATGCAAATTTTTGAACAATTCTGCATTAAAAATATGTCCTGTTACAATAGCAGAATCTCTGGTTTTTCTCAAAACCAGCAAAAGGTGGAAGAAAAGCACTCCACAGCAGGCCCAGAACGGCTAATCACCATCAACTCTGCAACCCCGCTCGCAGCGGTTTCCGACCCCCGTACCTGTCCTATGCTTCTGCTTTTAAAGTTTTGGTAAATCGCTTCTCCTTCCACGACGGTTCGTTTCATCTTCCAGATTGCTTCGTTTCACCTTCCCTGCCTTTCCATTGCTTTTGATTTTATGCTCGAGATCTTCTCTATGAACTGTAACGCCTCTGTAGCCCTTACACATGTATGCCACGTGTTCCGCACTTTTTTGCATGTTCTATAATGGCCCCATGTAAATCATGACAAAAAATAGCATGTAGCTTTGCTCCTTTACTTTCATCATGAAAACGTGACATGTCGCGATATCGTGACATTTTCCTACCAACAGCCTTGTCCGCCTTCATGCAAAATGAGACATGTCACGATATCGTGACATTTTTCTACTTTGTTTCTCCTCATGCATCACGAAATGATACATGTCGCGATATCGTGACATTTTTCTACTTCGGCCACGTGGATGCAACCTATCCGTAAATCATGACGCTTTTCTCTTTCGGCTGTCTCTGCTTTCTCATGAAATCATGATGCTTTTCTCTTTAGTGTCTTTGCATTCTATCGTGAAATCATGATGTTTTTCATTTCGCTATCTTCCGCATTTGGCCACGAAAACGTGACATGTCACGAAATCATGACATATTTTCCTTTCCGTACCACTTTGCCGCTTCTGTCGCAAAATCGTGATGCTTTTAGTGCCTTGCCCTGTTTGACTGGTTTGACCGTGATTTTGTGACATGTCACGATTTCGTGACAATTTTCCATTCTATCTTTCTCTCTCCTCTTTGGACCGCGATTTCACAACACGTCGTGAAATCGCGACAATTTTCGATCAATGCCTCTTCCTTGAAAGCTTGACATGTCGCGATATCGTGATGTTTTTTCATTTCTTGCCGCGACGGAGCAACATGTCGCGATATCGCGACAACTTTTCTTTTTCGGCAGCGACGGAGCGACATGTCGCGATATCATGACAACTTTTATTTTCGATTGCGATAGAGCGACATGTCGCGATATCGTGACAACTTTTTATTTTTAGCCGCGATAGAGCGACATGTCGCGATATCGCGACACTTTTTCTCCTTAGTGAAATTTTTGCTTTTTCCTTGATTTTTTAGCATCTGGGCTACTATAGTTTTCTTTGAAAGCATGCAAAAAAGGTGGGTCCCCAATTTTGGGGTGTGTTGTGGATCAGCCACAACAAATGGTGACTCTACTGTCAAATGCTCCTGAGCATTTTGGTGAGAACCCAACCTGAAATATACAAGCTTAGATACAAGCATCAAGCACATAGAAGATAAACAAATACCGATAGATCAGAAATACATGAAACATCGGAATCATTAAGTATCAGCTCGATGTGTGCAATGTGTTTCATTCCCTATCATTTGAACTTGATCAACATTCCATTGTCAGTTTCACTTATGATTTGTATGCAAGGCTATGAATGATTTGTGCAAGATTTGATGCATGATGAAGATGCTAGAGATGTAACAACCTGCTTTATAAAGGCTCAAACCTTCTAATATCATGGACAAACATATTAAAAATGTCAAACCCTCTTAGGACCAAATATATGTATACTGAATTAATTTACTAGATCCCAAAGTTGGTCATGTGTCACTACCATCTTGAACCCATGTGCAAGTGTGAGTGAAATCAGAACTTTGGGGAATAGGATTCCCAACCTAAGCGAGATGGGAATTTAACCCTATCCTTACTATTCTGATTTGGAGTTCATTACCTCATCTTGAACAAAATGATTTAACCTCGTTATGGATGAAATGGTCGGGCTAGTCTATCCATATGAGCAATCGGTGGTCTTGCTTTTAGGCAAGACATGTTGCCACGCATGAGCATACTTAACCCCATAATCCATGACTTGGCCTTCATTCATTCTTCTTCTCTTATTTCTTTGGACCTTTGGGATGACTACCCATCCTTGCTAGGGACATGTAGTACGATCCTTCCAATCCAATATTAGATGAAATGGGAAATATTAATTTTTTATTTCTTGGACCTTGGGGATGACTACCCATCCTTGCTAGAGGACATGTAGTACAATCCTTCCAATCCAAGATTGAGATGAAATGGGAAAAATTAGTTTTACTTTTATTGCTTGGACCTTTGGGATGACTACCCATCCTTTGCAGAGGACATGTAGTACGATCCTTCCAATCCAAGCTTTATGATGAAATGGGAAAAAGAATGAAGCTTTGGGGAATCGGATTCTCAACCTAAGCGAGATGAGAATTAAGCCCTATCCTTACTACTCCATGTAGGTCAAATCAGAGCTTTGGGGAATTGGATCCTCAACCTAAGCGAGATGAGGATTTAACCCTATCCTTACTACTCTGATTTTAGGCTTTAAGCATTATGGGAGTGGTAAAAACCACTATTTTAAGGATTATGTTGCATGATAGGACAGACATGAAATATTCTTTTCACCTCACCTTTTCATCCAAGTATGGTTTTGACCATTTTGCTCAAGATTCTTTTTAATGTGCATGGAATGTGCTTGGTTCAAGATAGTTTGGGCAGCAGTTCCCAACCTTAGGATCCTTTTAATATATGTTATGTAATAATCCTAAGAGGATTCAACACCTTCTCAATAATTGCCCATGGAATGAAAATGTAACTCAGATGACATGTATATGCAATGTGGAATATGACATGAGATATGAATGCACTGCTTCTTTTGGAATATATCATCTATTTTACCATAATGTGCAAAACTGACAACTTCATGCATCACAAGATTCAAACGATATTATTTAAATGTTTGTGTTACTTGTGGAGCTTTCTACAACACAATTCCAATGTTTCATATTCTCCTGATTTTAGGCATAAGTTGACATCTCAAATTTTCTTCTTCTTCTTTTTTTTTTTTATCAAAACAAACTAAACATGTCAAATGAAATCAAACACACAACTTAAATCCTAATCCAAATAGCAATCCCAAAATGAAACTTGAAAACACAAACCCAAACCAAAACCAAAATTTATATACAATATAGTACAAGATGATGCCAAGCTTGGACTATTACTTTCCTGGATCCCAAACATGATTAGAACATTTCAAAAGACATATGTCACAATACACATGCCAAATGTTGTAGGAATCCAACAACAATAAGATCAAACCAAGCAATGCAACAAATTTCAACTTGCCATGCTCACCATACCAATTTGATTTAGTTCTATTACCAACATCATAGGTGAGATTCAAATCAAATTGATTAGACAATGGTTGGTATTCAATTTTATTTTGTCTATTCTTTAAAGTGCAAGTTTCATCATTCCATTCATGATTTAGAAGTAGGCTTTCCTTTTCAAATGTGAGATATTGCAAACAAGAGCCTATTTCTAAAAGTCTTAAATTCAAATTATTTTTCGAGATTTTAAAACCATCAAAATCAATCAAAGCTTGACAAACATCACCAAGATTTGACATTTCATCATCAATGACATTAGCATCCAAAGGGACATCATGTAACCCATCACTTAAAATTTTTGTGGCTACTACCAAAGGTAAAGATTTCACCTTGTCACCCATACTCAACCCATCATGATTAGAATTTATCACAACTTGATGAGTGTTAGTAGCTTTTTCTTTTTCTTCATTGTCTTCTTCATCATCCAACACCTGTTCAAAAACACCAAAGTTAGGCACCCAATCAAACATGCGTCCATATTTTTCAAAACAAGAGCCTAATTTTTCAAGATATGTGTCACGTGACACCTTTCCATGATCAATGGCTTGAGTTGCCTCAAAATCCATATTTTCATTAGGATCATCAATAGTATCAAACCCACACCACTTAGGCTTTGTAATTTCATCATTTTGAGATGGCATAGACATTGTAGAAACAATAGGTGGATCAAGATTTTTGATTTCTTGCCCCTCAAGGGGAACAAAAACAATTGATTCTCCTTCTTCATCCATGGTAGTAAAATCATTATCCTTCTCCAACCTTTGATGAGATTCCAACCCTTCTTCCAAAACATTCTCAGATTGTACAGGACTTGTAATATCCTCATGTGAAAGGGCAATTGTATTATCCTGCATATCAATAGGCACACAAATTTCATTAGCAGTTTTGGAGTGAGCATACTCTTCCCAAGAATCATAATGATCATCTTTCAAAATCAAATTGTGATGCTCAACTATTTCTTCTTCATATTTTAATTCATCAACATGTTTCTCATCAAATTTATCTTCACCTTCCTTAGATGGTTCAATTACTTCCAAAATTGGGTTATTGCTTGTATTCAAATTGATAAGGCTATCATAATCCACATGTGTAACCCATGATTCACGTTTAACATGATTTGGAAGGTGTGAATTTTCTTGGCCATCATTTTCAACAATGTCATCCAATGTGTCATCCAAAACAGATTCATCCTCATAGAATTCATCTTTTGGTGAGTCAAGGGTTTCCAATCTGTCACATGTTTCAATACTAGTTGGATCTAGTACTCCTCCCTTGCCTAAAATCATATTCTTATGAAAATCATTAAAATTGATTTTAGAAACATCTTTTGAATCAAGATGAGTATTTTGAAGTTGATTCATACTTAAGAAAGATGGTTGATCTTGCATAGTAGGTTGAGGATTTTGAAATTGATTGAAGCTTGGGAATGATTGTTGATTCTGAAATTGATTCACACTTGAACTTGGTTGAGGTGGATAAATCATTGGGTGGGTAAAGGAGGTATTAAATGATTGAAGATTACATGATCCAAAACCCACACCATAATTTTGACAACTCAATTGTTGCTCAATTGCCATTGCTTGAGTATAGGCTTGTGACAAAGATGTGATTAGAGGCATCCCTCGCAAATATGTGGAAATGAGTGGGTCAAGAGCATTTACATATATTTGGAGAGCCATTTCTTCTTGAAGAGCATAAAATGTCACTAATTGAGCATATAATCCAAAGAACCTTTCAGAAAATGACTTCACATTTTCACTTGGTCCTTTTTTAATAGTGAAAAACTGCTGATACATGCGGATTGGGTCAACTTGCTCTTTGTTGAATTGATTAAGAAATGCTGCCTCTAGTTGAGCCCAAGAAGTGATAGACCCTAAGGGCAGACTTGTAAACCAATCATATGCCACTTTGTCCAAGGTGTAAGGGAACATTTTACAAACAACATCATCATACCAAATTGTTAAGTGATTCACAACAAATTTGAATGCTTGAATGTGTTCTCCTGCAGTATTTGTCCCGTTAGACAAAAATCGAGGAAGACATCTCTCAAAACCAACGGGCAAATAATGTTGAACTCCTGGTATGTTCAATGGGCTACCCGTCATCCACGGTGAAAACATAGCCATTAGTGAATCTTAAAGAATATAACTTTAATACCCAAAATAATTTTTTTTTTTTTTTAAATTAAATTAAATCACATTATTCCTGTATGAACAATCAAAGCGTTAGAACAATGCATAGCAATTCATGTCCTCCTTTTAACAAGTACAAAGTTGTATTGTTAAAAGAGGGCTAAAGATAATAATCAATAGGGCATGAAATATTCAAAATTTAAATCCCTATAGCATTTAAATCAATCTGAAATAAACCGGTTCAGGCCCTCCTTCTAGCGCCAAAATGTTGAGTGGTATTTTCACACACTTGTGAAAGTACACTCTCCTTTAGGATTTGGACTCCAAATCCCCTCTTGCAAAGAAGTCAAACAAACAACTTCTCCAAGGTCTCCGTTGTATTAGCATTTGCAATCGAGTATTAGTAATCTCAAATAAAGATAATCAATTTAAATGCTTGGAACACCTTAGTGATTGCAAGTAACTGTAAACAAGGGGCAATGTTGGTTTATTTCACCATGAAACTTTAGTGATTGTTCATTATTTTACTTTTTAGATTTTGTAATTTTTAAATGTTCATTTTAAATAAATTAAACCTTCGGAAAAATAAAATAAAATGAAAAGAAATGCAAAAAATTAAAAATAGAACACATTCAGTCTGATGCTATCCTATTCCGACAAAACCGAAGATATGAGGTTTTCATGCATGCAACCTAACCTATTGGACCTGCAAAACAAGCACAATCCGGATAAGCTAAGTGTTGGCTCCTAAGGATTTGAATGAGGTTTTCAGATTTAAGCATTCGCATGCAGCAACCAAGAAAATACTTGCATCAACTACATTTACAAGCCTAAAATCTGAAAAGGGAAAATAGACATTTAATCTTGCATGCAGAAAATGACTCCTTCTTTCTTGCCCATAAAATGCAAATTTTTGAACAATTCTGCATTAAAAATATGTCCTGTTACAATAGCAGAATCTCTGGTTTTTCTCAAAACCAACAAAAGGTGGAAGAAAAGCACTCCACAACAGGCCCAGAACGGCTAATCACCATCAACTCTGCAACCCCGCTCGCAGTGGTTTTCGACCCCTGTACCTGTCCTGTGCTTCTGCTTTTAAAGTTTTGGTAAATTGCTTCTCCTTCCATGACGGTTCGCTTCATCTTCCAGATTGCTTCGTTTCACCTTCCTCGCCTTTCCATTGCTTTTGATTTTATGCTCGAGATCTTCTCTATGAACTGTAACGCCTCTGCAGCCCTTACACATGTATGCCACGTGTTCCGCACTTTTTTGCATGTTCTGTAACGGCCCCATGTAAATCATGACAAAAAATAGCATGTAGCTTTGCTCCTTTACTTTCATCGCGAAAACGTGACATGTCACGATATCGTGACATTTTCCTGCCAACAGCCTTGTCCGCCTTCATGCACAAAAATGAGACATGTCACGATATCGCGACATTTTTCTGTCAGCAACTTTGTTTCTCATCATGCATCGCAAAAATGATACATGTCGCGATATCGCGACATTTTTCTGCTTCGGGCCACGTGGATGCAACCTGTCACGAAATCGTGACGCTTTTCTCTTTCGGGTTGTCTCGCTGCTTTCTATCACGAAATCGTGACGCTTTTCTCTTTCGATCTGTCTCGTTGCTTCCTGTCGCGAAATCATGACATTTTTCTATTTCGGGTTGTCTTACTGCATTTGGCCACGAAAACGCGACATGTCACGAAATCGTGACATATTTTCCTTCCGTACCACTTCGCTGCTTCCTGTCGTGAAATCGCGACGCTTTTAGTGCCTTGCCCTGTTTGACTGGTTTGACCGTGATTTTGTGACATGTCGCGATTTCGCGACAATTTTCCATTCTATCTTTCTCTCTCCTCTCTGGACCACGATTTCACAACACGTCGCGAAATCGCGACAATTTTTGATCAATGCCTCTTCTTGCTTGGCCGCGAAAGCTTGACATGTCGCGATATCGCGACATTTTTTCATTTCTGGCCGCGACGGAGCAACATGTCGCGATATCGCGACAACTTTTCATTTTCGCCGACGAGCGACATGCACGAATCGCGACTCGAGACGACATGTCGCGATATCGCGACAACTTTTTATTTTCGGCCGCGATAGAGCGACATGTCGCGATATCGTGACACTTTTTCTCCTTTGTGAAATTTTTGCTTTTTCCTTGATTTTTTAGCATCGGGCTACTGCAGTTTTCTTTGAAAGCATGCAAAAAAGGTGGGTCCCCAATTTTGGGGTGTGTTGTGGATCAGCCACAACAACTCTTAGCCTTTGAACTTACAGTGCCTTCCCTGTTGGTAAATTCAACTATCATTCTTGAAATTCTTATTGAATAAGCTCCTCTACTTCACTCGGGACACCATGTTCCCATTTGAAAAGTTTGTCACCATCGACACCCAAATTGGCCAGCTTATCAATAATTTTGTTAGCTTTCCGAAAGACATGTTGGGCTTTTTTGTCCTGTATTCCCTAGAAAAGGATCCTAGCCTCTTCAACAATTGTTTTAATCCTCCAAGGAGGTGTTTTCCAATTATTGAGGAGATTTATAACATGCATAGAGTCTCCTTCTATGATCAAATTGCCTTCTAAGTCTTGATTCATTTGAAGGCCTCTCCACATAGCTCTAGCTTTAGCTTCATTGTTTGTCCTTGTTCCCAAATATTCAGAAAACACAAGCATCATATTTCTATTATGATCTCGCACAATGCCACCAGTGCCTGCTCTTCCAAGATTGTCCTTAAATGCTCCATTAAAATTAAGCTTAAACCAACCCGTAGGAGGTGGAGACCACTTAACATTGGCTTTGGGGTTGACTACCCTAGGCACAGACTCATCTAACAAGGTTAAGCTTAAATATTGAGCAATCGTGGTCTCCTGTAGATGAGGTTTATAGCTATCAAAAGGGATAAGGTTCACATTCTAATTGGAAAAGGATAAGATGCTAGCAATGATAGTTTTATGATAATGGATAGACTCATTAAAGACTCTATGGTTCCTTTCTAACCACACCTACCAAAGATAGTGATTAAGACAAATTTTCCACATGTATCTAAGTATTTGGCTTGAAAAGGGGTAAGGCCACTGGATAAACAAATTAAGTACGATGGCTGGTTTAACCCATGAAAAATTGAAGGCCTGAAAAACCCCACTCAGGACAGTCAAGGAAAAAGGGCACTCAAGGAAAATGTGATAAATGGTCTCCCAATTAGCCCTACGCAGATAACAACCATTAGTGATACAAATACCTTTACACATCATATTATCAATGGTTAGAATTCTTCCTTGGATAACCAACCATGAAAAGACTGTAATTTTTGGAATTAATTTTTTATCCAAACTAAGTCCTTTTGGAGGACAAAATCCTCGTCATCAAGCAGAAGCTTGTAAGTTGATTTAATAGTTAACTGCCCATTTTTCGTAGGAGCCCAGGTCACTTGATATTCCTTGGGTATCATAGGGATAAATTGTTTCCTGAGAATGTTACGAATATCATTTGATTCTACATTAAATCCTTGAATTCTTATTTGTTTCCACTTCATTCTACCTCTATCCTCAACCATATAATCGGAGACTTTTCTTCCAATGAGTTCTTCTATGATATCTCTGATTTGGGCTAAGTTAGGATATTGCGTCAGTGGTTCGTCCTTAGCCCACCTATCATTCCAGCAATTTATGCTCACACCATTGCCTAAAACCCATATTAAACCTTTTTGGATGATTTCCTTACAATTAAGAATTACTTTCCAACTGATTCGAACTGAGTCACTTAGAAATTCCATATTTTGAAGATGCTTTCGTTTAATGATAGCTGTCCATTCATTTTCTTCACCAAAAATGAGACACCACGCTTGCTTAGCTAGTAAAGCTAAATTTATATGAGCAATTATCCTTAGACCTAAGCCCCCATTTTCCCTGGGTCTGCACACTTTGGTCCATCCTACAAGGTGTACCCTTTTTTTTCTCCTCTGATCCAGTCCATAAAAATTCTTTTTGGAGTTTCTCAATTTTCTAGAAAACCTTCACAAGGGCTTTGAAAAAAGAGAGGAAATAGACTAGAATGCTTTGAAGAGAGGCCTTAGTGAGGTTCAACTTTCCTGCTTGAGATAGAAGATGACCTTTCCATCCAACAAGTTTTTTGAATTCTTTCAATAACCCTATCCCACATTAACTCTCTCGGAGAACCAATTAAAAGAGGGAGACCAAGATACGAAGTGGGGAGGTTTGCTATATCACACCCTAAAATTTTTGCAATCCTTCCTTTCCTATGAATGGGGGTGTTCAAGAAATATAACTTGCTTTTACTAAAATTAAATTTTTGACCAGTAGTGTCCTCGTAGAGTTACAGGATGTATTTAATTATTTTGGCATCAACCACCGATGCCTTAGTCAATATAAGGGTATCATCGATGAATTGTTGGTGAGAAACAACCCTAGTGAGAGATGTTGCCTTGATTCTCGATATTAGCCTTGAACTGCAAGCATTTTTTATGGTTCTTCCTTAAGCTTCTGTCGTAATGATGAATAACATAGGGCTAATAGGGTCCCCCTACCGAATTCCTCTATGAATTTAAAAGTAACCAGCAGTTGTTCCATTAACTAGAATCAAGAACCATTCTTTAGAAATATATTCTTTGATCAAATTAACCCATTGGTGGTGAAAACCAAACTTAAGGAGGACATCAATTAGAAAGTCCCAATTTAGCCTGTCAAATGCTTTGTTCATATCAAGCTTGAGGGCAAAAACAGACATGTTAGTCTTATGAGTAGAGTGTAGAGTTTCATGAACTATGATAACTCCATCCAAGATTAACCTGCCCTGGATAGAGCTTCCCTGGCATGGATCTATGATACTGGGCAGAATATCTCTCGTTCTATTTGCAATGGCTTTATTTAGGATCTTGTAAGAAACATTGCACATACTGATTGGCCTGAAGTCAACCATAGATTCAGGGGTTTGCTTCCTAGGAATTAGAGAAATAAAAGTAGAGTTGATACCTTTTGGGATATGATTGCTTGCTTGGAATTCTCTAACAGTAGAAATTACATCCTCACTTACGATGTCCCAAAAATCTTGATAGAAAAAATGGGGAAAGTCGTCGGGTCTCGAGGATTTTTCTGGATCCATGCTAAACAAGGCTTCCTTAATTTCCTCATCAAAAAAGGAAGCTAGAAGCTTAAGGTTTACATCCTCATTTATTATGCTAGGAATGGATTGCAAGAGAATATCTTTGGCCTCCTCATTGCACTGCGATTCCTGACCAAGGATAGAATTGAAATAAGTTACTGCCTCCTTTTTCATTTTTGTTAAGTCTTGAGTAATAGAACCATCTCCTTTTTAAAAAAATATTATCGTGTTATTGCTTCTGTTTCTAAGCATGGTGACATGAAAAAACTTGGAATTTGAATCTCCATATTTCAACCAAAGAGCCCATTGTCATATTCCTCCATTAATGGCTTATTAATCATTTGTCAAATTCTTACCATCTCTAATCGTATCATATTCAATGTATTTCTTTCTCTTGGAGCCATGGCCTCCTATAATACCAACACTTAGGGTGACATTTTTATCATATTTTTTAAAGTAGCAAAATTTTATCAAAATTCATATATAGATTTTATCAATGTCTTTTGAAAACAATAAAATTCTATCAAAATATTTCTAGATTCATAGGAATCCATCAATTTTGCATGGCAAGGTTATGCCAAAATACTACCACAATTTGTGAAGGCTATCCTTCAATCATTGAAGATATTGTTTCTTCCAAGACTTATCCAAGCATTCTAGCTATTGAGGATCAAGTATTCAAGACCTCAAGCTCATGCTTTCAAGTGTCAATAAGAAAGCTAGAAAGCTTTTGTAGAGTGGGAAAATTGCCCTATCATGTACGATTGTCAGCTGGATTCACTAGGAGCTGAGGTGACCATGGGGGTGCATTATATTATTTACACTTAAGGGTTTAGGGATTGAAAGGTTCACCATGAATGGTTTTAGGACTTGCTCCAAGTATAGGATGGATATTTTTGATGCATATATTAAAGCAATCACCTATGTTTGGCCTTTCTATAATTTAAACTAAGAAAGAAAAAGATAATGCAAGACAAACAATCAATGCAAACAAGCAAGGACTAACCCTAGGATGATTCTTGATTTCAATGATGACTAAACCGTAACTTGTGAAATAGATCCTTTTATTTTTAGAAAGGGTTTTAAATAGAATGCGCAAACATAATTAAACCTAGAAAGTAAACTATATACTTTTTCTCTTTTAAATGCCTAAAATATGGTCAAAATATTTTCTCTTTTATTTAAGATCTAGATTTTGAACAGAAATGTGTAGAAGGAAAACAAACAATAGCCTAAAAGATTAACTTAGAGCACTTATTTGATCCAGCGATTGACCTCAACTTTTACTTGTGTCTAAAATAGCCATGTGGTTTCAAAACCTATAAAATAGTTTTACAAAACCTTAGAAAATTTAATCAAAATTTGTGGGCTTGCTTAGGCCATTTTAAAACTAAGCTTAGAGGTGCAATAGTCAAGCCCCATTGGTCATTTTAGCTAACCATTCAAAAACAAAAGTGATTGTTGACATTTTTTGAAAAATGAACAAGACAAGATACAGTGAAATGAAATAGTGCAAAAACAAAATGTAGATAATAATTTTATGGCCTAAAAGGAACATGCAATAATAAGGGTTTGGGAGTGAAACCTTACCTCCAAAATTCATGAAACCAAAATCATGCCTCATAAGGGATGACCATGCTTTTGGGTTCTATCAAAATCGTACCTTGTAAGAGGCAACTACGATTTCAGGATAGAAGTGTAAAATTGATAAATGGATGCGAATTTCAATACAAAATATAAAACAAATGACTTTAGAAATAACACAATGAAATAATAAACCTGGTGGCAGCAAAAGAATAGATAAAAGGATGAAGTCCTCCACAAAAATGGTAGATTCCTCCTCAAGGCTCCCACACTTGTCCACCAAGAGCAACAAATCAACAATAGAGCAATAGTAGAATACTAGAGAACACTTGATCTTGTTAGAAGACTTGCTTGCTAAAATAATTGTTAACCAAAGAGCACTTGAAATAACACTTCTTAGAATCTCAAAAATTGCTTAGAAAACTCTAAGAGAAAAATAGGATCGAAACCCTCTATTTATAAGATTTTTGGAGGGAAAAGAGAAAAAAAACCTAATGGAGGGCTGACGTCTTGAGGATTGGCCCAAAAAATAGAGTTTTCTAAGAGAAAACTCTAACATGCTAAAATTGCACCTCGTAAGGGCCAACCACGATTTTGAAAAAACTAGGAAAAAAAGGAAGGGGGAGGGGAAGAGAGGCCTAAACTTGTGCTTAGACAAGTTTGAGGGTCCTCCCAAGGGTTCTAGGAAGATTGACTCACTTTGGTGGGTCAATTTTCCATGTCTACATTTTGCCCCCTCTTTGATGTATTTTTGGCCTAATAAATACTTTAAAGAAAGATGTAGACACCTATGAGTGACAGACAATGAACACAAAAAGAGGTAGCTGGTTTAGAAGAAAGGGGTGGTGCAAAAATGGTGCAATTTTAGACATTTTGAAATTTTACACATAAAATGAGGTATTAGTAACTTTAATGTCTCTCATTTTGGGATACCCCCTCGAGTTTCAAAAGGAATGCAATATTACTAGGAAAAAATTGAAAAGGCTAATGTAGAAGAAAGAGAGAAAACATTGGGAGACAAGGAAAAAAGTGAAAACAAAAGAGAGAAAAAGGATGGAGGGTGAAAATGAACTCATTTTCAACATATGAGAAGAGAAAGATCCAACTTTGTATTAGATTTGACTTGCATTATTATTTTTTTATGATGATCAAAAACATAATGAATGCAATGCACAACAAATCTATCTAAATGAACTATGTGAGTGAATCTAACTAATGTGATGCAATATAAAATGGATGTAAAATGAAATGCATGGATGAAAGGAAGAAAATAAAGGAAGAATAAGAAAAAAAATAGAAGAATGAAGAGGTAAAGAAGCACGACTTTAGAAGGTCAACAAATGAAAGACATAGAGAAAATAAAATAGAAGCAGAATATTATAAGGATTTATGTTTGCAAATGATTGAATGGAGGCTACCCCTTGCTTATGGCCATGAAGCTATCTTGTAAGGGTGTTAGGCTCATGAAGATGGTTGAATATGGAGTGATACCTACCATGGGTGTAGTGCTCACTAATTATCAGAGATGAAGAGGTATCCACTAGGATGTATGCTTGTAAATGATAGATATAGAGGCTGCCCCTTGTGTATGGCCATAAATCTTATCCTATATTGGGTGAAGAGATGTGATTGATTTTTCAAAATGAGCACTACCAAAAAAGGTGTGGTGTGTTCAAAATATGTATGAGTAGATTGAAGCATGACAAAAGTATTGTGAGTGTGTGCGTGTGTTGGTAGAAGATAAAATAAAGTAAGAAGCAAGAAGTAAAATATAGTGTGTGTGTGCATCCTTAATGAAATTTCAAGATATAAGAGGGGTGCGTAAGATAATCAGTGGATGCATGAGCAAAAAGCAAAAGCAGAAAGAACAAGTAATGTATATCCTTTGTCCTGGAAAGGATAAGAAATGATTAAAACTTTTAAGGACAAATAACATACAGAAGAAGAGTTATATCCCTTGACTTGGATATAAATTTGATGATCATATTAGACTTTCAAGATCAAGGAATATAAGATAAGAAAAGAGAAGAATAAAATATGGACAAAAAGAAAAAAATGAAAATATGCGGAGATGAGCCCTAGTATGAGTGCAATGCATGTGAGCTAAGACCTAACTAGGTTTCATCACTTTCCTTCCTCATGAAGTCCTCAAAAATTTACATGATCAAGCAGTCATGCAAACATGGTCAAACAACAATGCAATTATATGACAAGTAAAAATGCAAAATAGAATATCAAATAAACCATGCAAAAAAATGATAGATAGTCATGTAGTATGAGCAAGCAAACAAAATGCATAATGAAAACTAACCTAATTTCAATATGAAAATGTAGAGTGCCAAGTTATGCATAGTATCTTTTTAAATGTGTTATGTTCATTGATTCTTTAAGTTCTTTACTATCCAATAAGGAACCAACTTAGGGTGCACCCAAGTTACCACATTTCAGAACAATATGTTAGTGGGATAAGGTGGTCCCTCATCCTCATTACTCCACTCCAAGACTTGTTGATCTAAATATTTAGCATAAGTAATAAGGTGATCATCATCATCAAATGTCAAATGTTTGTTTTTATTAGGGATGTAGCCTACACCACATCTCCTAGGCCAAATCTCAACTTACAAATGTCTTGAATACCTTTATGTCATGGCCCCAAACCTTTTCCTATATATCCTATGATAGATAGGATTTGCTTCAGAAATGGGTAATCATTGGACAAGTAAAAATGGGTAAAATAACACTCTATAGGAAAAGCGTTTCTACCATAGATTTTTTCTTTGAGGGAGACTCCTATGAAGATAAAGGTACATGTGCCAATGTGCACAACTTCATAATTATTATAGGGTAAACCCATAGTCCTCAGTATAGGGGGTAGCTTGGCAATATCTAAAAGAGGTTCTTGAAGAAAAGGATTGAATTGATCTTGTGATGAAACATTGATTAATGGTTTCTCACTCACCTTTACATTTTCATGTTGCTTGGTGATGTGATATGAAGAGACTTATGGACACAATTTAATATTAGATCAATATTGCTCAACCATTGAATAATATTGAAGTGGATGAGGGCCACCCAAGATGGTGACAACTTGATATTTGAATTCAAACTTCAAACATTGATGAAATGTAGAAGGGACAACCCTCATCACTTGAATATAGGGGCATCCAATAAGAAGATTAAAATATGCAAGGCAAGACACCACATAGAACAAGGTATTTAAGATTTTAGCTCCAACTCTAAGGGGGAGAGATAAAATCACAAGACTCTTGGGACTCATTGTTGAAAGCTTTTATGATGGTATCAAATTTAGTTAAATATTCCTCTTTTAATCCAAATTTTTGGAAAAAATTATAAGTGCATAAATTGAGGGAAGAACCATTGTCTATCAAAATCTACTTGATAAAGATTTCCCTAATAAATATAGTAATATAGAGGGAATAATTCCCACATTTTTGAAGAAGGAATATAATTATATAAAAATATGATATGATGTATCCCAAGAGAACTTTCAACATCAGATTTAGCACTAGGGGAAATATCTTAAGGAATAGATACTTATTTTAGAAGCTTCAACAAGGCTTCCCTATGAATAGGAGAAGTTTGCAAAAGGTCTAAGAGAGAGATATTAGCTAGGGTACTAGCTAACTATTGTTGAATGTCAAAGGAGAATTTAGGTTGAGGTTTTAACACTAACATAAGGTGGATTTTCTACTATTGTGCTCCTTTTTTTGGTACTCTTCAAAACTAAGGGTGTTCTTGAAGGTTGGTTGGGTGTAGAACTCATCTCTACTAATATTGTTGAGTCAATTGTGGTTGAGATTATTACCTTGTAGTTATTATTATCATACCAACCATATATTTGTAGGGAGGTGGTAGATTATGGTATGATACTTTATTAGATACATGTTACCCATGCTTAGGTAGGGGGTCTTGGAATATCCCCATATCTTGATTAGTTATGGGTGTTTGTTGAGTAGGACGTTGATTGTTTTTTGGAGTATTAGGTTGAGGACCCTCTATAACAATGTGACCTTCATAAATTAAGTCCTGAACCACATGTTACAACCTCTTACATTAATTTTTCATGTGCCTCTCCACTCTATGGTACTCATAATATTGGCTAGGCTTACACCAAGTAGTCATGATATCAGGTTACCTTATGGGAGGTAACTCAATTATATTTACTTCCAAAAGCTACTTTAGAACCATGTTCATAGGTGTGCTAAGTCTTGTGAAATTCCTTGGTGGGGGTTTTTGAGGTTGGCTAAGCACCATATTTTGTAGGAAGTTAACAACATTATTAAAAAGCCTACTATTTGTTACCCCATCACAAACTACATGCTTATTCTTATACTAATTTTTTGTGGTCCTATCTTCTTCTTTCTTTGGATGAATTTGACCTCTTTGAATGAGGGCTTGCTCCACCCTTCTTACCAGGTCTATGGCATGGTCAAAAGAAGTAATGGTTGTTGACTCCAATTCATAAGGTATTTGATCTTGTAAATTTCTAATAAACACTGCTAATATATCTCAAGGAGGTAAAGTATATCTCAACCGTCCAACTAAACATCTCCAATAAGATAAGAATTCTATAAAATTTTCATCTTTACCTTGTTTCAACATATAAACATCTTTCATAGTCACATTTTTCTCAACATAAGATCCAAATTGTTGAACAAAAAATTCCATTGTCTCTTCAAAATTCCATAAATAATTATGAGGCAACTGATAATACCATTCCAATGCCACACCACCAAGGCTCTTGGGGAGAATTTTTAGCAACAATATATCATAATATATAATATCATGGCATGTTATTCTAAACATCCTTAAATTTTTAATTGGGTCCTTTGTTCCCCTATAAACAAATAAAATTGATATTATAAAATGCTTAGGGTAGGGCCTAAAAGCGATAATAGGGTCTAAGGGTTGATTGCACATTTCTTTGTAGTTGTAGGTGAAACTTGGAGGTTGAATCATATCCACTCTTGAAACAAATTGCTTAACCACACTTGTTAAACATTGCATGTCAATATTATTGTTGTGCAATATCCCTAGGTTCCCTAGGAGAGGGGTATAGGTATGTTGTTGAAAGGAAACTTGGTGAATGTTGGAGGTATTAACACTATTATGATATGGGTTATGATATGTGGTATCTTGTTGTGGAGGATAACTAACGGTGGAACAAAAGTATGAATGTTGAGATGAGAAAAATGAGGAGGAAATTTAGCATAATATTGATATGCACTATTAGTTGGAGGAACTTGTGGAATCCTTCCAACATTGGTGGTTACAGTAGTGACATATGTTGGTTTATGATAAGAGTTAACATGATGTGAATATTTAAACAATGTATTGGTGTGAACATTCCGAGGAGAAATAATTTAATAATGAGAAGTCCTAGCTTCCTCAAGTTGGGCTTCCTCATCCATAGCCTTATTAAAGGTATCTCTATGATATTTAAAAAAATTCTAGATATGATCAAATGATTTAAAGGTAAGGATTCCATTGGGTTCCTTAGTATGATCAAGGTCATTACTAACTTCTTAATTTTACTCCTCTTCTATATTATGATTCTTTCTATAAATATGATCATATTCTTTAAGAATATCATCAGATTATGAAAGCCTTTGCTTACTCCTAATGTTGGGACCCATTAAGAGAAAGAGAAAGGATAGAGTAGAAAAGGAGGAAAACTAAAGACTAGCAAAACTACAACAATATATTTTTAGGAAGTTCTTAATGTTTTCTGATTCTAAACAAATAAATTTAGTGGTTTTGCTTAAATTTTTCAAAATAAAAATAAAAGGAAGAGGCTTCCTATCTTGGCCACTAAGATTAATTTTCACATTGGGTTCACCAAATATGTAGAGGGGGAAAAATTCCCTACCACATACGATTATTGACTGGATTCGTTGGAAGCCAAGGTGACCACAAGGGTGTGTTATATTCTCTATGCCTGGGAGCTTAGGAATCAAAGGGTTCACTAAGAATGATTTTAGGACTAGCTCCAAGTCCGAGGTGGAGATGTTTAATGCATATATTAAAGCAATCACCTATGTTTGGTCTTTCTACAATCTAAAATAAGAAATAAAAGGATAATGCAAGAAAAACAATCAATGCAAACAAGCAAGGATTGACCCTATGACGATTCTTGATTTCAATTATGACTAAACCCTAACTTGTAAAATAGATCATTTTATTTTTAGCAAGGTTTTTAAAGAGAATGCACAAATAGAATTAACCCTAGAATGCAAACTATATGCTTTTTCTCTTTCAAATACCTAGAATATGATCAAAATATATTTTATTTTATTTAAGATCTAGATTTTAAATAGAAATGAGTATAAAGCAAAAAATAAATAACCTAAGAGATTAAATTAGAACACTTATCTGATCTGGCGATTGACCTCAACTTTTACTTGTGTCTAAAATATCCAAGCGACTTCAAAACCTGTAAACCAATTTCATAAAACCTAGAAAACTTGATCAATGTTTGGGGGCCTACTTAGGCTACTATAATATTGAGCTTGGAGGTGTAGTAGTCAAGCCCCTTGGTCCTTTTAGCTAACTGTTTGAAAACAAAAGCGATTTTTGACCTTTTTAAAAAATGAATAAGACAATATACAATGAAATGAAATAGTGTAAAAGTAGAATGTAGATAACAATGCTATGATCTAAATGGAAAATGCAAGTGGAAATGAGGATCTGGGAGTAAAACCTTCCCCCAAACCTAGCAAAACTAAAATCATGCCCCATAAGGGGTGACCATAATTTTAGGTTCTATCAAAATCACACCTTGTAAGGGGTGATCATGATCTGAGGACATAAGTGTAAAAATGATAAATGGATGGGAATTTCAATACAAAATACATAATAAATAACTTTAAAAATAACACAATAAAAGAATAAACCTGATGGTAGGGAAAGAATAGCCAAAAATATGAAGTCCTCCACAAAAATGGAATATTCCTCCTTAAGGTTCCCACACTTGTCCACCAAGAGCAATAAATCAACAATAGAGCAATAGTAGAACACTAGAGAACACTTGATCTTGTTAGAATACTTGCTTACCAAAATGATTGTCAGCCAAAGAGCACTTGAAATAACACTTCTAAGAATATAAAAAATTGCTTAGCAAACTCTAGGAGAAAAAGAGGATCGAAACCCTCTATTTATAATAGGTTTGGAGGGAAAAAAAGTTATAAAACCTACGGGAGTAGCAACATCCTGAGGATTGTCCCAAAAAATAGGGTTTTCTAAGAGAAAACCTTAACTTGCCAAAATCGCACCCCATGAGGGCCAACCATGATTTCGGCAAAACTAGGGACCAAAGGAAGGGCGAGGGGAAGAGAGACCTAAAATTTTTCTTAGAAAAGTTTGAGGGTCGTCCTAAGGGTTCTAGGAATATTGAATCACTTTGATGACTGAATTTTCCATGTCTATAGCTTTCAATAAGATTACATAACTAATGAGAAAACAACTTTGTATCTTGGGTTGTTCTCTTTCCCCTTATTTACTTTTGGTACTTTCTGTCTTGTAGCTCTAAGATTTTATCTTGTTGCATGTTTAACTACTCTTGCACCTTGTATTTGCATTTAGTTAGAATTTTATTTTGTTACTTAATATTCCTTTCAAGTAAGCAAAAAACTATTTTTTATCATTTTATAGAGTCTCTATACCCCCAAGATAAAGACCTCCATCATTAAAATTATAAATTTATATTATCTTATATCTAAACTTGCTTTATTGCTCTTAGAAGTGAAAGTGCCATGAGATTATAGGTTTGGTGGTGCTATTGCTCTCTATTTTACACAAAGCAACAACAATAGTATATATCAAATATTGAAGGTGTTATCACCAACCCTATGGTACTTTTGCCACCAAGCATTTATTTCATGCATCTATAATTTTTTCATTTTTATTTGTTTAAACAGGGGATTAATTGCTATGTAAGGGACTTCAATATTCTCTACCAGCTCAGATAGCCCTTTCATCACTAATCCCATTATTTTTTATTTGTTTTGTAGGTGAAAAAAAGTGCCATCGATAGGCAAAAGAATTGATGGTGCTTCTACAAAATATAGGTAAAAGCATTGATGGTGCTTCTACAAACTGGTAATGGTGTTTCATAGAGGTAGGTGAACAAAAGTGCCATTGATTTAGTACTTAAATATTTTAGCATTTTAAGATTGAAATCTTATTTTTTATCTAATTATATTAGTTCCTATTTTTTTTTATTTGGTAAATAAGCCAAAAATAAATAAATTAGTTTAACCATAATCACATAGGTGACCAAATAAATCTTTAAGTACTAAAATTAAAACAAAATTACATATAATTGAATCTAGAATTTGTTTGTTGCATTCTCTTGCACCCTTGACCTTTAAAGATAAATCACCATTTATATCTTCATGAAAAAGAAAAATCATTTTAGCTTTAGGCCTTGATTGTTGCATTTGTATGTTATTTTAGGTCTAGATTAGGATTAAGCTTAGACAAAAAAGTATCGTAGAAGAAACAAAGGTTTTCTTCAACTAATCCATAAAATACAGAGCTTAAAATTTACAAATTACCCCTAATCGCAAGGTGAGAAGAGGGAAAGTTAGGTTGGATCCCTCGAGAGGACTCTCACGATATTCTTCCCTATCTTATCACATTTTGTTAAACCTGATAAGCAGCAGAAATGCTCATATTTTGTATACATTTTCTTGATTATTATGCGGTTGTATAATAAATATTGCATATGTTTATGAATTATTATATAATTATTTGATGAAATTATGTGTGTTATCTAATTTGTGTGTTTTCAATGTGTTTTTTGTGGAATTGTAGTTGATTTAGTCAGATTTTGATCAGTCGAGGTCTTTTCATGGACCTGGCACTTTGTTTCTTTTGGAATCAACACAGAGAAGGTAGGCACCTTCCTCTTCCAGGAAGGCACCAAGCATAAGTAGGCACCTTCCTTTTCCAGGAAGGCACTAAGCGTAATTAGGTGCCTTCCTCTTCCAGGAAGGCACCAAGGAAAGACAAGCACCTTCCTCTCCCAAGAAGGTGCTAATAGAATGTCAGCACCTTCCTCTTCCAGGAGGGTGCCAAAGGAAAATAATCACCTTCCTCTCATAATGAAGGCACCAACAGGAAGGTGCCACTATAAGTCAAGTGCCTTACTCTCATAAGGAAGGCGCTGATAGGAAGGCACCACTAGAAGGCAAGCTCCTTCCTCTCACAAGAAGGCGCCAATAGAAGATAAGCACCTTCCTCTTCCAGGAAGGCACCAACGAAAGTAAAGTGCCTTCCGTATAGAGAAGACGCCCGACATACTTAGGCACCTTCCTCATAGGGAAGGTGCCCCTGTTCTTCGCCCGTTAACCAGACAAGCATGACGTGGACAACAAATACTGGTGCAGTTCCAACTCTACATCATGTAGAGTTAAATTAGGGATCGCACCGATGTATGAGAATGTCCTACCAATGCCAGGTGAAGCACAAACCAATCAGTGAACATGCCATCATTAGAAATGAATGCCAATTTTAGCAGATGTCGATCACATTTACTAGACTGTCTTAGTTTAGTCTAGAATGAATCGACTGTTATAACTTATTTGTAATAGAAGATCTGTGGGTGTGCTCTATAAACACATGTAGACCTCTCTGAGGATATATAGAATATTTTGATAGTAAATGTAGGGAAATATACAAAAGAAGCATTGTAATACTTTGACAATTATAATACAGTTCTAAGAGTTTCTAAGTGCATGTTTAACTAGGAGGAAGCTGCTGGAGTCTGGGCCCACTCCAAGCCAGTATTTCTTCCCCTATTTTTCCTATGTTTTCTAGATTAGTTTATTGGTTTTATAAGATTGTTTATCGCATTGTTATTTCTAGTATTGCGATAGGTTTATTTCCAAGAATGCGTGAATATTTCATTTTTGTAGATTTAATTATTTTTACGTAATTTATTGAGGAGTGTATGAATGATTGACGACCATTGAAACACCCCCAATAGTAGAACTAGCGGACTCATCTCAAGTGGTATTGTAAGCAATCTTGTTCAAGACCCTTCGCAAGTTTATGAAGGTCTCTGGGTTGATAAATTAAATGCACGGGCATGTGACAAAAGTAGGAAAGAAGTTAACCTTGTTTGGCCCGCAAAATTTTGGCACCGTTTCCTGGGACACGTCTTAACTAGATTATTTATAATACCTGGAAACCTTCCATCTGACCTTGTATGAGTTCTTCAAGAAGAATATGACCTGATGGTCGGTTTATAAAAACCAATCCACCAAAACCTGAGTCAACTAAACATTCTAAATTTGAATTAGACTCACCCGACCCACCACCAGCAATCCATTGGAGTGAGGATCCACACTTTGTGCAAAGTGCCTCCTCATCCCATCAACTTGGGGAAGAACGAATTATCATAAATCCCCTGTTTAATAGGACACCCTTAGAGGAATCCCTATTGTCGAAAGTTATAGAAGATCAGATGATAACACTAGATAACCTTAGAGTCTTGACTCAGAAAGTCTTAAATGACTGTAAAGCCATAAATATTGCATTAGAGACCGTATTTCCTAAAAAAATGGCTAACAATAAAGAAGTCTCATCTGGCTTTAGTTTCCCTATTGATGGAGTAGGAGATACCAAAATGAAAAACATATCCCCTGCTCACCTTCTGACCTTCAAAGGATACCCAACTAAGGACCCTGACCTATTTTTATTTAAGTTTGATATCTTATGTAGGTCTATGGACTACAAATTTGATACGTAGAAGCTGAACCTCTTTTCTTCCACATTGGATGATGCAGCTCTGCGGTGGTTCATCAGTCTAGGAGAAAAACACATTGCCACTTGGTATCAAATGAAGAAGCTCTTTTTAGAGCAATACCAAGATTTTGATAGAGCAAGAGACTCTAGATAAGAGGTCCTGAGCATGATGCAGAAAGAATATGAGTCTCTCGAGGAATACTGGGAGAGATTCAACTTCAATCTTCAATGATCTCCTCATAGGAAACTATCTGATAAGTCCCTCAAAAGCATATTTTTGAGAGGACTTACCAATGAATCACTAAAGGCTCTTAATATGATTTCTGGAGGTGATGTCTACCAGCACGCTATGGAAGACATACAACAACTATACTGGAACTACTCAAGAAGGAGAGGCAAGACCGCTTCTAGAACCATGAAAGCGACTACTTCAATCATGAAGACAAAAATAAGTAACATGTTGGAAGATTTAAAGAGTGAAATGCTCTCATCTCTAGCATTACAGATGGATATGTTGTTGTTAGAGAAAAAGAAGTAAGAAAACATAGCAGCATTGGCTTATTTCTATCCAAAATGCAGAGGGAAGCATGCAAAGAATGCATGCCCAGAGAACAAAATTAGAGTATGTGTAGTTTGCAGGTTGAACCATAAAACTTGATTGTACCTGCAATTGCCCAGTAATCAGGAGGATGTTGAAAGCACGGATGCCTATTTCATAGGCAATCAAATGAGTTGGACACAACCCCTTGTAGGGAATATGCCAACCAAAATGTCGCCATATGGGGGAGAACCATACATGTCCCAAGGCCCACCTCAACCACCTAACATGGGGTGGTGGGGGCCATCACCCTGGTCCAATGCACCCCAATAGTATTCTCAAACCAGCAACCATGGATGCCATATCCATATCTTGGGCAGCAGTGAAGAGGCCACACTACGTGGAATTAGGCTCCATAGAATGTAGCACCAGCTCACTCCCAACAGAATTTATCGACGTTGCCAACAGTGAGACCTGTGCAGCTACCCGCAAAATCAATGACAAATCCTAATAACAGGGTGAACTAGCTAGAATACAATATGGAGGGTGAGATGTATCTGATGTACCATATTTAGATTAGGTTTGGTAGACAGCTAGGAGTAGGAATGCCTCCACTGGTAGAAGAGGAGGAAGAGGTAGGAGAAACACCTCTTATAGAAGAGGTGATAGAAGAAACACCTGAGAGAGCAAAGGCTTCATTTCCCAACCGACTACAAGAATAGAGGAAAGTAACACAACCAAAGTTCAATATCTTGTCTAGCTTGAAGAACCTCACCATGATAATTCCATTATTTCAAGCCATCCGATATGTTTTGATATATACCAAGGCGATAAGAGAGATGTGTCTAAGGAAGCCAGGACGAAGAGCAACCCAGACTATCAATGTCATGGGTAAACTAGCAGATTTGATGATGGGCAAAATGTGCCATCCTAAGTATGTAGACCCAAATAGCCCAATGCTGACTGTAAAAATTGAGGGACATTCCCTAACCAATACGTTTGTCGATATCGGAGTAGCCATCAACATAATGCCTTAGGAGACCATGCAGAGGCTACAACTCATGAACCTAAAACCCACTATGACAGTGTTGCAACTAGTCGATCGACTGACTGTGGCACTGAAAGGAATGTTGGAAGACGTAATAGTGACAGTCAGCACATGGAAATACCCAGTCAACTTTTTAGTCTTGTAATCTAAAACTAGGCTGGGTAGTTACCCACTCATCTTGGGAACGCCATGGCTGGCAACAGTTGATGCTTACATCAGCTGTTGGGATGGGATGATGACCATCTCTGATGTATGAAACATTAAAAGGTTGACTATTTCACCCCTAGCGCAGTATTTCGACTCATTAGGAGAACCCATGTTAACCGAGCATGAAAATCCTGAGCTATCCATGATCCAGCCGGTGATGGCGTTGGATGATTTGGCAGAAGAAGATGAAGATGGTGCTATTGTGGAGTTCCTCCATAGGGGGTCCTCCATATCTATACCTAGATAATCATTGGCTGGTGCCCAAGATCACCACGTTCAACAGATACACGTCAGGCTAGGAAGAACGTTGAAAGTTAGTAGTGGGTTGACTCCTACACAATTGATGAAAGTAGAAGAGCTCTTGGTTAGACACCAATAGGCATTTGCATGGGATTACTTAGATATGAAGGGTATCAGCCCAAATATATGTACCCATTGTATATACCTCGATGATCAAGCAACTCCAAGTAGGCAACCACAAAGAAGAATGAATCCGACAATGAAAGACATTGTCAAGGAAGAATTGCAAAAATTCTTGACTATCGGATTCATCTATCTAATTTTTGATAGCGAGTTGGTATCACCGTTAGTGGTAGTCCCTAAAAAGAATGAGAAGTGGAAAATCTGTTTGGACTACAGAGTATTAAACAAAGCGACCAAAAAGGACCACTTCTCACTCCTGTTCATTGATCAAGTCTTGGATACACTCTCTAGGAGGAAGCATTTCTCCTTCCTGGACAGATTCAGTGGATACAACTAGATATAGATAGGAGAAGAGGATCAGGATAAGACAACATTCACCTTCCCATGGAGAACATTTGCCTATCGGGTATCACCTTTTGGATTATGCAACGCACCTGCCACCTTTCAAAGGGCGGTGCTTAGCATATTTTTAGACACGATGGGAGACGTAGTCGAAGTATACATGGATGACTTCACTGTCTATGGAGAAACCTTTGATGAAGCAATGAAAAACTTGGAAAGAGTTCTCAAAAGAAGCAAGGAAAAAAATTTATCCCTGAGCAACAAGAAATGCTTTATGATGATACAAGAAGGCATCGTACTGGGACACCACCTCTCCGTAGAAGGAATAAAGGTTGATAAAAGAAAAATTGAGGTCATTAAAGACCTACCCAGCCCTAGAACATAGAGATAGGTGAGGATTTTTCTTGGATTGGCTGGGTACTACCAGCAATTTATTGCCAAATTCAGTAAAATTGCAAAACCACTGCACACTCTATTATCTAAAGATGTGGAGTTCAATTGGATGGAGCAAAGAAGCATTTCAGTTTCTTAAAGAGAAACTGATATCCGCACTAGTTTTAAGAGGACCAAATTGGGCCATACCATTTCATATCTACTGTGATGCATCCAACAATATTATTGGAGCAGTCCTTAGACAGAAATATGGCAAATAATTTTATGTCATCTACTATGTTAGCAAAAACTTGGCAGGAACCAAGCTCAACTATATGGTGACAGGGAAGGGGTTCCTTGTAGTTGTGCACACCATAAACAAATTCTACCATTATATCATCAGGTATAAGGTATTTGTCCACACGGACCACGTGGTCATCAGATACTTGAGCAATTCGGTCATTGGTGGAAGAATTATCAGGTGGCTCTTGCTACTACAAGAATTCGACATCACAATAGTCGACAAACTAGGCAAAGACAACGTTGCAGTAGATTTTATATCCATATTGATATCGACAGACCATACAGTAGTGGAAGACCAGTTTCCAAATGAACATTTGTTCACCATTAGTGAGAAAATCCCATGGTACGTAGATATAGCCAATTACTTGGCCACTAAAAGAACCTCACCTGATCTCTATTTTTGAGAAAAGCAGGCGGTCATAGAGAAAAGCGCATCATTCCTATGGATTGATGGCCTCCTATTCAAAATAGGACGTGACCAGATTATAAGGAGATGCATAGAAGAACATGAGTTCTCAGAAGTACTCAAAGCATGTCATGACGAACCATGTAGAGGACATTTTGTAGGGAAACAAACTGCCTACAAAATCCTATAGGCTGGGTATTTTTGGCCCACTCTGTTTAAGAATGCGGTTGCGTACGCTAGCAAGTGCGATGAATGCCAAAGAATGGGTAGACCAACCCATCGAGACAAAATGACCCTCCAGCCTCAGGTACACCTGGAACCCTTCGATAAGTGGGACATGGACTTCGTGGGACCAATTAATCCACCTTCAATAGGGAGGAGGTTTATTTTGGTCTGTACAAATTAGGTCACCAAATGGATTGAAGTTCAAGCGTTGAGAGATTCAAAAGAAATAACAGTCATAGATTTTTTATTTGCCTACATTTTTACATGATTTGGGGTCCCTAAAGAGATAACAACAGACCAAGGGCCTCAGTTTACTTCCAATTTGATCAAGGAGCTGATGGAGCAATACAGAGTTTTACACAATAAAACTACACCCTACCATTCATAGGAAAATGGGCAAGTGGAAGTGACGAACAGAGAAATAGAGAACATCCTGATGAAGACCATGTAGCAACATAGAAAATATTGGGCTACATGGTTGCCAGAGGCAGTCTGGGCATATAATACCACGTGGAAATCCACTATAGGCTTCACACCCTTCCAACTGGTCTATGGGAAGAGTGTGATGATACCCATTGAATTTGAAATCAAGACATTGAGGACAACTTCAAAATTGAACTTGATCTTGGATGACGCTCAAAAAGAAAGGATTCAACAACTAGATTAGTTGGATGAAATCCGAATAGACGCTTTGTAGAGAACATAAATCATACAAAAAAAAGAAAGCAGTGGCATGATCGCCACATTAAACTAAAGCAGTTCCAAGAAGGAGAATGGATGTTGTTGTAAAATTCTCAATTCTAGGAAAGAAAAGGTAAATTAATGCAAATATGGATGGGACCGTATGAGGTGGTAGAGCTCATCAAGAATGGGGCAGTGCACATTAGAACAATTGATGGTAGCAACACCGTGTTAACGGTCAATGGCCACTGATTGCACCCCTATAACACATCCGAAACCTTACAGGTGGAATCCAAAATAGACGTGGGGGAGACCCCATCTTATTATATCCAGACAAAACTCTTAATAGGCAAAATGGTGGGCATGGAGTTGCTCACCAAAATTAGTTAATTTAGTTTCTTTTCTTACGGCATGTTTTGTAGGGACGACGCCCAAATGCAAGTTGTAGGAATCCTAATCCAGGGCCCAATAGGCACAAAATGCATCTAATTACATTTATTTTTCTTTCTTTTCATTTGCTTTTTGCAAGTGGAGTACCTGACAGCATGAGGAATAGGTATATGGAAAACTAGGTCTGATTTGGTTCAACATTCTAACATCGACACTCAGAGGTAGAAGCTGAGATAGCGTGAAGTGAGACTGAGAAGGCTTGATCACCCTTTCCCAGTAAATCACAACATGATTGCCAAGAATAAAGTGCCTTCCACATCGAGAAGGCGCATTCCTTATAAATAAGGCACCCAGCCAGAAGAAGGCACCTTCCGTATGAAGAAGGTGCCTCGCCAAAAGAAGGCGCCTTCCTTATAAAGAAAGCACCCATCCAGAAGAAGGTGTCTTCCTTATAAATAAGGCACCTAGCCAGAAGAAGGCGCCTTCCATATGAATAAGGCACCCCACCAAAATAAGGTGCCTTCCTTATAAAGAAGGCACCTAGCCAGAAGAAGGCGTCTTCCTTATAAAGAAGCAGCCCAGCCAGAAGAAGGCACCTTCTATATGAAGAAGGTGCCCCGCCAGAAGAAGGCACCTTCCTTATAAAGAAGGTGCCCAGCCAAAAGAAGGCCCCTTCCGTATGAAGAAGGTGCCCCGCTAGTAGAAGGTGCCTTCCTTATAAAGAAGGAACCCAGCCAGAAGAAGGCACCTTCCTTATAAAGAAAGTGCCCAGCCAGAAGAAGGTGTCTTCCATATGAAGAAGGCGCCCAGCTAGAAGAAGGTGTATTCCATATGAAGAAGGCGCCCCTCCAGAAGAAGGTGCCCCGCTAGAAGAAGATGCCCCACTAGAAGAAGGTTTCTATTTTTTTTTTGTGTGCCTTCTTTATAAATAAGGCACAAAAAAAAAAAAAGAGAAAATGGTAGGTGCCTTCCACATCGGGAAGGCGCCACACAAAAAAAATCTCGAGGTGCCTTCCACATCAGGAAGGTGCATACAGATTGAGGCGTCTTCCACCCTAGGAAGGTGAAGGTATACATCGGTGCCTTCCACCCCAGGAAGGCACAAGTATTTAGCAGTGCCTTCCACATTAGGAAGGCGCACCCATTTAGGAGCACCTTCTGTAGCAAGAAGGTGACATCATCAAAAGGGCACCCTCCACCATCGAAAGGCACATCCAATCAGAGATGCCTTCCACAACCAAAAGGCGCACCCATTCAAAGAGCACCGAAAACATCAAGAAGACACCATATAAGCGCCTTCCACATCAGGAAGGCACCACATAAGCGCATTCCACATTAGGAAGGTACCAAAGAGCACCTTTTGTGTACAACCAACACTTAAGTCTCACGGACACCTCGATCAAAACAAAATCACCACATGAACAAGCGACATCAGATTACCATACCCCTCCCCCGTGTCACAAATCAATGAATCAACGGTCTTCATGACGCATGAAACACCAAATAAGGTACATGCATACTAACTCAAATATTTATATAATTATTCATAAATTATGTAGTACCGAAAAAATATTGCCATCATAAAAATCATATACCCCCATGGCCGGAACCACATGCCAATGATATGGCTTGAAAGGTGTACCCTAGAATTAAATGCTAGGGTTAGGCACCTTCCCTATAAGAAGGTGCCTTCCTAAAGAAGTAAGGATAGAAAAAAAAAGCGCAGTAGTAAGGGAAGGCGCCATGGGAGGAAGGTCAAAGAATCATGCGGTGAAAAAGAATGAGTCAAGTGATACGGAAAGAATCGGGGGGGCGGTAAAAACATAGTTTGAGGCCAAGGGATGGTTTGAATACTGTACCTTGGTCAGTCAAGGCTAGGATATGGAGGCAGCAAAGGAATTCACTGCCTCCTTGAGGGGCGACGTAGCTCAAGTGCGAGGGGTAGAAATTTTGGTCACCGTCGAATACATATCGCAGGCGACTGGATTGCCCCTCACAGGTGAATGCATATACAAATTCAGACTACTAAATTCATACATTGAAGTGCTACTGCCAGGAGAAAATGTGCAGATAGATAAGGAAGGGCTACCCAAAAGTAGCCTTCCCATGAATCTACAAAAGATATTCAAGCAAGTTTCTCGATTATTTACATGCACCAGGAAGTATACCCATTTGCACACTAACCATGTGCAGTTTTTGAATCACCTGGTTCATGGAAGGAAGTTGAATGTGCCCTTCTACCTAGAAAATTCCCTGAAGGAAGAAGTGGCTAGGTACCAGAAGGGAGCATCGTCTGCCTTGGCCTACCATAGGCTGATATCAGCACTGGTCTACCATGCAGAAGTGCAGAGGCAGAGCCCTGATGCAAAGGGAGATGGTGGCCAAGAAAGGCAACATGATGCTATTGCAAAAATAGGGCAAGAAGATGGAATCCCTATAGAGGAGATGGCAAGTATCGGGCAATTGGCATTGCCTGATTTCATGAAAGAAATAGGGTATTCTCTAGTGTCTGAGTATGAAGAGGAAGGAGCACTGCTTATTAGCAGCGAGGCCGAGTTCTGGCCACCAGAACCAGTCCCTAGGAGGAAATGCCTATGGATACTCCTCCTCTCGGTAGAAGAAGAAGAGAATGACCTGAAATTCGATGTGGAAGCCCAAAATTGACAAATTGGAGCCCACAAGATGTAGGGAATTTTGAGAGCAAAGATCAGGTCGACGCAGCCTTGGAGGAAGCGTTGGAGTGGTAGACCAATTGCTGGATGGCCCAACAAATTTTGGAGGATTACCAAAATGAGCATAGAGGGGAATTGGAAGAACAAGAAATATGAATCACCCAGCTCGAGCAGCTGGTCCAACAGTTGTGGGAGGAGAACCAACAACTCCAAGACAAGGGAACAGAAAGAAGGGATGCATCAACCCAAAATGACTAGGCAAGAGAGGTCCCGATGAATTCTCCCACATCTACAGAATGAGTATTCTCTTTAAAAGAATTTCAATCGGACGCCCGACAGAGCAGCCCAGAGGTAGGGGATAATTCTTCTATTTTTGGGAGTGAAGGGGAAATAAGTCCCACAACACCCCCTATCATCGACCTGAGTGATACAGAGTAGGACGAGGGCCAAAAACAACATATAGGATCAAGGGATAAGGAATAACTCCTTGGACCTAAGTAAGAAAGAGAAGAACCTGAGGGTTCAACATAGGACAAACAAGGGGGCGAAGAAGCACCCCTAGAGTGAAGAGAATGCTCCAGGGACCGCAGAGTAGGCCCTTCGGAGCGAGAAGACATCCACCAGGGAGAAAGGGAAAACCCTTGTTCGAGCCACCACATTTTCTGTAGAGGCCAAAGGAAAAGGACCCAGGATGACTCGAAAGAAGGTGAAGGTGACCTTTGTTGAGCCAGAAGAAGATGAGTGGGATATGCAACCATTCGTAGAGACAAAAATAGAAGGAATAACTGCTCAAAGAGATGACAACAGCTAAGGATACCAGGAATGCAACTTCGAGGATGCAGGGGGACACTCATATTTGCATAAATCCGATAGAGGACAACCAATTTTGGGAGATTTATGGGTCATCCTGGGGATGACCCTCCAAGATAAGAAGGTATTTTGAATGATGGGGGTATATGGCCCTGTTGGTCACGAATCTGCCACAGGAAAGGATTTTCTAAAAACTATGCACCCTAGACCCGACCAACATTGAAATGCTGGGAGAAAGAGATGTCTCCCAGACCAATCTCCAGAGAGGGCTGGTTCCCTTACTAAAACTAAATTTGATTTCAGATTAAAGTTGCTGGAAAGGAATTATAAATCTATAGAAAGAAACAGGAAAAACATGGAAAGAGATGGGAAATATAGCCATAGGCCGAATTTGTTAGATCGGGAAAAGAACTCAGCAAGAATTAAACTTCAAGTGTATAACAGCATATAATAATAGAATACAGCATAATCCACTTACGACCTTGCGCAAACAACCTCCAGTATGGAATTCCAGAACTCACTTTCTTTTAAGCAATATTCAAACCAAACTCAAATGCAGAATTTGAATCTAACAATAGATTGGAAAGACGAGCTTAACTAAGAAATACATGAAATAGAAGGAAATCATTACACAGAAAGACGCTTGCGAAATCAGAGGCCAAATATTTCTTATTTATGCAAATAACTTGAATGTTTCCAGCAAAATGTCTCTCAAACTCCCGATCCCTTTTTCTGAGATCTAAATTTATTTATATAGAAGTCATGCTTCTTTACAACATTAAAAATATGCAACGGACCTCCTCGAGATCTACAAAAATATGCAACGAAAACAAGGAAATCATCCCCTTAAACCAGCCTCGAAGAACCCAAAAATTGAATGGAACGAGGAGTCGGTCGTCTTCATTAAATGGTCGTTCTTGAAAATATGCTTGAACCATTAGAAAAGATACGAACAGTAGCCTTGAATAATGAAAATATTTAATTCTGATGGCTTGGACACATTCTTCTACCTTGCTCGCATCGAAAAGCAGCAAAACATTTAATTCTGGAGTGCTTTTAATCGTCAAAAATCGTAAAACTTCATCGGACCGTTTGAACCGCTTTCTGGCACGAAACTGTAATAGGTTGCGAAAACGTGACATGTCACGAAATCATGACGTCTTTCTACTTCGTACACTTTCCTTACTTTTGGACCGTGAAAACCAACCATGTCACAAAATCGCGACGTATTCGGGTTCTTTGTTTCTTTCGTCTCCTTGCCTCGCGAAAAGGCGACGCGTCACGAAATTGTGATGTTCCATACCATTCTGCTCTTTCTCTGCTCTGTTGCCACAAAAATGTGACAAGGCACGATTTTGCTACACTTTTCTTTCTTTCGGCTTCGTCTCACTTATACATCACGAAAACAAGACAAGTCGCGCTTTCGCTACATTTTCTCACCGCTGCTCAATCTTCTCTTCTAAGTCGCGAAAATCCAACATGTCACGATTTCACTACAATTTCATGCATTCTGTACGGTCCTGCTTCTAACCCGCAAAAATGCGACACTCTTGCCTCAAGTGATTCTTCAATCTCCATCATGTCACGAAATCACTACCATTTTTTGCACTTGGTCCTTTCTTGCCCACTGTGTCGCAAAATCGCGACGTTTCCTTGCTGCTAGCCTTTATCTCCATGAATGTCACGAAATCACGACGCCAACTTCTTTCTTGCCCTTAGCCTCAAAAATGTCGCGAAATCATGACAGGTTCTGTCTTGCTCAGCTTCATCCCACAAATGTCGTGAAATCGTGACGTATTCATGCCTTAAGCCTTTCTGTCTCCACTTTGCCGTGACCATGCAACACGTCGCGATTTCGCTACGTCTTTCACCTTTTGTGCCGTGTTCAAATTTTTGTCACGATATCACTACAAAGTTGATTCTCACTACCTTGTGCTGAGTTATGTCACGATTTTGCTACGTCTTCTAACCTTATGCTCCCTGGCCGTCATAAGTCACAAAAATGTGACATGTCACGATTTTCGTGATAATTTTGCCATGCTGCCTCCGTTGACTGGTTTGACCGTGATTTTCTGACACATCACGAAATCGCTACGGTTTTACCCCCTACTGCCGTTGACTGCGTTGACCACAATTTTCTGACACATCATGAAATCACTACAATTTTCAACTTTGGCTCTCCATGCTATTTTTTTGTCGCGATTTCGCGACAGTCTTCGGACTTAGGTATTTTTTGCATCAAAACCTGTATAGGAGTGAGAATTTCAACATCTTATGCATGAATAATCAATAATCAACACAATGTGGCAAAAATGCCAACATTCTTGGCGGCTTGCGGGGTATATAGTTCTGTTGTATGCACGAATCCTAGGCCTGAATCCATTGGGCAATAGAGTCAAGAAAACTTGAGAACAGAAAGCTGGCTGATGGGGTACATCTCGATGGACTGCTGCAACAACTCTTGTTGAATGACTGAAACTTCAAGTAAATCTGTATTTGGCTTAGCTAACCATGGAATGGAAAGATAAATGATGGAATAATGGAATGGAGGGAGTGATGCGGTAGATACAGTAACAGAGTGCTTCTGTGCTACCAGCTACTATGAAAGGGAAATGGAAGTGGATGGAATAAACAAAATGATGACCAAAAAATATGTAGGCTATGGAATGGGAATGGAATGGGGAAATGAACTGTGGATAAATGCTGAAAACAACAATGTAGTTAGAAGAAAAGGAAAAGAAGAACCGGGAATATTAGAAAAATGGAAAAGAAACAACAGCAGTGGCTTGATTACTTGCAGAGGAAAAAGGAGTAGGAGAAGGAGGGAATAAAGAGGGGAATGGAAGAAATAAAGAGGAAGCCACTAACTGCTGGGAAAGAAGAAGAAAAAAGAAAGAAACACGTACCTGCGGGCTCGCATGCAAAAAGAGTCGAAGTGGACAAAAGAAAACAATACCTTTTTTTTTTTTTTCTGTTTTTTCCTTTTTTTTTCTTTTTTTTTTGCTATGTACAATAGTTTACGACATGATTGGCATGTCATCACCAGAAACCTAGTCTCAGGGGGTTATCCGATGAATCTGCAGTGTCTCGACCAGATCTGATCATACTTGAGTCGGTCCTTGAAATTGGGATGACCTCTTCCTAAAATTCTCCATGTTGCAGACATGGGCAAGTTATCCTGCATGCCAGTACCCACACAATTGACAAATAATGTAGCAAAGGAATTTACCATATGAAGGGCTCTTGTAGGTACCAGTTGTAGTAATGATTAAAGCCAATACCACCATCTTGAAGGGTTCCCTGGTTGTGAGCTAAGAACAGGTTCCTCCAACTCCTAGGATGTGATCACAAAACCTTTCTGATGATAAATCTTCTTCTAGGATCTCTTCAGGCTCTTCCTCTTGATGAGGCATGTGTGAATGGCTCTGGTTAAACACTTGCATGTTGTGCATGATTGTGCCCTCTTTGCTCTCAGGTTCTGCAACTTGAATCTGTTCTTTTTCTCCTTCGCTCATCTCCTCTTGATCCATCTTCTGATAGAAATTACAAGCAACCATATTATCTATTGCTGGGACAATGCTTGCATATGCCCATTGTGGGTCTTGGATGAAAGCTGCCTCTTGAATTCCACACAGCTGCATCTCAGGTTTCTGCACAGTATAAGGGATCTGGTGTGAAAAATATTGTGCAGGATAGACCGAAACAGGAACTACCAGAGAAAGTAATGGAGTTTCTCCCCATGGTAATTTTCTTGATAGGAGCAAAAGCTGCTCCGCTCGCACTGCTTCCTCAAATATTTGAGGGAACCTTCATTCACCTGATTGCAGCAAGAGGAGGCCTATGTCCGGATGGAAAGCTCGAACATAGAAGAGGTGGGCTTGGGTGGGTGTCGGTTGGATCTTCTCTAGAATTCTCTTCTAGCTTCTCAAGAATCGGACATTGAAGTTCATGATGCTCTCTAGAGGTGCTCTTGTGATGTACATTAAAAGCTGAAAGGGATCCTGAGAGCCGTTAAAGGGATCTTTGTCAAATATTCTGATTAGTGCTCCCGCTAGGTCATCCCATGAGCTGATGCTTTGACGCCCGAGCAGTCTATACCACTGCAACGCCCTTCCTTCCAAAGACAAAACCAGAAGTCTGATCATAACATCCTCGTGAACTATATCATGGATGGTTGACAAAGCAACAATATCTTCAATATGCTCTAGAGCCATGCCCTCGATGCCATCATATTTTTTTAGGGCTTTCAGGGCACTTTTGGGAATCTCATGCCAAATTTGGAGATTCAGAGGGCCAGGATCATCCCATCTAGGATAAACCCTCGCCATTATAGCAGTGGTCTGCAAGATCACGGCTATCACCATTAAGTCAGAGTCGCCAAATGAACATTATTTTCTTCGCTTGTAAGGTCAAGGCTGCTCACCAAACCTTGATTCCTCCAGGGTATCTTCTTTTAGATCTTAAAAAAAAACTCTACGATCAAGAAATTCAGATCTTTAGCTCAGTAGAGTCGCCAGATGAACTTACACATCTTCGCTATGAGGTCAAGACAGCTCATCAAAATCTTGATACCTCCGGGTGTTAAACAATGAAACATACAATCTCACCGATTATGGATCTTTTGAGACAAAATAAGTCTGTCCCACCGGGCGTGCCAAAAACTATTGGTCACGAATTTGCCACAGGAAAGGATTTTCTAAAAACTATGCACCCTAGACCCGGCCAACATTGAAAGGCTGGGAGAAAGAGATGTCTCCCAGACCAATCTCCAGAGATGGCTGGTTCCCTTACTAAAACTAAATTTAATTTCAAATTAAAGTTGCTGGAAAGGAATTATAAATGTGCAGAAAGAAACAAGAAAAACATGGAAAGAGATGGGAAATATAGCCGTAGGCCATAATTTGTTAGATCGGGAAAAGAACTCAGCAAGAATTAAACTTCAAGTGTATAAACAACATATAATAATAGAATACAACATAATCCACTTACGACCTTGTGCAGACAACCTCTAGTATGGCATTCCAGAACTCACTTTCTTTTAAGCAATATTCAAACTCAAATGCAGAATTTGAATCTAACAGCAGATTGGAAAGACGAGCTTAACTAAGAAATACATGAAATAGAAGGAAATCATTACATAGAAATACGCTTGCGAAATCAGAGGCCAAATATTTCTTATTTACGCAAATAACTTGAATATTTCTATCAAAATGTCTCTCAAACTCCCGATCCCTTTTTCTGAGATCTACATTGATTTATATAGAAGTCATGCTTCTTTACAACATTAAAAATATGCAACGGACCTCCTCGAGATCTACAAAAATATGCAACGAAAACAAGGAAATCATCCCCTTAAACCAGCCTCGAAGAACCCAAAAATTGAATGGAACGAGGAGTCGATCGTCTTCATTAAATGGCCGTTCTTGAAAATATGCTTGAACCGTTAGAAAAGATACGAACAACAGCCTTGAATAATGAAAATATTTAATTCTGATGGCTTGGACACGTTCTTCTACCTTGCTCGCATCGGAAAGCAGAAAAATATTTAATTCTGGAGTACTTTTAATCGTCAGAAATCGCAAAACTTCATCAGACCATTTGAACTGCTTTTTGGCACGAAACTGTAACAGGTCACAAAAATGCGATAGGTCATGAAATCATGACGTATTTTTGCTCCATACACTTTCCTTACTTTCGGACCGCGAAAACCAACCATGTCGCGAAATCGCAACGTATTCGGGTTCTTTGTTTCTTTCGTCTCCTTGCCTCGTGAAAACACGACGTGTCGCGAAATCGCGACGTTCCATACCATTCTGCTCTTTCTCTGCTTTGTTGCCATGAAAATGTGATAAGGCACGATTTTGCTACACTTTTCTTTCTTTCGGCTTCGTCTCACTTATACATCGTGAAAACAAGACAAGTCACGCTTTCGCTACATTTTCTCGCCGCTGCTCAATCTTCTCTTCTAAGTCACGAAAATCCGACATGTCATGATTTCGCTACAATTTCATGCATTCTGTATGGTCCTGCTTCTAACCCGTGAAAACGTGACACTCTTGCCTCAAGTGATTCTTCAATCTCCATCATGTCGCGAAATCGCTACCATTTTTTGCACTTGGTCCTTTCTTGCCCATTGTGTCGTGAAATTGCGACGTTTCCTTGCTGCTAGCCTTTATCTCCATGAATGTCGCAAAATCACGATGCCAACTTCTTTCTTGCCCTTAGCCTCAAAAATGTCACAAAATCATGACAGGTTCTGTCTTGCTCAGATTTATCCCACAAATGTCGTGAAATCGTGATGTATCCATGCTTTAAGCCTTTCTGTCTCCACTTCGTCGTGACCACTCAACACGTCACGATTTCACGACGTCTTTCACCTTTTGTGCCGTGTTCAAATTTCTATCGTGATATCGCTACGAAGTTGATTCTCACCGCCTTGTGCTGAGTTATGTCGCGATTTCGCTACGTCTTCTAACCTTATGCTCCCTAGCCATCACAAGTCACCAAAATGCGACATGTCATGATTTTCACAACAATTTTACCATGTTGCCTCCGTTGACTAGTTTGACCGCGATTTTCTGACACATTGTGAAATCGCTACATTTTTACCCCCCTGTTGCCATTGACCGTGACTTTTCGACATGTCGCGAAATCGCTACGATTTTCAACTTTGGCTCTCCATGATATTTTTTTGTCGCGATTTTGTGACAGTCTTCAGACTTAGGCATTTTTTGCTATGATTATGTGTGTTATCTAATTCATGTGTTTTCAATGTGTTTTTGTGGAATTGTAGTTGATTTATTCAGATTTGGATCAGTTGAGGTCTTTTCATGGACCTGGCACTTTGTTTCTTTCGGAATCAATACAGAGAAGGTAGGCGCCTTCCTCTTCCAGGAAGGCACCAAGCGTAAGTAGGCGCCTTCCTCTTCCAGGAAGGCACCAAGCGTAAGTAGGTGCCTTCCTCTTCTAGGAAGGCGCCAAGGAAATACAAGCACCTTCCTCTCCCAAGAAGGTGCCAATAGAAGGCCAGCGCATTCCTCTTCCAGGAGGGTGCCAAAGTAAAATAAGCACCTTCCTCTCATAAGGAAGGCATCTATAGGAAGGCACCACTAGAAGGCAAGTGCCTTCCTCTCATAAGGAAGGCGTCGACAAGAAGGCACCACTAGAAGGCAAGCACCTTCCTCTCACAAGAAGGCACCAATAGAAGATAAGCGCCTTCCTCTTCTAGGAAGGTGCCAATGGCAATAAGGTGCCTTTAGCATAGAAAATGCACCCAACATACTTAGGGACATTTCTCATAGGGAAGGTACCCCTGTTCTTTGCCCGTTGACCAGACAAGCATGACGTGGAAAACAAAGAATAGTGCATTTCGAACTCTATGTCATGTAGAGTTAAATTAGGGATCGCACCGATGTATGAGAATTTCCTACTAATGCCAGTCAAAGCACAAACCAATCAGTGAACACGCCACCATTAGAAATGAATTCCAGTTTTAGCAGACATCGATCACATTTACCAAACTGTCTTAGTTTAGTCTGGAATGAATCGACTGTTATAAATTCTTTGTAACGGAAGATCTATGGGTGTGCTATATAAACACATGCAGACCTCTCTGAGGATATATAGAATATTTTGATAGTAAATGTAGGGAGATATACAAAATAAGCATTGTAATACTTTGATAATTATAATACAGTTCTAAGAGTTTCTAAGTGCATGTTCAACTGGGAGGAAGCTGCTAGAGCCTGGGCCCACTCCAAGCCAGTATTTCTTCCCCTATTTTTCTTGTGTTTTCTAGATTAGTTTATCGCTTTTATAAGATTGTTTATCACATTTTTATTTCTAGTATTGCAATAGGTTTATTTTTAGGAATGCATGAATATTTCTTTTCTGTAGATTTAATTATTTTTACGTAAATTATTGAGGAGTGTATGAATGATTGACAACCGTTGAAACATCCCCCAATAGTAGAACTAGCAGACTCATCTCAAGTGGTATTGTAAGAAATCTTGTTCAAGACCCTTTGCAAGTTTACGAAGCTCCCTAGGTTGATAAATTAAATGCACGGGCATGTGACAAAAGTAGGAAATAAGTTAACCTTGTTTGGCCCACAACAAAACCTAAAATGAACACCACCATGGGTCCCAATCTATTATTTGTCCAAGCTAAATCTTAATCAAGCTAAAATTTATCAAACCTTAACAAAAAATAATTAATATTTTTTTCTTATATTAGATACATTAAATCTAGATGACAAGAACCTAACCAGTTGCTAGTTATACTAAGGGTCTTCATGATACTTTGAGTAGTTTTCATGTAAATGACTAAGCTATATTAGGTATATAATGAGCCCAATATTCCAACCATCTACATAAGGTATTTAAAATACTTACATCTTATAAAGAGTATTTTGCAGTAGGCTAGTGGGAGTCCTAAGGAGGTATCCTATTACCCCTCACATACCATCTTGGCTATATATCAAAGTGATCACTTCCACATATCATTGGAAATCCACATATCGACTTTATCTTATATACTAACATGTATATAGAGAGGACTTATGTATATAGAGACCTTTGGTATATAAGGAGGCCCTTGATTATATAGGTTAGATTTAGTATATCGATGGAAGAGGATATAAGGTTGCTAAAACATCTCTTTTTATTTAATAAACCCTATAAACTTAATCAATTGAGTCTTTTCCTTACAAAACCATGGTCGAGAGATGCTACTTGACCCATAGCACTACACATCAATTGTTCATCAATCCTAACCCTCTAGTGGAAGGTCATAATGACCAACCCATATTTGAGAACCCTACTTCAAGGAGAAAAATGAAGTTTCTACACCTTCAGGTTCTCTAATTCCTATCCATGAAGAGCAAGGAAGACTCATTTTCTAATCTACTACTCACATGGATTTGTTTTTGTAGAAGCATATGAAAGTTGTATAAATATTTCTTAAGGAATGTCATGAATATATAGGCATATCTATAGGGGAATATACACTCATGGATCATCCCCAAAAACCTATATCAACCCCTTTACCAAGGGTTATGCATAAGGGGTTAGACCCGAAATGTACTTGTAAAAAAATGGTGAATCCATTGCGAAACCCTAGTGAATCGCAACCAAATTCATTACGGAGGACAAGGCGAATTACTTTATTTTTTCAAAAAAAATTATAAAATATTGGTGAATTTGAAATTTCTAGCTAGACCAGGTGGAAAACGAGATCCAACCATGGGTTGATGTAGAAAAATATTTGATCTCAAACTGGGCATAGAACATGGTATTGGTTGTGGAGCTTGATTCTCTCTAATTTGGAGGTCTTGTTTTCATCCGCACTTGGACCCACTCCACAAAGGAGGGGTGTAGGGGGGCAATGCCCCCCCTACTATGTCGCTAGGGGGGTCTAGGGGGGCAGCACCCCCGAAGCCAAAAATAAATGTATTTTTCCCTTTGTAAAATAGGGTATGATAGTCTGGTTGGATGCAAAATAGGGCTCAACTATCAAATTTGTGCATAACAGGGTTCGGTAGTCCATTCGGATGTAAAACAGGGTCTAAATATCATCTGGATGTAAAACAGGGTCTACATATCATCTGGATGTAAAACAGGGTCTAGATATCATCTGGATGTAAAACAAGGTCCCAGGGTCTAGATATCATTTGGATGCAAAATAGGGTCCAGATATCATTCGGATGCAGAACAAGGTTTGGTAGTATGTCCGGATGTAGAACAAGGTTTGAATATCATCCGAATGTAGAATATGATTCGATAGTCCATTTGGATGTAGAATAGGGTTCGGATATCATTCGATTCCAAACAAGGTCTGGATATCATTTGAATGCAGAATAGTTTTCGATAGTCCTTAGATGCAAAATAGGATCCAGATATCATTCGAATGTATAACAGGGTCCGGTAGTCTATTCGAATGCAGAATAGGGTCCAAATATTTTTTGATTGTAGAAGAGGGTCCAAAAATATGTTCGGATGCAGAACAAGGTCCGAATATCATCGATATCATCCGAATGCATAACAGGATCTGATCTGGTACAAAAATAGGGTTCGATCTAGTGCAAAAATAGCTTCGATCTTGTTTGGTGCAGAAATGTGTCTGATCTAGTGCAGAATTGGGTCAAGATATCCTTCTAGTATAAAACAGGGTCTAGAAATAAAAAAAGTATTGATGGGGTGTTAGTTATATATAGTGGTATTCTTGGCTAATTGGGCGGGATAATTTAGAAATTTTAAAATTTTAGGGTGAAAAGGGTCCTCTATTTAGGCGAGATTGTTGGCGAATTTTTAAAAATATTCATGATACTATTATCAATGCACGAAAAATCGACACCTAATTTTTTTTTTGAAATTTTTTGGCTAAATGGTCGACGTTCGGGTCCCTCAAATTCACAAATTTGAATTTTTAAAAATGCCAATTTTTGCCCCAATGGCGAATATTCGTCGCTATGCATAACCTTGCCTTTAAATTTAAATAAATTGGATCCATCCTTTAGATCTTTAAATAAAAATTTTAATGCATCAACATATAATTTCTTATATTCAAATCCCCCCATCATCACCACTTCTATGGATTTCGAGATGCAAAACCTCCTAACTTATTTGAGACATCATTCATCATTGCCCACTCTTGTAAAAATATTATAGGGAAAAGCAAGTTGTCTTATATCTCAACAAGAGGGAAAAAAATACATTCCTAATTTGGATGCACTATCAAGTTGTTAGGGACCTTCTATTAAAAATAAAATTATTCACATAAATATTGCAATTTAAACATAATTTCATGAAATAACAACATATTGCAATATAGAATGTAAATGTAAAATTAAAGCAATCTCACAAAAAACATAGAATTGTAAACCTCTTCGAGGGGGCAACCTCTTTAAATACTTTCATTCATTTGCAAAAGGATACATTCATTCATGGATCCATGTCCTTTAAAGATACACTTCATGCAACCCTAATCTAATGCTTAATGTTTAGCATACATACAAAATTCCACTCAAGCTAGAATATTCTATCAAACATTAGTTGCATTCTAGATAATGATTACATAAAATGGCCCCACTTATCTAGGTTTCTTACATACCACATACCATTACAAAGTATTAAAAAATAACATTATAAAGGGGTCCCCAAGTTGGAATAAGGTCATTACATAATCATATGATAATTACAAAAATAGTGTTAGGATGGGGTCCTAACATGCTCTTCCCATTCAAAAATATTTGTCATCAAAGTTGTAGATGATGAAATTGGTTGTTGGAAATATGAGCAAGATTTGTTGTCATTGATGTCAAAAGTTAGTTTCGGTGAGCAGTGCAAGAAGAAGGATGTCAAGAGTTAGTTTCAGTAATCAATGCAAGAGAAAGATTGCTTCTAGACCTAAGGGAAATAATATTATAATATCTCCCATTATAATATTCAAGGTGGTCAAATAAGGTCTACAGGAGAAATAATAAGGCCCAAGAAAAATAATATTATAATATTTTATTATAATATTAAAAGGTCTAATGGTAAGACCTAAAGTAATTAAATTAATTATAATAATTTTATTATTAATTAATTTATAATCTAATTTAATTAACCCTAATATTAGGGTTATAAGGGCAAAGTTAATGCGTCGACGTCATCCTTTTCTCCTCCGTCGATGTCATCCTTTTCTCCTCTATCGACGTAGCTCACATTGGGTGAACCACGTTAAATTGGTGTCTCTATTGTTTGTGGTGATTTAGGCATTGCTTTGATTACTACTATTGATATTGCCATTGATATATTGCATAATATTATTTTGGAAAGAAGAGTAAAAAGTGGTCTTATATTGTTCACCCCCCTCTCAGTATAAGCTTGTGTTCTTCATTGGTGTTGTAGCTATTGGAGGGAATCCCAAGTAGCATCTTCTAGTTGGAATCCATGTCATTGAACAAGAACCTCAATGATTACACAGTTTTTAAGAGTTCATGATTTACGGTCCAATAGTTGTTTTAGCTCAAGCAATATAGTACTCTCTTCATCTAATTCAAGTAAAATAAATTGAACCTATACTCGATTGCCCAGACCCTTCTTGAGATAGGATACATGAAATATGAGATGAAGCTTAGAAGTCAATTAGAGGGTCAATTTGTAGGCCATTGCACCAATCCATTATAAGACCTGGTAGGGTCCATAGTATTTGGCAACAATTTTTTGGCACCTACAAAGCTAGAGTGATGATTGTTTATATGGCTACAAGCAAAGGAAAACCATGTTGTTGTCTTCAAATCTATGCTCAAAATGATGTTGATCAACTTGTTGGTGCATCTGATTCTAGTCCAATTCTAGATTCATCTTCAGTTGATGGAGGAATTTGACATGTTTTTAGATTGTAGTGTCAACAATATAGACTTTGGGGCTATCTAAAATGGATGGGGAGGGTGTTTATGGAGGCCATACATAAACTACTTGAAAAAGGATAACCTTGGTTGTAGTGTGATAGGAATTTTTATACCACCATTCGACCAAGGGAAGCCACTTTGACCATTGTATAGGATGAATAGAGGTAAAGCAACAAATGTAGCTATACAAACATTTGTTGACAATATCTATTTGACTATCTATTTGTAGATGATTGGTTGAAAATATTTTGATCTAAGTTACCTATAACTTAAACAATTATTACCAAAAATTACTACTGAAGGTAGGGTCTCGATCGAGCATGATGGATGTAGGTATGTCATGAAGGTAAAAATAGAATTTAGAATTTTTTGGGTGATAACTGAGGCCATGTAAGGATGGGAGAGGAAACAAAAATGAGCATACCTCATTAGACTATCCACTACCACCATAATAACTTATTTACCTCTAAACTTAGGTAAACCTTCACTAATATCCATGGAAATATATGTCCATATTTGTTCTAGAATAGGCAAGGGTTGAAGAGTTCTTGGGGAATGTATCATTTCTTCCTTCATCCTCTAACCACAAAAGTTTGAATGTCCTTCTTCATACCCTTCTAGAATAAATTACACTTAATCCATTCATAGGTCTCGAGGAATCTAGAATAGCCTATAGTGGGTGAAGCATAGATCTCCTTCAAGATGAGTTACCATAGTAGTGTAGGGGATAACAAGACATTGGAGATATATCAAATATTGCCCATACCAAGTGTAGCCTAGACATGAGTTCAACACTGTTTGAAGTGTGGCAATCAAAGTTTGAAATCTTGAGTCCTTGAGCACATCCTCATAGAGAGAATTTATCCACTGAGGTATGGGTAAATATATGACACATAGCATAATTTGAGCCACAAATTGGTGATAGGGTGCATCCACCACAATTTTCTACTTGATTTTTTATAGGTAATCTTGTAATCATAGCCCATGAGTTTAGAAACCCACTTTTTTTTTGGTGGGGGGGTGGTGACTTTCTACTCTAGAAAGTGCTTGAGTCTTTGGTGGATGGTTTTGATGGAGAAATGACACCCAATGAGATAGGGTCATCAGTGAGTAACTACATGCAATATTGTGATAATATCATTCACATAAGTTTATTTACCTATATTTCAGCCTAAAATTTCTTTTCTACTGAAGGCCAAGTGTCATCCTTCCTACATCAACATGACTTCAATGCCATTACCTAAAGCATCACTTTCAATTACAAATGGTTTGTAGAAATCATGCATTGCTAAGATAGGATTGGTTGTCATAGCATACTTTATATCAAGGAAAGCCTATTCAACTAGGCCTATCCAAGAAAAAGAATTTTTCTTTAACATGGTTATTAAAGGAGCAATGATCTTACCATAGTTATAGATAAATTTACATTAATAACTTGTGAATCCCTAAAATCCATGAAGGTATTTAAGAGTGTGAGGCTTAAAACAATATTGAATGGATTTAATCTTCTCAGGGTCAAATTTAATTCCATATTTGGTGATAATGTGTCCCAAATACTCTACTTTGGTCAACACAAAATAACACTTGAATCGCTCAGCATAAAGGTGATGTTGAGCCAAAATCTGCAAGGTCTAATCCACATGGATGAGATGCTCTTACCAAGAGCAACTATAAGCCAAAATATTGTCAAAGAAAACTAAAATGAATGGAAAGGGTAGAAAACATTGTTCATGAGGCTCTAAAATGTGAAATGGGTATTTTTCAAGCCAAATGACATAACCAAAACTTCATAATAGCCCTCAAATTATGAAATTTTATTTTAGGGATATCCTCCTCAAGCTGTATCTAATGGTAATCTAAGTGAAGATCTAACTTGGAGAAAAACATAGCACCATGCAACTCATATAGTAATTCATATACCATGGGAATAGGAAATTTATCCTTAATGGTGAGATTATTTAGCTCATGAAAATCTATACACAACTTCTAGGACCCATATTTATTGCGAACCAATTAGACTAGAGAAGAATAAGGACTATTACTAGTTTGAATGATGCCAAATTTTAACAATTCTTGTACTAATTTTTCTATTTTTGACTTAAGTCAATGGGGGTATTGGTAAGGTTTGATTTTAGGTGACATAATACCTAGTACCAATGGAATTGCATGATCATAGGAGTGGTGGGGTGGTAATTTTATCAGTTTTGCAAAAACTATACCATGCTTAGTTAGAACAAGTTACAAATATGTTGGAAGTTTATCCTCTATTGAAGTGGGTGGTTGTATGGAAAATATCTAAGTGATTACCCCATGATAATATTTTTTTTAAAATTCTCCATAAGGCTTGAACTGATAATTTGAGGAGATCCTACTTGTGAACCACGAAGAGTGTATGACCTACCATTCTATTAAAACTACATCCATAAATCTTTAAAGTTTTAGGTGATGGTTCCCAAAGTACCTAGCCATTGAACTCCTAGAATAATATCACATACCCTTAGTTTAAGAGTAAAAATATCCATTTTGAGCTCATAATCCTCTATATTCAACCTAATATTGTATAATTTACTGCTACACGGTAAGGTTCCATCATTTTCTACCATAACATCAAAGGAGTTGCATGCATGTATGCAATAATTAGCTTGCTTAGTGACTTAGGGATCAATAAATTTGTGTGCACTTCCTAAATCAATGATAATTGTAATATGTTGGCCTTTGATAAAGCCTACTAATTTTATTGTTTATGGGGTAGTAATCCCCGCAAGGGCATGGACATAAATATTTTGTTGTGGCTCTTCTTGTATTTCACCCTCATCTTGAGGTGGTTCCCCTAATGATTCTACTTAATCATCAAGTTGTTCATTGCTTACTAACTCCTCTACATATAGTAAAAATAATTTCTTTTTGATGCACTTATGACCTCATGAATATTTTTCATCATAATTATAATGTAAACATTGGGCACGTCAGGCATCCATGTCTTTTTTAGTTAAGCGCTTATAGGGAGTAGATTTATTCCTAGTATTGGATGTGAACTTAGAAGGAAATGAGGGTTTGGTATGTGGAAATTTAGGTGTCCTTCTTTGAGCTAAAAAAAATTCTTCAATCAACCATGCCAATTCTATAGCCTGCATCATAGTTTATGGTTTGAAAATATTTACCTCAGCCTTGAGATCATCTTTCAATCCATTGATGAAACAACTAAAAAAATCCTTCATTAATCCCCTTGGTCCTATTAGAAAGTTTCTCAAATTGGGTCTGGTAGTCATGAACTATAGAGGTTTATCTTAGTTTGGTTAATGCACCTATGAAGTCCTCATACTCACTAGGGCCAAAACGAGTGAGTAATTAGGACTCAAAAACTTCCCAAGAAGGGTTGAGAACTATGTGTTGTAACCACTGATACCAATGTAAAGATTTATATTTAAATTTGAAATATGCCTTAGTGATCCACAAATATTTAGGGATATTGTGAAGTTTGAAAGGCTTATCATAACCATCAATATATGTCCTTTCTATTGAACTTAGAAAAGGCTAATTTAGGCATCTTAAAGGGACATCATGGTCTAAAATAGTGTGAGAGACTTCCCTGTCCCTGTGGATTTATTTTCCTTGATCAACATGGTCAGTGTCATGATGCTCAAACACCATTGTGCCATCCTTGAGTTTTTTCTCAACCTCAAGGAAGTGTTCTTCAAAGGTGGCTTTAGAGCTTATGTAGTCACTTCTCAAATGTTGTATTTCATCCCTTGTTAGGTTAGTTTCATTGGGAAGGGTACTAAGCATGTTTTGTATTTTCTCTAGAAAGGTATTTATGGCTTTTTCTACCTTCTTTTGGGGTCCTCAAGTGCCACTAGCCATTTTGGTGTGATTTGAACCACTACCATTGACTTACTAAAAAAATAAGTATGGTTCCAAGAGTTACTATTTTTAGTATGGATCCAAAAAAAGTGTGTGGATGCTATATATCAAAATTATTAGCTCAAAAATATAATTGTAATGATCTATATACCAAAACACTAATTTTGGGCACCCCAAACTTTTTAAATTATTTTTTTATGAAGGTTGTTGGTGTTATCGATTTTCCTCCTAGAGGCTTAGTTTAAAAAATAGGTTTTTTCTTAGCCTACCTATTATGATACTATCTATGCATTTTCAATTACTAACACTATCTAAGTGTTGTCTATTACTGATATTATTTTTTCATTGACACTATGGTTCCCTACACTAATGATTGTATGTTTTGACTCTATCATTGAAAATTTTATATCTACTATAAATTTTGACTATCATAAACAACTATTATTGACATTAACAATTCCTACATGACTATTATTGCTCTTAGACTAAATTAATACCCAAATGTTACTGATATTGGTAGACTCTATTCTAACGAAATTGACTCTAATTATTTTTGTTATTTTCTTCAACTCTTTCATTTGTTGCATGCAATATTTTGTGATAGGGAAGTCTCTTCATATGCTCAATTTTTATGGTAGGTTTTTTGGTTGTAGGGCAAACATTCAATAGAACAAGAAGGTTTTTGCAGGTTAAAATTATAACAAAACTAGGGTATGCTAAGCTAAGGTGTATGTAATACCCATAGGTCCTCTATTATACTGTAGTGATGAACGATAGTGCTTAGACCAATATTTCAAGCCACTAACAAAGAAAGATACCCTTGAGCACACTACCTGTATGTTTGATAGTAAGCGAGGGTGATATTTTAGATGTTGTATTTGATGTACTATGGATACTACAAGGCCAAAAATATTCCTAGGGCTAAAATTTTATCCTAATCCTAGGTGGTCTCCTGATATACTTTAAGATATATTGCAACTCAATTTCATAGAAGGATGTTTTCTAAGTCCTAAGTATTAGAGCCTAATCACCCCTCACTTCATTGGATTTTTTATGGATAATATATCTTAGCTAGTAATGACAACTCCTCCATGATATTTTAAAACCATTGGCACAAGGTTTCTAACCTAATAAACTTTTGTAGAAAAAAATAAGGCTTTGTTTTTTTGGTTTTTTTTCTTAAGTAAAAAGACAAACAAAAAATGGAAAATATGAAAAAATTATACCTAACAGTCGTAATGGAAGGACAAGAATTGTCATAGTTGCAATGGAACTCAGCCCTAGAAAGATCTATAGTACCACGTTTTAGGAGCATTATATTAAAAATAAACTCATTCACATAATATTAAAATTAAAACATAATTTCATGAAATAACATTATATTGCAATGTAGAATGTAAATGCAGAATTAAAGCAATATCATAAAATACCACAAAATCACAGGCCTCTTCAAGGGGGCAACCTCCTTCAATACTTTCATTAACTTGCAAAAAGATACATTTGTTCATGGATCCATATATTTTAAATATAAGATTCATTTAACCATAACCTAATGCTTAAGATTTGGCTTACATACAAAATTCCACTCAAGATAGAATATTCTATCAAACATTGGCTACATTCTTGATAATTGTTACATGAAATGACCCCACTTGTCTAGGTGACTTATGTACCACATACCATTACAAAGTATTACAAAATAATATTATAAATAGGTCCCCACATTGGAAGGGGTCATGACATAATCATATGTGAATTACAAAAATAGTGTTAGGATGGGGTCCTAAAACAAGTGTCATGGTCCTAACACAAGTGTCTTGATACCATGATGCCAAACAAACTTATTTGGGGTAGCATCAGTAGTAATGGAGAATACTCAATGCATATAGAAGTTCAACATCAACAGATTGGGCCTACCAACAAAAAACTATTGATATTGTAGAAAACTAGAGCTCCACCTAAATTGCAAGTATTTAGCTAGCTAGTCTCTCAAAATAAAATCTTAATAGGTGATAATCTACAAAATAGGAGTATAGCATGACCTAAAATTTGTTATAGGTTCAGGAATAATAGTGAAATAATTTTCTATATTTTGTTTGAATGCCCAAAGGCAATTTCAATTTGGTTAGGAATAACCAAAATTCTTGGCATTTTCTACTCTGGAAGGTTAACCATAGACACATGTTTTACCAAGTGGAAAAAAGAATATAAATATACACTAGAAAGTAAGCCTCTCTTGAAATATCTATGGATATCTATACCATACTTTGTCATTTAGCACATTTGGTTGGATAGAAACCAAAGGATTTTTGAAGAAAAAGGTAAGGATAATAAAATTCTAATACAAAGGATAAAAGAAGAATTAGTCCTAAATATCAAATCTAGTTTTTATTGATAGCGGTATGAAGAATATATATCACCCATAGAAAGAAGAATTATCTACCAACTTAATCTCCAATATTTCCTTACACAAGGAGGATGCAAACCAAACAATTATTTTCCTGACATATATTTTCTATATTTCTTCTTTGATGGTACCTCCAAGTCCAACCTCAGTCAAGCAACAACAAGGGAACTAATTCTTATAGGACCACATGAGATCCTGCTCAAATACATGATCATCTTGGAAATAAAATTTAACAACATAACAGAGGCTATTGGATGTGAAATCGGCTTAAAATTGGTGGTAAAGCAAGGAATCACTCAAGTCACAGTTTATGGGGGTTCTAAACTGATTATAACAACTCTTACCAAAAATAAATATTTTATATTTTTGCAATTAAATATTATTCAATATAGGATTAGACAACTAGGTAGGATAATTAGTAAAATATCCTATCAACACATAAGGCGAGAATTCAACAAAGAGGTTGACACACTAGCGAATCTGGAAATAAATATAGCCCATGTCGATTTCTGCTAAATCATCAAGAAGTAGAAGGGTAGGGATGGTATGCGAGGATAACGAGGAATCCAAATAAGGTCCTTTTTTGTCTTCATGCTCTATTTTTTAGAATGCTCTATTCACTTTGATCTCTTTGATTAGAGAGTTTTATACCTTTTGTTAAGTAAATAATTCTTTTCCTTTAAAAAAACACAAATGTCCTCATTTCTAATCCTCATGCTAATAACTTTCATTCTAATCTTACAAGAATAATAAATACATAAGATAAAAGAGATGTTGATAAAGTTTCCTATTATATTCCAATAGAATAAAAAAGAGTGGTTGACTTTTAAATTAAATAATGTTATTTGCATATTCTATTAAATTCTATTTTTATTGTATATCATTGATCAAGTCTTTGAAGGTGATATCGATGGCTCTTTGAAATGTGGCATCAATAATATACAATTTGAATTAAATACATTAATATGTAAATGTCCCCAATTTGGTAGTGAACGTTTTTTTACGTTGGTCTTCATCTCTCACCTAGACTGGATTAAACCCAAAGAATCCATCAAGAAAAGATTTTTTTTTAGAGCCTATGACGGTATCTATGGATCTTTGAAATGTGGCATAAATAATATACAATTTGAATGAATACAATGATATTAAAAGGTTCCCCATTTGTATTTAAGGTTGTTTTATGTTGGTCTTCATCTCTCACCTAGACTGGATTAAATCCAAAGAATACATCAAGAAAATAATTTTTTTTAGAGCCTGTGATGGTTTGCAAAATCTAGTCCATTTAAGGTATGGATAATAATCCTTGAGTGATGCTTTGTTTATATATCGAAAGTCAACACACAATATGATTTCACCATTATTTTTTCTTATAAACACCAAATTGGATATCCACATGGTGTGGTTGATGGGATATATGATTTTTGACTCAATCAATTTGCATAGTTTCATTTTCATAAGAGTCTCAATTTTAAGATTAATTGGCCTTTATTTCTACCTTATGATCTTGTCTTTAGGATGCATCGAATGATATATTTATTATACCCCTTTAGATCTTCATAAGTCCATGCCATTATTTCTTCATATATTTGAGAGAGGAAGATGAGGGACTCTTCAACTTGGCTAGTTGCCTTACCTATTTTCAATGTGCATCCCAGAGCAACTTCTAGTTTATGATAGTGTTTCATGTTAGTAGTGATCCCTTTCTTTACTTTGAATAATATTCTAGGCTAAACAAGGATTCCAATGTCACTAGCCCCTTTGGAAGCTTATTGGCCCTTAATTGGATAATCTAATATTCATATTCCTTTTTAATTTTAGGGGATGATTTCTTAGCAAATTCATCAGTGTTGGAGAAAATGAACAATGTTTTCATCACTTTAAAAAACTTGCAATGCTCTTCATTATCATGAATGGTTGGATGAGCTATTATCTTATCATATTGTTGATTCTAAATTAGGTCACTTATTGGATCAAATTATGATCCAATAACTACCATCTAATCAGCATCCATATTTTGAGTCAGAAGGATTCTAAATTTGATCACATCAAAGGCTTTGATTAGATCCCAAACCTTATGTTTATAAAACTTCATAAATTTAATTATTTTTTGCTAAGAACTAAGATCTTACTTGTTTTATCACAAACTTAGTATTTCCAAAAACTTATATCATCTTTGTGTCCCTCTTCTTTGCAAGTTGGAGGTCAAGTACCAAGGCCTCATATTCAAGAACATTATTTGAAAAAATGAACTAAAGTATGTATATATGTAGTATCTTTATCCATTTTTGTGAAATGAGGTATACACCAACGTCGAATCCTTTTTTGCTCCTAGTGACATTAAAGTACAAGTTCCACAAGCCAATTGTCTCTCTTTATGATTTTAAGGATAGGGTGATTTCTTCTTAAATCAAGAAGGCTCACATGCTAATTTTTTGAAGGACCTCATAAGGATTTGAATTCCACATTTCATTTTCCCTTTGATCTATTTGATCATAAAAAATAGAAGAGTAAACATCATCAACAAACACTTTTGATCTAGATTGTCCTTATATGACATAGGTCTATTTAGCATCCAATTTGATTTCCAGTACATGCTCCACATGGTGAATATGGAGGGGATTTGATAGGATATTTAACTTTGTTCCATATAAATTTCTAAGCAACATGTGTGTCTAGTCTAGGGATATATACCCTCCTATCTTAGTAATGAAATTATTTGATAGACAAATGCCAAAAGTGGTAGGGATTTTAATAACTACTATGGCCTAATGGACAATCATATTTGGGTATGTTTGAAGTGTTAGGGTAAGTATTTTTACCAACTTAAATATCTAGAGGGGATTTCCATCTAGCCAGACTACTCCTTGATTGACATACTTAGATTAATCCTAATGCATCTACCAACTTCTTAGGCATTGTTAGAAATAGATTATATTACATCATTTGGATCATGTAAATGTACCTTTCTTGGTACATACTTAGGACATTAGATTACTTTAGGGGAAAGTTATCTAGTTACTTCATGCAATGTAATAAATGCACAAGTGTCAAAGTGCAAGTTGTATATGTGCAAGCTATCCCTTGCACAACTAGGTAGAGTGTTGGCCAAGGAACCTATTTCCTATATAAAGGGCCATAGACATAGAGCAAGATATAGTAGTAGGAAGTAGTGTAGAACAATGTGATGTAGTAGTATGATGTAATGTGATGGAGTGTGATATGCTCAATACCCATTCTTGAGCAGTAGCTTTATTCATGGAGTGTTCATTTCCTCCATAGCTACTTTTGTAAACATCTCCATCATTTCTATTTATAGTATATTTTCAGTCATCTCGCAGATTTACTTTATTTCATATTATTCTGCATCTTGTGATTGCTATCTCCCATTACATGTTGCATCAAAATCTAACAGTGGTATCAGAGCCACGGTAGGTCAATAGGAAAACCACCATTATCATTGACCCTGAGTTTTTGTCAACCTGATGTGCCATTGGACCAATCACTATAAAAAATTCTTAGAAGAGTCTAGGTGGTAGAATTAAGGAGAGCCACAAGTAAGGACTAAAATAAATCTCAGTTTCTAGAATACTGAGATTGCATATGGCTAGAGTCTTTCCACAAAGTTTCAAGGGAAAACTTGTGAAGACTAGGACTCAACATTTGATCCACTAGTTTGATGAATCAACTAGTGAAGCTCATCTAAGAGATCTGGAGAAATTTACCTGAAGTTTCTTTTATTATAGGGAATTAATTCTCATATGATTGGGACACCTCCTACAATAGAAATCTAGGAGATTTCAACTTCATTGCCCGAAGGTTGGAGTGCCTTCATAGTGCAGATATTAGTTGTTGCAAGAGAAGAATACTATAGAAGAGACTTCTAGAGAAGAATTATGGTGAAGTTGGGAGATAGGAGATCTCCATTGCTAGATTGGAAACTTCACAAGAATAAAAGGCCACAAAAGCCTTAATCAAAAAAATGCCATAGAAGCCTTGATCCAAAAGAAAAGGCCATAGAAGCCTTGATCCAGAAGAAAAGGCCATAGAAGCCTTGAATAAAAGACCACTAATGCCTTGATATTAAATAAGGCCATAGAAGCCTTGATACTGAAAAAGGCCACATAAGCCTTGATCTTGAAGAAGACTCCAGAAGAGAGTATCTAATTCAGAAGCAGATTTTAGTACTAATACTTTGTTGCAAGAACAAGGAGATTCAATGAGTTGGGAAAGCTTCCTACAAAAAGGATAGGAAGAGTATCTTCTTCAAAATCAATCTAGCACCTAAAGCAAAAGAGATCAAGAGAAGATCTCATTGATGAAGAAGGACTAGGAGAGTCTTGCTCGAATACAGAGGTAGTTGAATCAGAGATCCAGGAGAAGATCTCACCACCAACACTTCAGAAGTAGAAGGTTGAAGATAAGGTCTCAAGGAAGACCAGAAGAAGTTGCAAGATCAAAGGCCTTGGAGAGGCCTCTACGAGCATCCAGTAAAAGGCTTGGAGAGCCTTACTAAAGAAATCATCAAAGGAGTTCCAAGGAGAACTCATTGGAGAAATTCACTATTGGAGATAGTGAAATATTTGGGACAATTATCTCCATTCGAAAACAAGCCCAAGAAGAAGAATTTGGCAAGGAGTTCCAAATATCATAAGACCTCAAGACATATATAATATTGAGAAGAAGATCTTGTTTGAAGTCAGAATTCAACAAGAAGCTTGAAGGAAGATTCAGATAGAAGAAGCCTACCAAATCCAAGATATTTGGAGATTACCTCTCATAGCAAGAAGGCACCACTTTAGAATCAAATATCTCTTCAAATATACAACAAAAGGAGGAGACTACAAGAGGAGAACAAGCCACCAAAATCCTAGGCTCGTGAAAGAGAGTTGGAGACCATCTTTTGGTGAAGATGAAGTTGTTCAAGGTAGCCTATAGAGAGCTGCAAGATCTTACTCAAGGCAACAACTTGGTGATCTTAGACACCAAGATCTACATCCTCTACAGAAGTGGTGAAAAGAGATTTCAGAAAAAGGTAAGCAACTATTGGTGCAAGTAGATTCATTAAGTGGATTACTTATCAGATTTGTTTAAGCACCTTAATTGGATTTAAGTTGCAAAAAGGAGAGTTGAATTAAGAGTCTTCAAAAGTGCAAAAAGAAAGGATTCTTTAAGGTTCATTTGCACTTTAGGAGTTGATTAGATTTCAGAACTTCAAACTATCTATCAACTACCTATCATATACTTTGGAAAGAAAAATAAGACTAGCTCCTATTACCTTGCTTATAAAGAAATTATAGAATAATTCTTGAAGATTCATTTCAGATTATTCTTGATTAGTTGCAGTAAATTGATTAAGTGCATTATTTTTTAGATTTTATTGGAGTGATAAGGTGATATTGTTAGTGCATTAGAAGTAAAATATTATTAGATTCATTTGCACTATTATATTGCTCTCAAAAATATTATTGTTTGTGTTCATGAGAAGGGCACAAAAATAAAATTTGTCAAAGTGTCTAAAGACACTATTAGTGCATAGAGATCTGCAACTTTGAGTGGCCTGAGGAAGCCACAAAATCAGCTCAATCCTCCAAGCATTGGAGAAGAAAGTAACCACCAAAAGAGCATCAAAGGAAGCCTCGAACGAGACTTGGTGAGTCTCAAGTTCAAAGCACAAGAAATAGTGCAGAAAAATACAACAAAAAGAGAGCTTCTATCATGTGGTTACAATCTTGGATCCATTTATAAAATATCCAAGCAAAAAGGGGAAGGTGTCTAATCAAAGAGACAACCTCAAAACCCCTATATTGCACTCAATATTCTACCTCAAAACCAGAAATTCAGATTTGAAAAGAGGAGTGCAAAAGAAGGTGCAATAAGGATATTTTGTATAAAAACTATTTTACATTGTATTGCACTATCCTAATCTAGTTATACAGGGAGAGAAGGCAGATTTAAAGGTGCCTCAAAGGCACTACACTCACTAGAAAAACCAGCCGAAAGTGGTCATATGCTAGCAACAATCCAAGCCTAGCTCAAGGAGCCACTCAAAGGGCTCATTCTCCTCACATCCTAGATGGTCGAACCTGCAAGATACAATATGCAAAAGCAAAGGGAGAAACAACATCATTCAAGAGCAACATCATCTATAGAAGGAGGATGTAAACAAGTAAGAAAGGAAGAGAAAATTGAAGCACCATTGGAGTGTCACTTACTCCACATCCATTGGCTAAAATTGGTGCTCAAAGCCTCCAGATTGTTGCTCCATATCCCAACTGAAAATAGTGCAGGTGAATGAAAGAAGAGTTGGGGATTTTTGAAGCTAAAAGGATCTCCAAAGGGTCCATTTGAACCAACGATAGAGATGACATCCATGTAGAGAAGAAAGTGACACTTGTCACTAAAGGAAAACCCTAACGCTCAAATCAAGAGAGCGCTCATATTCAAGAGAGGAGTTACATGAATAGGCTGGTGCATTGAGTGTATGGGATACACTTGTCCATTGGGAGACCAAATATTTTTCTAAAGAATGTAACATTCATACGTTACAAGAAGGAAGACAAACATTTCTTTGGCACCAAACTCTCCTCAAGCGCTTGAAGGGAAATGGACGTGCCACTTGGCACTTTAGACAAGAATCTTCTCCATTTTAAGGACATCAACGATCAAGGTCAGCAAGCAATATTCATCTTTGCATTTATCACTTCATTGTCTATGCACATAGGGCAAAGTTGCAACATGTAAAGAAGGTGATAGAGCCTTCAATGCTCAAGTCAAGCGAGGTCAAAGGAAGAGTCTAAATGACACCAAATTTGGAATGCTTTAAGCTCCAAGAGATTCTATTGGAGGGTACAATCACAACATTCAAGATGTCTACGTCAATATTGCAGCCCTAGCTTCTCTAAAAATAGCACCAAATATTGCTTGGTGAAAGGTAAAGTTTATTCCCATTCTTATGTGCTTTCTTTCCTTGGGAGTTATAAGGTTAAAATTGAAGGAATTTAACTATATTGAAAGCCATACATCAAAGGGAATATTTTATCAAATAAATATAATATTTGCAATATAAAACCTAGGAGTAATAAGGGTTTCTACTAGAATAAATATTAAATATTTGCAAATATTATTGTGGTCTAATTTTTCCAAATATTAGGGAGTCATAAGGGCTACTACATCAAATTAATTAATTGGAAATTAGATACACTTAAATTAATTTCCCAAAGGGTTATTTAAAAGAGAGGTTTATCATAGTTTTTTCAAAGGTTGGATATTTATAAAATTATTGTCTCAAACTTCTCAAAAGGAGACAAAATATCCAACATTATAACCTCCTTAAAATTTGGGAAAAGTTCTTAGTTCAATAGGAGCAATAAGGGATAATAAGAGTTGATTTTGGTATTTACAAAACTTTACAAAATCAATCAAATATTGAACTATAATTTACAAAAGCACTATATCTTATCCATAGCATACTAGGGAGTCATAAGGTATTCTACAAAACTTGGTAATATCAACATCTATCAAAGATTATCAAGTTACAAAATATAAGCTTTCCTCAAAACCTAAAAATCCTTAGGAGTATATACTCACATTACTTGGGAGACATAAGGAAGTCTACAAAATAAGGATTAATAAAGGTTTTATCAAATCAAGCTTATATTCTTCAATCAGGAATCATATATCCTAATATAGGGAGTCATAAGGTAGACAACAAAGAAAATCCTATCTCAATTCTTCTACTTCTTCAAATGGAAAAAGGAATGTCATATAATGAATGTGAAATTTGCTCCAATAGAAATCATTCTACAAAACATGAAAACATGTGGTACATTGACTTAGGGGCAAGTCATCATATGATAGGAAATATATAGTGGTTCAACTATCTTGAAGATGCTAAAGGCTACAGACTAAGAATTGTAGATAGCCAAACTTATCCCATACATGGATATGGATGTGTAACACCAAGCATATCATTTCCAAATATTCTACTACAAAATGTATTGTATGTTCCTGAACTAACATTCAATCTCATATCAGTAAGCAAGTTAGTAGAAGACAACTATATGATCAACTTTGGATATATGGATGGAATCAATACATGTCTCATCATGAAACAAGGTGAAATAAAAGCAACAGGATCAATCCATGAAAATACATATATCCTGGATTCAATGGAAAACTCACGGAATATTGTGATGTTTCATAATGATGCTAACATATTTTCAAAGGAACAGGTTCAAGAAAATGAAGAACCAGTACATCACAAAGGCAAGCATAGAAGAATCAAAATCAAGAAGATGAGAGGACAAGTGCACCATGCTCTACTCAGTCATCAACATTCAGAACCAAATGAAGACACTCACAAAGAAAACAATAAAAGTGGTTGGATAGAAGACAAGGATGATGAACCTGAACAAGTCGAAGATCATTCGATGGAAGAAGATCCACATTGAAGACTAAAGTCTTCAATATCCAAATAATGTAATACAAGGGGGTGTTAGAAATAGATTATATTACATCATTTGGATCATGTAAATGTACCTTTCTTGGTACATACTTAGGACATTAGATTACTTTAGGGGGAAGTTATCTAGTTACTTCATGCAATGTAATAAATGCACAAGTGTCAAAGTGCAAGTTGTATATGTGCAAGTTGTCCCTTGCACAACTAGGTAGAGTGTTGGCCAAGGAACCTATTTCCTATATAAAGGGCCATAGACATAGAGCAAGATATAGCAGTAGGAAGTAGTGTAGAACAATGTGGTGTGATGTAGTAGTGTGATGTAATGTGATGGAGTGTGATATGCTCAATGCCCATTCTTGAGTAGTAGCTTTATTCATGGAGTGTTCATTTCCTCCATAGCTACTTTGTAAACATCTCCATCATTTCTATTTATAGTATATTTTCAGTCATCTCACATATTTACTTTATTTCATATTATTTTGCATCTTGTGATTGCTATCTCCCATTACATGTTGCATCAAAAGCTAATAGGCATGACTAGGGTACTTGACCCAGATCTACCAAACAATTATGGATCAACTTATCACCATAGACTAAGGTCAAGTAGAACGATATTGGCTTGGTTCTAGTCACTTCAAGGCTAAGCACTTGAAGAATTACAAGTGCCTTTTACTTTCTCAAAATTCTTTGCTTTTCTAGTGCTTCCTCCAAGGATTTTATCTTTTTTGGTATAGAGATAACATCCCAAAGATGCACAACCATAATAGACTTCTTTATGTGATCTATTACATTAAATGATTCTAGAGTGTTTACCTTTTGAGTAGTTCCTAGTATCCATTGGGGTTGGGGCCTCTCTATTATAGGCAATTGGGGAGTAGTAACTTGTATTGGGGTTAATTCTCAGTGCTTAAGGACTTTAGGGGGATTTATTTTAGCATCCATTGGAGTGTTTTGTACATTTTTTTTTGGTGTAGTTGTAGGATAGAAATTCCTCGAAGAGCTAGTGGTCTATTTTGTGGATTAAGACCCATTTTATTAGGCTTTTTCTATTTTTCTAATACTTTTAGTTTGGGCCTTGTCATATATTCTAATTGGACTTATGGCCTGGTAGGTGTCTAAATTTCAACTCCATCAAATATAGCATATACTTTCTCCTCATCCCAAGTTATCAAGGTTTGTTTAGGAAGGGTGATGCTTGTACCTGAGAGTGAGCTTTGTGATGGGATCTGAGAGGCTTGAGTTTATATAAATATAATTCTTCTATTGAGACTGAAGTAGATGATTGAATATATAAAACTGCATTTAGTGGTTCTTGAATGATGTGTTATTGGTTTCCTTTGTGGTAAGCATTGGAAGGATATATATTCAAGAAATGTTAAGCATCTATATCTTCCATATATTTATTTTGTATGGCCACTATATCCTTAATAGGATTTTTAGAAGTATGTTGCAATGGGAGTTGTGCAAGTACTATATATTGATTTGAACTCAATGGTTGTCTTTAATTTTTGTAGTGTGGAAATTGGAATTTTGATAACCATTTGGCTGATGCCTATATATTTGACTATTTTGTTGGAAGGGAGGTCTAGAATTATTTTGGTATTGATATTTAAATTTTTGAGCATTCTTATGTCTCTTGATGGATATGATCTTGTTAGATACTTTCATGAGAAAATTTTTCATTTTATCTAACTTAGAAGAGTAGGGACTTGAAATAGGATGTTTAGGAGTAGGGAGAGAAGTTTAGGTAGAAACTAGATTCATAGTTGGAGTAGGTTGAAAGGGTACATGGTGCACAACTAGAGGAGACTAATATGGAGGTTGAATACTTAGAAACAATGACATAGGATTTCTAGGATCTAGCCTTCCTATCTAAATAAGATCACTCTCAGCTTGAATGACTATCCCATAGGTTGTTGGCAAGGATTTTTGTCCCCTATAATTTACCTTCATGGCTAGTTTAAAAATTAAATACTTTAAATAATATGTAGATATGATACTTGGAAGAATTTGAAGCTCATCTAGGATTTTGTACCAGGTTTTATGAAATTAGATATTTAAGTTATCCATTATCTCCATGGGTGCTCTTTTGATGATTGTTAGCTACTCTAGGAGAGATACTTCATATGTTTTTTCTTCAAATTTATCTACTAGCAAGTCAAAAAGCTAGAACTAGCTCCTAAATAAATATGGAGGAAGGCTTATGTACCATTCTTGAGTCTTCCTTCTAAAATATACCACCAACAATATTGGAGCTACAATTTTCTCTTCGATATCATTTATCATGCATGGGCTAACCATGTGGTGTATGTGCTCCATGGGCATCACATAATTTTATTAGATGAATATTGGTAGTGACTTGAGGACTAAAGCCAAGTTTAGATTCTATGTAGTGGGAGGAGTAGGTGGAAGTAGGGGATCTTTGCCATTCCATGTTGAGCACTTTCTTGGAGGTTGATTCAATTGAGCCTTGTTTTTATATCGAGCTCTCCTTATCCTCCTTAGAGTTGGGTTGATGGGTTTATCTAATGCTTGAGGGTTTGTATCGATAAAGAATTGAATGGAAGGTCTTGCACTTGGAATTTTTTGGGTCCTTCATTCTTTATGGAGTCACTAGGTGAATGCTTTATGCTTCAATAAAAAATCAAAACTAATACCTTCCCCAAAATATTAATTTAATATAGGTACTTTATCCCAATGGAGTCTCTAGTTAGTGGGATAAATTGATGTGATTTATCCCACTAGGTGTACCATTAAAATTTTGCTAACTTAGAATGTCATGGCTATACATTGTAATGGTTGGATGCACCTATCACTCTCACCTCATAGAGAGTGATACAACCAATAGTCTAGAAAGCATGAGACGTGAGCCTTAGGATGACCTCCATGATTTTTTCTAAGGTCAAATCCATATCAAATGTGATCTTCAATGTTCACCTTCCTAAAATAATCTTAGGCTACTTGCATTATTAAAAGGAATAAATAAGAGATATAATATAAAAATAATATCCTACACTACAAGAAGCGATGCACTAAGATCAAATGTTCTCTTACGCATCAGTGGCATGAATAAACACTTTGCATCATTCATTGATAGCTAAAAAGTGAACATTTTTTATTTAACAATAACATTCATGCACAACATACATACATGAAACAAGGTAGAAGGAAATTAGCCATAGTTTTATGCACATATACATATATACATACAAAGACTAGGAAAAAGAGACAATAGTCACAACTCCTTATATATATCACAATATTTTATTATAGATATGCAAGGCCAAAAGAGCTCTAATACTATTAATAAAGTGATTCAAGTCTCAAGTTCAAATTGATATATATGAGAAAATAAAGGAAGATTACACAAAGGGCCACAAGTTAGGCACCAGTAGGAAAATTTTCAAATTTTGACAATGAAGCAAAAACTATTTTTTATAAGCAAAATTGAGAAACTTTTCCTTCCAAAACTAGGCAACAAATTTAAAATACCTTGTCCAATCCATGTTGGAGATCCATATACATTCAATTATTGATATTTTTGAGGTCTTTTGATCTAGAATCATCAATGCTAAAGGATTCTAGACCTCTAGCTATGTAGTTACCACCATTTTTGCCAACTACTCTTCCTAGGAATTCTTGGAGACTAATCGTGGGGACCTTCTACAATCAATACTATCAAGCTCAAGGTTACTACCATTGCAGCTCCTATATTCTACCTTTAATGTGTCATATATTGACCTAGACTATTGCACCGAAGTGGTGTTGGTGGGTGGATTTGGAGCCTTTTATAACTACCACTTAATAAGTTCAATTGCCTTTTTTTGGAGGTTGTGTGTAGAGGTTACGTCTAATAAATCCTTGGAGGTCTCCTCTTAAGAAAGGCTAAAGGTTCATGATAAGCTCTAGTTGGATTCTACTATCACTTTTTTCAAAAATTAGGACTCATCAAGGTGAACTCTTTCTCATTTGATTGGTTGATTTGTAGGGCCACTTTGGAACTTTTCCAAATTATTGGACTTCTTCTTAGGCCATCAATTTATTAAGCTAGAGATTTTTAGAAAATTGTAAGTCATCAAATGTGAGAATCATATGGTCTAGATAGCCCACAAACTATCCTTGGCCTTAGTGTCTTGATCCTTCCTCTAAATAATTATAGGTCGTTTGATCTAGGATTAGACAATCTGTGATTGATATAGGATTAGACAGTCTATGGAATTTTGTGTGATCCATACCTATCATAGGTATCTTGAAATAACATGGTTTATTTATCATTATGACCTAATGGTCCTTAGAAGTTTAGGAACATTTGCCAACCTCCAAACTTCTTAAAATGACTATCATTGATTAAAAATATCTGACAGTGAGCATCGAACATGAATATGTGCAAACATTATGCACAACCTAGAGTCTATCATGGATGACAAGATCAACAAAGTGATTATCTTTGATTACCTCTTGTTGGAGCCATATTTCCAAGCATAGTGAAAATCATTGCACAACTATGTGCCAAATAATCCAAATGTTCTTTTAGGATGCAAGAAGTAGAGTACCTAGGCCATATAGTTTTATTAGAAGGTTTCAAGGTGGATCCTAAAAAGATTATTTTCATACAAGAATAGCCTAAACCACAAACTCTTAAAGATATTTGGGGTTTTCTAGGCCTCATTGGCCATTATCAAATATTTGTTTGTGATTATGGAAATATTACATCTTCTTTGTTAGCTATATTGCAAAAGAACTCATTTTTATAGTCATAACTTTCCAAACATGTCATTCTATGACCCAAAAAAGCTATGCTCTCTACTCCTATGCTAGTTATGCTTAACTTCCAAAACCATTTATGGTTGAAATTGATGCCTCTAGAACCGGTATTGGCATAGTGCTAATGTAATAAGTGTGGCCATTGGCCTTCACTAGTAAGGAACTACTAGGCAAAAACCTAGGAAAATCGACTTATGAGAAGGATATGATGACAAACTTACATGTTGTCAACCAATGAAGTCCTTATCTTATTGGGAAATATTTTCCCATCAAAATAGACCACCATAGCCTTAAGTACTTTCTTGAGCAACATTCTCTATGTCCAAACAACAAAAATGGGTGACCAAACTACTAGGATATGATTATAAAATCATTTATTGTAAGGGTGAGGAAAATATAGTTTCTAATGCACTACCATGCCAATATGAGGACCATAACATGTTATTTTACACTCCACTTCCCTTCCTCAATGGACCCACTAGCTTCAAGAAAAAGTGACCCAAGATTCCACCTTGCAAGCCTTAATCCAACAACTTCAAACTAAATTTGACTCTTATCTAAGATATACATGGGATGGACAATATCTACAATACCAAGGTCACCTTGTTATCCCTAAAAATTTTGCACATTGCGAGTCTATAGTATAGGAAATTTAGGCTTCTTAAAGACATATGAACAGGCCAAATACACATTTTTTGGGTAAGAATGAAAAAGGATATCAAGACCTTGGTTGTAAAATGTGACACTTGTCAGCATGTTAAGAGAGAAACTATTCACATAATGGGAAGACTTTAGTCTCTTCTTATTTTGAAGATTGTTTGGACAATTATTTCTAAGGATATTATTGAAGGATCCCAAAATCTACAGATGAAATAGTCATTCTTGTGGTGGTGGATTGTATCTCTAAGTATGCATATGTATGTCTGCTAGCCCACCCTTGCAAGGTCTCAATAGTTGCTCAAATATTTATTGATTCTATTTTTTGTCCTTCATGGCATAGCCTAGTCCATCGTATCCGATCATGACCCCATATTCACTAGCCATTTCTAAGAGGAACTATTCAAGTTGCATGACACACAACTCAAGATGAGCTCAGCATACCATCCCCAAATAGATGGGCAAGTTGAAACCATTAACAAATGCTTAGAAACGTATCTTCATTGATTTGCATCTGAGTAATGAACTCATTGAGTCAAATGGCTTATGTTGATTGAGTGGTGGTATAATACTTCATATCACTACTCCATCAAGATGACAATATATAAAGTTTATGGACATCCTCCTCCATCTCTTCTATCATACATTCTAGGTAGTTTCAAGGTTCAAGCAGTGGGTTCCACTCTCACAAAGCAAGCACAACTACTCTAACATCTCAAAGATAATTTCACTATAACACAAAATCATATGCAACAATAAACAAATCAACACTATTTTAAGTACAATTTTAACATTGAAGGCACATTTTTCTATACTTATACCCTTATAGACAATTATCATTTAAACTCCATAACCACCAAAAAAAAAAAAAAAAAACTTATACCCTTATAAACAATTATCATTGAAACTTCATTAAAAAAATAAAAATAAAAAGAAAAAAATATATGAACCATATAAAATGCTTTAGCATATTGAACCTATGACCAACAAGCTAGAATTATCACCTTCTTTCACAATATATCTACTTCTCATCTTTAAAAAGGCTCCTTAGCAATCGTATACAAGTTCAATCCACACTATCCTAGTTAAATGAGGAACGCTAAGTCATCTTAGAACCCACACAAATTTTTGACCAGCATACTTGCACACTTTGCAACCGTAATCTCGAAAATGTTTTAGTACAGTGGTGTGGACTTGGACCCAGGACGACCTGTATGTAGCTCCTGGGTTTCGAGGACTCCGGACGGGTCTGTCGCGGAGTGCTTCCCTCGAGCGGCTATGAGATCACAGTGAAGTTCATTACCAAAGACTGTAGTGGGGGACATTGGCCTGGCTCGGTTGTATGACCACAGCGAGAAGCCGCAAACGACGGATGTGGTGGGCACGCTTGGGTACATAGGCAATGCCTGTATACTTCAAATAAAAGATTCGTCAGCTTCTTCTCTTTCGATGGAGGTGTTTAGATGAATCCGATTCATGAAGGCTTGGATAGTCCAGATACAAGGTTATATCGCTTATTAGAATTTCTCCTCGTTAAATGGAGTTATCTAGATGAAACCAAGCCTCCTCTCCTTCGATAAAGTCTGTATACTTGAAGTACAAGATTTCGGATTGTTGAAGCGAAAAAGACTTACGTGTGTCTGCTTGAAAGAAATAGGGGATCGCTTGGATACTTTGCATAAAAAGTTTCAAATCTTTATGTGTTTAATAGAAAATATATATTCATGATAATCGGATATACGCACTACTGATTGTAAGGTTTTGCTCCTATGGAGGTGTCCAAACGAAACCGAGGCCGCAAGACAATGTACATAAATCCATTATGGGTTCCGGTGGACGGACTTTTCGAAGCTGACTGTTGGGAGAACAAATTTTGATGGTGTGAATGAAATCGAGAATTAACAGAATCTATCACCGGGAAATTGAACTTTTGGTTTGAGAGTTTAAGTTGGTCATGAAATCTTGTGGGGGGACAAGATGTGTTGGATATGGCTGTCCTTTTCCTTAGAAATGGTAGCAGATTTATAAAATAAAATAAATAAATTGTTTGCTATTTTGTTTTTAATTGTAACTCACAAATAGTTTGTCTGATTTCTGACGTGTGTGATTTAAAATTATTATTTTTAACCATATTTTTCTTTGTTTTTATATGAGAATTGATCTTAGCAGTCTAGGCTAGATGTTAGATGAAGTTAATAAGACTCAATTTTTTAGGGCACCATACTAGAATGGCAACTAGCAACTGACAAACACTTTGTCGTTGCCAAGCTTATTCCCTTTCGGATATGTCTTAGTTTAAACCTTGAATCTCTCCAAAGATAAGCCAAATTACTAACCACGAAGTTGTCCTTGTCAAAAAAATTTAAGTTTACACAAGTTTTTATGACAAACCCCAATACCACAATTTAAAGTTAGGCCCTAGATAAAAGCTCAAAGAACTTATCATTATGGTATCCTTTAAGACCATATTTTTATTGTTTAACATGTGTAGTTGGTTTCCGAGACATTGCCTCAAAATGAATAAATGGGAGGTCTAGTGTTCGAACCACCTCCTGACGTTTTTGAAGTGCAGTTGATTTTTTGAGCATGACCTCAAAATGAACGAGAGGTCCAATGTTCGTACCACCCCTTTTACTGGTGTTTTTGAAGTGCAATTGGTGTCTTGAACATGACCCCAAAATGAACGAGAGGTTCAATGTTCGTACCACGCCTTCTACTGGTGTTTTGAAGTGAAGTTGATTTCTTGAACATGACCCCAAGTGCAGTTGATTTCTTGAGCATGACCTCCAAATGAACGAGAGGTCCAATGTTCATACCAACCCTTTTACTGGTGTTTTTGAAGTGCAATTGGTGTCTTGAACATGACCCCAAAATGAACGAGAGGTTCAATGTTCGTACCACCCCTTCTACTGGTGTTTTGAAGTGAAGTTGATTTCTTGAACATGACCCCAAAATTAACGAGAGGTGCAATGTTCGTACCACCCCTTCTACTGGCATTTTTGAATTATAGTTGATTTCATGAACATGATCCCAAAATGAACGAGAGGTCCAATGTTCGTACCACCCCTTCTACTGGTGTTTTTGAAGTGCAGTTGATTTATTGAACATGACCCCAAAATGAACGAGAGGTGCAATGCTTGTACCACCCCTTCTATTGGCATTTTTGAATTGTAGTTAATTTTTTGAACATGACCCCAAAATGAACAAGAGGTGCAATGTTCGTACCACCCCTTCTATTGGTGTTTTTGAATTGCAGTTGATTTCTAGAACATGACCCCAAAATGAATGAGAGGTCCAATGTTCGTGCCACCCCTTCTATTGGCGTTTTTGAAGTGCAGTTGATTTCTAAAACATGATCCCAAAATGAAAAAAAGGTCCAATCTTCGTACCACCCCTTCTACTTACCACCCCTTCTACTTGTGTTTTTGAAGTGCAGTTGTTTTTAAGAACATGACCCCAAAATGAACAAAATGTCCAATGTTCGTATCGACACAGAAAAATCTTTTGTGGCTTCCCTTTAGATAATGGTATATTCAAATGGGATAAATTTTGGCTTTAATTATTTTTTAAAATATCCAAGGTTCAAACCACCACGTGTGAGAGGGTTGTGTGTTAAAACCCGTATTGATAAGATTAGCTCTTCCCTTTATAAGAGGTTATGGTAGGTTGGGATGCCTAACCTTGAGCACCAATCACGGAAGGGATTTCTCACACTAATTAAATCTAAAAAAAAAACATACAACCTTATTTAATAGGAAGAGAACTTCGAATTTTTATTTAGAATTTTGAACCCTATCAATAAGCTATTCATATTGTACTCTAATTATATGATATTAATAGTTTCAAGGGACATCACAATGGTTTAGGCTTTGGTTATTCTTCAAGAGTTCCAAGGTTCAAACCACGACGTGTGAGGGGGTTGTGTGTTAAATCCCTTATTGATAAGCTTAGCTCTCCCATTTGTTAGAGGTCATGGTGGGTTGAGGATGCTTAACGTTGAGCATCTATCATGGTCAAAGGGATTTCTTGCACTAACCAAATCTTAAAAAAAAACATACAACCTTATTTAATAGGGAGAGAACTTCAAATTTCTATTTAGAATTTTCAACTCTCTATCAATAAGCTATTCATATTGTACTCTAATTATATGATATTAATAGTCTCAATGGACAACGCAATGGTTTAGGCTTTGGTTATACTTTGAGAGTTCTAAGGTTCAAACTATGACATCTATGTGGTTGTGTGTTAAATTCCCTTTTTATTTAGAATTTTCAACTCTCTATCAATAAGCTATTCATATTGTACTCTAATTATATGATATTAATAGTCTCAAGGAACAACGTAATGGTTTAGGCTTTGGTTATTTTCTGAGAGTTCTAAGGTTCAAACCACGACATCTATATGGTTGCATGTTAAATTCCCTGTTGATAAGCTTAGCTCTTCGCTTTCCCCTTATAAAAAGTTATAATGGGATAAAAATACCTAACCCTAGTATCAATTGTAAGAATTTCTCACACTAAACCAAATTTATATAATATTATTATATTCTTCAAATATTAAATACCTTTCACAACTAATTATCATGAACGTCATACAACCTTATTTAATAGGAAGAGAACTTCAAATTTTTATTTAGAATTTTCAACTCTCTATCAATAAGCTATTCATATTGTACTCTAATTATATGATATTAATAGTCTCAATGGAAAACACAATGGTTTAAGCAAACAACACAATGGTTTAGGCTTTGGTTATTCTTTGAGAGTTCTAAGGTTCAAACTACGACATCTATGTGGTTGCGTTTTAAATTCACTTTTTATTTAGAATTTTCAACTCTTTATCAATAAGCTATTCATATTGTACTCTAATTATATGATATTAATAGTCTCAAGGAACAACGCAATGGTTTAGGCTTTGGTTATTTTCTGAGAGTTCTAAGGTTCAAACCACGACATCTATGTGGTTGCATGTTAAATTCCCTGTTGATAAGCTTAGCTCTTCGCTTTCCCCTTATAAAAAGTTATAATGGGATAAAAATACCTAACCCTAATATCAATTGTAATAATTTCTCACACTAAACCAAATTTATATAATATTATTATATTCTTCAAATATTAAATACCTTTCACAACTAATTATCATGAACATCAAATTTATAAATTTTCAAAAGTCATTCAAATGCTCTTTTGTTCCATGAAATTTGTGATGTTACATGACTTAGATCATATATATTTAGAATTAAAAAGATAATTATCCTTGTATATTGTCATTTATTTTGTAAATTGTGATGTTTTACGATCTATATAGTATTAAAAAAATAATTATCCTTGTATATATATATTTTTTGAGAACGTTTACAAATTACATCAACCACCACCTTCAAGGGGTTTTGAAAACAAGACCACTTAAGAAACAACCACCATCTTAGCCACTAGGGCAACTGCCTATCGACATCCTTGTATATTTGGGGATATGCATTTTAGTTAATTAAATTTCTTATTATATTTTTTTTTTTAAATAAAGAGGTAAAAATTTATTAATAAAAATTTTGGATTACAAAGTACAATTGAGCTTCCAACTAGGACTTAAATAAACAAGCAAACAGGCTAAAACCACTATACTAGAATGACACCCGAAAAATACAACAAGAACAAACCACATTAAGTCTGTACATCCTTGTGGATCAACTCCCACAGGCGTTGAGAGTACCAAGATGGGAGACTCTCCCAATTATCGATACTCCAAGGATCCAGTAGCTCAGAAGCCCATTTGGCCAGGTAATCAGCAATCACATTCCATTCCCTTGGAATGTGCATAAAGGATATAAATTCAAACTCTTCACTCATTCTAAAAATTTGAACGGCTACAGAGACCAACTGCCAATTAACTTCCTCCACCCTTTTACTGTTTAAAATATTAACCACAATTTGTGAGTCAGACTCACAAATAATCCTATGTCAGCCAAGAGAAAACCCCCTACGCAAGGCCTCAATAATTGCAAGAGCTTCCATAAAATTGTTGGAGTGAACACATTTATAAATGGAAAAGAAAAAACTGACACCATCGATAGAATCTCTCCCAACACCGCCAATGCCAGCATGTCCAGGATTACCCCTGGACGATCCATCAGTATTAATTTTTAAAACTCCTCTAGGGGTTTCCTCCACCTACCATATCTCCTAACCTTCTTGCTAAGCTGAGGAACCCTACTAGGGCTAAAATAGTTCACACCATCCCCAAAGATACCAAGGGCTTGTTGTACCTTCTCCTCCCTAGAATCCAAAAGAGGGTCCACATCACATTTGCTATGGATGGTTTCCTGAACCATATACAGGATCCTTTGCCAGATCTATTGAACAGCCAAACAACTGCCCTGAAATATGCGTCGGTTCCGTTCGAGCCAAATTTTCCAGATGATGCAATAAGGGCCCAAATTCCAAGCCACCCGAAGGAAGGGTGCCTTGGTCAGAGGACAACACATGAAAACATGGATGGTTCCAAGCGCTCCACCAACGGTGCCAAATGTCTTTGGAAAAGGAGCATTGGAAAAATAAATGAGAAGAGTCATCCTCATTCTTACCGTAAAGGAAAAAAAAAGAGGGACCTTGAAATCCCATATTCCTCACATTATCCCAAGTGAGGCATTTATTACAAGCTACCAACTAGAGAAAAAAGTTACATTTTGACCAGGCAAATTTGTTCCACATATTTTTCCACCAAGTGACAGGAAGACTTCCATACTTTTGCTTATCAAGAACCTGATAAACATAGGCTACCGAGTAGGTTCCCTTAGGATCAGGGTTCCAAGATAGAATATCTTTACCCCTCAATGAATAACAAGGCCTCCCCATAAGAATAAGAGCAAGCACCTCTCTATCCTTGGCCAATCCCCCCTGGGGCCATTCTTGCGGATCTTTCCACCTGTACATCTTCATATTTCCAAAAGACTAGATTTTTTTAAAGTCCTCCACACGAGACCAGCCTGCTTCCAAAAAAAAAATGCTTAGGGAACGTAACCTAGGATATTTATTCAAGATAGGAGGGTGACCATCCCAAGAATCCTCCCAAAAAAGAGCATTTGATCCCTGATTGCAAATCCAGAACAAACCTTGCTTGATTAAATTAGCTCCTCTTTTTAGAGTGTCCTAGATAACTGAACCTTTCCCAACCAAGCTGACTCTAGGGATCTCAGCCTTAGAAATACCTCTCAAGTATTTACAAGATAATATTTTAGCCCAAATATGATCTTGAGAGGTACACCATCTCCAATAAATTTTTGCAGCCAAAGCCTTCCCAAAAAGAGTTGTTTGTCATAACCCAAGGCCTCCCTCTTGCACCGACATACATATATAATCCCACCTAACCAAAATCCATTTAGATTGATCAAGTTTTCCAAACCATAAAAACTGTCTTGACAAAGCATCCATGTCCTTGATGAAGTGATAGGGATCTATTTGTACAAAACATCTATAAATGGGTAAAGCTTGAACAACACATTTTAAAAACAACACTCTACCTGCAGTGGATAGCCATCTAAAAGTCCAGTGATTCACCTTCCTTCTAAAATTATCAAGCATAGATTGCCAAGAAGATCTAGGTAGAGGATGAGATGAAATTGGAATACCAAGATAAATGAAGGGGGCAGTCCCAACCTGGAATCTTAGAATGCGAGCAATATTGTCTTGAATAAGAGGAGGGGTATTGAAGAAGAAAATAGAAGACTTGTCCTCATTAATAAATTATCCAAAAGCACCAAGATATATGTCAAGATACTGTCTAATATTACCAGCTTCCCTGATAGTGGCAACTCCCAACAAAGTAGTATCATCAACAAATTTAATGTGGGAAAGAGGTGGCAAACTACTATCCCACTTCCACCCCTAAATGAGACCTTGCATGACTTGAGACTTGAGAAATATTCCCAACCCTTTTGCCATAATGATAAACAAATAAGGAGATAAAGGATCTCCTTGCCTCAATCTCCTTGAGGCCTCAAACAGCTTTGATGGCTCATTATTAACAAGAACATAGAATGAGGCAGAAGAAACACAGCTCATCACCCATCTAATCCATTCCTCCTCAAATCCAAAGCAATAAGAAATTTCTGAAGAAAGGACCATCTGACCCGATCATAGGCTTTGGCCATGTCCAACTTAATGAACATAGTTTTCTCCTTAGAATTTTCCATCGAGTGAATAGCTTCTGTAGCAATAACAACCCCATCCAAGATTTTTTGGCTAGAAACAAACCCTCCTTGCTCCTTAGAGATGATTTTGCTCAACCATATATTCAACCTCTCAGCAATAATTTTTGTGATGATCTTATACACAACATTGCAGAGAGCAATAGGCCTGAACATATCTAAGGAATTTGCTCCCTCTTTTTTGGGTATAAGCACCACAAAGGTAGCATTTAGGGCCCTTAGCATATGTTTTTTCTTTTGGGACTCATGGACCACATCCAAAAGATCAATTTGATTAAATACCAAGATAAAACTCAAACGGGAATCCATCTGGACCTGGGGCTTTTCCTTTTTTCATATTGAATACAACATTTTCCAACTCCTCAATGGAAATTGGACCCATCAAGTGCTCATTCATTTCTCTAGAAACAATCACTGGAATACAATTTAGAATAAGCTTTTCATTCTCATCATCTGATAGGGAGTCCTCCTTGAAGAGAGAGGAAAAATACCTCTTAGTCTCTTCTGAAATATCCCTGAAAGAAGAGAGTAGGGCACCTTGAGAATTCACAAGAGAGGTAATCAGGTTAACATTACGATGAGCCTTAACCGAGTTATAAAATAAGGTTGTGTTCTTATCCCCTTTGTGAAGCAAATCTACTCGAGATTTTTATTTCCAAAAAAATTCTTCCCTCAGTTCCCATTCAGCAAGGTCTTTTGTAGCCTCAAATTCCTTAACAAGAAGCTCCTTCGTGAATCCCTGATCTCTAATATTCCTTGAAGCTTCTTCCATCCTCCTAAGAGCTGCAAACTTAGCCAAGAAAAGGTTACCAAAATTCAATCTATTCCATCTCTTCAATTTATGTTTTACAAATTGTAGTCGCTTCATAAAGTAATACATAGCGGTGCCATGAGGAGGTTTGCTAGTGGTCCACCAGCCTCGCATGAAATCATGAAGCCTAGGATCAGGAAGCCACATAAGTTGAAACTTAAAGGAGGAATTATTTTTTAGCCCTAACTCCAAAGAAGATATTTTGATAGGCCAATGATCAGATCCCCTAACCTCCAGAATCACAGAACTAGCACTTCTGTTACTACCCATCCAATAACTGGATATCAAAAACCTATCTAGTCTATCTGAGATAGAAGCTTCCCCACACCTTATATTGTGCCAAGTAAATATCTCATTATCTGGATTGATTGGGCCTAGATATGAGCACTAAATACAGAATAAAAAGGCTCGATACGGTCCACCCCACCATGTTTCTCCTCCTGACAAGTGATAGAGTTGAAGTCTCCAACCAAAATCCATGGGTATAAGGGAACCAAACTTCTCATAAAGCAAATGTGCTCCCACAAATTCACTTTACCATTGTAATAAACATGAGAATACACATTTGTAAGTAGGATGGTTTCACCAGATTCATTATCATGCCCGACCATTGAAATAGACCATCTGCTGGAAATCCAAGTAAGAGGGGATATCTTAACCGGATCCCATAAACAAACGACACCACCAAAGATATCCACATGCACCAATACACTGGCATTGCCCCCTTCTCCACAACTTGGGAGCAATATTGAACATAGTATCAATAGCCAATTTAGTCTCCTGAATAAACACCACATCCGGAGAATGCACACGAACCAAATCACGAATAACTTTTTGTCTGGGGATGTTGTTCAACCCCCTTACATTCAATGAGGGGACAATCATTTTTGGGGGTTATAAAAATGGGAGTCCAATGTTCTCACCAAGCTTGACTCCACCAAAGTATCCCCCATTAACTTAATTTTATCTTGGTCCTTCTTCCGACCCACCTTCATATTATTATCCGAAAAACTTTTTTAATTATTTTATGCTGCAATCCTAACACCGTAGGAGTTTTGCAGTCCAAGGATGACTGCATCAGTGCCTGAGTAGGATAGGGCATAACTAAATCTGTAGAACTTTCCAAAATAGTTTTCCTTATAGGGCTAGACCCAACCATGTCCTCTATACTCAGATCCAAAGCCCTTTGTTCTTCATTTAAACCCCCTAGAACTGATTCCTTAAGTTACCCCTCAAGAAGAGACATCTGATTCAGCTTTGTTATATTTGCATCAGGTAACAACGTTTCAAGTATCTCCATGCGCTGATCAATATCATCTAATATTTCAAAATGGTTGAGTAGAGCATCTGGTTGGCTATCCTTAAGGTCTTTTTTTGCCCTTCGTCCTCTATTTTGGGCTTTTACCGGAACAAAACCTTCCTTATCCCATTCCCCTTCCTTTATCGGGGCTTTTCCTTTATCCAAACTTTGTCCAGACCGAGAGGGCCTAGGATTTGAATCCATAGGTGGGACAAACTTAGGGCATTTTATTTGCAGATGGTCATATTCACAGTAAATCCCGCAACGAAATGGAAGATCTTCATAGTCAAGTTTTTGAACCCATGTAATTGATCTAAATTGTATTTCAATAGAATCTAGAATAGGATTATTTAAGTCAATTTCAACATAAATATGAGCAATAGAGATTATATTTTTATCCATTGTCTGCTATGACGGTCCAACCGACTTCCCAAGCAGAAGGGCAATCTTATGCAAGATATTAGTTCTCCAAAATTCCAATGGGAGCCATGGAAGCTACACCTATACTGGAACCCACGACGGTCGCTCCTCTGATGGGTTGAAACCCACATGCTAGGTTTTAAGAAAGAGTCCCACTTGGTTATAGAAATAAGGATCCCCTTCAAATGCTTTGTTACGATCTATAATACAAGAGAAAACCACCATAAAATAGTTTTTTGCACTCAGCATCACCTCGACATCGCCTTTAGGATTTCAAGTCTTCCTGACCCAAGACTCCATAAAGGGGAGGGAAATTCGGATGCCCAAAAATTTGCCAATAAGGACATGTTTGGTTAGATGCTCCACATCTTCCGCCACCGATTTTGGTTGAACCACTAGAACTGGCCTGGCTTCAGATCGTTCCAAACATCCATTGTTCTTTAACAAGTGGTTCCCGACATGCACTAGAAAATCTTGTTCCTTCCAGTCATTTTCAAATGAAAAAAAATCACGAGCATGCACTCTCTATGTCGGACCCGATGCCATCATGACATTCCTCCAATTTTTCAAACCTCCTCCGAAAGCTGCTACCATCCCCACAGAGCAGTTTTTCTTCATCAAACCCTAGTAGAATAGTTTTTCCTCATCTGCAAAACTCAAATTTCTTATCATATTTAAATAAAATTATAAAGTTAAAAAATAATTATAAAAATTTATAATGGATGATAAGTTTTTAAATAATTATATAAGTAAATAATATATACTTATATAACTTTTATACAAATTTTTTACATTAATTAAACCTATATACAATAAATAAATAATATTAATAATATTATTATATTTTCAAATATTAAATATCTCTCACAACTAATTACCATGAAAATCAAAATTACAAATTTTCAAAAGCCCTTCAAATGCTCTTTTGTTCCATAAAATTAGTGATGTTACATAACTCATATATATTTAGAATTAAAAAGATAATTATCCTTGTATTTTTGTCATATATTCCATAAAATTGTGATGTTCCATGACCCATATATATTTAGTATTAAAAAATAATTATTCTTGTATATTTGTGGACATGTGCATTTTTGTTAATTATACTTTTTATCATATTTAAATAAAATTATAATATTGAACAAATAATAATAAAAATTTATAATAGATAATAAGTTTTTAAGTAGTTATATAAGTAAATAATATATACATCCTCGTGAGTGTGGTCTACCGAAAAGGACGCCAATTGCATTATCGGTGATGTGACCCGGGTTCAATCCCCATGGTGGATGTGTATAAGAAGTATTACTCAAAAAAATATAATATTAAAAAAATAATAATTAGATGATAAATTTTTAAGTAGTTATATGAGTAAAGAATATATACAATATCTCTGTGAGTATGGTCTATCGGTAAGGATGCCACTTTCATTATCAATGATGTAACCCGGGTTCAATTCCCATGATGGATGTGTATAAGAAGTATTACTTAAAAATATATATATATACACTAATTTTGATTAAAGAATATATTACAAAGTAATAATAATTAAAATTTATAATGGATAAGTTCTTAAGTAGTTATATGACTAAAGAATATATACAATAATTTTTATTAAATTTATATATTATATTTGTTGTTTTGATGAACACACACTCACCCCCTTACACACTCACCTACACCACGGTTTGAACCTTGGACCTCACGAAGAAGAGACAAAGCCCAAACAGTTGCACTGTCACCCTGGGACTATATATTATATTTTTATAGAAGTAACAAAAAAATTGGTGATGTTCCATGAACTATATATATATAAGTAATAAAAAAAAAAAGACGGCGGCTCGGCTCTGGCGATTTGGCTTTTGGCGGGAAATTTTCTGTGACGGCGCCTGGTGTTGCTCGAGGGACTCTGGCCCGAAGATCTTGCCTAGGGCTTTGGGGGTTGTTTCTGCTTCGCCCGAAGGTTCTCAGAGTGGTCCGGGAGGGCCCGATGGGGTCTCCTCCTGTTTCTCCTGCTGGGAGAAAGACCTCATATGCCGAGAAATTGAAAGATTTCCCCTCGCCTTCCACGGACGGAGCTCAGCGGAATGCTTTTCAATCAATACTCAAGACTGTTGCCAATGGCCCAAATGCTCACCGCGTCAATGGTTGCCTCCCACAATCTTCCTCCAGGCCTAAGATTGTAATAGAACCAATGCTGGTCGAAGACACAATCGTCTACCGAGCTAATCACGACTTGATCTCGCAAATTCATGGGCATCCGGCCCACACTGAATTTTCTGCATACCTGGGTTCGTCAGAACTGGGAGCCACACGGTGAGTACTCTCTATGGCCTATAAGCAATGGGTATTTCATCATAAGTTTCTCTTCTTTAGCGGATAGAAACAGAGCATTTGAATCAGAGAAGAGAAACCATGGACCAACAGGGTTATTTATCCAACCCTGGAGAGTGGGTTTCGACCCCCGCATCGAACCCACGGCTGTCCCGGTCCGGATCCGCCGTACGCTCTCCCGATGGAGTTTTGGGGTGAGCAGGTTTTGGAATTAATAGGTAATTCCCTAGGCAGATTTCTGGGAGTCTCCAAAGATACCATAGAGGGCAATTCTCATTGCCTTTGCTAGAATATGTGTAGAGATGGACATTAGTCGACCTCTACCACCGAGGTGGAACTTGAGCTAGCAGGAGTACCCCGGATCCAAAGAGCTAGACTATGAGGCCCTACCTTTCAGGTGCCGAGTATGCCATAAGCATGGACATTTGGCAAGGTTCTGCCCAAACGTAGTGAGCACAAAAACGGAGGCTCCGAGTGGAATGTCAAACCGCCCTAGAGAGGGTAAGTCTAGTCCGGTCAATGAACCCTCTAGCAATTCTCCAGGTCCTGATGCTCAACAGGATGGCTTTGAACAGGTGAAACGAAAGAGAAACAAAAAGAAAAATGGCAAGGAGCAGGTACAGCTCAAGCCAAACAATCGGTATGAAATTTTTAAGTCATTAGTGGATCTGGAGGACCAATCTATGGAAGGAGTGGTTGGGAATGGTGAGAATGTCAACACTCCACCTCTTGTTTCTCCTTCCTTCACTCCCGTAGTAGAACAGGTGACTGCGCCAGCTGAGTACCTGCAGTCAGAGAATCCAGGGGCCTTGGTTATACACTCCCCAACACAGCCGGCTATAAAAGATGTTACCATGGGAAATGCAGATAAAAACAGAGAGAGGCCTGCTTTAGGGATTTCCCAGGTGGAAAAGAGATCAAGAAACAATAACTCTCAAGGAGCGGGAAGAAAATCCAATAAGGAATTACTAATAGCCCAAGGAGATAAGTTAATCAATGAAGGATTGGTGAGGTCCATTGATTCTTACTGCTCACAAGGTTTTCAATGATTATTCAATCTTGGAATATTAGGGGTTTAAACAAGAGAACCCATCAATCATTGCTCAAAGACTCTTAGAAAACCGAAAAACAGATTTTTTGCTTCTTCAGGAGACCAAAATGTCTTTAGATATTATGAGTAAAACCGCTACTAAAATCTGGCGGGGAGCTGGGTATATGGACGTGGCTGCCCAAGGAGCTTCAGGGGGAATTGTTACCCTTTGGAACCCTCTGGTCTGGACTGCTTTAGAACATGTAGCTTGTAGGGGTGTTCTTACTTCTCTCTTCAGAAATAACTTCAATTCTGAGCTGGTCCTTATAACCAACTTTTATGGGGCCCAAGATCTTGATGGCCAGAGGCTCCAATGGGACGCTGTTCACAACATGAGAGCATACAGGGAGTGTTATGACTGGATTATTGCAGGGGATTTTAATGCAAAATTATCTGTTCGGGACCAGGAAGGTGGCTCCCCTACTTTGGATCCAGGGGATCGGCTTCTGATTGCCCAAGTTCAGGCCTTTAATCTAGTGGACGTTCAAGGCCCTAGTGTTTTTTTCACTTGGACAAACAAGAGAAAGGAGCCACATAGCAGGAAGGTCAAGTTAGATCGCTTTTTGGTCTCGGAGGAGGCTTTTGTTAAATGGACTTTTAAGTTCCAGATTTTGGAGGGCCCTATTTCGGATCATTTTCCCATCTTGCTTGAGGGAGGGACTTCGAGAGGACAGCACTATAGGCCTTTTAAATTTGAGAATTTTTGGTTACAAAAGGAGGACCTTCGACAAAAAATTTCTCATTGGTGGGACGTAAGGCCGTCCACCTTTTGGGACAGCAATGTTCAAATTTCATAAACAGCTTCAATTTGTCAAATTTCAATTGAAACAGTGGAGGAAAGGAAATAAGTCGGATTTCCAGTCCCAAAGGGCTCCCTTGGTGGCTAGATGGGAGGAGGTTCAGAAACTTTTTAGGGAAGGATCAATTACTGAGCAACTCAAATCTGAAGATGACGAACTGCGTAAAGCGGTTGAGGACATTGACAACCAAGAGGAGTTATACTGGAAACAGAGGGCTAGAAATACTTGGTTATTAGAAGGGGACAGAAATACAAATTTTTTTCATCGGTCAGCTTGTGCTAGGAGACAGATGAACAATATGGAAGTTCTCAAAGATGAACAGGGAAATGTCTTCGATACTATTCCCCGGTATGCACTCCCATGCTATCGATTACTTTTCTAAACTTTTTAAGGAAAGTATGCAAGGAAGATATTGAGGCTCGTAACGAAGTTCTTAATGTTATTCCTCCTATTATCTCTGAAGAGGACAATCGGACCCTGCTTAGACCCATTGAAAGGGATGAACTGAGAAATGTGGTCTTTGGTATGAGTACTGGAAAATCTCCTGGTCCAGATGGCTTTCCTATTGAATTTTTTCAAGCTTTCTGGGATACCTTGGAGGAGGATGTTCGGGTCACATCGAGGAATCCGGATCCAATCGAAGAATGCTCGAGGCGATCAATCACACCTTCATTGCTTTAATTCCGAAAGGGGAAGCGGGGACTCATATCTCTCGATTTCAGTGCCTATTGCTTTATGCAATGTGATTTACAAAATCATCACTAAGATAATGGCTGAGAGGCTTAAACCCCTTCTTCATAGCATCATTTCTCCTGAACAGGGGGGCTTTGTTGAGGGAAGACAAATATTGGATGGGGTGATTTTGGCCCAGGAGGCCATCCATTCAATGCAAACTTCGGGCAACAAAGGCATGTTCATTAAACTGGATATGTCCAAGGCTTATGACCGGGTGGAGTGGTGCTTCTTGTCGAAAATGCTGGCTGCCTTTGGCTTCTCTCAGGAATGGATTGATTGGGTTATGAGTTGTGTTTCTTCTCCCTCTTTTTCTGTTCTCATTAAGGGCCTTCCCTCTCTTCCTTTCGGCGCCTCCCGTGGGCTCCGCCAGGGAGACCCTTGTTCTCCCTATCTCTTCCTTCTCTTGGCTGAAGGTTTGGGCAGACTGTTTTTGAGGAGAAGGCAACAAGGTCTGCTTTCTGGTATCAAGGTTGGGGAGGAAACTCTGACTCACTTGCAATTTGTGGATGATACGGGTCTGGTTGGTGCGGCCACTCTTCGGGAAGCTAGAGGAATCAGAGATACTTTGAATGTCTACCTAAGGGCTTCAAATCAGGTTCTAAATGACAGGAAGTCCAAAGTGGTCTTTTTCAATCTCGACCAACGGCTTCAGAGCGTGTTATTGAGATCCCGGGCTTCACAAGGACCTCTCTTCCAATTGTTTACCTGGGGGTTCCCCTTCATTTCAAAAAGTTAAATATTGATATTTGGAAGAACCTCGTTAGCGTGCATCAAAGACAGTAATGAATCATTGGGCCCATAAATGGCTAAGCTACGGGGGTAGATTAACCTTCTTGAAATCAGTTATTCAGGCTTTGCCGATCTATAAATTCTCAATACCGGCCGCCCCTCATACCATCCGGAAAGAGCCGGACAAAATGGCTAGAAGATTTTTATGGGAAGGCGCAAAAGGGAAGAAAAAATGGGCCTTGGTTGGGTGGGGACAAAGTTACCCACCCTAAGGATAAAGGAGGGTCGGGCTTGAGATGCTCTATGCTTAATAACAGTGGCTTTGGCCGGAAAACCGTATTGGAGGTGGGTTTCTCACCCATCCTCTCTCTTCACAGAATTCTTTCCAATAAATATTTGGGGCATGTCCATCCCAATGAGGTGGGTCGCTTTCCCTTGGAAGGTCCTGGTTCCTTAGTGTGGCAGACTCTCAAGCTTGGGTCCCAGATTATCAAAGATCAATTATTCTGGAAAGTGGGGAAAGGAGACAAGGCTCGCTTCTGGACAGACTCTTGGGACCAGAGATCCGCCCATTATTGTTATGTTCCCCGAGCTACAACCTATCATGACCGCCTTAGAAGCCTATGGTTGGATCCTTATTGATAAGTATCTTCTTACCACTCATTTGGGGGGGTATACTTTTAAAAAGTTTAAGCGATGGGAGGAGTGGCCAATTACCGTCTCTCCGGAGTTGGCGCCTATCCCGCAAAAAAATATTGTCGTAAAGGTTCCTCACGGGGAAGGATGAGGAAGATGAATTAGCCTCGGGGCTATGGAAGCCTTGGGGTCTACTCGGCTAAGGCCGGATATGAAGAGATCCTCCCCCGAGCCTCCCCCACACTCTTTTTCCGGCTCAAAGCATTGGAGAAGGATTTGGCATTCAAAGGGTTGGCCGAAAGTGAACTTCTTCGCTTGGCAACTTATGCATAATGGTCTTCTCACCTTTGACAATCTCGCACGTAGGGGTTTCAATGGCCCCTCTCAATGTGCTTTATGCCTCCAACATGAGGAAACTGCAGACCATTTGTTTTTTGAGTGTCCTTTTACTCATCGATTTGGGAACGCCTGGTTCTCTCAATTTAAACTCCAGTGCTAATGGTGTTCTCAATCGTACCAATATTTGGGAAAAATGGAAATGGGGCAGGTTCAATTCCATAGCTCTCCGAACTGGCTGGCGCTAGGCTTTCTCTTCATTTGGTGGCAAGTTTGGTTGGAGAGAAACGCCCGGATCTTTAGAAACACTTTCTCCTCGATTGACGGCGTTTGGCAGGTCATCTGGAGCAAAGTCACAGAAACTGTTGCTACTTTTGTCAATGAAAAGAATCGGGCTACTCTTGGGCATCCTGAAGAGGGGGTTGAGGGTCTTGAGAGGCAAGACAGATCATGCTGGAAACCTCCCCCTGAAGGCCGGATCAAGATCAATACCGATGGGGCCGCAAAAGGCAACCCGGCAACGCAGAATTGGTGTTGTTTGTCGGGATCACTCGAGTGCGGTTCTTTACTCGGGAATTGCGGGGATTGGGCAGAGCCACGAACAATGAAGCCGAAGCCTTGGCCATCAAGTCCGCGTCTATCTGGGCTGTTAAGCAGGGTCACCGGAGGATAATTCTTGAATCTGATTCTCAAGTCCTGATCGGCGCTCTAGATTGCTTGCGGAATTTCTCTTTAAAATCCTCGGAGACTCGCGGATGTTGATATCTCAAATCAAGGAGTTATGGAGGGAGTTAGATGATGTCATCCCCGTGTATGTGAGTAGAAATCGAACACGGTAGCCGACTTCCTTGCGAAGATGGGTGCCGAGAAAGAGGTAGGTGTCCACCGCACAGTGATATGCCTATGATAGATGAAGAGATTCGGAGTGGTCTGGAACGATCCCTACATCCATGAGCTCAAAAATGACTAAGGTTAGTTTCTGTCGCGATATCGCGACATATTGCGTCGTCGCGACCCTGTTTGGTTTTCTGTCGCGATTTCGCGACATGTTGCTCTCGCGACATGCCGCGCCGGAGCTCGCGCGACATGTCGCTCCGTCGCGACTGTTGCTTGTCGCGACCTATCCTGGAAAACTGTAGCGATTTCGCTACCCTTCTGGTTGCTGCGGCCTTGGGAGGAATATTGTAGCGATTTCGCGACATGTTGCGTCGTCGTGGTCGTTGATGAGAAGGTGTCGCGATGTCGCGACCTTTTTGGTTGGTTTTGCTGCTGGAGGAAAAGTGTCGCGATATCGCGACGCTTTGAGAAAAATTGCATGAAAGGGAAAAACCGTCGCGATATCGCGACAATTTGTGTGAAAAGCTACTCTAAGGAAAATTCGTCGCGATTTCGTGCCTTTTTTGAGGAAAGGACTCATAGGGGCATCCTTGTTGCGATTTTGAGATGTTTTGAGCAAAATTTAGTTAAGGGGGAAAAACCGACGCGTTATCGCGACCTTTTTGAGAAAAGCCTCCCAATGGATAACCTGTCGCGATTTCGCGACATGTTTATGGAAAGGAAGCACAGGGGCAAACCTGTAGCGATTTCGCTACAGTTCTGGAGAAAAAACAGCTTGCAGGAAAAACGTCGCGATATCGCGACTTGTTTTGGTAATGGGCACCTCGGGGATGAACATGTCGCGATTTCGCGACACTTTTACGGATGGGGCGCCCATTGGTTTTCTTGTCGCGATTTCGCTACACTTCCGGCCAAGTGGGGCTCCAAGGAAAAGTCGTCGCGATGTCGCGACACTTTCTCAAAGTTGCTGATCAAAGGGGTCCTCGTCGCGATTTCGCAACAGTTTCGGGGAGCAGGTGCCTTAAGGCTTTCTCATCGCGATTTCGTGACGCTTCTGGCGTTTGGGTGATTTGGTGCTGTGCTGTCGCGATTTCGCGACTTTTTTCGTGTGTTGTGGTTCCGGCGCTTTTTGTCGCGATATCGCGACATGTCGCGATTTCGCGACTTGTCGCGTTATCGCGACTGGTTGTTGTGGCGCGGCGGTTGTTTGGTTTGGTGTCGCGATTTCGCGACATGTCGCTGTTCGCGACATGTCGCGTTTTCGCGCCCTTTGTACTTCTGGTCTCTTTGCGCTTGGTTGGGATGCCCTTTCTCCCTCTTGTAACTGTCTTTTGTTTTAATACAAGTTTTTTTCATTTTTTTTCAAAAAAAATATATATATATAAGTAATAATGCTCTTTGTTCCATAAAATCGGTGATGTTCCATGACCCATATATATTTAGAATTAAAAGGATATTTGTGGACATGTGCATTTTTTTATTAGATATAGAAGGGGTTTTGAAAGGGTTTCCAAACCTTTTATAATAGGAGAAGCCCTGCAAAACTTAGCCTAAGACTAGCAATACAGGAACAAGAATGACTATAAAGCACTACAATTGGCCACTCATCACCAAGTGAACCCACTACAACTTGACTCAAAAAACAAAATTAGAACAGTGCTGGTGAGCCCCCAACCAACCAACACTCCCACATGGTTGTGTACAAAACCTTTATTTATAAATAGTAAAAGCTTACAAAATATTAAGAAGTGTGCATTTCTAAATTCAAATAAAGAATACCTTCAAGAAACTTATCTCTCCAAATAGATAGACCATTGAGACTTATACTCAAGTTTACCATAAAGTCAACATGGTAGATTCCCTCTCTGAAGAAATGATTTATCTCCCTATCCTCTCTAGCCTAAAAAATTCACCTAGATTCTATAATCACAACTTCAATATTCCAAATAGGGACTGAATCACCTTTAAGCAAGTTTATAATATTAAGTGAGTCTCCTTCAATGCAAAGTATCCCATCTTCTCCACAGGTAAGAGACCTTTGTAAAGGGCTCTGGCATCTGTAACATGGAAAGTCTGGATATTTAAGAATTTGGCATACGCTAGTAGAAGCCCACCTTTATCATCCCTAAGCACCCCACTAGCACTAGCATTACCAGGATTACCATTTGAATATCCATCGAAGTTTAGTTTAACATAGCCTAGAGAAGGAGGTTCCCACCTCACAAGAGCTCGAGGATTAGGACCTAGAAGACCAACAACTCTATTACTCTATTGAAAGCCAATTTTTCTTTTGAGCTCATCCTCCTCAAATTTACCCTCCTCCAAAACCAAAGAGAATACATTATCCAGGGTGGAGGCCAAGGCTCTAGCACAAATAGAGGCAAGATCTCTTTTGAAGTTTTTAAAAATTCTACTATTCCTCTCCTTCTACACCCACCAAAAAAGATGCAACAAATAGAAGTTCCAAAAATATTTCAACTCTAGAGAGTAAAAAGGAGATGACCATTGAGTGCAAACATCAACGAGCGAACTCACCACCCAACTCAATGCCAATAAATTAAAAATAGAGTTAAGAACTTCCATAGAGAATAAGCATTGAAATAATAAATGACTTGTTTGTTCCTCATTAGCACCATAGAGACAACATATATTTGACATCAACCAGCCTTTTTTTTAATATTTTCAATTGTCAAAATCTTATTCTAAGTTGCCAACCAGAAAAAGATATTCACCTTTGGCATTAGTCCCTCAAACAATTTTATTTTTACAAAGATAAGATCGAAGAGGTTTTTGGTTCCTCCAACAAATGATGCCTCGAGCAATGTGCTTGAGCTCTCTATCTTTTCTCCATTTTTCAAACATTGGAGAAATAATATCTGTGTCGATTCGAAGATCTCTGACAAAACTACAGTTGTCCAACTTCAAAATAAGAGGAACTATTTTTATTTTGGTTCCATGTCTACATGTTGCTCGCTCCAAAACTCTAGCCAAAAGTGAAGGTCTACCATCAAATTTAACTTTCTCAAACAAAGGTAGGAGAAAATTAATTTGATATCCCCTAGCTCTGAGTCTGTTAAAAATATATATTTTTAACAGAAATAAATCCATCCTTAGAGCTTTCTCTAACCAAAAATTTATTGATTTCACTCATGATAAAGGCCTTTTGTTGATGAACTAGATGATGGGAGGAAGCAAGGATGTATTGATAGGCATTCATCAACTTCTAAAACAATTTGGTGTAGAGAATTCTAGTCTAAGCAAAATCAGGCCCCTTAAAAAATATAGTATCTAGAAGTGTTACTTCAAAATAGAAATAAAGGAAGTAATTTTAATACTGTCATAGAAGGAACCATAGGCAGCAAGAAAACCATTAAGATCCTCCTTAGGGCCATGCCAAACTCCAATGGCATCATCAATGTATCTTTTATAAAATAAAATATTTTCCACAACAACATTATTAAATACATGTTCCTCTAGATGATAGAGAAATAAATAAGCATAAACCACATCAAAATTACTTCCCATGGTTGTTCCTCTTATCTACCTGTATGTTTTCCCTTTGAACTCCAAGTAGTGTTGTGTTAACACTATCTCTGCAAGCCTTACCACAAAGTTTGTCTTGGCTAGATCAAATTTATTCCTCAAAAAATGATGGAGGGTTGCCAGTCCTTGAGAGGTGGGGATGCTGGGATAGAGACTCTCAACATCAAAAGAGAAAAGAATGATATCTTGAGAAAAAGTACGACCATGCAGATATTTAATTAGAGATATGGAATCCAAGAGATGATTTTTTTGTTTCAACAAAATTGGTAGGAGCAGATGATGAAGCCATTTGGAGGTAAGTTCGAGCATGAAACCATAGTAGGAATAGATGGGTCGGCCAGAAAGCCTGGGCTTGTGGATTTTGGGGAGTAGGTAAAAGACACACACTCGACAGAGGATGGTGTTACCTGGAGCATAAATTTCCTGTGGTTTTCTGAAAGTAAATTCCTCCTAAAAGCCCAACCAAGCAAGTCCTAGAGCTGATAAAAAATATCCTGCCAAGGGACTCTATTCACTTCAGAGTACACATTCTAATCTGAAAGTTGGGAAAAGCCTTCTAAAATGTACCAGTCCATGGAAAAAATACAAACACCCAAGTTTTTATCTACGGGCCTCAATTTCATTATAAGTAAGTTTTCTAGAGGAAAAATTATGGATGACAAGATTTGTGATTTTGCCATCCACAACCCAGATAAGACTCCTATAAAAATATCGATAACCAAAATCTTATGGGCTAAAAATTATAGACCAAGGGGTTATTTTTAGTTTTCATCACCATTTTGGTATCAGAAGAACCCCTACCCTTGCTACTTCTAAACAGATGGGGCAAAAACCTTTCTTGGATTCTCGAAACCAGAGCTGCAAAAATTTCTTCCATTGTCCTATCATAATTGTTACTACATAGAGGAAGTGTAGTTCTAAAATTTTCTCCCCTTCTTTCATCTTCTTGGAGAAGGGACCTAAAAGTTTAAATTACGCCATTATTTCTACTGTTGCCTTTGTTGTTATTGTTTTGGTTGTTTATTCCTTTGTTGTGGTTATCATTGTTGTTTATTTTTATGTTGTGGATGTTGTTGTTGTGATTGCCTTTTATATGTAGTAGAGGCTCTCTAGTTTGGCCCTCTACTGTGACTTCTATTCCTATTGTGTTGTGCAAGAAAGTTCTTTTGTGCACCTATGATTAGTTTTTCTAGATGATCGATTTGTTGCTTGATTTCTCTTTTAACCAAGTCGACTATGCTTTTTGTAGCTTCTAACATATTAACTTATGGGACTTCTGAAGTAGCATTCTCTCAAGCAACTTTGGCTTTCTCTTGTATGTATTTTTGGATTTGCATTTCAACTCTCCAGGCCTGGAGCTTTCCCTCAAAAATCTCTTTAATCTGGGATTCCCATTTTAAAGCAATTTCTTGAGAAATTATCTTGTGTTTATTTACGAAATCTACAAGAATTTTCTTAACTATAGGCAATAAAATGCTAGGAATATAATCATTGGCCTGAGTAGCTAATTTATCTATGTATTTTTTGAAATTATAGATGTACAATTTGGCCATTTCCAAGCAAAAAAAATTTATGAGTGCCTCCGACTCATCAGAAAATTATTTATTAATATCTTCATCTAGAAGTTGAAGGTGTGGTTTTTCCATTCATAGGCTATGGGGAACAATGCCTTTGCCCATATTCTCTTCAAGTTGGGCTAGCTTAGAATGGCATTTTTTACCTTTCTACTCAGAATCTTGAATTCTTCAAACCTTATTTCCAATAGCTTGTCCAAAGACTCTGGTCATGGAGGAATGTCATACATTACATCGATTCCATCTATGAAGGTCCTTCTATCTTGTGTGGAAGGAACTCTTTCATTCTGAGAAAAAACTTATGTTTCTATTAGACCTCTACAAAAATCTTCCATTTTATCTGTGTCGAAGACCCATTCTTCAAGCTCCCAAATTTTTTGTCGTGAACCCTCTTGTCGTAGACGCTTGTGAGGAAGATGAACTAGGGGGACTATTAAGAACTATGGGAGAGGATTCAAAATCTGAAAGGTCAATAACTAGTAGAGCAACGTGCACCATTAATGGGTAAACTCATTAATGAAAAAAGAAACATGGTGAAGCAATACTCTAAAAACATAAACTAGTTTCTGATTCACTAGATCGTAGATATGCAAGTGAAGAGCATACTCCTAGTGTTGCAAGATTTCTAGTTCACCAGATCACATTACATGCAAGTGAAGAGCATAATACCAATAAAAAAATGTATTAGAAAATAAAAGGAAGAAAAAAGAGGGATTATAAACTTAAAGAAAGAGATGAGTTAGGAAAGGAACAAAAAACATTTGATTGAATTTTTATTCTTAAAAAAAGAAGTGATACATCTACAAAACTTTGAACGTGTTTCGACCTATAGGTCTCATCAACGGAGTGAGCTTCGAAGAGGTACAACCTCTCTTTATAAAGACCTAAATCTAGGGGGGAGCTGAAGAGTAATGCATGTGGGATAAAAACACCCAAGCATTGTTACAAACCATAGGTTTATAGACCAAGATGGTGAAAAGAAGAGAAGTCCCAAGCTCAACCCCCCAAAAAAACACACCCACCCAGAAAAGAGAAGAAACACATTAAAAAATGTGAAAATACAAGGTGGGAAATAGAGTCCCTCAAATAATTTTATTTTTACAAAGATAAGATCGAAGAGGTTTTTGGTTCCTCCAACAAATGATGCCTTGAGAAATGTGCTTGAGCTCTCTATCTTTTCTCCATTTTTCAAACATTGGAGAAATAATATCTATGTTGATTCAAAGATCTTTAACAAAACTATAGTTGTCCAACTTCAAAATAAGAGGAACTATTTTTATTTTGGTTCCATGTCTGTGTGTTGCTTGCTCTAGAACTCTAGCCAAAAGTGAAGGCCTACCATCAAATTTAACTTTCTCAAACAAAGGTAGGAGAAAATTAATTTGATATCCCCTAGCTCTAAGTCTATTAAAAAAATTATTTTTAACAGAAATAAATCCATCCCTAGAGCTTTCTCTAACCAAAAATCTATTGAGTTCACTCATGATAAAGGCCTTTTGTTGATGAACTAGATGATGGGAGGAAGTAGGGATGTATTGATAGGCATTCATCGACTTCTAAAATAATTTGGTGTAGAGAATTCTAGTCTAAGCAAAATTAGGCCCCTTAAAAAATATAGTATCTAGAAGTGTTACTTCAAAATCAGAAACAAAGGAAGTAATTTTAATACTATCATAGAAGGAATCGTAGGCAGCAAGAAAACCATTAAGATCCTCCTTAGGGCCATGCCAAACTCCAATGGCATCATCAATGTATATTTTATAAAATAAAATATTTTCCACAACAACATTATTAAATACCTGTTCCTCTAGATGATAGAGAAATAAACAAGCATAAACCACAACAAAATTACTTCCCATGGTTGTTCCTCTTATCTGCCTATATATTTTCCCTTTGAACTCCAAGTAGTGTTGTGTTAACACTATCTCTACAAGCCTTACCACAAAGTTTATCTTGGTTAGATCAAATTTATTCCTCAAAAAATGATGGAGGGTTGCTAGTCCTTGAGAGGTGGGGATGTTGGGATAGAGACTCTCAACATCAAAAGAGAAAAGAATGATATCTTGAGGAAAAGTATGACCATGCAGATATTTAATTAGAGATATGAAATCCAAGAGATGATTTTTTTACTTCAACAAAATTGGCAGGAGTAGATGATGAAGCCATTTGGAGGTAGGTTCAAGCATGAAACCATAGTAGGAATAGATGGGTCAACCAAAAATCCTAGGCTTGTGGATTTTGGGGAGCAAGTAAAAGACACACACTCTAGCAGAGGATGGTGTTACCTAGAGCATAAATTTCCTATGGTTTTTTGAAAGTAGATTCCTCCTAAAATCCCAACCAAGCAAGTCCTAGAGTTAATAAAAAATATCCTACCAAGGGACTCTATTCACTTTAGAGTACACATTATAATCTAAAAGTTGGGAAAAGCCTTTTGAAATGTACCAGTCCATGGACAAAATACAAACACCCAAGTTTTTATCTATAGGCCTAATGACAATGGATTTGTCATTGGCAAGGGAACAAATGGAAAAGGCACGTTGGTGGGTGGGATTGGCAGTAGATAATTTGTTATTGAGGAATATTTCACCCATGCCAATAATTTCTTCCAAAGGCCTATAAAACTATGAGGGATTAAAACTTGGGTTGGAGACACAAAAAGGATCAATGGGCTTAAGTGATTTTGGAGGGCCACCTCTCGATCCAAAGAACCATTCAAGATGAAGACATCTACAAAAGGCTGAAAACTCCTATTTTAGAACCTCTTTGGCCATGGGAGGAGGAATAGGGAGGAACTTTAAACCTAGGTTGAGGGCCTCAATTTCATTCTGGGTAAGTTTTCTGGAGGAAAAATTATGGATGACAAGATTTGTGATTTTGCCATCCACAGCCCAGATAGGACTCCTATAAAAGTATCGATGACCAAAATCTTGTGGGCTAAAAATTATAAACCAAGGGGTTATTTTTTGTTTTTACCATCATTTTGGCATTGGAAGAACCCTTGCCCTTGCTACTTTTGAATAGATGGGGCAAAAACCTTTCTTGGATTCTCAAAACCAGAGCTACAAAAATTTCTTCCATTGTCCTATCACAATTGTTGCTGCATAGAGGAAGTGTGGTTCTGGAAGTTTCTCCCCTTCTTTCATCTTCTTGGAGAAGGGCCCCAGAAGTTTAAATTACACCCTTGTTGCTATTGTTGCCTTTGTTGTTGTTTTGGTTGTTTATTCCTTTGTTGTGGCTATCGTTGTTGTTTGTTTCTATGTTGTGGATGTTGTTGTGATTGCATTTTTTATGTAGTAGAGGCTCTCTAGTTTGGCCCTCTACTATGACTTCTATTCCTATTGTGTTGTGTAGGAAAGTTCTTTTGTGCGCATATGATTAGTTTTTCTAGATGATCGATTTGTTGCTTGATTTCTCTTTTAACCAAGTCGGCTATGCTTTCTATAGCTTCTAACATATTAACTTCTGGGACTTCTGAAGTAACATTCTCTCAAGCAACTTTGGCTTTCTCTTGTATGTCTTTTTGGATTTGCATTTCAACTCTCCAGGCCTAGAGATTTCCCTCAAAAATCTCTTTAATCTGGGATTCCCATTTCAAAGCAATTTCTTGAGAAATTATCTTGTGTTTATTTACAAAATCTGCAAGAATTTCCTTAACTATAGGTAATAAAATGCTAGGAATATAATCATTGGCCTAAGTAGCTAATTTATCTATGTATTTTTTGAAATTACAGATGTACAATTTGGCCATTTCCAAGCAAAAAATTTTTATGAGTGCCTTCGACTCATCAAAAAATTATTTATTAATATCTTCATCTAGAAGTTGAAGGTATGGTTTTTCCATTCATAGGCTATGGGGAACAATGCCTTTGCCCAGATTCTCTTCAAGCCGAGCTAGCCTAGAATGGCATTTTTCTGCCTTTCTACTTAGAATCTTGAATTCTTCAAACCTTGTTTCCAGTAGCTTGTCCAAAGACTCTGGTCATGGAGGAATGTCATGCATTGCATTGATTCCATCTATGAAGGTCCTTCTATCCTATGTGGAAGGAACTCTTTCATTCTAAGAAAAAACTTATGTTTCTATTAGACCTCTACAAAACTCTTCCATTTTATCTATGTCAAAGACCCATTCTTCAAGCTCCCAATTTTTTCCATGAACCCTCTTATCATAGATGCTTGCGAGGAAGATGAACTAGGGGGACTATCAGGAACTATGGGAGAGGATTCAAAATCTGAAAGGTCAATAACTAGTAGAGCAATGTGCACCATTAATGGGTAAACTCATTAATAAAAAAAGAAACATGGTGAAGCAATACTCTAAAAATATAAACTAGTTTTTGATTCACCAGATCATAGATGTGCAAGTGAAGAGCATACTCCTAGTGTTGCAAGCTTTCTGGTTCACCAGATCACATTACATGCAAGTGAAGAGCATAATACCAACAACAAAAATGTATTAGAAAATAGAAGGAATAAAAAAGAGGGATTATAAACTTAAAGAAAGAGATGAGTTAGGAAAGGAACAAAAAATATTTGATTGAATTTTTATTCTAAAAAAAAAGTGATACATCTACAAAACTCTAAATGTATTTCGACCTATAGGTCTCATCAACGGAGTGAGCTTCGAAGAGGTACAACCTCTCTTTATAAAGACCTAACTCTAGGGGGAGCTGAAGAGTAATGCATGTGGGATAAAAACACCCAAGCATTGTTACAAACCATAGGTTTATAGACCAAGATGGTGAAAAGAAGAGAAGTCCCAAGCTCAACCCCCCCAAAAAAACACACCCACCTAGAAAAGAGAAGAAACACATTAAAAAATGTAAAAATACAAGGTGGGAAATAGAGTCCCTCAAACAATTTTATTTTTACAAAGATAAGATCGAAGAGGTTTTTGGTTCCTCCAACAAATGATGCCTCGAGCAATGTGCTTGAGCTCTCTATATTTTCTCCATTTTTCAAATATTGGAGAAATAATATCTATGTCGATTCAAAGATCTCTGACAAAATTGTAGTTGTCCAACTTCAAAATAAGAGGAACTATTTTTATTTTGGTTCCATGTTTGTGTGTTGCTCGCTCTAGAACTCTAGCCAAAAGTGAAGGCCTACCATCAAATTTAACTTTCTCAAACAAAGGTAGGAGAAAATTAATTTGATATCCCCTAGCTCTGAGTCTATTAAAAATATTATTTTTAACAGAAATAAATCCATCCCTAGAGCTTTCTCTAACCAAAAATTTATTGAGTTCACTCATGATAAAGGTCTTTTGTTGATGAACTAGATGATGGGAGGAAGTAGGGATGTATTGATAGGCATTCATCAACTTCTGAAATAATTTGGTGTAGAGAATTCCAGTCTGAGAAAAATTAGGCCCCTTAAAAAATATAGTATCTAGAAGTGTTACTTCAAAATCAGAAACAAAGGAAGTAATTTTAATACTATCATAGAAGGAATCATAGGCAGCAAGAAAACCATTAAGATCCTCCTTAGGGCCATGCCAAACTCCAATGGCATCATCAATGTATCTTTTATAAAATAAAATATTTTCCACAACAACATTATTAAATACCTGTTCCTCTAGATGACAGAGAAATAAACAAGCATAAACCACAACAAAATTACTTCCCATGGTTGTTCCTCTTATCTACCTGTATGTTTTCCCTTTGAACTCCAAGTAGTGTTGTGTTAACACTATCTCTGCAAGCCTTACCACAAAGTTTGTCTTGGCCGGATCAAATTCGTTCCTCAAAAAATGATAGAGGGTTGCTAGTCCTTGAGAGGTGGGGATGTTGGGATAGAGACTCTCAACATCAAAAGAGAAAATAATGATGTCTTGAGGAAAAGTATGACCATGCAAATATTTAATTAGAGATATGGAATCCAAGAGATGATTTTTTTGCTTCAACAAAATTGGTAAGAGTAGATGATGAAGCCATTTGGAGGTAGGTTCGAGCATGAAACCATAGTAGGAACAGATGGGTCAACCAAAAAGCCTGGGCTTGTGGATTTTGGGGAGCAGGTAAAAGACACACACTCTAGCAGAGGATGGTGTTACCTAGAGCATAAATTTCTTGTGGTTTTTTGAAAGTAGATTCCTCCTAAAAGCCCAACCAAGCAAGTCCTAGAGCTGATAAAAAATATCCTACCAAGGGACTCTATTCACTTCAGAGTACACATTCTGATCTGAAAGTTAGGAAAAGCCTTCTAAAATGTACCAATCCATGGAAAAAACACAAACACCCAAGTTTTTATCTATGGGCCTAATGACAATGGATTTGTCATTGGCAAGGGAATGAATGGCAGACCAGATATGGGGTGGAAAGGCACATTGGTGGGTGGGATTGGCAACAGATAATTTTTTATTGAGGAATATTTCACCCATGCCAATAATTTCTTCCAAAGGCCTATAAAACTATGAGGGATTAAAACTTGGGTTGGAGACACGAAAAGGATCAATGGGCTTAGGTAATTTTGGAGGGTCACCTCTCAGTCCAAAGAACCATTCAAGACGAAGATGTCTACAAAAGGCTGAAAAATCCTATTTTAGAACCTCTTTGGCCATGGGAGGAGGGCCTCAATTTCATTATGAGGAAGTTTTTTGTAGGATAAATTATGGATGATAATATTTGTGATTTTGCCATCCATAGCCCATATAGGACTCCTATAAAAGTACCAATGGCCAAAATCCTATGGGCTAAAAATTACAGACCAAGGGATTATTTTTGGTTTTCACCACCATTTTGGCATCGAAAGAACCCTTGCCCTTGCTACTTCTAAACAAATGGGGCAAAAACCTTTCTTGGATTCTCGAAACCAGAGTTACAAAAATTTCTTCTATTCTATTTCTTTTTTTTTTAAATAAAGGGGTCAAAATTTATTAATAAAAAGCCTGGATTATAGAGCACAACTGAGCTTTCAACCAGGACTAAAATAAATATCCAAATAGGCTAAAACCACTAGACTAGAATGACACCCAAAAAAGACAACAAGAATAAATCACATTAAGGTTGTACATCCTTGTGGATCAACTCCCAAAGGCATTGAGAGTCCCCAGATGGGAGACTCTCCCAATTATTGATACTCCAAGGATCCAACAGCTCAGAAGCCCTTTTGGCCAGGTAATAAGCAACCACATTCCATTCCCTTGGAATGTGCACAAAGGATATAAATTTTAACTCTTCACTCATTCTAATAATATGAACGGCTACAGAGTCCAACTACCAATTAACTTCCTCCACCCTTTTACTATTTAAAATATTAACCATAATTTGAGAGTCAGACTCGCAGATAATCCTATGCCAACCAAGAGAAAACCCCCTCTGCAAGGCCTCAAGAATTGTAAGAGCTTCCATAAAAATTTTGGAGTGAACACCTTTATAAATGGAAAAGAAAAAATTAACACCACCAGTAGAATCTCTCCCAACACCGCCAATGCAAGCATGTCCAGGATTACCCCTGGATGGTCCATTAGTATTAATTTTTGAAACTCCTCTAGGGGGTGGCCTCCACCTACCATCTCTCCTAACCTTCTTCCTGAGCTGAGGAACCCTACTAGGGATAGAAGAGTTCACACCATTCCCAAAGAGACCAACGACTTGGTGTACCTTCCTCTCCCTAGAATTCAAAAGAGGGCCCACATCACATTTGTTATGGATGGTTTCCTGAACCATATACATGATCCTTTGCTAGATTTTTTGAATAGCAAAATAACTACCCTAAAATATGCATCAGTTTCATTCAAGCCAAATTTTCCAAATGATGCAAGAAGGGCCAAAAGTCCAAGCCACCTAAATGAAGGGGCCTTTGCTAGAGGGTTGCCCAGACTACTCCAAAAATCCACCAGGGATAGCACATGAAAACATGGATGGTTCCAGGCGCTCCACCAACGGTGCCAAATGTCTTTGGCAAAGGAGCATTAGAAAAATAAATGAGAAGAGTCATCCTCATTCTTACTACAAAGGACAAAAAAAAAGGGACCCTGAAATCCCCTCTTCCTCACATTATCCCAAGTGAGGCATTTATTATGAACTACCAACCAAAGAAATAAGTTACATTTTGGCCAGGAAAATTTGTTCCACACATTTTTCCACCAAGTGACAGGAAGACTCCCATACTTTTGCTTATCAAGAACCTGATAACCATAGGCTACCGAGTAGGTTCCCTTAGGATCAGGGTTCCAAGCTAGAATATATTTACCCCTCAATGAAGAACAATACCTCCCCATAAGAATAAGAGAAAGCACCTCTTTATCCTTGGCCAGTCCCCCTTGGGGCCATTCTTGCGGATCTTTCCACCTGTACATCTCCATATTTCCAAAATACTAGATTTTTTTAAAGTCCTCCACATGAGACCAACCTACTTCCAAGAAAAAAATGCTTAGGGAATATAACCTAGGATATTGATTCAAGATAGGAGGGTGGCCATCCCAAGAATCCTCCCAAAAAAGAGCATTTGATCCCCGATTGCAAATCCAAAACAAACCCTACTTGATTAAATTAGCTCCTCTTTTCAGAGTGTCCCAAATAACTGAACCTTTCCCAACCAAGATGACTCTAGGGATTTCAGCCTCAGAAATACCTCTCAAGTATTTACAAGATAATATTTTAGCCCAAATATTATCTTGAGAGGTACACCATCTCCAATAAATTTTTGCAGCCAAATCCTGCCCAAAAAGAGTTGTCTGTCGCAACCCAAGGCCTCCCTCTTGCACCCGCCTACATATAGAATCCCACATAACCAAACTTTATTTAGATTGATCAAGTTTTCCAGACCATAAAAATTGTCTTGAAAAAGCATCCATGTCCTTGATGAAGTGAGAGGGAGCTATTTGTACAAAATATCTATAAATGGGTAAATCTTGAACAACATATTTTAAAAGCAACACTCTACCTGTAGTGGATAGCCATCTGAAAGTCCAGTGATTCACCTTCATTCTAAACTTATCAAGCATAGACTTCCAAGAATATCTAGGTAGAGGGTGAGATGAAATTGGAATACCAAGATAAATGAAGGGGGAGTCCTAACCTGGAATCTTAGAATGCGAGAAATCCTGGCTTGAATAAGAGGAGGGGTATTGAAGAAGAAAATAGAAGACTTGTCCTCATTAATCAACTGTCCAGAAGCACCAAGATATATGTCAAGATACTGTCTAATATTGCCAGCTTCCTTGATAGTGGTAACTCCCAAAAAAGTAGTATCATCAAAAAATTGAAGGTGGGAAAGAGGTGGCAAACTACTATCCCACTTCCACCCCTGAATGAGACCCTACATGACTTGAGACTTGAGCAATATTCCCAACCCTTTTGCCATAATGATAAAAAAATAAGGAGATAAAGGATCTCCTTGCCTCAATCCCCTTGAGGCCTCAAACAACTCTGATGGCTCATTATTAACAAGAATAGAGAATGAAGAAGAAGAAACACAACTCATCACCCATCTAATCCATTCCTCCTCAAATCCAAAAGCAACAAGAACTTTTTGAAGAAATGACCATCTGACCCGATCATAGGCTTTGGACATGTCCAACTTAATGAACATAGTTTTCTCCTTAGAAGTTTCCATCGAGTGAATAGCTTATGTAGCAATAACAACCCCATCCAATATTTTTCATCCAAAAACAAACCCTCCTTGCTCCTCAGAGATGATTTTTCTCAACCATATATTCAACCTCTCAGCAATAATTTTTGTGATGATATTATACACAACATTGCCAAGAGCAATAGGCCTGAACATATCCAAGGATTTTGTTCCCTATTTTTTGGATATAAGCACCATAAAGGTATCATTTAGGGCCCTTATCATATGTTTGTTCTTTTGGGACCCATGGACCACCTCCAAAAGATCAAATTTGATTAAATTCCAAAACTCCTAATAAAACTCAATCGGGAATCCATTTGGACTTGGGGCTTTTCCTTTTTTCATCTTGAATACAAAATTTTCCAACTCCTCAAGGGAAATTGGACCCATCAAGTGCTCATTCATATCTCTAGAAACAATTGGAATACAGTTTAGAATAAGCTTTTCATTTTCATCATCTGATAGGGAGTCCTCCTTGAAGAGAGGAAAAATACCTCTTAGTCTCTTCTGAAATATCCCTGAAAGAAGAGAGTAGGGCACCCTAAGAATTCACAAGAGAAGTAATCATGTTACCATTACAGTGAGCCTTAATTGAGTTATAAAAGAAGGTTGTGTTCCTATCCCCTTCCTGAAGCCAATCTACTCGAGCTTTTTGTTTCCAAAAAGTTTCTTTCCTCAATTCCCATTCAGCAAGGTCTTTTGTAGCCTCAAATTCCTCAACAAGAAGCTCCTTCGTGAATCCCTAATCTCTAATATTCCTTGAAGCTTCTTCCATCCTCCTAAGAGTTTCCAACTTAGCCAAGGAAAGATTCCCAAAATTCATTTTATTCCATCTCTTCAATTTATGTTTTACAAATTGTAGTCTCTTCATAAAGGAATACATAGCGGTGCCATGAGGAGGTTTGCCAGTGGTCCACCAACCTCACATGAAATCATGAATCTTAGGATCACGAAGCCACATAAGTTAAAACTTAAATGAGGGATTAATTTTTAGCCCTAACTCTAAAGTAGAGAGTTTGATAGGCCAATGATCAGATCCCCTACCCTTCAGAATCACAGAACTAGCACCTTTGTTATTACCCATCCAATAGCTGGATATCAAAAACCTATCTAGTATATCTAAGATGGAAGCTTCCCCACACCTTCTATTGGGCCAAGTATAGATCCCATTGTCTGGATTGATGTCAACCAATTTTAGGACTTGGATATGAGCACTAAAGATAGAATAAAAAGGCTCGAGACAGTCCACCCCACCACGTTTATCCTCTAGACAAGTGATAGAGTTGAAGTCTCTAGCCAAAATCCATGGGTACAAGGAACCAAACTTCTCACAAAGCAAATGTGCTTCCACAAATTCACTTTACCATTGTAATAAATAGGAGCATACACATTTATAAGTAGGATGATTTCACCAGATTCATTATCATGCCCGACCATTGAAATAAACCATTTGCTGGAAATCCAAGTAAGAGGGGATATCTTAACCGGATCCCATAAACAAGTGACGCCACCAACATATCCACATGCACCAATACACTGGAATTTCCCCCTTCTCCACAACTTAGGAGCAATATTGAACATACTATCAGTAGCCAATTTAGTCTCTTGAATAAACACCACTACTGGAGAATGCACACAAACCAAATAATGAATAACTTTTTATCTAGGGATGCTATTCAACCCCCTTACATTCCATGAGAGGATAATAATTTTTGGGGGTTATAAAAATGGGAGTCCAATGTTATCACCAAGCCTGACTCCACCAAATTCTCCCCCATTAACTTAATTTTATCCTGGTCCTTCTTTCGACCCACCTTCATATTCTTATCCGATTTTTTTTTTAATTATTTTTTGTTGCAATCCCAACATTGTAGGATTTTTGCAGTCCAAGGATGATTGCATCAGTGCTTGAGTAGGAGAGAGCATGAATAAATTTATACCACTTTCCAAAATAGTTTCCCTTATAGGGCTAGACCCAACCATGTCCCCTATACTCAGATCCAAAGCCCTTTGTTCTTCATTTAAACCCCCTAGATATGATTCCTTAAGTTCTTCCTCAAGAAGAGACATCTGATTCAACCTTGTTATATTTGCATCAGGTAGAGATGTTTCAGGTATCTCCATGCACTGATCAAGATCATCTAATATTTCAAAATGGTTGAGTAGAGCATTTGGTTGGCTATCCTTAAGGTCTTTTTTTGCCCTTCGTCCTCTGTTTCGGGCTTTTACCAAAAAAAAAACCTTCCTTATCCTGTTTCCATTCCTTTATCAAGGCTTTTACTTTATTCAAAATTTGTCTAGACCGAGAGGGCCCAGGATTTGAAGCCACAGGTGAGACAAACTTAGGGCATTTTCTTTGCAGGTGTCCATATTCACGGTAAATCCGACAACGAAATGGAAGAGATTCATAGTCAAGTTTTTGAACCCATGTAGTTGATCCAAATTGTATTTCAATAGAATATGGAATAGGATTATTTAAGTCAATTTCAACACAAATACGAGCAACAAATATTACCTTTTTATCCATTGTCTGTTGTGATGGTCCAACTGGCTTCCCAAGTAGAAGGGCAATCTTATGCAAGATATCAGTTCTCCAGAATTCCAACGGGAGCCACGAAAGTTGCACCCATACTGGAACCCATGATGGCCGCTCCTCTAATGGGTTGAAATCCACATGCCAGGGTTTAATAAAGAGTCCCACTTGGTTATAGAAATAAGGACCCCCTTCAAATGCTTTGTTACGATCTGCAATACAAGATAAAACCACCATAAAATAGCTATTTGCACTCAACATCACCTCCACATCACCTTCATGATTTCAAGTCTTCCTGACCCAAGCCTCCACAAAGGGGAGAGAAATTTGGATGCCCAAAAATTTGCCAATAAGGGCATATTTGGTTAGATACTCCACATCTTCTGCCATCGAGTCTGGTTGAACCACTAGAACTGGTCTGGCTTCACATCGTTCCAAACATCCATTGTTCTTTAACAAGCGGTTCCCGACATGCATTGGAAAATCTTGTTCCTTCTAGTCATTTTCAAATGAAAAAATATCACAAGCATGCACTCTCTGTGCCAAACCCAATGCCATCACGATATTCCTCCAATTTTTTAGACCTCCTTCGAAAGTTGCTACCATCCCCACAGAGCAGTTTTTATTCATCAAACCCTAGCAGAGTAGTTTTTTCTCCTCTTATATTCTCTTTCTTAACTTAGCATATGGAATTATCATTCTATTCATTGATAAAATATATAAAACATTTCCATAATGTATATTTTGCATCTCTAGTCATGAAGTAATTGATTGTCCATTACCAATGCATCACAACAAAAACTTGAATCCATACACATAACAAGTTTGCCAAGGGAGGGTCATGATAATTTACTTGAAATTGCCTTGGTCACTTGGTCATAATTTACATATAACAAGTTTTCCAAGGTAGGGTCATTATAATTCACTTGGTCACTATTACCAATAGCCTTAATATCTTTCTACCCCTAGATTGATTTTTGTATTTTTGATGCTTCTTGGGTGGATGTACCTCATGGGGATTTCTTCGCTCATATTTTTTCCTCTCTTTTACCTTTTTATTGGAATGGCAATGCGTTGCACGGCCAACACCTCTACACTTAGAGCAAACATTAGGTTTGTTCTCATATTCAATAGGTTGGATCCATGGACCCAAATTTAAAATAAACTCAATAGAATATGGTAGATCTGACTCTAGATCTACCATAACACTCTTCCTAGCAAAAATCATCCTTGATTTTACTCATCACCAAGTCAATCAAAATAAGGTCCCCTACTACCTTTGCAATACCCTTAAAAATCTCATCGTGCCATGGATGGAAAGGTAGCCTAGGGAGTCTGACTCAAAGAGGAACCATGTTTACTTTTTGGGTGATCAATTAAAATCAAGCCCCCATTTTTGAATAAATAGGACTCTCTTGCCATAAAATCAAGCTTCCTCCTATAATGCATTTTGATTCCTCCTTGCAGTTCAGCTTAACAATAAAAAATGCTTTAGGAACCACCACTATTTCCAGTGAGCCTTAGGGTTTCCACTTAACAAGAGCCCATCTCCTAATAGAGTCTAGGTTTATCCAATCTCCTGATTTAACCTTGTAATGAAAATATTTTGTAGCTAAGCATATAATTCCTTAAATTTTGTAAGGTAAACACCATTAGTATAATGGGTTTTGTAATCAATCAATGTTTGACTAATATAGTAGATGGTTCTCTCTCAATGATGGTCATCATATTGTGATAGCATAACATCAATAGCATGTTATATGACTATGATATACAATAATAAAGGTTTGAACAAATTAGGAGGTATGAGAGCAGGAGGATATATAATATATATTTTTAAAGTATTGAAGATAATTTTATGCTTAATATGCCATCTATAGGTTTATCACCTACATCCACTATGTGGTATAGTTTAGACCATGTAGTTATTTTTCTAAGACAATAGTGCAACAATGAGCATGCAACAATTCATAAGGCAATTAGAAGGGCATCATAGGAGGTTATTGTAGCAAATGCAAAGATGAAATATTGGTTCAGAGTAGGCTGAAATATCATAGAAAGATATAAAAATACAAAAAAGTGTAATCGGATGCAAAATAGGCCAATGCAGATAAGAGCAGTAAGTAAAAGGTATTCATATGGTATAAAGTGCTAAGGTAATAAATCTTACATCTGACATGTAATGACCCTCCTTAGTAAGATTTTTCCTTGTTATTTAATTAAGATACTAATGTGTTATAATTGAATGCATGATTCTAATATATTAAGATTAGTTGGAAGTTGTTACTAAATGTGGATTATGTTATTCCTAGAATATGGTATTGCTGATGAATTTTGTGGTTGTAGGATCAGATGCTCTCATGAGTGATTGATAAAAAAGAACCCACCTAAGTTGAGGGGAAAATAGAAATGATGGACTCAAGTTTTTATAAATGGCTCAAGGGAAAAATTAAATCCTTCATATAGGTGCATTACATATATGTATGTTTGTGTATGTTTATTTTTAAAATCCTCCAATGGACAAGAATATTTCTATAAAGCAAAGGAATCTTCATTTGAAGGTGAGTGATAACACTACAGTTATCGTAAAGCCATCTAAAAATGGAAAAGTATTGAAGGTACATATTATTTTAGTTTAAACATAAACCTTCATATATTGTTGAATAATAATGGATAAAAGAAAATATAAAAAGAGAATTGAACTATTTAATTAATATAGGCATCAATATTTAGAAAGAAAAATACATTTATTTTATAATTATAAATACAATTTATAACTAATAAAATGGTAATATTATTGATGTTAGTTTGGAATTTTCTGAAGCACCCAACTAGCTGATCAAGAAGGTGAAATGTTAGGTGGCGAATTGCATTATAAACCACTTTCTTACCTTTATTTCTCTTGAACACCATTTAAATCCTTAGGCAACCAAGTTTAAGGAAAAAAGAGGAAAAAATAGAAAACATGGGAGCTAAAAGGAAGAAAACACTTGAAAATATTTCATTTGCATAAACTTTCTAGGTTTGTCTATCTCTCATATGAATTATCTATGTTTTTTCTTCTATAAGCATCTTCTCTTAGTCTATTATTGAATAAGAATACAAGATTTTATTTTGAATAAGTATTAAATATATTCTTAGTGTTTGATACACTTAGAAGGATTCCATAGGGAGTATATTCTGGTTCTAGAGGAGACCAGATAATGGAGTTAGTGTAAAATAATTTTATCTTCGTAAAAAATATATAAAAATATAAATATTACTGCCTAAAAATTATCTTCTCTATATTTTGTTCTTAGCCAATTCTTTTATAGATAGAGATTGAAGTAGAACCTAAAGACTAGATATGAGTTCTACCTGGATAATCATTTCATCCCTTCAACCATATTTATCATTTATTTGAACGTATTAAGTTTTATTTGGATCCATATAATTAATTTTTCCATGTTATTTTACATTACAATATAGCCTCTAAAGGAGTAGGAGAATGTTTGAAATTTCTTCATAATGTATTTAACAAAAATTTAATTGAATAAATATGAGCTTCCCTATTTATATATAAATATAGTTTGACTATCACCAACTAAATTTTCCTACATCGTGGTATTACATATTATCTCCTATGTAGGTAGTAATTGAAATATGTTTTTATTGGTGCTTTTCACACTTAAAACTTGGCTTTTATCTCTAGTAACGCAATCACTATGACCTTTGACTGCGTAAGCCTAATTTTGTGTTTACCTTATTTTTGAAGAAGGTGACAACAAGGATTCTCACCTTATAATGTGTATTAATATTCTAAGGTGTAATTATGGGGGTTTATTTTTGTTTTCATGGAAATCTATAATAATTTATCTTACCTTAAAACATCACTTTATATCTATTTTCTACATATCCAAAATGTTAGATAGTGCAATGTTTCTCCCAGTTATGTGAATTATTGTTTCTTTTATTAGTTTATATTACATAAAAATTGAATTGGATTCAAAGAAGAAGAACGAATGAGACTTGATCAAGTCAATAAATCCATATTTAAGAAGAATAAATCAATAATTTCGTAGATGTTATTTTATTTTTGCTTTAGTTTTTGTGTATAAACTTCTACATTCAGTAGGCTTGCATTTGCAATTATAAGTCATATTGATCCCTCAAATTACCCTCAAGATCATTGGTAAGAACATAAAGTGCTTGACATGAGTAAAGGTAAGTTCACCAAACCATGGTTGAATACAACATTTAGATGCTTTTAAGGAAAAGAAAAGTATTTTTTAACTTATGTAAACATAAGCATCCCAACTTAAAGCATGATAGATTGAAATAATGGTCAGCTCCTTATTTTTATTAGTTAATGAAAATTTGTTATCTTATTTTACTAGTAAGAATTTCTTATAATTTTAAAATTAGTTAATGAAAAGAGGTTATCTTTACTTTATTGGAAAGAATGTCTTACCATTAGATAACTTCCTTCTATAGATAATTATATATTAGATAGAAAGTTACATATTTACATTTAGATAACGAAAGAAAAATTATTCAATAGATTTCGCTTTTATCTCCACTGTATTTTAGCTATGTTACAAATTAACTATACTCATTCACAGAAATTAAAAATAATAAATCATGTGGATTTGGTTTTAAAAAAAAGAGAAGGAAATTATTTTAAGCCTTTTTTTTACTCCGTGTATATTTAAATGAATTACATCAAATTTTACATTCATAGTGGTTGTTGTTGTATTGTTATTCTAGAAAATGGTTATAGATACTAGCTTCATAATGGAATAAATTTATAGATTTAGTTTTAAGTTTATAAATTCTATTTTTTTCTTTCTATAGGAAAGTATAAAATACTTTACATAGTTTATTAAGATAAATTTGTATATGATCTATTATGTGCTTTTGGAAAGATGGCTATGTATATATATATATATATATAGTTATATAGTTATTTAAAAACCATGGGATGATAGGAAATCCTTGAGTCAATACTTATCTTGTAGATTTACCTTGTAGCTTAAAAGAGAAATTATTGTTCAAATGGAAAAGTGATTTTGTAGTAGGGAATTTATTAAAAGTTTACTTTACATGAATGATTTCAAGATTTTATAATTCAGAAAACATGCTATGAGGATTTTACACCCTCCATAGTAGGTTAAGTAGTAGTTCTTGGATTAGAGAAAAGCATAATATCTGGACGTGACACCATACCTTTCATAGTAGGATGATTATCAATCATTTTTAAGGATACTTGGTTTGGAAGGGAGGTTTTTCTCAATTATGACACCATATTAGAAAACCTTAGAATCAAGACTAACCAATCCTAGTTGAATTGTAAGAGGAAATTAACTAAGAGTCAAGATGTACCCAATCTTGGTTGTATTGCGAGAGGTAATCACAAGGTAATTGTAAATGGAAAATCCTGGCAGGTGAGGTGGGATGGTATGGAACATTCCACTAGTTCATTTACAAATCAGTATAGTGGTGACTCCTTGCACTTAGTTTGAATGGAGAATCCTAGTGGGAGGTATAGGAAAACTCTACGGTGGGTTGGTATGGGATAATACATCGTATTATTCATAATTTTAACAATTGTGAGCATTATTATTATCAAGGAGTGGTAATGGTCTTAGTTTACTCCATGGGAGATGGAAATCAACTAATCACCAAGGCATTACACCATAAAAATCCTACATCTTATCTCAACAAAGGGTTGGTATAATAAAACCCACCATATTGTTCACCAATAGTCAACAAGAATAATCTAAATCATTATCATGGAGTGGTAATATTGTTAGTTAGTTCCATGGGATATGGAAATTAACTAATCACCAAGGTGTTATACTATAAAAAAATTACATAATTTTAACATATTGTGATTCATAAATTGACACCCCCTTTAAGTGTTATGGGACTTTAAGAATAATCTCTATGCCATGGTTGAATTATCTCATGCAAGGCCAATGTGTATGGGAAAGGTGGAGAGACCACTAATAGTGTCTTTTCTAGGAGGGGGTTAGAAAAGGAAACTCCACAATTTTTTAATGGGAAATTGGGCTCTCTTGTCCACTTGAAGGTCATTTGTAGCATCAATCAATCACCAAGTATCATTATTGTCAGAATATTTTAATGGTCAAAGCCTTCTCCATCCCGCACTTGCCCCTACTCAATTGGTTATGCATAACAAAAATAGTGGACTATCACTTAATGGTTACAATCCAATGATGCAACACGAAACCCAATCACAAGATGAAATCTACATCATCCACATCAATAGAGCATGCTTGAGGAAATTAAGCACAACTGAGTTGAATGTGACAACCACTCTCTATGCCTTCCTTGAAGCCTACAGTATGCTCTAACAACAATCATACTTAGATAACTAAATATATTGTAAATATCTATATATACTAGAATGTAAGACATTCTAATGGTCGACTCTTTGGCGATTACAATTGGCATAATTGTATTGATTGAGACTATATACATTTTGAATGAATATTGAATTATTGTTTTGAATTTTTCTCAGTTATTGTATTGAACATGTATGTATGCCTTATTGAGTGGTTAAATATTTCTGTTAAATCTAGGAATGGATAATTTTGCTACAATTATTCTACATTGTAGATTTTTACCTATATTTATCATTATAGTTCTAAAATGACTTAGCAATACTCAAATTTTTTCATATTAATTGTTTTAAAGAAAATTATTTTGTTAGGTGTTTTTGTTTGCATTTGGATTATGAGACTCTCTACACTATGTCTTTTTATGTTGTTGAATTTGCACCACTTTTAGCTTAGTTATTTAGACCTTTTGCATTTCTTACTTTAGTATGTGAACCCCCATTTAGTTAGATTAGCTAGGGACATAGGAACCGGCCTTATTTGGAGGTTGACTTAGAGAACCATTTTTTAGAGCCATCTAAGCTCTTGGTTGAGGTCTTAAGGGTGCATCTCATTAACTTAAGTAGATTTCAGACCAAGAGTATTTTTGGCATGTCCATTAGGACATGAGTATCCCACTATGATCTGATTAGGTGGTATTCCTTTGATAGAAAATATTGAACATCTATATTAGAAGCTAGTTGATCTTGCAAATACTATTTTAAATAGTCGAAGGACTTAATATCTTGATGAATAGTCTTGACCTTATTTAAATACTCGAAGGACTCACCTGGTCACTCTATTGACATAATAATCCTAAGAAAATAGTGACTCTACTAGCAAAGCATACTCAAAACCAATTAGCAACAATGTCAAAAAACCTGATAGTGCACTAGGGTCCATCTAGATGAACCCCTAACATATCAGCAAAAATTTTAAAGCTATATTTGGAAAATTTTATTTAACTTGGAATAATGTTGAACCACTAGATATCCCAATTATTCATGAGATTCCAACTGATACTTTAAATATTTTTCCTACCTATGATGGTGATGGGAATACTACTTATGAGCATTGTTAGGATATTGTAGCTCTAGATTTTTTCTACAAAATTTCTTTTGAAGATATTATAGTTAGACTTTTGGCTCAATTTTTTTAAGGTAAAGCATTGCAATGGTACAGATATTTGGAAAACAATCGCATCAAGGCTTGGGAAAACTTGGCTAAACCTCTTATATTTTTTTTTAATTTGCATGGTAGAATCAGTAGCCACCATGAATCTGGGTAGGTTGTCCAAATTTTATTGCCACCATAGTATTCTACGTTGTCTGCCCCAAAATCCACCATACAGATCTTCGTGCAGTCCACCCCTATAACCACCATGCCATAATCATTTTAAACCTTTTATGCCACTAAAAGCACTAGGAAAGGGACAAGTGTTCAATCTGGTGAGCCTAAGATTTGAACCTTGGACCTCCACCCCCCTTACAATATTTGGTCCAACCAATTGGTCTACACCTTGGACTTGGCTAAACCTCTTATATTAGTAGTTTATGATTTAGATGATATCTTTGGATTACTCATGCAATTTTCATACAACAAAAGAAATCCTCTAGAAAGGATCCTAAATTTTAACATCAGGTTTAAGAGGTTGTGGGATAAGATTCCCCAAGAGGTAATACCATCTCAAGCACAAACATATATGTACTATATTTGAGCCTTGAATCCAAATCTAAGCCTACAAATCTAGCAATACAATGAGAGAAATTTTCTCCAAAATTTTTAGATGGTAATCAAAGCTAAGAATCTATTAATATTTGTATGAAAACTTCCCCCCAGAGCTAGTGAAATATATTTCTCCATTTCATATTAGACAAAGCCATAAACACCTCTAAATATCCCATGGTTATCACAACAACTAACTCCTATAGGTACAATATCTTCATGTTGCTATCGAGATACAAAGAGTTTATTAACATCTGGGACAACTCAAGAAATAATGAAGGTTAACCAAACAACTTACAAAAGAGCTAAAAAATATTGAGCATCAACCCTATGAAGTACAATAGAGTAGGGATGCTCAAAATAAAATTTCCTCTAAGGGTGCAAATGAAATATTCGTAAAAAAATTGAATGCACCAACAAGGAGCAACCAGAGGAAAATTTTAGTTCGCGTGAGTTTCAAAGTTCAATAGTTGAATATTGTTATGAAGGAATCCATAATTTGAATCTTATCACAAGGGTAGATTCACATTTGGAGGAAGTCATAGCTCTCATAATGAACCTAGATCAATCACATGTAAAAGGGGGGTCTATTGTAAGGTAAGGAATCCAGATAGTTCATATTTAAAAGAGAATTACCATATGGAGTAGAAGGAAGTTAGGTCAAATAAAAGAGTAAAAAATCTAAAGATATGTGTAAATCAATGTGGTCAAAAATTTGTATGCCTACATTTCCAAAGTATACAAGACTATTGGAAATTGTATTATCTGGCTGTAACAAGAGTTGAAAGGGAAGATATGGTAAGAACATATGGAAAAATATCCCATACGTTGGTCAAGACTAGAGAGATGTAAGAAGATCTATTTATATATAAACATATGAATCCAGTTGAAATAACTCTATAAGGCTTCAAGGTGAGCTTGGAACACAATGAATTAGCTGACATGCAACCTTCCTTAGGATTAGGTAAAATTGATTCTAAGGCCTTTTACATGTTGGTATGCTTGGAAGGATGGGTCTCGTACAATTATAATTTATCTGGTGATCGATGTGTCAGTAATACCTCAAGAAATCTATGATGCCATGGGCATAAAATATAACATAATTAATTTTTAAGTGTTGTAAATAAATTGAGTAGCAGTCCAAAATATAGGAGTCATAAAAGAAGTCCCAATCCTATTGCATAGGTTGTCAGACCTAGCAACAATTCAAGATGCGATGGTCATTGATTTTCCATCAACATTTGGGATGATATTGTTTAGATATATCATGGAATAAATAGTACAAATGGCATAGGGCCAAATTATTAATCCTTGTATTCAAATGATGGTTTGAGTTCAAGCCAAAAGGCTCTAGCCCTATAACATTGGGGATTATCAACAAGAAAGCAACATACATCTAGAAAAAATGGAAATAATTGATTGGTCAGAAGAGGAACAACAACCAATCATTAAAGAGTCTATCCAAAATGGCCTCCAAGTCTCTTGGTTTTCAAACATAGAAAATTGGCACAATTCACAAAGCAGTTATGATTCATTGCATCAATTGGCCAACTACTTGTTCCAATGATTAGAGCCGACTGTTACAGGACTAATACAAAAGAGAGGGAAATCCATTCTAAAGTGCCTTGGAAAACATCCCAAAGCAAAAAGTAATCTCAAACACATAAATATTTAGCTAATGTTGGATGCAATACACAAACCTATGCATTAAAAAAATAATTGGTCATTTGATCAACAAAGAAAATTCATTAATGCTGATTTTTTATCCCAATTTTCAAATGGCCTAGGAAGTTGACACAGACTCAAATTCAAGTTGGTGGTACAATCCTATCAAAATGAGCTACATTTTCCAAAGCATATACCAAAGGTAAAAGTGCAAATTCAATATTATCTACTTGGTCCACTATATATTCAGATGAAAATATTGAGGAACCAGGTATATCTGGCATACACAGGTATGCCATAATTTTGTGTAAATAGTCTGACAAGTAAATACAAGTTATATACTAGTCCAAGAAGTGAGTCAATTTAGTTAACAAGGATAAAAATAAAATTTTAGAAACATGCAAGGTATATCACATGCTTCAAAGCAAGTTCAAACGTAGATGTTGCTTCTTGTAAATTGACATGATCAGAATTTGCAGTAAATATTGGGATGAGGACACCTTCAAGGAATAAGGGATTATAAATGAGAGTTTACTTCCCAACAAATATTCACTCTTTAGGAATAAGTTCATCTTGAGGTTCTAATGTTGGATAGACAATTAGTAAAAGAAATATTGAAGAAGGTCTCTTGGCAAAATTTGTAGTCAAATTTGAAAATACCTATGCACAAAATAGGTAAAGCAATTCTAAAAGAAAATGATTAATATTAGCCTTCCTGATGTTATCTAAATCTAGAATTTAAATGGATGGTAGCCCAAGAACCATCTTTATTTTAGCTAAAACCATTTTAGTGTTAGCTAACATTATCCTGATGTTTGATGGAAATGCTCTTCCATTAACAATTTTGCTCTCTTCTTGTCCTATGAAGGGTTTTAGTAGTAGCAGCCATAACCTCTTGATCTATGGTTATTTCCATTTATTGAGAACATATTGATGTTGTCGAGGTAATAAGAACCATAGGCAGAGGAAGAAAAGAATAAAGGTTTGGATTTAAATGGTCTAATGGGTTGGTAAGCCTATGGATCCTCATTTTTAATAGGCCTAACCAATTGCCAAGATCATTCCAATCCACTCTTCAACTCATGGAGGTCTGCTAATAAAAACCTAGGATAAGAGAAGCAACAATTAGAAGAAATCCCTTGAAAAGAGGATATGCTTCACCTTTTTACTATCTTACTATTTGAAATCAATAACAATAAACATTAGGATAGTTCAAAGCTAAAGCAAACACCTAAACAAGTATGTGGAACAACTAAATTTAGCATAGGAGCTCCATAACGTGTGATATGCAGGTATGAATTTCTTATCTTTTCATATCCTCTCTTCCCATATCCTCCATTCTTCATCAGATTCACCCTTTCTTCCTAATTTTGACTCCATAGCCCAATGAAAAAGTAAGCCTATCTGGTATGTCATAACTATAGTGATTTTTTATGGTTGCTATGTTGTGTAAGATAATTTCTCTTGAGTATTCTCATGATGAAGGTAGATGTAAAATATCATTAAAATAATATCATGGAGCTTGTTGATATGTGTAAGTTGAATTCATATGGTGCTTGGTAGCAGAGTTTGATAAGTAATGCATTATATTGAGTTAATATATATGTTGCATAATGGAAACAATCACATATTGCATTAAAAGGATGTCATGGTACAAAGTTGTGATTGGTTGGATATAGGAGAAAATGAAAAAACTGGGGTGGTCACATGGGCAACTAAATCTGAGAAAATCATGTCAGCACTAACAAAATCTCGATAAAATTAAGAATCCTACTGTTACCAACTTCAAAATTAGTTGTAAAGCATAAGTGTATGAAAATCTAATGCATTTTGTTCTACAATTATTCTAAGAAACCATGCACTCTTTTGAAGTAGCTAAGATCCCAATGGAGTCTAACAACACAAGGGAGGCCCACTTATGCAATATTGTAAAAAAAAATATAGAGGAAGAAGGAAATATTTCAAGCACTTGGAATATTTATCTAAGACAGTTTGCACATGTGAACATTCACCTAAAGCAACTACTTTGGGTTTGATGCAGTTGCTAGTTATAGTGGAATATGCTCAAGAGATTTTTAATTTTTCTAGAGGTGCTTGCACATAACTATCTGTATCTTATATTCTCTTTCTTCTCTTATGCATATTCACCTTACCTTCAAAAATCCACATCTTATCTTACTGAATATCCTACCACCAAGCTCTAGCATTCCAATTTCCAACTTCTTTTCACTCCCTACACTGAATCATTCGCTTCTTGTATCCTTGCAACCCTCACCTCCCTAGTAATATCCATCATCTATATATTACCAAGAATCCCAACCTTCTCTTCCTCTAGTACTCTTCTTCCTCCATATTCTACAACGCATCATGCATTTTGTAGGCGAATGGAATAAAATCAACATATGCACGTATCTTCAGGTGTGTTTTAGAAGCTTCATTGTAGTTGTAGAATTCATCAACATCCCTTGCATATCCATCTTAACTCCATCAATTCCCTTATCTAAAATGGTTTTGCTTTTGTTTGTTTCTTCATGTATATGATCATCTTATCTTCAAGTTATATTTCCCTCAAGGCCCTATTATCCCATAGATAAGATATTTTAGGTTCTCAATTTTATGAGCAAAATCCCTGAAACTCACCAATAATGTAGGTGAATTTTTACCTACATCCACTATTTGGTATAGTTCAAACCACGTAGCTATTTTTATAAGATAATAGTGTAGTTATGAGCATGCAATAATTCATAAGGCAATTATAAGGGCACCAAAGGAGACTATTGTAGCAAATGTAAATATGAAATATTGGTTTACAATAGACCAAAATATCATTGAGAGATGCACAAATATAGAAAAGTATGGTTGGATACAAAATAGGCCAAGGTAGATAAGAGCAATAAGCAAAAGGTTATCAAATGTTATAAAGTGTTGAGGTAATAAATTTGACATCTAGCAAAACAAAATAAGATAAAATTGGCTAAGTAAAGAAAGCTAGCCAAACATCCCAAAGGGTGATGTCAGTAGTAGGATAACAAAAGTCCAGCATCTAGAATTCTTCAAAACAAAAATCAAAGACATGAGACCTGATGTTTGTTACTCGAAATCCAACAATCAAGCACTAAAGAAAGAACCAAAGAATAAATCAGGTCAAATATATTACAATGTTGATGTCAGCAAGGCAACATGAAATATTTGGTACAATGTAAAGTAATGCCAAGAAAAAAATAGCCTAAGGTATTGGGTCCAATATCAGACATCTGATGCTATAAATTTCAAATCTTCCAAAAATGTTAGACTTCAAAAGGTGATGATATCATCATTATAAGCTCAAATATCTAACAAATCAAATGCAATTCCAAATACAAAATAAATCTAAGTTAGGCATCTCGACAACTGAGCATCAAGGCTCAAAGCAGACTCTCGATGTCCAACATCATACATGAGCAAACACAATTGTAGGAATATTTAGACTAACATCATAAAAATTGAATTAAGTTACCTAACATCTGGAAAGAAGTTCAAAAACCTAGTATGAGGATAAAGCGAAAGGAATCTATACTTGGCCATGAAAACTACCCAACAACATCCAAAATAGTCCATATCAGCAAGAGTGCACATGTCAATCACCCACTAGACATTATTATAATTAGAATATATTAACAATAGAAGCCTTATCCACACCACACGTACACCTACTCAGTTAGCTATGCATAATAAAAAGAGTGGACCACCACCTAATGGTTATAGTCCAATGATACAACATGAAAGACAACCTCAAGGTAAAATTTGTATCATACACATCAATAGAGTACGCATGAGGTAGTTAAGTACAACTAAGTTGAATGCGACAATCACTCTATGTGCCTACCTTGAAGCCTATAATATGCTCTAACAACAATTATTCTTAGATAACAAAATACATAGTAAATCTCTCTATATACTAGAATGTAATACATTCTAATGGTTGACTCTTTGGCATTTTTATAATTGGCATAGCTATATTCACTGAGGCTATACACATTTTGAATGAATATTGGATTGTTGTCTAGAATTTTACTCATTTATTATGCTGAAAATGTATGTATACCTTACTAAGTAGTTAAGAATTTATGTTAAATATAGGAATAGATAATTTTGCTATAGTTATTTTATATTCTAGATTTCTACCTAAATTTACCATTATAGTTCTAGAATGACATAGCAATGCTAAAAGTTCATATTAATTATTCTAAAGTAAATTGTTCTATTAGGTGATTTTATCTACATTTGGAGTGCAAAACGCTATGCACTATGTCTTTTGATGTTGAATCCACACCATTTTTAACTTAGTTTTCTAGCCCTTTTGCATTTCTTACTTTAGTCTACAAACCCCCATTTATTTACATTAGCTATGCACATAAGGACTGGTATTCTCAAGAGGTTGACTCAGAGACCCCTATTTTTGAGTCATCCAAGCTCTTGGTTAAGGTCTTGATGGCACATCTCATTCACTTAAGTGAATTTTGGAACAAGACCACCTAAACTCTATGTCTTTTCATAATAGTTTTAGAAAGAGGTGACATATGCCAATGACTTGAGAGATAAATCATCAAGCACCCTATAATTTTCCTTGGAGGATTCAAAGCTCAATCAAGTTATAAGGAGGCATCGAATTGAAAATGGTCAATATCGTGTTAGGGTCTACTTCAATTCCTTGGTGGGATACAATAAAACCTAGTAGTTTGCCAAATGTTACTCCAGATACAAAAATTTAAGGTTTTAGATGGACTTATACTCCTAAAAAATTAAAACTTTGTGAACATGTTCTTAATTTAGGGAATGCTTGATACGGTCATCAATATAATATTCCATAATATTGTGATCATATCAAGGAATATATAAGTCATTTATCTTTGGTATGTTGCTCTAGCACTTTTAGGCTAAAGGGAATGACTTGGTAATAGAATATCCCCCAAGGGGTGGTGAAGGTATCCTTGGATTGATCTTTAGAAGTAATCTTGATTTGGTTGTATCATAAAAATCCATCCATAAAAGATAACATGCCTCATAACTACTGGTAAAATTGAAAATCATATATATATATATATGGCAAAAGACCATAGCCAACTTAGTTGAATCAGTCTATCAAATCCTTAATCACCCGCAAAACTCCCACCAAAGATGGGATCAAGTGATGCAAATATTGAATATTAAATCTTATAAGGGCAACCCACTTAAAGGGAATGTGAGTATTAGTAAGATGGATAGTACTAGAAATTGGCAACCTCCTCCTAAGGATTTTGGAAAAGTCAATATTGATGAAGCCTCTAGAGGGAACCCTAGAAAAGCTAGCGTGGGAGGAATTGGTAGACTTTCAAATGGCTCCCTGGTTTTTACCTATGCTGAGAATTTAGGTATTCTTTCCAATAACATTGTTGAGGGGTATGGTATCCTCAGATGCCTTCAAGAGGCTACTAAAGTTGGATGGGAAAAGGTGTTAGTTGAGTCTAACAATCAACTTATGATTAATCTCTTGAAGACTCCTTCTAAGAATCATAAGGTGGATTGGAGAATAAAAATAATTATTGAGAAGATTCAGTTAATCCAAATGGGATTTTTGAAAGTTGATTACAATCATGTGGTCAGAGATCAAAACAAGAGTGCTGATGCTTTAGCCAATTGGGCTTTGGACAAAGGTGATCTTACTTGTTATGGCCACCCTCCTATATGGTGGGCTTCTCAAATTAGGGAAGCTCTTATTTCTATCATTTCTTTGGATGGCTCCAGTTCTGAAGGTACCTAGTTTCTTCTTGTTTTTTTTTTTAGTTCCCTAGCTCATTCTATTCTTTATTTTGTTTCCTTTTTTGATTCTTGCCTTAATAGTATTCCGGTCTAGATAGGTCATTGTTTTGTTCATTTTTTTTTCTTTTTTCTTTTTTCTTTTTTTTTTCGTTTAGTTTTTTAAGGTGGGTGGGTTCTTTTGTTTTGTTTTATTTTTGTGTTCTTTGTGTTGTTTTTTGTTGTTCTTGTGTTTTTGTTGTTTTGTTTTTTTTTTTATGTTTTTTGCTATTGTTCTTGTGTTTTTTTCATTCTTGTTCTTGGGTTTCTCTTTGTTTGTGTTATTTCTTGTTTTTATATGTGAGTGTTTTCTATGATTTTTGTTTTTGTTTATTGTCTGTTGTTGGTTGTTTTTTATTTTTATTTTTATTTTATTTTTTAGGTTTTGGTTGTGTTTATTTTTCATGTTTTTTTTTGTTGTCTTTGTAGTGTTCTGTTGTTTTTGTCTTTTTTGTGTTTTGTTATGTGGTTTTTGTGTTTTTCTATGTGGTTTGTGTTGTGGTTTCTTTTATCTTATTGTGTGTGTTTGGTTGTGCTTTTGTTTTTGACACACTCAAGGAGCATGTTTTTTATTTTATTTTATTATTTTTGTTGTTATTTACTTATTTTTAAATTGGTTTTGTGTGTTTGTTTGCTCCTTGAGTATGTCAAAGGTGGTAGGCTAGGTCCGAGTCCCGAGTGTTTTTGGTGGAATGGATACCCTTGCCTCCTTGGGTATTACCGAAAGTGGCATCCCTTTTGGGATGTTTTCCACAAATAAAAAAAAAAAAATTGATAATCATATTGATTCTAGGTAGGGGAAATTGTTCTTGGGACATGTCTTGTTTATGTCCTAGAAGTTAGTATAGACTCTAATAGTGCCCTCTTTCTTACCAATGGGAACAATATTGGAAATGCATAAAGAGTAATCAATTTCCTTAATAAATTTGACATCAAGGAGATATTTGATATCCTCCTTAATGAGCAAGGAAACCACTAGATGCATTTTCTATAGTTTTTGTTTGATAGGCTTATGGTTACCATAAGAGAAGGATCTAGTCTTGGTATATTTACATATAACCAAGTGAAGATTTCATAGGACTCTATTAGCATATTAGTGTATTCCTTGAATTCAATTGGAGTTAGTACTTTATCTATCTTAAGTATTTTGGACTCATTATTAGGTATAATGTTGATATCTACCATTTCATTTATAAGGATATGAGATTCATCCTCTAGTTAGGATGGAGCAGGTAATACTCTGAGAATTTCATGGTAAATAGGATCAGGTTGTTGATCATTTGTATACAATATGGAGATGTTATCTATTTGTCAAAAAAAACTTCCGATGTAAAAGTTATTGTAAACAAGATAGTTGGAAGAACCATCTCAAGGAGGGTTGAGTGGAATATATTTTACCTCATAGTTGTGCTTATTAGCAATCACTTTAGGGTACACTAAGGTAAGAAAAATGGTACTAAGGTGTGTAAATTTCAAGGGATTGAGACCTAATAAGAGTGGATTCTCTTCCTCCTCTATATCCCAATCTAACCTATATAATAATACAATTTCATCATAGGATTCCCAAAAAGAAAAGCATTCTTCCATTTCATTGTTTGCATAGGAAGCAATAATATGATTGCTATGGTTGAAGATATAACTTATCCCATAATGTTCCAACTAGGCTTTGAACTTCGAAGGTTCTTTATTCCTTTTTCATGAAGGCCTAAACCCTTTCCTCAATATCCCATATTAGCAATAGTTTATTTTGGGATGGGATATACATTGAAAAATTAGTATGAAGTATATTGCCACTCAACTAGATGAGGATTATTGCTTTGTATTTATTATTTGTTAGTAGTACCAGTGCAAATGAAAGTGTAAATTCCTATTTGCATTATTTTACCTTTCATGGAAGGTAGACCTAATGTTTAGGTCAAGAGATATCTGGCTAGGTCCAAGTAGAGGGGATTATCTTGTTGATTCTTATTATTATTAGGATTGATCTAATAATTATGTTTCTTTAGAGTTTTATTATTAACTACACTAATATTTTGAAATCTTAATTGATCATATTTCTCATTCAAAGTTAGTGATCTTAATACATATTAGTAGGATAAGAGAGAATATTAATGATGATGATGGTTGAAGGGAAGGGTAAAAATGCCCTTTTGACTACTCAGTTGTAATCACCTAATAGTAGATAAAAGTTTCAAGATTAGTAAATACATTGATGGTCTTGCCTTGGTACTCATATTTAAGATATTAATGCAAGGTGGAAAGAACATCTCATATCACATGGATCCAATGTCTTCCAAAGGGAATTTTCTAAATAAAATCACAAGATACGATGTAGAAAAGAGTGATTAAAATATAGGGCCCGAGTTTGAGAGTAAATACCGGTATTCTACTTGCATCATATTTTTTATTATTAAAATCCATTATGATGAGGTCAATTTTTTTAAATTCCTATTTGGTGAATCCAAAATTTCTAATCAATTTTAAACTACAAATGTTGAGGTTAGAGCCATCATCTACAAGGATTTTTTTGATTAAAGGATCATAAATATATCCTATGACATAGAGGGAAAGTTTGATAGATGTTAATGATGAAGCATTGTCATCCTCATGAAAAGATATTGTGGTATGGTTAATTCTCATTAATCCCACAACATCTACTATATCACTGAGGTTAATATCACGAGGAATGATTTGCTCACTAAGAATTTGAGAAAGATGTCTTGATGGGTTGTAAAGGTTTTTAATATCTCAAGGAGAGAAATCTTGGTTGAAGTGTTCTCAAGCCATTGATAAAGATCAAAAGCACTGTGATTGTTGTTTTAGGATTGTATAATTAATGGTGTTCTCTTAGAGGAAGGCATTTTATTTCACATTTGAAGAACCAAATGAGGTAGAGAGGGTTGACTAGTTGGCTGATTTTTATGGTGATGCCTTGTCACAACATAAAAATAGGATAACATTATTATACCAACCACACCTTGATAATGGATGTTACTAGTCAATTTTTGACATGGTTAGGCAAAGGATCTTGGAAAATTCTAAGATCTTGGTTAGTTGAAGATTGTGTGTTGGAGCTATCGAGGATATTGTTGTGTTGGCATTTTTGCCACATTGTTTTTGTTGTTACTGTTCATGTAAAAGAATGCACAAGTTGTAGAGATACTAACTCTTTTGTTTGTCCCTCCAAGCACTTTGCAAGGGAAAATGTAAAAATCTCTACATTTTTTGTGTTAGAGCAAAGTAAGTGAAAGATGTCGCGATATCGCGACCTGTTGTAGTTTCGCGGCGTCCGTACCAGAAAAATGCTAAGCACAGAAAATGTCGTGATATCGCGACATGTCGCATTTTCACGACCTATCATGTTTTTGCAGTTAAAAACAGCCAACGAAATCCAAAGGGAGAAACTTTCGTGATATCGTGACATGTTGGATTTTCACGACTTGTTGCGATGAGGAAGTGAAAAGTGAAAAGTTGTCACGATATCGCGACATGTCGTGTTTCACGACTTGCAGTGGCATCAGAGCATAGTGATAGAAAAATGTCGTGATATCATGACATGCAACAGCAAAGGGGAGCGTCAATGAAAAATGTCATGATATCACGACAAAAAAGTGAGCAAGGAGAAGATGGTACGAAATGGCGCGATATCGTGACATGTCACGTTATCACGGAAGGGCTGAAGATAAACACAAGGCGGATGAAAACTGTCACGATATCATGACATTTTGGGAAACAAAGCCAAGACAGAGAAACTTGTAATGATATCGCGATAGGAAGCGGCAACAACAAAGAAGGCAAGAAATTGTCATGATTTCGTGACATGTTGGACAAGAAGGGCTAAGTGCAGAGAAATGTCACGATTTTGTGACATGTTGCGTTTTCGTGAGGAGGAAGTATGGAGGCAGCTAGATTGTACGGAATGTCACGATTTTGTGACATGACAAATTTTTGCGGCTAAAAAGCATCAAAGTAGAAGAAGACAGAAACATGTTGCGATTTCATGACATGTTGAAGATGAAAAGACAAAACGAAGAAAACGTCGTGATATTGCGACATGTCGCATTTTCATGACTTGTCACATTTTCACGGGTATAAAGCAGACAAGACAACGCTGAGTGAAAGATGTCATGATTTCGTGACATGTTTCATTTTCGTGATAAGGAGCAGCAAACAAAGCCAGATAGAGGAGAATGTTGCGATTTCGTGACATGTCATGGAGACGAAACTGAACAAGAGAAGATGTTGCGATTTCGCGAGATGTTGGATTTTTGTGACTGGTGGCGAAAGAGAAAGCAGTAAGGTAAAAGTGTCATGATTTTGCGACATGTCTCATTTTCATGACCTGTCTCATTTATGCGATAGAAGCAAAAACAAAGGCCCGATACAGTTCTGTTCGCATTTTTCCTTCAAAATTGCATAGGAGAACATGAGGAGAAGATAAGGATCAAATGAAAGCTCTTCAACTGATTTTGAGATCATGTTAAAAGAAGCTCAAAGATTAAATGTTGTTGATTACCGATGTGCGCTAGATGGAAGAACGCGAGGCAATTTTTGAAGCCACCAAAATTAAAGACACCTCTAAAGCTCTTGTTCATGATCTCCTAACAACTTCCAGCCTGCCCCGATAACGGTCATTTAATGAAGAAATATGGTCCCTTGGTTCGAGGCCGATTAAGAGGGATTGTTTCTCTTTTCAAGTGCCTATTTTGTGGACCTCTTCTTCGAAATGTGTTTTATGTATTAAATGTTGTAATGCGAAGAGAGAGGGAAGGCCTCTATAAATACAAATGTAAAACCTTAAGCAAGAGGAGGAAGACCTTTTTGCAGAAATTAAAGCAGAGATCCTAGATGCATTTTGCTCTGTTCTTAGTTTCTTATGGAGTTGGTGATCCAAACTGTTGTTTAAGTTTTGCTTTCTGTCCGAGTCACTTTTGTTAGTCCAGTGTTAATATAAGTTAAATTCTGTTGTTTTGGATTTGGCTGTATTTGCATTAGAACGTTTGGAGTATAATTGGAAGTGAACTTACGGCTAATGCTTGATCCAATTTTTGTATATGCATTCTAAGAGTCAGTTGCTGCTTAGCTTCAGGATCTAGTGCAGGTTATTTGTTGTTTCAGGTTGTTCTCCCCATGAACTATCGACTTCGGCCATATTTCCATCTCTTTCTGTCATTTCCCTTTCTTTTTGCATTTTCCCATTTCTTTCCTACATCTTTATCTTGAAACCAATTTAGATTAGTTTGGGAGCCAGCCCTCTCTGGAGATTGACCCGAGAGACTTCTCTTTCTCTCGGCCTTTCAATGTTGGTCGAGTCTAGGGCGCACAAGTGATGAAATCTTGTACTTAGGCAGATTTGTGTCCAACATGTTGCCACCTTTTATGAAGTCTTGAACAACATTTCAAAAAGTTTTGAACTTATTAGTCATGTGGCCATTGACCCTATGAAAGCAAAAATGTTCATTAGTTCAATATAAATGAGGTTTTTATTTTATAGAGTCTATAGGTTTTATTGGAAAAAACTCTATCATCTTAGCCTTAAGAAGTTGTTTCAATATGGCAGAGAGAGGTTGGTCGTTGGTCTAATTTGGTGTAATTTCTCTTGGTATTTTATCATTTTTTAGAATGAGTTTCCAAAGAGTTGTAGAAGAATTTACATTATTATTTTGGCAAGAGTCCATGACCTTGTTACCCACAACATATTTATTCTTATATTATCCTTTGGAGGAATAATTTTCTTCCTCATTGATTGAAATTTTCCCTCTTTTAATAAGGGTAGATTCCACATGTTTGGTCATATATATCATATCTTCAAAGGAATACACATTAGTAGTTTCTATGTGGCTAGTTAGTTGCTCTTGAAGGTTACCTATAACAATATCAAGGAGATATTTCTATGAGGGAGTGTATTGGAGTCACCCCACTAAAGCTCATCATTTTATTAAGAAGTTAATAAAGCACTTGTCTTTGTCTTGTTTAAGTTTATAGAGATCACTACTGTTGATCTTTTCTTCAATATAAATTGATAACTACTAAAAAAATATTTTAGCTAGGTCCTTAAAGCTTTTTAGAGAATGGTGTGGTATTTGATAATACCATTCAAGGGCAAGATGACTAAGGTTGTTAGGGAAATCAATAGTAGTAATATTTCATCATATAAAATGTCACTACAAGTAGTTTGGAATAGTTTGAGATGGTTAATGGGGTACTTTTTTCTCTTGTACATTTATAATTTAGGTGTTTCAAAGTTTGGAAAAAATTGATCGTTTGATATAATTAAATCTAAAATTTGATTACATAAATTATCATATGAATATTTATGGCTAGAAGAAGATCCTTGAAGATATGTCATTTTTTCTTGAGTTGTTTTATTTGATAAGTTATTTCTTACAATTTAGACTGTGTTGGAAATTTGAGGTATTTTATGTTGTCATTGATGTCACATGGATCATTGATGTTACATGGATCACACTAAGTTTTGGTGGCCAAAGTATCTCATAAATAAGCATTTATGATATTTTGGAAAACATGAATATATACAGGATTTTTGTGAAAACCAAGGTAGGCAAAATAAAATGTTTTATTTAAAACTATGGATGGCAGATTTAAAATGGGTTTTTCCTAAAACCCAGGTTGGATTTTTTGTTTTGTCGAAAAATGTGCCCCTATGATGGAGATATTTAATTTTAAATATTTAAGTCTAAATTTTAATTATTTAAAATTTAAATTTAAATTTAAAATTAAAAGTTAATTTATAGTGTTGACGTCAAAATAAATGAGGAGGCATATAATATTAAAGTTTAATTTATAGCGCCAACGTAAAAAGAAAGGAGGAAGGCATATATAAATATACCACCAAATGCTTTGATTTAATCTGATGTCCTTAATGATGGTGATGCGTTCGAATTTCTAAGGAAGCAAAAGGTGCCAACATGTTAAAGAGTGTGCAAAGGGTATTCGTTCGAAGAGGAAGCAAAGGCGTCACAGCTTGTTTGAATCCAGTGGAGAAAGGAGGCAATAAAAGTAAGGGAGGTCCCTTACCAAGCACCGTAGGCACTTGTGGCCTAGTGGCAAGAGGAAGGTGTGTAAGGTGTTGAAGTGCCAGCAGATCCAAAGTTTGAATCCCACCAGTGCTAGTTTTGCAAAGTGAAAGGGAGGACTCTTTTGGTGCACGTGGTGTTTGAGGACACACTCAGAGCAAACAAATAGAAGGTTTGCGATCACTATTCTATGTGAGTTGTTGGCTCACATGGTTGTTGGCACCATGGTTAGAGTGGTGCAGGGGCAGTGACTTGGTATCGAATCCCGCTAAGGACAAAGGCAAGTTAATAATTTTTCCTAATATTTTGTTTTTCTAAGGTTACCCTAGGAGAGATAAGGGTTGTGATGTATGTTGAGAAAAAGAGAGATTTTTGGTGATTTTCCTTTTAGAAGTATATCATATTATATATCGTTGGAAAGCTTATTTCAATATCTATTTGATTAACTTGCTTAGAGGGAGAAATAAGGTGTATGTTGGCAATTTTGGGTTTGAGATCCTAGCTTCTTGTCTATGAGTTGTCATTGATGTCAAAAGGAAATGACATTAATGTTAAGAGGATGTGTTGGCTTCAAATGTGGAAGATTCAAAGAGAATCTTTTTAAGAGAATCCGGAGAAATTCCATTGGCAATGGTTTTTATTAAAACCAATGGAGGTTCTCTTTATTATTTATTTAATTATTATTTAAAACCCTTCAAGGTTTTAATTAATTAATTATTTAATTAATTAAGGGAGAAATTATTTTTAATTTATTAAAAATACTTTAAGAGTTTTTAAACCCTTTAGAAAACAAATTTCGATTAAATTTGAAATTACTTTTCTTTGCAGCCGACGTGTTCTAAAGTCCACGTATGGACTATAAATATGAGAAGGTTCCTAAGGTTAATGTCTCTTAGAAAATCGTAGGCAATTAATTGGTTTGGCTGCGATCGAATGTTCTGTTTACGTTGTGAAAGAGGAGAGCTCGTGGTTTGAAAATCTTTCGAAAAGCTTGATCGTTTATGTGGAAGGAAGTCCGTCTTGGACTTTGTAAGCCCCTTGTGGGCTAGTGGCAGCGAAGGCTGCATTTGGGCCTTGCGTAGGCTGAGGTCTGTGTTTCAATCCCCGTAGAGGGAGCTGTGCATGGGTTAGTCACGTTTTTATTAAAACATGTTTTGTGCCGCAAATTTTTTATTCTTCAAGGGCAGCCATTATAAGGTGTGATTATTTTCTTGATATGGTTTTTGGCATTGTTTAGCATTGTTTAAAAGACATAGGAGAAATAAGTGGATATTTCTTTGGTTGTATTTTTGAGATTAGTCTTTTGCTATGCTAAATTTAAAAATGGAGATATAAGGTGTAAGTTTTGGTTGTTGTGTTTTTGGCTTCTTTGGTGGTTTTTTTTAAAGAAGAGAAGCTAAAAGGTGTATTAAGGAAAGTTTTTATATATGCTCATTTATCTTGGTTCTAACCCTAACTTGGTTGGAAGTTTGAGGGTTGTGTGTGGTGACAGCTTTAAGGATCAATTTTCTTCTACTCCAAAAAGGTATGGGCACATTTTCCTTATGAGTATGATTGGTGTATGTTTTCTGAAATAAGGTTGGAGTGAAAAGGTTTTCAACTAGGTTTCCTTTGGTTGGGTGTAAATCCTATTTTCTGGTTTGTTGAAGACTTCTTATGCATTGTTATCCTTGATGAGAGTTTTGGTGAATGCATAATTTCTGGTTTGAGATAGTGGAAGCTTTGTGCACTAGGGTTTATATTTGTGAGTCTAGCTACTTGCATTGAGTTGGTGGAACCCTTGGTTGGTTGTTTTGAGTTTGATGGTTGAGTTGCTTCCATAGAGGTTGTTTGATCAAGTTATTCTTTTACTTGATTCATGATATTGGGCTTACTCCATTGAGTTGATTTGAGCAAGTTATTCTTTACATTTGGTGATATTGTGTTGGTGGCTATTTTGTTCAAATATCTTTGGAGGGAAAAGGATTTCTACTTGTTTCCTTTTCTTGTGATGATTGGTTGAATGCTTCAAGGTTGATGTTGAGTTGAGTGGTGTTGGTTGACTAAACCTTGTTTGATGAGAATTGTTGTTGAAACCCTAATTGATGATGAAAAGAACATGAGTATCATTGTTATGTGATTCTTTGCATAGTTGGCAATTATTGGGGTTTCATGTTCTTGAAAAGAAAACATTCTATCCTATCCATTTCAGATATTGAGTTGAGTTTTCAGATTTGAGATTGAGATTGAGCTGAGTTGATTTGAGTTGAGTTTTGAGATTGGGATTTGAGTATAGAACATGTTGAGTCTCTAACAATTCTCTTTATGCTTCTATGAGTTTGACAAATCACATTGGGTCTCTAACAATTCACTTTGTGATTTCCTACTAAGAAAGTTTTTCTTGGTGAGCTTGCTGAGTTTTTGGACAGGTTTCGATGGGGACTTGTGAGCAAATTTGGATAGGTCCTAGCAGAGGACTTGTGAGCTATGTTTGATAGTTCTATCAGAGAACTTGAGGACAGAGGTGCATTGGTTCTATGAGAAGAACCTGAGGACATATTTGGCAAGTCTTTGAGAAGGCTTGTATGCAAAGGATTGATTTTTTCAAGAGTTGGATAGATATGACAGACATAGGAAGACTTGTACTAGTCTGACTGACTGTGTTTGGTACAAGTTGTTGAGCTGCTGTGGACGTGATCATAGAATGTAGAGGCCTCTTAGGCTAAGGATTGAGGACAGGAGGTCTTCGGTGGAAAGTAGTTCCACGTGCTGGCAAGAGGTAGAGGCAGTTGATATTCTGAGGGATCATTTCTAGAGCAGAGGGGAAGGTATCTCCTTTGAGCAGAGGCTAATAAATTCAAATTGGGGGAAGGTATCTCCTTTGGGCTGAGGCTCTTAAATATTGTAATTGGGAAGGATTCCCAAAGAACTTTGAGATAAATTTTAGAGAAAAGTTTTGTGGATGTAGCCCAGCCATTCTGGGTGAACCATGTTAAAATTGGTGTCACTTTGTGGATGATATTGTGCATTGCTTTGATATTACTTTTGGTATATTGCTTTACTATTTTGAAGTATAAAGGAAAAAGTAAAAAGAGGTCTTATACTGTTCACCCCCCCCTCTCAGTATAAGCTTGTGTTCTTCAGTGTATGTAAAGAGATATTTCTATTTTTGTAAAGGGGTTCAAAAGTGAGTTGTTTTGTTCTTTTTCAAAAGTGATTATTTATTTCATAAGGGGACATGATGCATTTTGTTGAGTAGGAGTGATAAGGTGTTATTTGGATATTGTTGTTATGATATTAATCATGATCTCTAACCCTTGTTGAAAGTTGAAAAAGAATTTTGTTGAGTGTGGCAGATTTCCAAAGAGTTTTCTTCATCTTCATAAAAGGTATGGGCACATTCTCCTATTGATTGATTATGGTGGTTGATTTCTAAAATATCATTGGAGATAAAAGGATTGATTATGGTTTCCTTTTCAAAAGTGGTTGGTTGAATGCTTCAAGGTTTTCTGGTTTGAGAGTTGTGTTTAAACCTTGTTTTATAAGCATAGTTGTTGAAGACCATTCGTTATGCAAAGAACTTGAAAAGAACATGAGTATCATTGTTATGTGAGATTTGTGGTTGAGCGTGAGATTTATGGTTGAGCATTATTGGAAACATTTGAGTTGGTTGATACATGCTTGGAATAGGGTTTTGTGATAAAGAGATGTCTCTTGTGATGATTGGTTGAGTTGAGTTGATTGAGCCTAGTCAAGTGATGTATGAAGTGATTGTTCAAACTCCATCAAACAAACTATTCTATAATTCTAATTTGAGTTGAGATTGAGCTTAGAAAATATTGAGTGTCTAACAATTCTCTTTATGCTTCTATGAGTTGACTTGAGTTGAGTTGAGATTGATTTGAGTTGAGATCATTGTGGATCATTATTGTCATCCATTGTAGTGTGCTTTGCCATTCATTGTTGAGTTCATCATTGAGCCTTGATTTTGTAGACTTGTGCATGAGATTTGAATGCTACTTGAGCATGATTGGTTGAGTATTTGAGAAGGTCTTTGGGATAGATTTATGGACATATTTATGGCAGTTTTTATGCATGATTGATTGAGCCTTGAGAAGGTTTTTGGGACAGGTTTGAGATAAATTTTTTGAGCAGATTTGGACAAGTTCTGTGTGAGCTTGTTGAGCATATTTGGACAAGTTCTATGTGAGCTTGTTGAGCATATTTGGACAAGTTCTATGTGAGCTTGTTGAGCATATTTGGACAAGTTTTGTGTGAGCTTATTAAGCAGATTAGTGGAGTGCCTAGCTGAGCAGATCAATGGATTGCCTACCTGAGTAGATTAGTGTGTTGCCTAGTTGAGCAGATTAGTGGATTGCCTACCTAAACAGATCAATGTGTTGACTAGCTAAGTAAATCAGTGGATTGCCTACCTGAGCAAATCAGTGTATTGCCTAGCTTTTAGCAGATCAAAGTAATCATTGTGTTGGATAAGGATCCTTATTTTTGTGTGAAATATTATAAGGAGATTATCTTGTGGAGTACCCCATATTAGGGGAACCATGTTAAATCTTGTGTCTCAATTGTGTGTGGTGACTTGTGCTCTTGCTTACTATTGCTATCTGAGTTATTAATGCACATTGTTATATTTGGTTATTGCAATTAAGGACATTAATTGATATTGGTTTGGAAATAAATTAAAAAGTGGGTGCTATATTGTTCACCCCCCTCTCATTATAAGCTTGTGTTCTTCAATTGGTATTAGAGCGAGTTCCTTTAGAAAGGCTAAAAACTTGAGGGCAGATTCTACTGGATTACAAGATGGATAAATGATATGTTGATAGTGGGTGCTCTAGTCATATGACTGGGTATAAGGATAAGTCCATTTCTTTAAAAGGGAATAACAACGGATCTGTGAGATTTGGTGATAATACTTTAGCTAAAATCAAAGGAAGAGGAACTTTAATTTTGGATGATGGAAAGACTACTACACATGGTGTACTCTATGTTGAGGGTCTAAAACACAATCTACTGAGTGTAAGTCAGCTTTGTGATCGAGGGTACACAGTTACTTTTTCCTCTACAGGATGCAAAATCAGGGAAACAAAAATAGGAAAGCTTGTTGCAAATGCAGAAAGAACCAATAACAATCTCTACATGCTCAATGAAATAAAAAGGCAAAAATATCTTCTATCTCAAGAAGAAGAAAGTTGGTTATGGCATAGAATGTTGTGTCACTTGAACTTTGATAACATAGTAAGGATAAGCAACAAACAAATTGTCAGAGATCTACCAAAGATAAAAAGACCTTCAAATATAATTTTTGCATAGTGTCAGTATGGAAAGCAGATAAGATCAAGTTTCAAGGCAAAATAATATTCCTCTTCGAAGGTATTAGAATTGACTCATACTAATTTATGTGGTCCTATGAGAACCAAAATTCTACAAGGTTAAAGTTACTTCATGTTGTTCATAGATGATTATTCTAGATTGACTTGGGTTGTTTTTCTGAAAGAGAAATCAGAGGCATTTGAGCATTTCAAAGTGTTCAAAGAAATGGTATAAAATGAAACAAGAAATAAGACCAAGTGTTTGTGATCAAATAGAGGAGGGGAATTCATCTCTATATAATTCATTAAGTTTTGTGCTGAACATGGAATCTAAAAAGAATATTCAGCAGCCAGGACTCCGCAAAAAAATGGAGTAGTAGAAAGAAAGAATAGAACTCTTGAGAATATGGCTAGAGCAATGCTAAATAAATCAAGAATATTAGATGGATTTTGGAAGGAAGCAATCAGTATAGCAGTCTATGTTATGAATAAAGCTCAAGTTAGAACAAAGCAACATAAGACTCCATATGAATTTTGGAAAGGAAGATCTCCCACGGTAAACTACTTCAAAATTTTTGAAAGTAAGTGTTATATCAGAAGAGATGATAAGGACTTGGGAAAGTTTGATCCTAGATGCGATGAAGGTATTTTTCTTGGATACTCTACAAAAAGTAAGTCCTACAGATGCTATAATAAAAGAACACATACCATGGTGGAAAGTATAAATGTCAAAGTTGATGAAAGAACAGGAATAAATGAGTCATCTCAGGAAGATATTATTGAAGAAGAAGAAAGTTGTCAAGAAGAAATGGGTGAAGATTCAGATGATGAAGATTTGTAGAATATACCTTCTAAAAATAAATCAAGATATATTCAGAAAAATCATCCAAAGGACTTGATCATTGGTAGCCCTGATGTAAGACGAACAAGAAGAGGAATCATAGGCAAAATAGAACAAGCAAATATTTCACTACTATCCAAGATAGAACCAAAGGATTTCAGAGAGGCAGAAAATGATGAATGTTGGATTAAAATAATGAAGGAAGAACTAGATCAGATTGAAAAAATTAAGACTTGGGAATTAGTTCCAATACCAAAAGTAAAAAATGTAATTGGTACTAAATGGGTCTACAGGAATAAACTAAATGACGATCGTCAAGTCATCAGAAACAAGGCAATATTGGTGTGTAAAGGATATGCACAAGTAGAAGGAATTGATTTTGATGAGACATTTGCACCAGTTGCAAGATTGGAAGCTATACAGATGTTTTTGGCACTTTCAAGCTACAGGAATTTCAAAGTATATTAGATGGATGTCAAATCAACTTTTTTGAATGGTCATTTAGAAGAAGAAGTTTACATTGAACAACCAGATGGGTTTAATCAAGTAGATAAGCCAAATTATGTGTGTAGATTGAAAAAGTCTCTTTATGGCTTAAAGCAAGATCCTAGAGCATGGTATTCAAGACTGGATAAATATCTTCAAGAGAAAGGTTTCAAAAAGGGAACAATTGATAACAATCTATGTATTAAAAATAAGGGAAATGATTTGATGATTGTGGAAGTTTATGTGGATGATATTATTTTTGGGGGTAGCAATGACATAATGTGTCAAGAATTTGCAAGAAACATGACTAATGAGTTTGAAATGTCTATGCTTGGTGAATTAACCTTTTTCCTCGGATTACATATTTCACAATTAGAAAAAGGGATATTTCTTTCACAAAAAAAGTATATAAAGGAGATGTTGAAGAAATTCAAAATGGAAGATAGTAAGATAGTTAGTACTCCAATGGTTACAGGTTTTAAATTAAGCAAAGATGATGAATCTCCTGATGCAAATCAAACACTATACAGATCTATGATTGATAGCTTGTTGTATGTTATAGCTACAAGACCAAATATAATACAGGCAGTTGGTTTAGTGGGAATATTTCAAGCAGCTCCAAAAGAATCACATGTGACAACAATGAAAATATAACACAGATATCTCAAAGAAATAATGGAGTATGGTCTATGGTATCCTAGAAGCAGTAATTTTACTCTCATAGCATACACAGATGCAGATGGGGCAATAAATATTGATGATAGAAAAAGTACAAGTGGAGGAATATTCTTTCTTGGTGATTGCTTAGTTTCTTGGCTAAGTAAAAAACAACCATCAGTGTCACTTTCCACAATAGAGGCAGAATATATTACAACAACATCATGTTATTCATAGGTATTATGGATGAAATGGACTCTAAAATATTTCAACATAGAACATGATCATCTCATTCTTATTTTGTGTGATAATACTAGTGTTATAAGTATCTCGAAGAATCCAGTAATGCATGCCAGAACAAAGCACATTCCAATAAAGTATCACTTTTTAAGAGAACAAGTTACAAAGCAACAAGTAAGATTGGAATATGTTCCTACAAAATATCATATTGCAGACATATTTACAAAACCATTACCAAGAGAAACATTTGAGCATTTGAGAGAACATCTGAGATTAAAAGTACTCCCACCCCAAAATTAATCACCTCAAGAGAGAAGGTGGTGAGGGGGCTAAGCTTAAGAGTCATATCTTTTAGCCCCATAGGTGTCCCTTTTGCCATTGATGTCAAAGGGGGATATATTTGAGTAAGGGGGAGAGAATTGAGTTAGGGGGAGCAGCATTCAAAGAGAGCACTGATTTAGGGGGAGCAGTCTCCAAAGAGAGTATTGAGTCAGGGGGAGCAGCTTTGATTCTCAGAAATGGTTTTTGCAGTGACTGTGGTGATTTGCATTAGAGGTGTTGCCATCAATGAAAAAGGGGGATATTGTTGGAAATTTGAGGTATTTTATGTTGTCATTGATGTCACATGGATCATTGATGTTACATGGATCACACTAAGTTTTTGTGGCCAAAGTATCTCATAAATAAGCATTTATGATATTTTGGAAAGCATGAATATATACAGGGTTTTTGTGAAAACCAAGGTAGGCAAAATAAAAGGTTTTATTTAAAACTATGGATGGCAAATTTGAAATGGGATTTTCCTAAAACCCGGGTTGGATTTTTCGTTTTGTCAAAAAAGGTGCCCCAGTTATGGAGATATTTAATTTTAAATATTTAAGTGTAAATTTTAATTATTTAAATTTTAAATTTAAATTTAAATTTAAAAGTTAATTTATAGTGTCGACGTCAAAAGAAAGGAGGAGGCATATAATATTAAAGTTTAATTTACAGCGTCAACGTCAAAAGAAATGAGGAAGGTATATATAAATATGCCACAAAATGCTTTTATTTACTTCGATGTCCTCGATGATGCTGATGCATTCGAATTGCTAAGGAAGCGAAAGGTGCTAGCATGTTAAAGAGTGTGCAAAGGGTGTTCGTTCGAAGAGGGAGCAAGGGCATCATAGCTATTTGAATCCAGTGAAGAAAGGAGGCAATAAAAGTAAGGGAGGTCCCTTACCAAGCATCGTAGGTGCTTGTGGACTAGCAACAAGAGGAAGGTTGGTAAGGTGTTGAAGCACCAACAGATTTGAAGTTCAAATCTTGTCGGCACTGGTTTTACAAAGTGAAAGGGAGGAATCTTTTGGCGCATGTGGTGTTTGAGGACACACTCAAAGAAAAAAAATAGAAGGTTTGTGCTCACTGTTCTATGTGAGCGGTTGGCTCATGTGGTTGTTGGCATCACGGTTAGAGTGGTGCAGGGGCAGCGACTAGGAATCGAATCCCGCTGAGGACAAAGGCAAGTTAATAATTTTTCCTAATATTTTATTTTTCATATTATATATCATTGGAAAGCTTATTTCAAGGGCTATTTGATTAACTTGATTAGAGGAAGAAATAAGGTGTATGTAAAGAGATATTTCTATTTTTATAAATGGGTTCAAAAGTGAAGGTTGTTTTGTTCTTTTTCAAAAGTGATTAATTATTTCATAAGGGGACATGATGCATTTTGTTGAGAAAATTGTTGAGTGTGGCAGATTTCCAAAGAGATTTCTTCATCTTCATAAAAGGTATGGGCACATTATCCTATTGATTGATTATGGTGATTGATTTTTAAAATATCATTGGAGAGAAAAGGATTGATTGTGGTTTCCTTTTTGAAAGTGGTTGGTTGAATGCTTCAAGGTTTTTTGTTTTGAGAGTTGTGTTTAAACCTTGTTTTATAAGCATAGTTGTTGAAGCCCATTGGTTATGCAAAGAACTTGAAAAGAACATGAGTATCATTGTTATGTGAGATTTGTGGTTGAGCATTGTTGGAAACATTTGAGTTTGTTGATACATTCTTGGACTAGGATTTTGTGAGAAAGAGATGTCTCTTGTGATGATTGGTTGAGTTGAGTTGATTGAGCCTAGTCAAGTGATTGTTCAAGTTCCATGAAACAAACTATTCTATAATTCTTATTTGAGTTGAGATTGAGCTTAGAACATATTGAGTATCTAACAATTCTCTTTATGCTTCTATGAGTTGACTTGAGCTAAGTTGATATTGATTTGAGTTGAGATCATTGTGGATCATTGTTGTCATACATTGTAGAGTGCTTTGTCATTCATTTTTGAGTTCATAATTGAGCCTTGCCTTTGTATATTTGTGGATGAGATTTGAATGCTACTTGAGCATGATTGGTTGAGCCTTTGAGAAGGTCTTTGGGATAGATTTTTGGATAGATTTGTGGCAGTTTTTGTGCATGATTGATTGAGCTTTGAGAAGGATTTTGGAATAGTTTTGAGATAGATTTGTTGAGAAGATTTGGATAAGCTGTGTGTGAGCTTGTTGAGCAGATATGGACAAGTTTTGTGTGAGCTTTTTGAGCATGTTTGGACAAGTTTTGTGTGAGCTTGTTGAGTAGATTTGGACAATTTCTATGTGAGCTTGTTGAGCATATTTGGACAAGTTATGTGTGAGCTTGTTGAGAAAATTTGGAGAAGTTCTGTGTGAGCTTGTTGAGCAGATCAGTGGAGTGCCTAGCTGAGCAGATTAGTGGATTGCCTACCTGAGCAGATAAGTGTGTTACCTATCTGAGCAGATCAGTGTATTGCCTACTGTTGGTCACAAATTTGCCATAAGAAAGGATTTTATATGTATATGCGCCCTAGACTTGGCCAACATTGAAAGGCCGAGAGAAAGAGATGTCTCCCGGGCCAATCTCCAGAGAGGGCTGGCTCCCAAACTAATCTAAACTTGTTTCAAGATAAGAGTGCGGGAAAGAAATGGGAAAATGCGGAAAGAAAGGGAAATAACGGAAAGAGATGAAATGCGAAAAGAAAGGGAAATAACGGAAAGGGATGTAAATATGGCCGAAGCCGATCGTTGATGGGGAGAACAACCTCGAACAATAGATAACTTCAACTAGATCCTAAAGCTAAGCAACAACTGACTCTTAGAATACATATACAGAAATTAGATCACGCATTAGCCATGAGTTCGCTTCCAAATAAACTTCAAACATTCAAATGCCAATACAGCCAAATTCAACACAACAGAATTCAACTGATATTACACTGGACTACACAGAAGTAAATCACACAGAAAGCCAAACATACACAACAAATTAGATCACCAACTCCAGAAGACACTAAGAATGGAAGCAATTGCATCTAGGATTTCTATTTCAATTTTTGCAACAAGATCCTCCTCCTTTTGCTTGAGTTTTACATTGGTATTTATAGAGGTCCGCCCTCTTCCTTTCGTATTACAACATTTAATACATGAAACAGATTTTGAAAAATGATCCCCTTAATCTGCCTCGAAGAAATGACAGTTATCGGGGTGAGCCGAAAGTTGTTAAGAGATCACGAACAGGAGCTTTGAATATTGGAGGCATCTTTAATTTTGGTGGCATCGAAAACTGCCTCAGGTTCTTCCATCTTGTGCACATCGGTAATCAGCAACATTTAATCTTGGAACCACTTCTTTGACCACGATCTCAAAAATAGTTGGAGAGCTTTTACTTGATCCTTATCTGCTCTGCACGTTCTCCTATGCAATCCTGAAGAAAAATGCAAACTGAACTGTATCGGGCCTTTGTTGTTGCTTCGGTCGCGAAAATGAGACAGGTCACGAAAATGCGACATGTCGCGATATCGTGACACTTTTACCTTGTTGCCTTCTCTCTCCGCCACCAGTCACGAAAACATGACATGTCGCGAAATCGTGACATCTTCTTTTCTTTTGGCTCTTCTCTATGATATGTCATGAAATCGTGACATTCGCCTCTGCTTTGGCTTCTTCGCTACTCCTTATCGTGAAAATGAAACATGTCACGAAATCGTGACATCTTTCTCTTGCGTTGTCTTTTTCTCCTTCTTACCCATGAAAACGCGACAGGTCGCGAAAATGAGACATGTCGCGATATCGTGACGTTTTCTATGTTCTGCCTTGTATTTCCTCCTTTGCACTCGAAAATGGAACATGTCGCGAAATCATGACATGTTTTTCCATTTGGTCCTTTTCTCCATAATATGTCGTGAAATCGCGACACTTTCTGTCTTCTTGCACTTTGATGCTTTTAGGCCACGAAAATTTGACATGTGTCGCGTGAAATCACGACGACTTTCGGCCCTCCTTGCTTCCTCCTCGCGAAAATGCGACATGTCATGAAATCGCGACAATTCTTCGCACTTTGCCCTTCCTGTCCAATATGTCACGAAATCGTGACATTTTCTTGCTTTCTCTATTGTTGCTCGCCATTCGCGATATCGCGACGACTTTCTCTTGCTTGGCATCATCCTTAAAAATGTCGTGAAATCGTGACATCTTTCATGCCTTGTGCTTATCTTTCAACCTTGCCGCGATAACGTGACATGTCGCGATATCGCGACATTTCCTACCATTTTCTCCTTGCTTGCTTTTCTCTCGGTATTTTCACATTCCCATTTTCTATCACACTGCTCCATGGCCACCACAAGTCACTTTTCATATATCGCGACAACTTCATTTTAGTGCTTCCATTGACTACGTTGACCGATAATGACTCATGAAAATGTGACATGTCGCGATATCGCAACACAACATATCGAACATGTCGTGATATCGTGACAACTTTTGGGCTTAGCTTTTTTATGGTACGGATCGTCGAAAACTGCACGCGATTTCTATACATTGTCGCGAAATCGTGACACCTTTGCTTTTTCTTACAAACAAGGAATGAGGATTGTCTCTACAATTTGAGCATTCTTTTACTTGAACAGCAACAACAAAAACAATGTGGCAAAAATGCCAACATTCTTGGCGGCTCACGGGGTATACAGTTCTATTGTATGCATGAACCTCAGGCCTTTATCCATTGGGCAACAGAGTCAAGAAGCTGGAGGAGCAGAGAGTGAATGCTGGTTGATGTTGGACGTCTCTGTGGACTGCTGCAACAATCTCTTGCTGGTACTCGACACTCAAAATAGGACCTTCAACAAAAATTTATGGGAGAGCAGAACTTCCTTTATTTCTGAACGACTGCATTTTGCCTAGCTCGGTTGAGCTGGGTAATCACCAGGCACTGTGCAAGGATCTCCATGGCAGTAGTGAAAAGCACCTTAACTACAAAATGGAAATGAATGGAGGGATGACCAATGGATGCGCAGGCCGTGGAACGGGAATGAGGAATGATGGGATGGTGAAAGATGGAGTGGAAATGGTAGATACAGCAACAGGGTGCTACTGTGCTACCAGCTGCAAGATTTTGCTAAAAATAGATAATGAAATGGAAGTGGATGGAATGGAGGATGTGGGGTAGGAACTATGGAAAAGTGCTCAAAAACTTAGAAGAAAGGGAAGTGAAGAAAAGGGAACATCAGAAAGGGGAATAGAAACAACAGTAGTGGCTTGATTATTTGTAGAAGAAGAAGGAGAGGGAGAAGAAGGGAATGAAGTAAGGAAGTGGAAGAAAGAAGTAGAAGAAAGCCACTATCTGTTGGGAAGGAAAAGAAAAAGGAAAAGAAATAAGCGTACCTACGGGCTCGCATGCAAAAAGAGCCGGAGTTAACGAATTTTTTTTTTTTTTTTTTTAGATATGTACAAGGTAACCCCCAAGCTTAGCTGTGAACTCTCTCGAGAGGTACGCACCCAAACATGACTCTATGATCTCCTGGATCCCAGACCTTGGATAGACACTCAGTAGACTCCTGATTGATAATCAGCTTGGAGTCACCAAAGATTTGCAACTGTCGCGCTCCAAGTGTCTCAACCTTCGTGGGACCTAGGCATAAAGCCTCATCTTCTGTTGTATTATCTGTGCAGCTCCAGGTTAACTAGTCTAAAGAAGAACGTTGAATTCCAGAAGGTAACATTAGAACAATCCCAATACCAGTGCCATTTTTGCATTGTGCCCCATCGAAATGGAGCTGATCTTGACTTCCATCATTCTGTTCTGGAGCCTTTTCAGTCTTGAGAATAGAATGACAACCAATCTCAGTTTCCATCATGGCATTAAAATCAAGCATTGAAAACTCATCCTCCAAGCAAAGCTCATCCAAGACTTCACCCATCAAATCAGGATCTTCCAACTCCATATTGACAGAATATTTGGATCTTTCTTCTTCTTCCATCTTCTCTACATGAAAAGTAGAAGGCTTCTGATTGTCAATACGGACTCTTCTTCCTTTGAAAGGAATCTCCAAGTGAGAATAATCCAGAGAAAGGTAGCCTCCCAGCTTAGCAGTGAATTCTCTCGATAAACACATACTGAAATATGGTTCCAAATCAACCACAACTATCTCCTGAATTACTGTAATCTGAGGCAGATTATGTAGAGCAATAGGAACATCCTTGATTACACCCACTATTTTTATGGGGGTCCCGTCTAACTGCAAGACACCAGGGCTACTTCTTGTATACTCCATACCCATGACTTCACAAACTGCCTTTGGCATGACAGTTGTCACAGCACCAGAATCAATTATGCAGTTATGCACAATCCAACCCTCCATTCTGAGTGACAAGTAAAATGGGGGTGGTCTATTCTTCCCAGTGGCTGAAGAAGTTAACGTTTGAGACATAACTATCTGGGCTGGAGCCTTTCCCTTACTCTGTATGGTCTTCAGGGATTCCTGTAAGAGATTTACCTGTCCAGGTATCTGCAAGGTGTCATACAGACTTACCTTAGCTGGTGTCCATTTGAGTTCTTCAACTATGTTGTACTCCATTGAGATCTGCTCTTTCCCTCCACTGGCAGATTCAAATTTGTTTTTGTACTGTTGGGTGGCCTCCACTCATTGTCGTTTAGTCAATGATGGATACCGCAGCGTCTCTCTAGCTTGTTCCTTTGTTTTCGCTTGCGACTGGGAAGTAGAAGCTTTTTCCTTCTCTTTTGCTTGTGGTGGAAGTGGATCCTTCGACAAAATAGGTGATTGTTGTGGAGCTGGAGGATCATGAGCCTTTGCAGGTATTTGCTACTTTGTTGCTTGTACAGGAGGCACTTTCAATGGCTCCATCTTAGCCGGATCTACCAACATTGGTTTCTTGTCGTTGCGTGTCAGGACTGCTATGTGTTCCTCAAGAGACTTCACAGAATTAAGATCTACCTCTCGAATCATGTTTACACGGCTCCCTGCAAGAACTTGCAAATAATTTTGGTGGACCATGCAAGTGGACTCATCATGTGGGTCATTGCATGTAGAGCACCAATATGTTCCTTCTGCAAGGCCAGCTTCCTCATTCGTCAACACAGTCGGGCTCTTTTTTGGCACTTTGCTTGTTGAAGCCGCTTGTTCTCTAGTGATCGGCGGAGGTTGAAATCTCCTGGGTTGGAAATCTCTCTCAGCCTGCTTTCTTTCAAGAACGTGATTTTATTTCCCATCGCTCTTATAGCTGAGTTAGCAGATTGTACCTCTTGTAATAGGATTGTGAAAGGATCAGGATTTGAGGGCGCAGGAGGTGTCGGTAGAGGTAGAGGTGCTAGCGGTGCAGGTAATGCGAGGAATGAAGTGGGAGCTGGTAATTGCGGAATGATTGGTGCAGACAACTATGGAATAGTTGGAGCAAGGAGCTGGGGAACTGGAATGGGTGCGATCTGAGGTGCACTTGAGCTCCATGATGGAATAGGATACATGGAAGGCATAGGCTGTGAAAATGAACCAGAGTACAAATGCTTAGGAAGATCAGGTAAGATGGGCATTGTTACCTTTGGTGGAAGCCTACCTATGGCAATCAAGTCAGCTTTCACCTTTTGCGCTTGTTCGAACAGTTCTGGAAATGTAGTCACGTTGGACTGTCGGACAGCCCAACCGATGTCTATGTTAAATGCTCTGAGGTAATAAAATGCAGCTAGCTCATGAGTGGGCCGAAGACCATCAAGAATTCTCTACCAGCTTCTAGTAAATCTGACATTGAAGTCGGCTATCTCCTCCTATGGGTGCCTTTGAATTACATTAAATTGATGCAATAAGGAGTATGGATCAGCTTGTTCATGAAAATTTTTGACTAACAGTTCTCCTAATTGATCCCATGATGTAATAGTGCCTGGTTGCAATGTTCGGTACCAATACAACAATTTACCTCTTAGTGACAACACCAACAATTTTATCATTACATCTTCGTCCGTTATGTCATGGATAGCCGCCAAAGAGGCTACATCATTAATATGCTCATAGGCAGTCTTACCAGTACCATCATAGGTCGGCAAAGCTTTCAAAGCAGCTTGAGGAACTAGATTTTGTGCCAGTAAGTTCAAAGCTCCCGAACCATTCCATGCCGAGAACTTCCTTGGTGGAGGATGCTGGGCCATTTGGACTGCTGGATCTGGATGTAGCAAGCTCGTAGCAGTACTGGGAGGAGTCGGGGATGGCACAAACTGACCTGCAGCCTGTGATGAGATAACAAATGATGGGTTCATAGGACTTACCAATCTTGAGCGCTCCCTCCGATTCTGAACATCAATCTCGAAGAATTCGACTGGATCTTTCGATTCTTTGGCACTTGATCTCGTGATCATGAAGCAAATATTTTCACCAGCTTCACAATTAGAAATTTCCAGGTACAATCACCTTCAGCAGAGTCACCAGATGAACTTACAATCTCCGCTTTGAGGTCAAGACAGTTCATCAAAATCTTGATTCCTTCGGGTGTCAATTTGAAATAATGCTTGTCCCACCGATTGTGGATCTTTCAGAGACAGAAACAGTCTGTCCCACCGGCACCAAATCTTCAAAATACTTTCCCACGATTGTGGATTTGAGACAAAAACAGTCCGTCCCACCGGGCGTGCCAAAAATTGTTGGTCACAAATCTGCCACAGGAAAGGATTTTATATGTATATGCGCCCTAGACTTGGCCAACATTGAAAGGCCGAGAGAAAGAGATGTCTCCCGAGCCAATCTCCAGAGAGGGCTGGCTCCCAAACTAATCTAAACTTGTTTCAAGATAAGAGTGCGGGAAAGAAATGGGAAAATGCGGAAAGAAAGGGAAATAACGAAAAGAGATGAAATGCGAAAAGAAAGGGAAATAACGGAAAGGGATGTAAATATGGCCGAAGTCGATCGTTGATGGGGAGAACAACCTCGAACAGTAGATAACTTCAACTAGATCCTAAAGCTAAGCAACAACTGACTCTTAGAATACATATACAAAAATTGGATCACGCATTAGCCATGAGTTCACTTCCAAATAAACTTCAAACATTCAAATGCCAATACAGCCAAATTCAACACAGCAAAATTCAACTGATATTACACTGGACTACACAGAAGTAAATCACACAGAAAGCCAAACATACACAACAAATTAGATCACCAACTCCAGAAGACACTAAGAATGGAAGCAATTGCATCTAGGATTTCTATTTCAATTTTTGCAACAAGATCCTCCTCCTTTTGCTTGAGTTTTACATTGGTATTTATAGAGGTCCGTCCTCTTCCTTTCGTATTACAGCATTTAATACATGAAACAGATTTTGAGAAAAAAGATCCCCTTAATCTGCCTCGGAGAAATGACAGTTATCGGGGTGAGCCGAAAGTTGTTAAGAGATCACGAACAGGAGCTTTGAATATTGGAGGCATCTTTAATTCTGGCGGCATCGAAAACTGCCTCAGGTTCTTCCATCTTGCGCACATCGGTAATCAGCAACATTTAATCTTGGAACCGCTTCTTTGACCACGATCTCAAAAATAGTTGGAGAGCTTTTACTTGATCCTTATCTGCTCTGCACGTTCTCCTATGCAATCCTGAAGAAAAATGCAAACTGAACTGTATCGGGCCTTTGTTGTTGCTTCGGTCATGAAAACGAGACAGGTCACGAAAATGCGACATGTCGCGATATCGCGACACTTTTACCTTGTTGCCTTCTCTCTCCGCCACCAGTCGCGAAAACATGACATGTCACGAAATCGTGACATCTTCTTTTCTTTTGGCTCTTCTCTATGATATGTCATGAAATCGTGACATTCGCCTCTGCTTTGGCTTCTTCGCTGCTCCTTATCGTGAAAATGAAACATGTCGCGAAATCGCGACATCTTTCTCTTGCGTTGTCTTTTCCTCCTTCTTACCCGTGAAAACGTGACAGGTCGTAAAAATGAGACATGTCGCGATATCGTGACACTTTTTCATTTGCCTTGTACTTCTCAGCTTTCATCTCACGAAAATGGAACATGTCGCGAAATCGTGACATGTTTTTCCATTTGGCTTTTTCTCCACAATATGTCACGAAATCGCGACACTTTCTGTCTTCTTGCACTTTGATGCTTTTAGGCCGCGAAAATTTGACATGTCACGAAATCGTGACATTCCGTACAATCTGGCCGCCTCCTTGCTTCCTCCTCGTGAAAACGCGACATGTCACGAAATCATGACAATTCTCTGCACTTTGCCCTTCCTGTCCAATATGTCACGAAATCATGACATTTTCTTGCTTTCTTCATCATTGTCGCTTCTGTCGTGATATCACGACAAGTTCCTCTTACTTGGCTTCATCCTCAAAAATGTCACGAAATCGTGACGTCTTTCATGCCTTATGTTTTTCTTTCAACCTTCCCGCGATAACGTGACATGTCGCGATATCGCGACATTCCGTACCATTTTCTCCTTGCTTGCTTTTCTGTCGCGATATCGCGACATTTTTCATTGACATTGCCCTTTGCTGCTTTATGTCACGATATCGCGACATTTTCTATCACACTGCTCCATGGCCACCATAAGTCACGATTTTGTGACATGTCGCGATATCGTGACAACTTCATTTTAGTGCTTCCGTTGACTATGTTGACCGTGAAACTCCAACACGTCGCGATATCGTGACAGTTTTACTGCTTTGCTTCTGTTGACTGCTTTGACCGCGATAATGCGATAGGTCACAAAAATGCGACATGTCGCGATATCGCGACACTTTCTTGACTTAGCCCTTTTTCGCATTTGGCACCGCGAAACTATGATAGGTCGCGATATCGCGACAAATTCCCATGCTTGCACATTTTGGATTTGGACCCCGCGAAAACGTGACAGGTCGCAAAAATGCGACATGTCGCGATATCGCGACATGTTTTGGGCTTAGTTTTTTTATGCTATGGACATCGCAAAAACGTGACAGGCCACGATTTCGTGACAAACATGACAGGTCACGAAAATGCGACATGTCGCGATATCGCGACATGTTTTGGGATTAGCTTTTTTATGGTACGGATGTCACGAAAATGCGACAGGTCGCGATTTCGTGACATGTCGCGAAATTGTGACACCTTTGCTTTTTCACTTACAAACAGAGGAATGAGGATTTTGTTTACAATCTGAGCATTCTTTTACTTGAACAGTAACAACAAAAACAATGTGGCAAAAATGCCAACACCTACCTGAGCAGATCAGTGTGTTGCCTAGCTGAGCAGATCAGTGGATTGCCTACCTTAGCAGATCAATGTATTACCTAGATTTGAGCAGATCAAAATAATTATTGTATTGGATAAGAATATTTATTTCTATGTGAAATATTATAAGGAGATTATCTTGTGGAGTACCCCACATTGGGGAAAACACGTTAAATCTTATGTCTCAATTGTGTGTGGTGACTTGTGCTCTTGCTTACTATTGCTCTCTAAGTTATTAATGCACACTGCTATATTTAATTATTGCAATTAAGGACATTAATTGATATTGGTTTGGAAAGAAAGTAAAAAGTGGGCGCTATACTATTCACCCCCCCTCTCAGTATAAGCTTGTGTTCTTCAGAATGGATAGGATTAGTTAACACATAAGATGTGTGCAATAGATTTGATTGAACTTGAGGACTTATGTAAGATTAAGGTTTACATATTAGGTGAAGTGATACCAAAGGTGGAATATCATGATTATCCCTAAATTATTTGGGATGAAAGGATTAGTAGATGTAATATTGAGTGTTTTAGGCATATAATTTTGGTACCAACTCATATGCATGCTACTAAGGATAGAAAGAGGAATGTTAACAAATGGGTTAGAGGTTAGAGGTATGTCTAAATTAAGGACATAGGTTGTAATTGCTTGTTGAAAAGTGAGGCAACTTACATTGACTCTTGGAAATTATTCTAGTGGTGATGTAGACATATGATATCCCAAAGATGATGGGATATATGAAGTCCCACTCCCTACAAAAGTAGTGACACTAGGAGGAAAAGGGTCGAAAAAGTTGACATTCAATGCATTAAGGCCTAAAGTAGTTTGGATTATATTTAAAACTAATTTATTAATATTTTTGTTTGTTTGATTAAAATATCTAACATTAAAATGAGTTCGTTGATGGAGGTCTAAAATTGAATTCCCCCATGGAAGTATTCTAACTTGGGTTAGTATTAATAACAGTGAGTATAACATCTTTGTTTTTCTATAAAAAATACCAAAAGGTTATTATTTCTTGGACATCTTGATAAGGGCTTAAGCTATGTAACCCTTATTCTCCCTCATAAATATTGGGATTCACTAAGGGATCTTGTTCTTCAACTTCATTCCCCAAAGGGAGATATTAAAGGCTAGGTGATGTGCTATTTTGTGAGTGTGATTGTGTTTTTTAGCCATGGGGTTAGGATGGAAAGGGGGGAAAGGTTAATTAACTAAAATTTAAAAAGGGAAGAAGAAGAAATAATTTTTCTTCTTATATTGACTTCTCTCAATATATTGATCCAATCAATATGCTTTAGGAGGCTTCCTATATATTGAACCTCTCTATGTTATTGCCCTTCCTATATACCTATCAATATGTGGAAGAAGCTAGTCCTATCGATATATGCAATTGTACATGATAGATACCTTAAGGTACATAAAATATAATGATACACAAAAGTGATGTTCCTATGTACATGACCCAAGATAGGTACATGAGAGGTAATGAGAAAGCCCTCCTTATGTCTCCCAATAGTTAAGGTCGATTCCTTAACTATAACCTAATGGGTAACTTGTAATTGCCTAATGATAGATTTTGCACTTTGCTTATACCAAGTTAAAATAACTACCAAGCAAATTTGCTAGTGGTGGATTTTCACCAATAGTTTTGCCAATTTGGATCTAAATAACTCTTTAGACATCCTTTATAATTAATATATTCCATATACAATTTTCCTTCAAAAACAACTTTTTAAATTTTCTTAGATTTAACTTCCTTTCAAAATTTTTACTTTAAACAATCCCTTAAACTTTAATAATAAAAATAATAATTCACTATATCCACTACTATGTAACACACTGTAAATATCTTTTAATCTTAGAATACAAGACCTATCTATTAAAAACGTTGAAAAAATAACATCATTTAATCTCATTGCCTATAACCACTTTCTAACAAAATAAACTTGCTATACAATTTTTTTTTTTTTTTTTTTTCAAAAACCCTTTTGTATTCCTAAAAGGACATACATATTTTTTAATTTTCACACGAAATTATCTCACCACTTCCATGGTCCTCTTGAACATTGACCACAGACAAACTAAGCTTTGTTGTAAATGGTGATCATCAACTTAAAATTCCCACGATGAGTGTGGTACCAAATTGAATTTACCATAACCAAAAACTAACTCCGCACAAAAGCATTAGAGAAATCATCAATGTGCAAAAAAAAAAGAAAAAACAATGTTAATAGGAAGATATAGATAACATGACTCTCCAGCAAAAGAGAATAGATACTCAGTAGAAAATGAAAACTCAATTTCAAGTGTACATGCATTTGTCCTTAAAAAACACAAATTCCAAAACATGTCAAGGTGACCCTAAGACGAATGTTATACGGCCCCAAAAGACGAATGTTACATCGCACACAAATATATACAGATTCACATCATACTAAATATGTCCCAAGAACCCATGAAAACAAGAGAAAAACATGTACATCAAACTAATTTGATACTCTCATCCGGCTTGTCCAATGAATAAGGTGTTAAACAAATCCTTTGTGGTTGGAGAAAGGTGGGTCTCCGTGCATTAAAAGTCATTATAAGAGTATGAAAATTTTAACATAATATGATTGTTAGATGAATTTTATTCGCATATTTACGTATACGCCAGAAATAAATTCGAAGCCTTCCTAATTTACTTCCTGCCGTCTTCGAGATCTATATATACTTCATTTAAAAAAATAGTACACAGCAGAGTGCAGAAAAAAACGGTCACCCAGTACAGTTCAATCATTCTTCTGAACGTCATTGAAATGTAAGCTTGCCGAAGACGCCCAAGCACATACAGGAGTTTTAGAACAGTCTTTCAACATCTCAATGACGCTATCCAGAAGCGATGGCTCACAGGGAAAAGTAAGGCCGCCATTTTGATAATAATAGCCAAACTCCTCCTCTGCCTTTCGCAGGAGTTCTTCGAACACGGGGTGGTTCAAATAACTCACAGGAATAACAAACCGCCTGCGTTCCTTCTCACCGGCGTAAACTGAAACGTGGCCCAGAGGAACCGGCGTTTTCCACATTTTCTCCTCCTTGCAACCATAAAACCGGGAGGACTTTCGTCGCTTGAGCATAGTGCTTACAGCCATGGGAATGGCCGCAATTTCGTACAACTTTCGCGCTATTTTAGTAACGTTGAAGATGATCTTGCTGCTCTCCATGAATGATAAAATAACACAGGGAGACTAGGATTACACGATCGAATCCTTTCTTGTGCTATGGAAACAAAAGGGTGTGCTCTACAAATAAATACTCTACATATATGTTGAGGAGGAATGTTTTTTTTAATGATTACATAAGGGATCAGTGGTTTAAACTTAAAGGTTTTTTTTAATGAAAACCCAAAAGTTCCGATAGGTACGAGGGAAGGAATGGTACGACGTTGAATAGACGAAGGGGCAGAACCATGTGAAACCGCGCAAAATTAGCTGGAAGGTGTACCATGGCTAATTGGGTCATTTTTGTTGAGGAAGATAATGACTCATATACTTTCTTAAATTATATAGAAGAGTTGGTTACAGTTATTATTTTTAGTAATTTTTAAATACATATGGTTTAAATTATATGGACTGTTCTTAATAGTTTATTGTCAAGTACATGGTTCAAATTACATGGACTGCTCTCAATAGCCTATTCCTCTGGTAGTTGTTGATCCGTGGTGAGATGGAGACCACATGGTTCAAACCACAGGGACTGCTCTCAATAGCTTATTCATCTTCTAGTTGTTGAGCCAACGTTGGAGACCACTAGTAGCTGGGGGTGTGTACCGTGAGAGGATTCAGCACGGATTACTACCTTTGCTAAAGCTAACAGTGCCTCCTAAGTTTGAACCTACGATACTTGGCCAATCAAACCTTTACCAATCCACCTCGCGCTTGGAGACCACCAGTAACTCGGAGTTTGTAACATCATCATTTAATTGACTGCCACTGAAAAGATTCAATAAAGACTACCACCTTTGTTAAAGCTGCCAAGTACTTGACAAATACTTGGCCAATTACTGAACACTCATGCTGAGGTACGTAGGGCGTTACTGAAAAGGCTGGAGGGATGTCCTATAATTTTGTCGCATCTTGAGGGGTCCAAAGAGAGTCCAGCTCATGTCACCACATCTTGTGAAGCGGTCCCGGCAAAAGTTCGCTCCTCCGACAGAACGTCAGAAAGTCGATTGCGATTTTTTCGACTCACATGTAACCCAGAGCATGGGATTGTCGGCAAAAGGCAGTTTTGGGGTACCTTTGATGAGTTTGCATTGCAAGATATTCAGAATGGGTCGCCGTTGCATGTTCGATGCACGGATCGAAGACGCGTTCAAGTCAATCAAATCCAAATTTTCCTCTTTTAGTCTACACATGTTTTGTTGGGTCGAGGAAACCACGTGATGAAGAATATAGTCGGGAAAACACAATTTGGAACATGAAAAAAAAGCTGTTTATTTTGTTGTGTAAATCTGTCCTAATGAACATCATCTGCATCTTTGAGATCTGGTGGCCTGGAAATACAGACCACCTAAATGCCTTTATCTAATTCTACTGATTTGTTTTTGGTGACTTAAATATGGGAGAGTTGGATGTGTAGTAATCTTTTCAACAATGAATAATTTGTTACCGGTTTTACTATTACAACTCATAGATATTTTTAATCCAATGTTTAATTTCTTTCCTTTGGGTTGTTCTAAATGCTACACAAGGTGGGATGATTATAATAGTTCTAATAGAAAAGAAAGCAGGTTAGATAGAGTCTACATGAGTAAACTTGTCCTCCATAATCTTTTTTTAGAACAACTTGTGTCCATCATCCCTTATATAATTCTCTGTGATCACTTATCAATTACTTTCCTTTATGGTAAATTCTTAGACTATATGTTCTCTATGGAAAATATGTGGCCAACACTTTGGCAAATGGAAAAAGATAAGGCTCCTAGTATTGATGGCATCCCAATGGAATTTTACCAAAAACTTTAGCATGTTGTAGACAATGACCTATACATTGTGTATAAGGAAGCTCTTCAAGATGGTTCTATAGGCATATTTTCAATCAGGATTTGATAAATCTTGTCTCCAAAAACTCGAATTAGGATACCATGTATAGGTGGCATTCAATCACCTTATTGCATTTCACTTATAAAATATTTTCCAAAGCACTTATCATTTGCCTTAGACCTGTGGCACAAAAAAATAGTTAACATAGAAGACATTGATTTTTATTAAAGGTAGATATATTCTAGATAGTGTTAGCTTGATTTGGAAGTCTCTCAATGGGCTTGAGAGATTGAACAAGATACATTGTTAGTAAAACATTAACTTTGAAAAATCATGTGCCAAGATCAAAAGAGATTTCATCCTTAAAATATTTAATTAAGTAGGATTTGTTTCATGACCCTCCCTTGGCAGACACTTATTATTTTGATGAATCTATGTTTGGCTATGATTGCTTTGTTGATGGAATGATTGATCACTTCCATATAGTTATGCAAAAACATATGTTTTCATGAAAAATGTGAATGTATATTTTTATTGATGAATGTTGGTTGACGTTAAATTCTGCAAAACATATATTTATGTTAGAACACAATACTACTAATAGAACTTGTATTTGTGCAGGATTGGGTTTTTCTTGTAGGTGGAAAAAGGAACCAATCACCAAGAACAGGATGCCCTAGGGGATATGATGTGATGGGTTATTTGTCAGAATATTTTGGGAGGCAACATGGATGAATGCCCCTTTCATGAAGATGCATATCATAAATTGCATAAAAATATATATATCAAATTTTAGTTGCTTTTGTGTGTTGCATAATAGTTTTCTTTATGATAAAATCTTATAAGGTATAAGAGCATTGTTGTAAGAATAATGGATGTTTGATTCCTTATATTTGTATTTCTTTAAAAACATAGCATATAAAGGATCCAATTGTTCTTGGTAATTTTACTATGATGAATAATTGGGGAAGACTTAGCAAGATTTAAGAGAAAATAATGGAAAAGATACTCATTAATATTGTGTGATTTATGTTTGTACATGGTTTACTTTAGAATTTCACTGTATTCATAGGAGATAATTTGAATTTGTAGTGGTGAATATTGTCTTAATTGTCAATGCTCTAAATGAATAGTAGCTTTTATGATCAAATGAAGTGGCTTGCTAAGTGTTGAATGGAGAGAAAGAGCATGTCGAAGATCCTGTCGAAAAGGATTGGTTGGTTAATCATGGCTGGATATTTTGGAAAACAAATAAAAAGGAAAAAAGTTATGTTGAGGGAGGTTGGTTAGAAAGTAGACAGAGGAAGAGAGTCATTGTTATAAGCTGAAGAGAATGTCCAGGTTGGCTGGTTTCATTTTGTAGAGATTTTCAACCCAAAATTAATCATTGGTAACAAGTTCTCCATATTCCAGTAAGTAAAGATTAGTATTATTATTGATATAATCTTTGTCTGTGAATGAACATGCTTGATGTTCAAACGATATGTGTAAACCTATAGTATATATTTTTTGTCAACTATCAATGCCCTTAGGGTTAAATTAGTTTTGTAATTGTGTTATTGACTAACTCTAGAACCTATAAAGGGTAGCTAGGAGTCAGGCAATATTATTTTTTTGTGTATCTTTAAGATTTTAGGTTTCACAATATTTCCTTCCCATACGTCTATGAAGCTTTTGGAAGGACTAGAACCATAGTTTGGTAATTAGGAATCTTGTTTTTAGAGATACATCATAGAACTTTCTTTGTGCAAAATAGGAATATGTTGTGTACCATTTTGACAATGAATATTTAGGTGTATATTCAATTAATCCTTGGAAATAGACTGTGAGTCTCTTTTATCTCCTAGATAACCATTAGTGAGAGAATATGTGAGATACCATGTAAGACACCGTCAGGTGTTATTGGATTGCATGTAAAATTATCTTTGACCATACTATTGATTTATGGATTTTATTTTGGGTATGTCCATAAATGTAGAATATTACAAGACTCAAGGAATCTAGGATTCGAGCAATACCATAGTGCTTTTAGGAATATGTGAGTATGGCTATTTGTACCAAGTTATTTTGTCAAGAGAGAATTGATTTAGCTTAACTCTGATTTAATGGATGAAATGAAATTGATATTGTATGAAAATTTGATATTTTGATTATTAAGTGTTGTGTGATCTCTTTTTAAAAAATATTGTAGTAGTTACAATGATGATTGAATCTTAAGGAAATACAATTGATTCCTTTCCTTTGATTAGGCTGGATTAATTTTATGATAAAGAAATGAATGTCTTGTTTGTGATTTCTTGAAATGTAGAGCATTTCTAGCATATATTGAAAAGAATATAAATATATATTTCTCTTTGCTTTTGGTATTTGATTGAGGCTTTATGTATGGATTTATAGAAGCTCAACTTCTTAATTGAAAAGATAATTCTAGATAAATATTGTTTACAGTAGAACCTTTTTGAAAGAAGATGAATATGGGTGATGCAGAAAAACTATTTGATAATTCTCTTTAAAATGGGATACTAGACTGATGTATCATGGACTGTTTTTATATGGATATATTGAATGGAATGAAATTGCTCGTTGAGAGCTGGAGCCATCTCTGATCCCCATACAAAGGGTAATCATGTTCTTGGTGGTTTTCATGGAAATCTCAAAGAAGGGAAATGACGACTGGATTTCGGGATGGTGTGGAAAGAGATCAACAACTGCCATAATGAGTTTATCACTATAAGTGAGTTGAAGCTTGTTATAATCCTATATATTGAGGATGTGAATGTAAAATTGTAACTTTTTGGGTTGTTGAAGTAACTCTTCAAGAAATACAAACATAAAAAAAGTGTTCTTTGTAATTATATGTGTACTGGGTCAGAAATAGTTTGACTTAGAAGTTGTGCAGCCGTTGTTTCGTTATTTTGAAACAATGACACTCCTTGTATTTATAACTTTTTTTTTTGATATGCTACAATGAAATGAGATGTACAAGTATTTTTTTTTATACAAATACTTTTCTCTAATGCATGATAGCAAAATTGTTATCTATAAGGTAAAGTGATATTTAGTGATTAAAAAAAGAATATAAAAGTGAATATGGCTTTGTGTCTTATGTTATATATCTGGATTAAAACTGCAAAGGTATTTTGGAAAGCCGTAACCTTTAATAAAGTAATTTTTTTATTTTTGAGATGAGTTTGGGAAGTTTAGTTCCTTAAGAGAGCCCTATTCAAGTTCTTAGAGACGTGAGATGATTTTTGTCTTATGAGGAGACTTTAATGGTTTATCTTTTTCTTTGGACAAGTGTTATTGGTACTGCTTTACATTAACTAGTTGTTGGACCAATGAAGGGATCCAAGGGTCCATGATAAACCTTTAACCTTGTTTGAATGACCCGTTAGGAGCTGATATAGCTGAAATTCATCTGTTGTCTATTGTTGTAGATAAAACTCCCTACGGAGTGATTTTGACTATATTGCCAATAATAAAGACCTTGTATTAAAAAGGAACTTGAGATTAGTCTATTAGTTCATCATCATATGTGTGTGATAATTACAACCAATGATGTTAATCATCTTCACATAGATGGAATTATGTGAATAGGGTGATTATGTGATCAAGTAAATAGTCTAGCTTATGCATAGTGCTCTTACCTAAAATAATTGTAGAGGGAGTAGAGATTTGCGTAATTTCAAAGTACTCTTACACTAAAAGACTTATGTAACAAGTAGAGATTTGGACTACACTTTTCAAAGGAACGAAATGGATTAAACCATTTACCTTGTGAAGAGAGTAAGGATGATGGTTACTAAAATATGCATCTAGTACTGACCATCGATAGACTTGTGTATTTGTAGGGATGGATGCATTTGTGAGCCACATCTCTAGTAAAAGATAATTTAGAGACACAATTATCTAACTTTGGAGTTGAAGCTCAACTAAACTTTAAATTTTAAAAAAATGGCTTCGTAAATTTGAGAAGAAGTAAAATTGGGTTCTGACATTTTGGTATCAGAGCATGGTTCGTAGGGAAATCAACTCACTATATAACTATATGCTTAGAAAAAACTTAAGTAAAATAATATCTTTCCAGATAGGATGATTGTTAGAAATATATTTGTTTGTGTAGTTAAGAAATTATGAGAATAATAATAGTAGGTGAAGCAACCCAAATATGTGATTGCAACCTAATTTCTACTATCTCTCTCATGTGTGGTCAGGAATTATACAACCAAAAAGAAGGAGAGGGAGTGCTTCCCCAATGATAAGGTAAACACGATGGAGCAATGTGGAGGATAGAAACCCAGATGTAGGTTTCGAGAACACTAGAAATGAAAGAAGGAATCTTAGTAATGAAGGAGATAATCTTACGGTGATAGTGGCCCTACTTCAAGAATAGGTGGAAACACAAAAATAATTGCTAGCTGACATCGTGTTGAATCAGGAAACACATGTTGGAAATTCTAGAATGGATCAGGCAAATGAACCCCTTATTGAGGCATAATTAGCCAAAATTCGACTTAAGGTCAAGTTGGCAAAACAGATGAAACATTTGAAATCTTCCAAGTTCAATGGAGAGGAAGATGGTGATAAATTTGAGGTTTGGTTGAAAGAGATAGAAACCTATTGTAATATGAATAACTTTTCCTCTAGTACTCAAACATACTATGCCACCCTACATTTGCAAGGAGATGGTTTAGATTAGTGGAAAACTCTTAGTGAGGATCAAAAACTAGTAGCAATAGTCAACCTAAAATGGGAAGAATGTGTAGTAGCATTTAAATAATGATTCGTCACGGAGCACTTCTATTCCCAAAATTTTGAGGAGTTCACTAAACTTCAACAAGAAACTAGGATAATGGAAAAATATTATCAAATATTTATCAAATTTTTGAAGTATGTACCTACTTATAACGAGAAAATAAATATTCATAAGTTTATACTAGGAGCAGATCCTAGAATAGGGAAAGAGGTAGATATGTGGGAACCTACTACTCTATAGAAGGCATATGATTTGGCTAAAAAATCTGAAACATATCTCAAACCCTATTTTGACTATGAAGGTTTAGATGAGCAAGGAAGAGAAGCACTAAGGAAAATAAATAGCACAGATTTTGTTAAGTGGGAAAAAGAATAGGTAAACAAAATTTCCTCTAAGCATGACAAAAGAAATGATCGAAAGTAGGGGAAATTCATAAGAAGGTTCCAAGGAAAGAATCATAATACCAATAACCATAACAATGGTAATAATAAACCATCACAAGGATAAGCTAATTCCCCATATGCAAAAAATCAGAAGAGGGACAGAAGCAGAAAGAACATCCAAGACCAAAAGAAGGGTGTTATCTTTGTAGATGACTACATAATGCTAACAATTACCCATAGAGAGCAAGAATAAGTTCAAAGGGAAAGGAACCAATGTACAAATAAACTACACCTAAATAACCCAAGCACAATATTTATGCAGCTATCAAGAATCATAATTTGGATGGTCAAGCCACACCATTGTTGATAAAAGGTAATATTTTTGGTAAGAATATTTTTATTATTAGCATAACACTTAGGTTTATTACATTATTTAAAAACAACGCTATGTTTCATGCGCTCTCCAAGCTAGTTTGTGGGTGGTTATTTGGTGGTTACATCAACCACCTTAGACATTGTATATATTTTATTCCTCAATACAATTCAAATTTTCATTGCATCCTCAATATGGTATCAGAGCTTGGTAGAACTTAGGCAAGGTGATAGTCATTGGGCAAGGTGGTTACGATGGTTACTACTCCAAGATGCTCTCCAAGATAAGATGGACATTCAACGCACTTCAAGACGTACTCCAAGACAAGACATATATACACATACTTTGGCAAGAAGACAAGTCGAATGCAAACTATAGCAGGGAGACTTGGCACATTTTTTGAGACAAACACAGACCCGTACACCTACAGGAATCTGACAGAGATAGCACACATGGGACTTTTGGTTTGAGGTACATAGATCAAGGATGGGCTGATGTGGAATCCTGGTGACGTAAATCCTATTGGTGTGAACATGGCAGTGCAAAGGATGGCTCACATGGTGAAACGTTTTGGGCTAGGTGTTTACCAAGTGGCAGCAAAAGGTTGGGTTTGCAGGGTTAACTATCCGAAGGTAGTCACTTTCTTACCTGTCACTTATGGTTTTTAACCGTATTGAAAGCACCTATATAGTGCATGTGGGATAAAAACCTACAAATTCTTTTTTTCTTGTTGATGAGTGGCACCAACAATAAAGGAACCATCTTTCCTTTACTTCCCCATTTGGTACTATAGCTCGACTTGTTGTCCTGCCTGATGGCATGAATGTGGTAGTGCAAAGGATGGCTTACATGGTAACACGTGTTGGGCTAGGTGTTTGCCAAGTGGCAGCAAAAGATTAGGTTTACAGGGTTGACTGTCTGAAGCTAGTCACTTTCTTACCTATCCCTTATGGTTTTTAACCGTGTTGAAAGCACCTGTATAGTGCATGTAGGATAAAAACTACAAATTCTTTTTTTATTATTGATGAGCGGCACCAATAATAAAGGACCCCTATTTCCTTTACTTCCTCATCTGTTACTGTAGCTCGATCGGTCGTCCTGCCTGGTGGTAAGACATTTCTACAGAGGTCGTTAGTTTGAATCCTACAGAGTGATAAGGGATTATTTTTTTTATTTTCTTCGTTACCCATAGAGTTGGATAAGAAGAATCATCTGCTTCTTGGTCTTATCAACAGTTATGGATGGATCGGTCGAGGGCGGTCTTTCAATGCTTGGGTGGACAAAGGTCAAGGGTTCCAACCCCATCGACTCCCCAAACACTACTTTTTGCCAACAAGACACTTATTAATTTTTTTTTTATACATGAATACCTTATGTTTATTTTATTTTACATAGTGGCACATTTTCAAAAACAAACAAAGACAAGTTTTTTTTGGAGGGATAAGGTATTTTTTTGTTGTTTTTCCAAAGCAATTTTTTTTGTTTGTTTCCACTAAATCCTAATGCAAAGAAACTCATATTTTTCCATGGAAGGATAAGAATATATAGTTTCTTTTCCCATTTTGAAAGGGTATATCCCAAATTTTCATCCTTGTTTCTTTTGCAATCAAAAGGGGGGGATCACAAGCATTTTTCTCTTGCAAAATTTCTAAGACAAGGGGGGAAGAAAATTGTGGATTTGAAAAGAACATTTGGATTTGAATATCATTTTTGCAAACCATAAACTCCAAATATTTTGCAAAAATCATTGTAACAAAACTAGTATTGTAATAGGTGCATTTTCGGTGGAAACCGACACCTAAGTGTTTAAATTTGTGGGTACTTGTGGTTGTTTTTGCATTTAAATTTCCTATTTTTTTGTATTTCAATCATAAGGTAAAATATACAAAGCAAATAAAAGACCCCAAATTTTACACATATTTGTGCAATTTATTACACCGCAGTGTTCGATATATACGGTACCTCTATACCACACTTACAGGTAATGCTATCATGCTTTGGGCTACTATATCTAATGCTTAACATAGCTGCAACAATGATGTATGAGATATTGTTCTCTATAAATCATCGAGGATAAATAAGGAAAACCAATTTTGATATTCACTCCATTTTTATACCATAATTCTTTTTTATTGTTTGGCTTAAACTCCTCCAACTCATCATCCTTTTTTGAAAGGGTTTTGAGGCAGGAGCTATCAATTTGATTGAATTCACTTTCACGTACTCTTTGCAAGTATAAAGAAAGGGGGACTATTTGGTGTTATAAGGAACCTTCACAATGGCCACTGTTCACAAATATCTATCAGATTCACAGTTGCTCAAAGGTTCTAATTTTACACCATGGAAGAAAAATATGAGAGCTATCCTTCAGGTTGAATATTTTTGGGATGTAGTGACTGACACTACAAAACATCCTACAACAACAGGACCAAATCAAGAGGTATTTGATAAGAAGGATAGAAGGTGTCTCATGTTTATTCTACTTGCTACTACAGATGAGGTCCAACCTCATATTTGTGATTCCAAATCTAGACCATATATGAAGGAAAGAATCAGTCCACTATTCTTAATCCTCAAACACAACTACATACACTTAGTATGAAATCTGGTGAGACAGTTGGCCTATTCCTAAGCAGAGTGGCAAAATTGAAAGCCAAATTGAATGCTATGGGAGAGACAATGGTAGACACTCTCTTGACCTTATTCATCTTGAGAGCTTTGCCAGAATCCTACAAGGTGTTGATCACATCTTTCAATGTGTATGGTAGACAAGTTACCTTTGTGGAATTGGTAAATTTACTTCAAACTAAGGAGGCAAATCAGCTTCAAAAATATGAAGTGCTAGATAAAGCCCTTTAATCCAAACAAGAGAAGGAAGGATCTTCATCAAAAGGAAAAGAGAACAACCTTAATATAAAGAGAAAAAATATTGCAAAATCTGTGATATGGATAACCATGACACCAACAAGTGTTGGTTCAATAATAAACATCCCACTAACCAAGATCACAAGAAAAAGGGCAAGGGGACATACAAACCATAGAAGAAGAATAAGCAACCCAAGGGAAATGCTACTTATGAGGAATTAGACTCAGAATTTGAGAGAGCACACAAGGTGCTCTTGACCCACACATATTCTTAGCTGAAGGATGCAATGTGGTATATTGATTTTGGGACCAGTAAACACATGATTGGTGATAGATCATGGTTTGAGATATTTGAGGCAAAGGAAGGCAAGCCAGTGACAATCTCTGATGATAAGACCTATCGATTCTAGGGTGAAGAAAATTTTTCCATCACTCTTCCAGATGGTAGATGTCATATTGAGAAGGTTGTCTATGTTCTTGGATAGGCCAACAATTTCGTGTCAGCCCCTCAGATCTTGGATAGAAATATGAATGTTGTTTTCAGATTTGAGGATGGCAGCAAGAGATGTTTCATCATTAGAAAGAGAAAGCATATAGCAATAGACTCATACAAGCATGGCTTGTTCATATTAGATATTATTTCTACACCTCATGTTGCCATGGTAGCAAAAACAAAGGAGACCACTTATCTTTGTCACAAGAGATATGGGCATATGAGTTCAGGATATTTGCTCGAGTTGAGCAAATATGAGATGGTGAAAGGCCTTCCCAACCTTTCATCCATATTTCTAGTTTTCTCATATTGCTTGGAAAGGAAGCCACATCGGGTTTCATTTGAGTTTAGCTATTCATGAGCTAAGACAACTTTGGAGTTAGTACACATCGATCTATGCGGTCCTATGCCAAATAGCTATGGTGCAAAGAGGTATTTTTAGTTGTTTGTTGATGATTACTCATGGAATATGTGGGTTTTCTTTATCCAATTGAATTTAGAGGTATTTCTATACTTTCAAAAATTCAAGAAGCATGTTGAGGAGTCAGGATGTTCCATAAAAATCCTCTACTCAAATCGAGGGGGAAATATACCTCCAATAAATTTTCATCATTTTTGAGTGCACATGGGATTAAGAGATAGCTGACAATAGCCTATACTCCACAATAAAAATGGAGTTTCTAAGATGAGGAACCATTCCATCATAGAAATGGTTCATTGTATGCTTAAGGGGGCACATCTTGAGCATGATTTTTTGGCAGAAGCAGTGAATACAACATCGTACCTCCTGAATAGTGTACCCACAAAAGCTTTACAGGGCATGACTCCACAAGAATCATGGAGTGGTAGGAAACCCTTCATTTCTCATGTAAGAGTTTTTGTATGTAAGGCATTCATGCACATTCCAAAATAGAAAAGGAAGACGTTATATGAGAAAACATTACAATGTATTTTTCTTGGTTACGATGAGCATTCAAACGAATATCGGTTGATAGATCCTATGATTAAGAAAACATGCATTAGTAGAGATGTGGTATTTGACTAAGCTTTCACATTAGATAACACATCTATAGTTGTATACCTGAAGGAAGTGGAGCCTAAGAAAGATACTCCAATCCCACAAAACAAGGTTCTAAAATGGTATACTAGCACATTCAAAGATTCAAAGTTGATTTCACTTCTAGATCTAACTCTAGATCGACCTTGTACTCACAATATAACTCAACATATGAGAGCAGAGACATCAACTTCAGAGGTTGACGAGCTTTACCAACAGTTTGATGAACTATCTATAGATGCATAGGAAGATAGAGAAGCATATATGGATGATGAAAGGGGTTATGTGTCAACATTGGATGATAATGAATCCACAACATTTCAAGATGCACTTAGTGAGCCTCAGTGGAAGGCTGCTATGGATGTTGAACATACATATCTCATGAAATATAATATATGGAAGCTAGTTAATCTACCTTCAGGAAAGAATCCCATTTGATACAAATAGGTTTTCAAAGTGAAGTATAAGGTAGATGGTACTATTGATAAGCATAAGGCCCATCTTGTTGCAAAGGGATATGCTCAGAAATTAGGCATAGATTATGAAGAGACTTTTGTCCCCACTGCAAAAATAAATACCATTAAAGTAATTTATGCCATGGCAGCTTAGTTTGGGTGGAATTTACATTATATGGATGTAAAAATTGCTTTCTTGAATGGTGACTTGCAAGAAGAAGTGTACATGACACAACTAGAAGAATTTGTGGTTGATTGCCAAGAACATAAAGTTTGCAAGTTGGTCAAATATTTGTATGGATTAAAACAAGATGCACAAGCTTTGTACATCAAACTAGATAGTCACCTATTGCAGTATGAATTCAAAATAAGTCCTTCAGATGCAAATCTCTATATCAAGAACAATGGTTCTAACATAGTGATTTTGATACTCTATGTCGATGATCTGATCATCACTGGCAATTCAGAGAACATGATTGATGTAGTGAAAGATGATTTGAAATAATATTTTGAAATGATAGATCTAGGACTTCTTCACTATTTCTTGGTTTAGAAGTAACTCAAAAAAAGAATCATATCAAAGTAACACAAAAGAAGTATGCCAAGACATTGGTCGATAAATATCGCATGTCTGACTATAATTCTAAAGCGACTCCAATGGAGCCATTAGTGAAATATGATTTGAAATAATATTTTGAAATGATAGATCTAGGACTTATTCACTATTTTCTTGGTTTAGAAGTAACTCAAAAAAAGAATCATACCAAAGTAACACAAAATAAGTATGCCAAGACATTGGTTGACAAATATCACATGACTGGCTACAAGTCTAAAGCGACTCCAATGGAGCCATGACTTACGTTATTATGATATGATAAATATCCATAGGTAGATGGTACTCTCTATCACCAACTGATTGGGGGTCTCATATATCTGATGAACACTAGGCCAGATCTTAGTTTTATTGTGGGTTATCTTTCACAGTTCATGTAGGAACCTAAGGTGATTCATTGGACAATAGCAAAGAGATTTCTTCATTATATCCATGGTAGTACAGACTATGGCTTAGACTATAATAAGAATGACCATTTCTTCTTACAGGGATACATGGACTCAGACTATGTCGGATCCATTGATGATCGAAAGTTGACTTTTGGATACATTTTCCATCTTGGATCTAGACCTGTCTCTTGGCACAATAAGTAGTAGGTGGTTGATTTATCTTATACAGAGGTATAATATCATGTAGCAAGTGGAGAATTCTATGACATAATGTGTTAAGTCACATTCTTACAAACATGGGTCTTCCAAATAATCTTCAACTTTATTTATTTTGTGATAATCAAGGTGTTTTGAATCTTGTCAAGAATCCATTTTTTCATGAGCGTACCAAACACATTAACACTCGATGTCATTTCATTCAATATGAAGTTCCAAAGCACCGCATACATCTCCAGTACATTCCCACTAATGAGCAATTTGCAGATATTTTCACCAAGGCACTTGCACGTGTCAAATTTGAATTGTTTCGCAATGCTCTTTGTATTTGCCAATAATGTAATAAGGGGGGATGTTAGCATAATACTTAGGTTTATTACATTATTTAAAAATAGTGCTATGTTTCATGCAATATCCAAGTTAGTTGGTGGGTGGTTATTTGGTGGTCCCATAAACCACCTTAGAAATTGTATATTTTTTATTCCTCAATACAATTCAAACTATTCATTGCATCCTCAATAAAAATCTTAATTGATAGTGGTGCTACGGATAGCTTTATTTCCACTAGTTTAGCTAAATATATTTTAGAAAATCCAAGAATCATGATACATAGGTGGAAGGTTGAGTATGGTTCAGGATAAATACTCTATAAATCAATGTTATCATATGACATAAATTGCATTATCGAGTGGAATGACAATGGGTTACCTGTATGTAGCACTATTGCATGCTTTTGATATAATACTAGGAATGTATTGGTTGTAAGTGCACAAAGTAGTACTCAATTTTTAGGATAGATGGATTGAGTACACAAAATACGGAGGATCTAAATGAATTTTGTATAGCTTGCAAAGGGATTTTCAACCTCAAATCCTCTCAACAATGAAACTCAAGAAATCCATTAAAAAGGGAGGAAAGGTTTATGTTGTAAATAAAAATGAAATTGGGGAAGAATAGAAGGAAGAAGTGTTCAGATTACATCCAATTCTTCAAGAATTTAGGGATGTTTTTTCTAGAATATTTACCTAGATTACCTCCCAAACATGAGTTTGATTTCACAATTGAAATTCAACCAGGAATCGAGCCAATACATAGAGCACATTATAGAATGAATCCCATAGAAATGCAAGAGATGAAAGTATAGCTACAAGGTTTGTTGGAAAAAGGATTGATCTAACCAAGTGTGTCACCATGGGGTGCACCTATGCTATTCGTGAGGAAAAAATATGGTTCCTTGAGATTATGTATATATTATAGAATTTTAAACAAGGCAAAAATAAAAAATAGATATCCTTTACCTAGGATCGAATATATATTTGATCATCTTAAAGATGCCACTATCTTTACAAATATCGATCTGAAATCTGGATATCATCAGTTGCGGATTCGTGAAGAGGATATGCATAATATAGCTTTGAATACTTGTTATGGACATTACGAATTTATTGTCTTGTATTTTGGTCTAACGAATGCTCGAGCAACATTTATGAACTTAATGAATAGTATATTCAAAAATCATTTGGATAGATTTATTTTGGTGTTCTTGTATGATATATTGATATATTCCTAAGATAAGATAGAGAATGATAAACACCTTAGAATTTTGTTGGAACTGCTAAGGAAAAATTAGTTGTATGGGAACATGTCCAAGTATGAATTTTATGTGCTAGAAGTATAATACCTAAGACATAGTGTATCAAAAAGAAGGATCACAGTAGATCCTAAGAAAGTAGAGGTTATTTTGAATTGGTCACCATCAACAAATATGACAAAAGTTTGAAGTTTCATGGGTTTGACTAGTTACTATAGGCGATATGTTAAAGATTATGCCAATATAACCTCTCCAATAACTAACCTTCAAAGGAAAGGGAAAGAATTTAGGTGGATAGATAAATGTGAGGCAGCCTTTTTTCTGCTTAAGTAAAAGCTTACTACGTCGCCTATACTAAATATACCCAATCCTTAGGGGAGTTTTTATGTTTGTACAAATGCATTATTTGAAGGTTTGGGAGGAGTGCTCTCACAGGAAGGAGTAGTAATAGCCTATGGATGAAGGAAACTGAAATGACATGAGGTTAACTATGCAAACCATGATCTGGAATTGGCAAGAGTTGTTTTTTCTCTCAAGAGTTGGTGATATTTTTTGGTAGGGAGACCCTTTGAGTTGAAAATAGATCTTCAAAATCTACAATATATATTTACTCAACCTTTACTAAATACTAGGCATAGAAGATGGATGGAATTTCTCATTGAATATGATTTCAACATTGAGTATATAAAAGGAAAGGATAATAAAGTTGTTAATTCACTGAGTAGGAGGAGACACATAGTTGTTTTGTCTTGCATCCAAGTTGATTTGATGGAATAATTCAAGGAAATGCAGTATCAAGATCCATATTGCAATCAAATTTAGGAAATAATGGAAAGGAAACCAGATGAAAATAAGGACTTTAGCATCAAGGATGGTTTCTTATGCTTTAAAGATAGGGTAGTGATTCCTAAAACTAGAAATATGAGAAATCTGATCATGAATGAAGCTCATAGATCTCCATATTTTGCCCATCTAGGTGGAGAAAAAATGAGAGAAAATATGAAGAAAAATTTCTATTGGCTAGGAATGAAGAGAAATATAAATGAATTTGTCGCTCAATACCTAGAATTTCAGAAAGTAAAACTAGAGCATAAACATCCTGTTGGGTTTTTATATCCACATGATGTGCCCATGAAAAAATGGTAGGTGATATCGATGGATTTCATCATAGGGCTGCCTAAAAATAGGTTTCAACATAATGCAATATCAGTATTGGTTGACATACTGAACAAGGTTGCACACTTTATACCTAGAATACCAAGGATGATGTCATAATTGTGGCTAACAAATTTTCCAAAGAAATATTTTTGACTTCATGATTTTTAGAAGGTAATTATACTAGATAGAGACTCAACATTTGCATTCAAGTTTTGGCAAGCCTTGCATCATACCATTAGTACTAGACTAAACATTAATTCTGCTTATCATCCAAAAATTGATGGGCAAACATAAATAGTGAACCAAGTGTTATAAGACATGCTTTGCATGTACTATATGGATCAAAAAAATTTATGGAAGGATTATTTAAATATAGTAGAATTTACCTCCAATAATGGTCATTATTCAACCTTGGGAATGGCTCCTTTCGAATCCTTTTATGGCAGAAGGTGTAGAACACCATTTTCATGGGATAATCTAGAGGACCAGATTGTGTTAGGGCCATACATGATCAAGGAAATGGAGAAACAGTTAAGGTTAATTAGGGAAAGGCTAAAAGAAGTTGCAGATCATAAGAAGAGTTATACCAATCTTAAAAGGATACCAAGAGAGTTTTTTTTAGGAGACATAGTGTTTTCGAGAGTGAGACCAAAGAAGAGTGCTATTAAGTCCACAAAACTGGACCATCATTTTGTGGGACCCTTTGATATTATAGAGAACATTAATCCTATGGCATACCGACTTGCCTTACCACCTAGCTTATCCAAAATTCATGACACTTTTCACATTTCTTTTCTTAGAAAGTATATTGCTAACCCTAGGTATGTGTGGGATTTTTCTAATTTACAGATGATGAATCCAGAGGCTATAGAGGTTTGACTGGTAAATATCCTTGAGTTTTGATCCAAATCAATGAGGAAAGGAACCTTGGAGCAGTGCAAGTTTTAGTGGGACCACTATTCTGAAATAAATGCTACTTGGGAGAAAGTAGAAGACATGCAAAAACATTTCCCATTTCTATTTGATGATGCAATGTAAATACTAGTTTGATATTTAGACTATGATGGCATGCAAAGGACTATGTTAAGCCTAAGGGGGGAAGATGTCATGACCCTCCTTTGGTAGACACTTTTTGTTTTGATGGATCTATGTTTGGCTATGATTGATTTACTGATGGAATGATTGTTCACTTCCATATAGTTATGTAGAAATAAATGTTTTCATAAAAAATGTGAATATATATTTTTATCGATGAATAATGACCTGTTAAATTCTGTGAAACATATATTTTATGTTAGAACATGATACTGCTAATAGAACTTGTATTTGTGCAGGATTGGGATTTACTTGTAGGTGGAAGAAAGAACCAACCATCAAGAACATGATGCCCTGGGATAAATGATGTGATGGGTTATTTATCATAATATTTTTGCAAGCAACATGTATGAATACTCCTTTCATGAAGATGCATATCATAAATTTCATAAGAAAAGATATATCAAATTTTAGTTGCTTTTGTGTGTTGCATAATAGTTTTCTTTATGATGAAATCTTATAAGGGTATAAGAGCATTGTTGTAAGAATAATGGATGTTCGATTCCTTTTATCTATCTTTTCTTTAAAATGGCATATAAAGGAACCAAATGTTCTCGGTAATTTTACTATGATGAATAACTAAGGAAGAATTAGTAAGCTTTAAGAGAAAATAATGGACAAGATACTCGTTAATATTGTGTGATTTATATTTGTACATGGTTTACTTTGGAAGCTCATTGCATTCATAGGAGATAATTTGAATTTATAGTGGTGAATGTTGTCTTAATTGTTAATGCTCTAACTGAATACTAGATTTTATCATCAAACAAAGTGGTTTGCTAAGTTTTGAATGCAGAGAAAGTGCATGTCGTAGATCCTACCAAAAGAATTGGCTGGTTAATCATGGTTGGATATTTAAAAAAAAAAAAGGAAAAAATTCGTGTTGAGGAAGGTTGGTTAGCAAGCGGATAGAGGAAGAGAGTAATTGTTGGAAGCTAGAGAGAACATCCAGGTTGTTTGGTTTCATTTTGTGGAAATTTTCAACCCAAAACTAATCTTTGGTAGTAGGTTCTCCATATTCTAGTAAGTAAATATTAGTATTATTATTGATATAATCTTTGTCTATGAATAAACATGCTTGAAGTTCAATAGATATGTGTAAACCTTTAGTAGAATCCTGTCGTTGACTATCGATGCCCTTGGGGTTAAATTATTTTTGTAATTATGTTATTAACTAGCTCTAAAACCTGTAAAGGGTAGCTAGGAGTTGGGTAGTATTATTTTTGGTGTATCTTTAAGATATCAAGATTCGTGATGTTTCCTTTCCATACGTATGTGAAGCTTTTGGAAGTACTAGAACCATAGTCTGGTAATTAGGAAGCTTTTTGTTAGAGATACATCAAAGAATTTTCTTTGTGCAAAAAAGGAGTATGATGTGTACCATTTTGGCAATGAATGTTTAGGTGTATACTTAGTTTATCCTTGAAAATAGACTGTGAGTCACTCTTATCTCCAAGATAACCATTAGTGATAGAAGATGTGATATGCCATGTAAGACATCATCAGGTGTGATTGGATTACATGTAAAACCGTCTTTGACCATCCTATTGATTTATGGATTTGATTTTGGGTACTTTTGTAAATGGAGATGTTAAGAGACTCACAGAGTCTAGGAACCGAGTAATACCACAATGCTTTTAGGGATATGTGAGTTTGACTATTCATACCAAGTTATATTTTCAAGAGGGAATTGATTTAGCTTGACTCTAATTTATCGGATGAAATGAAATTGATATTGTATGCAAATTTGATATTTTGCTTGCTAAGAACTATGTGGTTTGTTTTAAAAAAAATATTGTAGTAGTTACAACGATGATTGAAGCTTGAGTAAATATCAAAGTTGATTCCTTTCATTTGATTAGGCTGGATTCATTGTATGGCAAAGAAATGAATGTCTCATTTGTGCTTTCTTGAAATGTAGAGCATTTATAGCATATATTGAAAATAATATAAATAGAAATTTCTCTTTGCTTTTGGTATTCAATTGAGGCTTTATATATGGATTGATAAAAGCTCACTTCTTAATTGAAAAGAGAATTCTAGCTAAATGTTGTTTATAGTAGAACCTTTTTAAAATAAGATAAATATGGGTGATGCAAAAAAATTGTTTGGTAATTCTCTTTAAAAGGGATACTATACTATTGTATGATGGACTATTATTATATGGAATTATTGAATGGAATGAAATTGCTCATTAAGATCTGGAGCCATCTCTGATCTCCATCCAAAGAGTAGTCATGTTCTCGGTGGTTTTTTGTGGAAAACTCAAAGAAGAGAAATGACAACTGGATGTTAGGATGTTTGGTGTGGAAAGAGATCAATAACCACCATATTGAGTTTGTGACTATAAGTGAGATGAAGTTCATTATAATACTTTATATGGTCGGATGTGAATGTAAAATTGTAACTTGTTGGGTTGTTGAAATGACTCTTCAAGGAAGAGGAACATAAGAAAAGTGTTCTTTGTAAGTACGTGTGTACTGGGTCGATAATAGTTCGACTCAGAAGTCATGTAGTTGTTGTTTTGTTGTTTTGAAACAATGACACTCCTTGTATTTATAACTTTTTTTTGGATGTGCTGCAGTGAAATGAGATGTATGAGTATTGTTTATATACAAATACCTTTCTTTAATGCATGATAATAAGAATGCTATCTATGAGGTAAAGTGATACTTAATGACTAAAAAAAAGTATAAAAGAGAATATGGTTGTGTGGCTTACGTTCTATATCTATATTAAAACTACAAAGGTAGTTTGTAAATCCGTAAGCTTTAATAAAGTAATTTCTAATTTTTGAGATGAGTTTCTAAAGTGTAGTTCCTTATGAGGGCCCTACTTTTGTTCTTCAAGACGTGAGATGATTTTCGTCTTACAAGGAGACTTTAATGGTTTATATTTTGCTTTGGACAAGTGTGTAGTGGCTTACATTTACTAATCATTGGACCAATGAAGGGATCCAAGGGTCCATGATAAATCTTTAACCTTTTTCTAACCAACCGTTAGAATCCAACATAGTTGAAAGTCATTTGTTGTTTATTATTGTAAAGAAAACTCCCTACAGAGTGATTTTGACTATGTTGCCAATAATAAAGACCTTGTATTAAAAAGGAGCTTGAGATTATTCTATTAGTTCACCGTCAGATGTGTGTGATAATCGACAACCAATGATATTAATCACCTTTGCATTGATGTAATTATGTGAATAGGGTGATTATGTGATTAAGGAAATAGTTTGGCTTATATATCTGATGCATAGTGCTCTTATTTATAAGAATTGCGTAGGGAGTAGAGATTTGGACTAAACTTTTCAAATTAATGAAAGGGATTAAACCAGTTACCTTGTGAGTAGATCAAGGGTGATGGTTACTAAAATATGCATCTAAAACTAACCACCAATAGACTTGTGGATTTGTAGGGATGGATGCACTTGTAATCCATGATATAATCTTTAGTTGAAGTTCCATTAGCTAAAACATCTCTATTAAAAGATAACTTAGAGACACATTTAGCTAACTTTGGATTCGAAACTCAACTAAAATTTTATATTAAAAAAAATTGGCTTCATAAATTTGTGATGAGGTAAACTTGGGTTTTGACAATTTGGAGAAGGATTGTGTAAGCACATATCTTTCCTTTTTAGTGATGAATTAGGATTATTTTAGTTTTTTTGGATTGGTGTGAAAATTATTCCCTCTATAAATATTTGTAATACAAGGTTGCCCCTTGACCTTCCTCTTATATGTTATTTGTATTGATGCAAATGGGAACATTTTGAAAAAATCCACTATGAGGGCATGTTGACAAGATTGAGGCTACCAAATGGTAAATTTATTATCAATTCACACATTTTGGATGTCTCTATATTATTTGTGTATAATTAAAATGAATATATTAACACTCTGCTAGAATTTCTACAAGTATTTTGTGATATTTTAGGGTCTAAAACAAATGATCGATAAAAAATTGAAGTCTTGTTTTTCTCTTATTCTCCTTGCCTAGGTAATATACCATCAATATAGATAATAATTCCATATAAAAAAAATAGTCTTATATATAGGGATCACATTTGGCATCAATATGTCCCCCAAGGATAAGTGGTAATGGGTCTTAGTGTTTAGAAAAAAAATGAAATATGGTCTATCAAGTTATTTTCCTTAGCAAGAAAACTTGAAATTGTAAGCAAAGTCCTAATAGTCCCTCATGTGTATTATTCATCTTATAGGTTATCCTCTAATAGTTCCTATTAAATATTAACCCAAATTATTAAGCATAACCTATTATCTATGTTGGATTTCACTAATGGAATGGTGGGTGTCTCTTAAAAATTATGCGTTGGGCTTAAAAATAAGATTGGACTATTTATTTTAGACCCTATAAATTATATTAAAACACTTTATTTCAAGTGTGCAACAAGATCCATAAATGGCAAAGAACCATGAAAATTTTATTTAGATATAGAATAAGGCCACATTTAAGGATAAATGACAAATCGTACCTCAGGAGGAAAAAAAGTTTTAAATGCTAAATATTTCCAATTCAAAGGCTCCTTACTACTCAAAGAAACTAGGTTACTTTAGGTAAAGTGGATTCTATGCTATCCTAGAAACATGATACTTTACATCATGGTATCAATATTGGTAGATCCATTATATGGTGGAATGAAATAATATAATACAATAAAAAATCCATCACACTACTAGCCAACTTCAAAGGTCTTACAATTTTTTAAAATGTGCTACATATATTTTGGGATCTATGGGACCACTCTTATTTCTCCTTGATCTCTTGAAAATTAGCTAAAGTTGTTCACAATCTATGTTTTCATATCAAATATTCCTTTAAGTGTGTTCCTATACTTATATCAGATGAAGTAGTAACCAAGTTAGAGATTTTGAATTTTAATATGTTGAGATATTGGAATTGGTCCAATGGTGCTTAAATTCATGACTTCAAATCCCCTTCTTTTACCCCAAACTAATACCTTATTTTCTCTTTCTCATAGACTAAAATCTAAATGGCAAGTATTATTTTCTAAAAATATATGGGCTAAACTCTCAAATCAGATATGAAAAACCAAAGTAAGGTCTAAATATCAGGTGTTATGATGGATAATCTTTGTATCTAGATAAATGTATTCCTCATATTATGCTTTTTATCCTTTTAATGAAACCATTTCTCATCTGTTTTGTTTTTTTTTATTTGTAAAGGAAGTTTGGCCAATGTAAAATATTATATTTCTTATCCTTCAAGTATCATGGTAAACTATCATTCTAGGTAAATATATTAGTGATGATGATAATCATATTTAGAAAGCATGTATACTCATTACCTTGAAACATATATAGAAACAATGATATAAAGGGGTTTTTATAGGTTCAACTCCCTCTTGGGAAATCATTCATTCAAACATATTATCAAATTTATTATTGTAGGTCTCTATCATCTGGTTCATGTCTAAAACATGTCTAGACTTCTTAATTTTGTACTAGAAAGGATCAAGTGTGTATCACTAGTACATAGTCATATGAATGATCGATATTAATATAAAGAGCATGCAACCAAAAAATTACTTCAACCATTAAGAATAGTGGAAGATATTAGGTTGACTATAAATAGTATCGATCAAAGGACTTCACGAGTTGCAACTAAAATCAAAAAAATTTATTGTCCTTCCTCCAAACTAAATACATAGTAGATTTCATTCCTGGATTAATATATTGTTATTGTATCAATACTTGTAATTTTTTTCTATTAGAAATAGTATCTTAGTATTTTATTTGGTACATATATTTCTCTCTTTTTGTTGATGGATAGAGAGGTCCTAGTTAAAAAATTTAAACTATATTTGTAGCATATTTATTTTTCTAAAATCTTGGCAACGCAAAGATATATATAATGGTTCTTTACAAATAAAGTATTATATTATTACATAAAAAACCTATAAATAGGATAGAATAAAAAGACAAGGAGGAGGGAAATGTCATATTTTCTAGCATATTAGGGTCAAAGAGGATATGTAGAGACCCAATTTTGTGCACTAAATAAATTATCAAACTACCATGACCCTTGCTAAACAATCCTTTAACTAGTTGAAATAGTCCCATGCTCTAAACATGATCATTCATGACATAGAAGCAAAAACACTAGGAATAGGTGAATCCATCATTAGAAGATCTTCTATCCTAGTAGTAAATTCATCAACTATGGCATGTCCCATGTAAAATTTGACTATTCCCACCAAGTTTGACTTCTAGAAATCAATTGGAAAGACAAAAAAAAAGACAATATCCTACTAGGGGAAGGGGAAGGACCAAAAGATAAATATTCAATATAATAAAATAGATGTTAGTGATGTTCTTCTTATGGAATATAAAATTTAGTCCAACCCTTTCCAATGAATGGAGGTTGAGGAACTTCATTGGCTACATTAAAAGTTTTAATTTACATTTACATACATAAACACTCTCTCTCTCTCTCTCTCTCTCTCTCTCTCTCTCTCTATATATATATATATATATATATATATATATATATATGATACACATACATACACACACACACACATATATGTGTGTGTGTACATGTATGTATGTATGTATGTATGTATGTGTGTGTATCATATTACTTTTAGTGATCATAAGTAAAATTGAATATATAACAAAGAGCAATTCATTGAGAACAAGGTAAATATACAAATAGTCAAAGCAATTTAATTGAAAATACAAGTAATATACTCAACTAAAATATTTTTAGCATAATAATATATATAACATTGGTAAGGTTAAGTATAATGTAATTAAAAACAATTAAAATGGCAAAAAAATGTGTAAATAATGTTATCTAATATTTACAATGGTAAATAAAAATGTAATGAACTCAAATAATTAACTTCCTCAACTTTTAAGGAGGAGACCCAGGTTTGAATCTTGCCAAGTGATACATGCTAATATGTTGTAATACCATCATGTGGTCATGATGTAATATTGGTGGGGCACATTTTAGTTCTATATAAGCAATTAGAAAAAAAAATAGCATGGAAAACATATCTATTTTATCATAAATCATGTTAAAGAATTTGATCTAAGTGAAATATATAGTAATATAGTAATAGACTTTATGAAACCATAAAACAATTATAGCAATTCTAACTTAATCCAAGATTAAAAAAAAAAACTATTTCATCCAAAAATAAATGAAGAACCCTCGTAGTGATGTGCTACTATTAAAGCTATAGGCCTTAATAGAAAAAATTAACAAAAAATATTTAAAAATTATATGAGCATAAAAAGTAATTTCATTTTTACACATGTATTTACCCTTTAAAGGCCACCACCCTTGTGATTCTAAGAACTTGGAGTATATAATTATAAATGTACCAATGAAAGTATACTTATATTTTTCATCTAATATCAAGATATAACATTTAGATATTCATGAACATGAATTATGATGGTGGGTACAAGAGAAACAAAAGGAAAGAAAAATATAAAGTGGAAAATACTGAAAGCGGAGTTGGTCGAGCTAAATTTTGATGGAGCATCTAAAGGAAATCTATGACCAACATGAGGAGGAGGAATAATCAGAATAATAGAGGTGAAATTTTATCACATTACACTTTCAGTAGAGGATTTAAGATAAATTATGAAGCTAAAACTTGGGTGGCTTTGGAAGGATTAAAAATATGTAGACAAATAAAATGGAATATAATATGGATGGAAGGTGATTCATTAATAGTAATAAATACAATTTTGAGAAAATTAAAGGTTCCATGGAACATACAAGAGATCATTGTGAAGATACAAAACCTTGCTATAGTGTTTGAATAAATTAGGTTTACACATATATTAAGGGAAGGAAAGAAATGTGTAGATAGGCTATCCAATAGAGGGATTTTAATATAGGATTGTGAAGTTAAATTCTTTTTTCCATGGTTAAAGGAAGTAGTAAGTTTACCTGAAGCTAACAAGAAAAATTGAAAGTTGCAAATTCAAAATAATGTTCCTCAAAATTGTAATTTGTTTTAGGGGATCCATTTATAGATCAATGCATTGGACAGAACCAAAATTATAGATTTGGTTAAGCAAACATAATTTTGTGAATCAAATAGAAGTTTTGTGTGCTAAAGTAGAAGAAGATGATATCAATGGACTTCATGAAATCATAGATTATTTGAGTTGATGGTTATTGGTAGGATTATGAGATAAAGTATACATTGGAACTTTTAATTTTGAGATTGATAAACTATTAATTAAAATAATATCATTATGATTTTTTAAAATGACATTATGATATGAATGAAATTCATTTTATAACTCATCGTTTTCTTGATAAAAAGGGTTTGTACTTGGATCCCCAACCCTTGACAAATCACAACTCTCTCCTTTAGAGGTTGAGAGTTTATAGATAAATTCAATTCCCATATCAATTGACTTGATATAGATAGATACCTACATCATTTTTCATAAAATGTTTGAATTCTTGATTTTCATTTTTTGGATTTTTTCAAAAAAAATTGTAAATATAAATATTCCAAAATTTAGCATTCTTCTTTTTTATATTATTTTTGCATCAAATTTTACAATACTAAAAATCCACCTCTACTATCGATGCATTGCATCTTAGTAGAGTAATATTTCCAAAACTTTGTGTCATCATAGTCCACTTTACCATATCTAGGTTGTTAGTTTCCTTCCTAAAGCATTAGTGCAAAGTTTTCTTCCTAAAGCATAAGTGCTACCACAAGAACTATAATAAATAATTTATATGAAAACACCTTAATGTTATACAATTCAACAAATATTACCCATGGAAAACACTAAAGTAATTATAATTATTATTTTATTTAGGCAATCAACATTACCAATTGTTGGACATTTTGAGTCCCTAAGCTAAAATGTTGTCATTGATGTCAAAAGGTTATTTGATGTCAAAAGGATCTATGATGGCATGCACTATGTTTTGTGAAAAGTGCAAGGAAAGTCTTTTTGTGAAAACCAAGGTAGGCAAAATAAAAGGTTTTATTTAAAACCATGGATGGCAGATTTGAAATGGGTTTTTCTTAAAACCCAAGTTGGCTTTTCGTTTCATCGAAAAAGGTGCCCCGGTGATGGAGATATTTAATTTTAAATATTTAGTTTAAATTTTAAATTATTTAAAATTTAAATTTAAATTTTAAAATTAAAATAAAAGTAATCCGTCGACGTCGTCGAATATGAGGGAGAAGACTATAAAAGGATGACTAAGGTTTATTATTCCTCATCCTTGCTCTTGTGGTTAATGCGATTATTGAAAAGCGAAAAGAGCTCGTGTGAAAAATGTTTAAAGGCAGAGGCAACGAATAAGTTGAGGTGTGGTCAAATCCAAAGACATCATGGGTAGTGTGGCCTGTTGGCAACTCGAGCAACGCAAAGGTGTTGGGAGGCAAGTGGTTGAGTGTTCGAATCACGTGCACTTCATTTTTCTTGAGAAAGGAGGAATCTATTTTGCGTTGGCTATTGCATGGAGGATAAAGGAGAGTGAGGCACTTTTGGTCTTGTGTGGAGTGCTAGCTCACGTGGTGCGCAAGCATCTGTTAGGACGCAGGAGCCGCAGGACTCAGGTTCGAATCTTGTGAACTCCCTTTTGTTGTGTAAAAGGGAAATAGTGCGTTGGTTGTGGTTTTTCGTGCGCATGCTGCCAAGGTTTATATGTTGTGTTTGATATTCCGAAATTCATGCCAAGGTATGCATTAAAGTTGTAAAAGAAAATTAAAACAAATTTTTGTTTTATTGGGTGCTAAAAGTTAGTTTAAAATCTGTGCATAAATTTTATAGTAAAAGTGGTTTTTGGAGAGATAAGTAAGTAGGCATAGATTTTAATTTATTTTAGGGTATAAGTGGTTTGAGGAGTAATAAGGATTACTACTTATTTGGCACATTGTTGAGATGTTATTTGGAGAGTGTTTTTAATTATTGAAACATTCTTGAGAAAAATATTTTGCTTGAGGGTTATTGAATATATCTTTGGTGGATGTGATTATTGAGTTGGAGTAAAAAGGTGTAAATTGAGTTATGCTTTATTTTGTGATTATTATTTGAAGTCCACTAACCCTCATTGAGATTGGAAAGGAAAGTTGTGTTGAGTGTGGCAGATTTTGTGGACAACTTCTTGGCATCAATAAGGTATGGGCACATTCTTCTATTGATTGTTTATGGTGGTTGATTTCTGAAATATCATTGGAGAGAAAAGGATTGATTGTGGTTTCCTTTTCGAAAGTGTTGGTTTAAATGCTTCAAGGTTTTCTGGTTTGAGTGTTGTGATTAAACCTTGTTTTATAAGCATTGTTGTTGAAGCCCATTGGTTGAGCAAAGAACTTGAACTTGAGTTAGAAAAGAACATGAGTATCATTGTTATGTGAGATTTGTGGTTGAGCATTGTTGGAAACATTTTGAGTTGATTGATTCATGCTTGGACTAGGGTTTGTGAGAAAGAGTTGTTCCTAGAGGTGATTGGTTGAGTAGAGTTGTTTGAGCCTAGTCAAGTGAATGTGTGAAGTGGTTGTTCAAGTTCCATAAAACAAACTATTCTATATTCTGATTTGATTTGAGTTGAGAAAGAAATTGAGTTTGTGAATAGAACATATTGAGTCTCTAACAATTCTCTTTATGCTTCTATAAGATTGAATTGAGATATTGATTGAGCATTGAGTTTAGAACATATTGAGTCTCTAACAATTCTCTTTATGATTCTATGATATTGGACAAGTTATGTGTGAGCTTTTTAAGCTGATTTGAGGTAAGTCTTTGAGAAGGCTTGTGGACTAATTTTGAGTAAGATTTTGTGAAATCTTGCTATGCAGATTTGAGCAAGTCCTAGAGAGGACTTATTGAGAGATTTGGATAGGTTTTGGGGGTTTTTGAGGATTTTTGGAGGGGTTTTGGGGAAACTATTGAGCATATTTGAGTAGGTTATGAGTGAACCTATTGAGTAAATTTGAGGAGGTTCTGAGTGAACCTATTGATAGAGATTTGGAGGTGATAGAGTATAGAGGATAGAGTCTCAATGGATAGAGATCCAGTAGCCAAGACAATTGAAGATAGATCTGAGTGAGGAGTCTTCAAGTGGAGAGAGATCCACAAGTCAAGTAGTAGAGAGACAGAGTCTTCTAGAAGATCACTAGCTAGAGCAGAAGGGGAAAGAGTTCTCCTATGGAAGAGATCCATGAACTTGAGATTAGGGGATCAACATCTCCTTTGGACAGAGGTCCATAAACATTGTAATTGGGAAGGATTCCCAAGAGATTATTTGAGAAATATTTAGAAGAAATATTTTCTGTGGACGTAGCCCACATTGGGTGAACCACGTTAAAATGATGTCTCTCATGTGTGTGATGCTTTGTGTGATGTTTACTACTTTATTAATACTGATGTTACTATTTGGGGAAAAGTTTTATATTATACTGTTCACCCCCCTCTAAGTATAAGCACATGTTCTTCAATTGGTATCAGAGCGGGTCTCTCCGTGAAGAGTCTAACAACTCGGAAGAAGATCCTTTGATAGCACACATGATATCAAAAAGTGAAGAAGAGAGTGGGTTTGATATAAAAGAAGAATTATTTGCTGCTCTCAAAAAATTGGAAAGACTTAGAGAGAAAAATTCAAACTTGAAGGAACAAATTCAGGAAGATGAAGAAGCAAGAATGGAACTTATACAGAACCTTACAGAAGTCAAGATTAAGGTAGAAGAAGGAAAGAATATTGAGCAAGATATGACAGATCTATTGAGAGCTAAGGAAACAAAATGTGGAATATTGGAAGCAGAAATTGTTCTCCTAAGGAATAAACTGGAAGGGATCAAGATACTACAAAATACAGAATATGTGAAACAAAAGGAGGAATCAAGCTTCCAAAAAGTAGAAACTTCAAACAAATAAAAGCAAGCAAAGGAAGAGAGCAAAGAGGAACCATGGATAAGAGTTAATCACAAGAAGAGGATGACTTCTTCACAATATCCAAGATCTCCAAATAGGTTACATAATCTCTTTCATGGTCATTGTTTTTCTTGCAATAAATATGGTCATATAGCTGCACATTGTACTCATCATGCAAGATACAATAGAAATTTCAATTCCTTTGCACCTCTCATGGATGATGATGTTATATGTTACAAATGCAATAATTTTGGGCATAAGGCTAGATGGTGTAAAATGATATTTCCTCAGTCTAGAAAAACAATTCCAACGTCTAGGAAGAATGAAAAAAAGAATGATAGGGCCAGATCTATGTTAGTTCAAACAACCCTGCATGCTCAAAATAAAGAAGAACAATGGTATCTGGATAGTGGTTGCTCTAGTCACATGACAGGAGACAAAGACAAATTCATTGTTCTAAAGGAAACAAATAGAGGATCAGTAAGTTTTGGTGATAATGGATCAACTAGGATTGTTGGGAGAGGTACTCTAAGTCTAGACAATGGAAAAACAAAAATAGAGAATGTTTTGTATGTCAAAGGGTTAAAGCACAATATTATGAGTATAAGTCAACTTTGTGATCAAGGATATATGGTTACCTTTCATCCAGATAGATGTGAGATAATGAAAACTGAAATAGGAAGAATTATTGCAATTGCAAGAAGGACTCCAAACAACTTATACATGCTCAATGAAATCAAAGGAGAAAAGTGTTTTCTATCACAAGAAGATGAGAGCTGGTTATGGCATAGAATATTAGGTCATTTGAATTTTGACAACATAGTCAGCATAAGCAACAAATAGGCAGTCAGAGATTTACCCAAAATAAGGAGACCTCAAAATATGATTTGTGCACCTTGTCAACATGGAAAGCAAACTAGGACAACATACAAACCAAAAGGCTATATGTCTTCTGAGCCTTTAAGTTTAATACATACTGATTTGTGTGGTCCTACTAGAACACAAAGTATTCAAGGTGAGAGTTACTTCATGTTGTTTGTAGATGATTATTCCAGAATGGTTTGGGTAACTTTCCTAAAAGAGAAGTCAGAAGCCTTCGAAAAATTTAGAGCATTCAAGGAATTGGTTGAAAATGAAATAGGCAAAAGGATTAAGTGTCTAAGATCTGATAGAGGAGGAGAGTTTACTTCAGATGAGTTTGTAGAATTTTGTGAACAACATGGAATCAAGAGAGAGTACTCAACAACAAGAACTCCCCAACAAAATGGAGTAGTTGAAAGGAAGAACAAGACTATTGAAAACATGGCTAGAGCTATGTTAAATGAATCTAAGTTGTCAGATGGTTTTTGGAAAGAAGCAGTATCTACAGCTATGTACATAATTACTAGGGCTCAATTAAGGGTAAATCATCACAAGACTCCTTATGAGCTTTGGAAAGGAAGACCTGCTACTGTAAAACATTTCAAGATTTTTGGAAGCAAATGTTACATAAGACGGGAAGATCAGAATTTGGGAAAATTTGATCCAAGATGCGATGAGGGAATTTTTCTTGGATATTCCACCAAAAGCAAGGCTTACAGATGTTACAACAAAAGAACACGCACTATGGTGGAAAGTATGAATGTAACAGTTGATGAAAAGATAGATTCCAGGGAGCCAATTCAACAAGCAATATATCAAGAAGATGGATGTTGTCAAGAAGAATTTTGTGAGGAATCAGATAATGATGAAGAAGAAACACAAAGGCTTCTTCCTAAGACTCCTTCCAGGTATGTATAGAAACATCACCCAAAATATCAGATTATTGGAAATCCAGATGAAAGACAGACAAGGAGAAGAATAATAAAACCATCTCAACAAGCAAATTTTTCTTTGCTATCTAAGATTGAGCCAAAATATTTCTCTCAGGCTAGTGAAGATGAATTTTGGGTTAAAGCAATGAATGAAGAATTAGATCAGATTGAGAAGAGCAAAACTTGGGAACTTGTTCCAAGACCAAAGGACAAAAATGTGATTGGCACAAAATGGGTCTTCAAAAATAAGTTGAATGAAGATGGACAAGTTGTCAGAAATAAAGCAAGGTTAGTTTGCAAAGGTTATGCACAAGTAGAAGGAATTGATTTTGATGAAACCTTTGCTCCAGTTGCAAGACTTGAAGCTATAAGGATGTTTTTAGATTTTTCAAGTTTCAAGAACTTCAAGGTATATCAAATGGATGTTAAGTCAGCTTTTCTAAATGGGATTCTAGAAGAAGAGGTCTACATTGAACAACCAGAGGGATTTATACTATCAGATACACCAGATCAGGTATGCAGATTGAAAAAGGCATTGTATGGCTTAAAATAGGCTCCTAGAGCATGGTATTCAAGATTGGATAGGTACCTACAGGAACAGGGATTCAGGAAAGGAATAGCAGATAGTAATTTGTATATCAAAAATGAAGGAAATGATCTTCTAATAGTGGTTGTTTATGTTGATGACATAATTTTTGGGGGAAACAATGACAAAATGTGCAAAGAGTTTGCTAAGAATATGCAAAGTGAATTTGAGATGTCTATGCTTGGTGAATTATCATTCTTTCTTGGTCTTCATATTTCACAATCAGAAAAGGGAGTGTTTCTTTCTCAAGCCAAATACATCAAGGAGATGTTAAAGAAATTTAGATTAGAATATTGCAAACCAGTGAGTACTCCTATGGTCACAGGGTGTAAGTTAAGTAAGGATGATGAATCTCTAGAGGTAGATCAAAGACTATACAGATCTATGATTGGCAGCTTATTGTATGTCATAGCTACAAGACCAGACATAGTACAGTCAGTGGGATTAGTGGCAAGATTTCAGGCAACACCTAAGGAAACACATGTGGCAATAGTAAAAAGAATTTTTAGGTATCTAAAAGGGACTATGGATTTTGGACTTTGGTATCCTAAAAGTGATAGTTTCACACTCACAACATATACAGATGTAGATTGGGCCGACAGTATTGATGATAGAAAAAGCACAAGTGGGGGAGCTTTCTTTCTTGGAGAAAGACTAGTATCCTGGTTAAGTAAGAAGCAGGTTTCAATATCACTATCCACAGCAGAGGTAGAATATATTGCAGTAGTAGCTAGTTGTACATAGGTGTTATGGATGAAGAGGACTTTAGAAGACTTCAAGATAAAACATGATCAACCTATTCCTATACTATGTGATAATACCAGTGCCATATGTATCTCAAAAAATCTAGTAATGCACTCCAGGATGAAGCACATTCCGATTAAGTATCATTTTATGAGAGAACAGGTGTCAGATAAATAGGTCAGATTGGAGTATGTCACTACAAAGGAACAAATAGCAGATATTTTCACTAAGCCACTCTCAAAAGATACTTTTGAGTATCTTCGAGGAAAATTGGGAGTGAGACTCCCACCCCAGAATTAACCACCTCATGAGGAGGTGAGGGAGGGGCTAAGCTAAGAGGCTCATTCTTAGCCCCGAGCCCCAAAGGTGACCCTTTGCCATTGATGACAAAGGGGGAGAGATTTGTGTATATTAAGGAAAGTTTTGATATGGGGAGAGATTTGATTTTTGAGAGAGCATTGAGCCAGGGGGAGCAAAGTCCTAGGGGGAGCAGAAAAGAAGGTCAGATTTTAGTAAATGAATATGGGTTGCCATCAATGACAAAGGGGGAGATTGTTGGACATTTTGAGTCCCTAAGCTAAAATGTTGTCATTGATGTCAAAAGGTTATTTGATGTCAAAAGGATCTATGATGGCATGCACTATGTTTTGTGAAAAGTGCAAGGAAAGTCTTTTTGTGAAAACCAAGGCAGGAAAAATAAAAGGTTTTATTTAAAACCATGGATGGCAGATTTGAAATGGGTTTTTCTTAAAACCCAAGTTGGCTTTTCGTTTCATCGAAAAAGGTGCCCCGGTGATGGAGATATTTAATTTTAAATATTTAGTTTAAATTTTAAATTATTTAAAATTTAAATTTAAATTTTAAAATTAAAATAAAAGTAATCCATCGACGTCGTCGAATATGAGGGAGAAGACTATAAAAGGATGACTAAGGTTTATTATTCCTCATCCTTGCTCTTGTGGTTAATGCGATTATTAGAAAGTGAAAAGAGCTCGTGTGAAAAATATTTAAAGGCAGAGGCAGCGAATAAGTTGAGGTGTGGTCGAATCCAAAGACATCATGGGCAGTGTGGCCTGTTGGCAACTCGAGCAACGCAAAGGTGTTGGGAGGCAAGTGGTTGAGTGTTCGAATCATGTGCACTTCATTTTGCTTGAGAAAGGAGGAATCTATTTTGCATTGGCTATTGCATGGAGGATAAAGGAGAGTGAGGCGCTTTTGGTCTTGTGTGGAGCGCTAGCTCACGTGGTGCGCAAGCGTCTGTTAGGACGCAGGAGCCGCAGGACTCAGGTTCGAATCCTGTGAACTCCCTTTTGTTGTGTAAAAGGGAAATAGTGCGCTAGTTGTGGTTTTTCATGCGCATGCTGCCAAGGTTTATATGTTGTGTTTGATATTCTGAAATTCATGCCAAGGTATGCATTAAAGTTGTAAAAGAAAATTAAAACAAATTTTTGTTTTATTGGGTGCTAAAAGTTAGTTTAAAATATGTGCATAAATTTTATAGTAAAAGTGGTTTTTGGAGAGATAAGTAAGTAGGCATAGATTTTAATTTCTTTTAGGGTATAAGTGGTTTGAGGAGTAATAAGGATTACTACTTATTTGGCACATTGTTGAGATGTTATTTGGAGAGTGTTTTTAATTATTGAAACATTCTTGAGAAAAATATTTTGCTTGAGGGTTATTGAATATATCTTTGGTGGATGTGATTATTGAGTTGGAGTAAAAAGGTGTAAATTGAGTTATGCTTTATTTTGTGATTATTATTTGAAGTCCACTAACCCTCATTGAGATTGGAAAGGAAAGTTGTGTTGAGTGTGGCAGATTTTGTGGACAACTTCTTGGCATCAATAAGGTATGGGCACATTCTTCTATTGATTGTTTATGGTGGTTGATTTCTGAAATATCATTGGAGAGAAAAGGATTGATTGTGGTTTCCTTTTCGAAAGTGTTGGTTTAAATGCTTCAAGGTTTTCTGGTTTGAGTGTTGTGATTAAACCTTGTTTTATAAGCATTGTTGTTGAAGCCCATTGGTTGAGCAAAGAACTTGAACTTGAGTTAGAAAAGAACATGAGTATCATTGTTATGTGAGATTTGTGGTTGAGCATTGTTGGAAACATTTTGAGTTGATTGATTCATGCTTGGACTAGGGTTTGTGAGAAAGAGTTGTTCCTAGAGGTGATTGGTTGAGTAGAGTTGTTTGAGCCTAGTCAAGTGAATGTGTGAAGTGGTTGTTCAAGTTCCATAAAATAAACTATTCTATATTCTGATTTGAGTTGAGATTGAGTTGAGTTGAGATTAGGATTTGAGTATAGAACATATTGAGTCTCTAACAATTCTCTTTATGCTTCTATGAGATTGAATTGAGATATTGATTGAGCATTGAGTTTAGAAAATATTGAGTTCCAACAATTTATACAAGTCTCTTTATTTCATAATTGAAACTTGTTAAGCTGATTTGAGGCAAGTCTTTGAGAAGGCTTGTGGACTGATTTTGAGTAAGCTTTTGTGAAAGCTTGCTATGCAGATTTGAGCAAGTCCTAGAGAGGACTTATATTATAGAATTATTAGAAGTTAAACCTATAAAGATATTTTACCCTATTGAGCAAGATTTGAGGAGGTTCTGAGTGAACCTATTGATAGAGATTTGGAGGTGATAGAGTATAGAGGACAGAGTCTCAATGGATAGAGATCCAATAACCAGGACAATTGAAGATAGATCTGAGTGAGGAGTCTTCAAGTGGAGAGAGATCCACAAGTCAAGAAGAGAGACAGAGTCTTCTAGAAGATCACTAGCTAGAGTAGAAGGGGAAAGAGTTCTCCTATGGAAGAGATCCATGAACTTGAGATTAGGGGATCAACATCTCCTTTGGATAGAGGTCCATAAACATTGTAATTGGGAAGGATTCCCAAGAGATTATTTGAGAAATATTTAGAAGAAATATTTTCTGTGGATGTAGCCCACATTGGGTGAACCACGTTAAAATGATGTCTCTCATGTGTGTGATGCTTTGTGTGATGTTTACTACTTTATTAATACTGATGTTACTATTTGGGGAAAATTTTTATATTATATTGTTCACCCCCCTCTCAGTATAAGCACATGTTCTTCAATTGGTATCAGAGCGGGTCTCTCCGTGAAGAGTCTAACAACTCGGAAGAAGATCCTTCGATAGCACACATGATCTCAAAAAGTGAAGAAGAGAGTGGGTTTGATATAAAAGAAGAATTCTTTGTTGCTCTCAGAAAATTGGAAAGACTTAGAGAGAAAAATTCAAACTTGAAGGAACAAATTCAGGAAGATGAAGAAGCAAGAATGGAACTTATACAAAACCTTACAGAAGTCAAGATTAAGGTAGAAGAAGGAAAGAATATTGAGCAAGATATGACAGATCTATTGAGAGCTAAGGAAATATAATGTGGAATATTGGAAGCAAAAATTGTTCTCCTAAGGAATAAACTGGAAGGGATCAAGATACTACAAAATACAGAATATGTGAAACAAAAGGAGGAATCAAGCTTCCAAAAAGTAGAAACTTCAAACAAAGAAAAGCAAGCAAAGGAAGAGAGCAAAGAGGAACCATGGATAAGAGTTAATCACAAGAAGAGGATGACTTCTTCACAATATCCAAGATCTCCAAACAGGTTACATAATCTCTTTCATGGTCATTGTTTTTCTTGCAATAAATATGGTCATATAGCTGCACATTGTACTCATCATGCAAGATACAATAGAAATTTCAATTCCTTTGCACCTCTCATGGATGATGATGTTATATGTTACAAATGCAATAATTTTGGGCATAAGGCTAGATGGTGTAAAATGATATTTCCTGAGTCTAGAAAAACAATTCCAATGTCTAGGAAGAATGAAAAAAGGAATGATAGGGCCAGATCTATGTTAGTTCAAACAACCCTGCATGCTCAAAATAAAGAAGAACAATGGTATCTGGATAGTGGTTGCTCTAGTCACATGACAGGAGACAAAGATAAATTCATTATTCTAAAGGAAACAAATAGAGGATCAGTAAGTTTTGGTGATAATGGATCAGCTAGGATTGTTGGGAGAGGTACTCTAAGTCTAGACAATGGAAAAACAAAAACAGAGAATGTTTTGTATGTCAAAGGGTTAAAGCACAATCTTATGAGTATAAGTCAACTTTGTGATCAAGGATATATGGTTACCTTTCATCCAGATAGATGTGAGATAATGAAAACTAAAACAGGAAGAATTATTGCAAATGCAAGGACTCCAAACAACTTATACATGCTCAATGAAATCAAAGGAGAAAAGTGTTTTCTATCACAAGAAGATGAGAGCTGGTTATGGCATAGAATATTAGGTCATTTGAATTTTGACAACATAGTCAGCATAAGCAACAAACATGTAGTCAGATATTTACCCAAAATAAGGAGACCTCAAAATATGATTTGTGCACCTTGTCAACATGGAAAGCAAACTAGGACAACATACAAACCAAAAGGCTATATGTCTTCTGAGCCTTTAAGTTTAATACATATTGATTTGTGTGGTCCTACCAGAACACAAAGTATTCAGGGTGAGAGTTACTTCATGTTGTTTGTAGATGATTATTCTAGAATGGTTTGGGTAACTTTCCTAAAAGAGAAGTCAGAAGCCTTCAAAAAATTCAAAGCATTCAAGGAATTGGTTGAAAATGAAACAGGCAAAAGGATTAAGTGTCTAAGATCTGATAGAGGAGGAGAGTTTACTTCAGATGAGTTTGTAGAATTTTGTGAACAACATGGAATCAAGAGAGAGTACTCAATAGCAAGAACTCCCCAACAAAATGGAGTAGTTGAAAGGAAGAACAGGACTATTGAAAATATGGCTAGAGCTATGTTAAATGAATCTAAGTTGTCAGATGGTTTTTGGAAAGAAGCAGTATCTACAACTATGTACATAATTACTAGGGCTCAATTAAGGGTAAATCATCACAAGACTCCTTATGAGCTTTGGAAAGGAAGACCTGCTACTGTAAAACATTTCAAGATTTTTGGAAGCAAATGTTACATAAGATGGGAAGATCAAAATTTGGGCAAATTTGATCCAAGATGCGATGAGGGAATTTTTCTTGGATATTCCACCAAAAGCAAGGCTTATAGATGTTACAACAAAAGAACACGCACTATGGTGGAAAGTATGAATGTAATAGTTGATGAAAAGATAGATTCCAGAGAGCCAATTCAGCAAGCAATATATCAAGAAGATGGATGTTGTCAAGAAGAATTTTGTGAGGAATCAGATAATGATGAAGAAGAAACACAAAGGCTTCTTCCTAAGACTCCTTCCAGGTATGTACAGAAACATCACCCAAAAGATCAGATTATTGGAAATCCAGATGAAAGACAGACAAGGAGAAGAATAATAAAACCATCTCAACAAGCAAATTTTTCTTTGCTATCTAAGATTGAGCCAAAATATTTCTCTCAGGCTAGTGAAGATGAATTTTGGGTTAAAGAAATGAATGAAGAATTAGATCATATTGAGAAGAGCAAAACTTGGGAACTTGTTCCAAGACCAAAGGACAAAAATGTGATTGGCACAAAATGGGTCTTCAGAAATAAGTTGAATGAAGATGGACAAGTTGTCAGAAATAAAACAAGGTTAGTTTGCAAAGGTTATGCACAAGTAGAAGGAATTGATTTTGATGAAACCTTTGCTCCAGTTGCAAGACTTGAAGCTATAAGGATGTTTTTAGATTTTTCAAGTTTCAAGAACTTCAAGGTATATCAAATGGATGTTAAGTCAGCTTTTCTAAATGGGATTCTAGAAGAAGAGGTCTACATTGAACAACCAGAGGGATTTATACTATTAGATACACCAGATCAGGTATGCATATTGAAAAAGGCATTGTATGGCTTAAAACAGGCTCCTAGAGCATGGTATTCAAGATTGGATAGGTACCTACAGGAACAGGGATTCAAGAAAGGAATAGTAGACAGTAATTTGTATATCAAAAATGAAGGAAATGATCTTCTAATAGTGGTTGTTTATGTTGATGACATAATTTTTGGGGGAAACAATGACAAAATGTGCAAAGAGTTTTCTAAGAATATGCAAAGTGAATTTGATATGTCTATGCTTGGTGAATTATCATTCTTTCTTGGTCTTCATATTTCACAATCAGAAAAGGGAGTGTTTCTTTCTCAAGCCAAATACATCAAGGAGATGTTAAAGAAATTCAGATTAGAATATTGCAAACCAGTGAGTACTCCTATGGTCACAGGGTGTAAGTTAAGTAAGGATGATGAATCTCTAGAGGTAGATCAGAGACTATACAGATCTATGATTGGAAGCTTATTGTATGTCACAACTACAAGACCAGACATAGTACAGTCAGTGGGATTAGTGGCAAGATTTCAGGCAGCACCTAAGGAAACACATGTGGCAACAGTAAAAAGAATTTTTAGGTATCTAAAAGGGACTATGGATTTTGGACTTTGGTATCCTAAAAGTGATAGTTTCACACTCACAACATATACATATGCATATTGGGCCGACAGTATTGATGATAGAAAAAGCACAAGTGGGGGAGATTTCTTTCTTGGAGAAAGACTAGTATCCTGGTTAAGTAAGAAGCAGGTTTCAGTATCACTATCCATAGTAGAGGTAGAATATATTGCAGCAGTAGCCAGTTGTACATAGGTGTTATGGATGAAGAGGACTTTAGAAGACTTCAAGATAAAACATGATCAACCTATTCCTATACTATGTGATAATACCAGTGCCATATGTATCTCAAAAAATCTAGTAATGCACTCCAAGATTAAGCACATTTTGATTAAGTATCATTTTCTGAGAGAACAGATGTCACATAAACATGTCAGATTGGAGTATGTCACTAAAAAGGAACAAATAGTAGATATTTTCACTAAGCCACTCTCAAAAGACACTTTTGAGTATCTTCGAGGAAAATTGGGAGTGAGACTCCCACCCCAAAATTAACCACCTCATGAGGAGGTGAGGGAGGGGCTAAGCTAAGAGGCTCATTCTTAGCCCCGAGCCCCAAAGGTGACCCTTTGCCATTGATGACAAAGGGGGAGATATTTGTGTATATTAAGGAAAGTTTTGATATGGGGAGAGATTTGATTTTTGAGAGAGCATTGAGCCAGGGGGAGAAAAGTCCCAGGGGGAGCAGAAAAGAAGGTCAGATTTCAGTAAATGAATATGGGTTACCATCAATGACAAAGGGGGAGATTGTTGGACATTTTGAGTCCCTAAGATAAAATGTTGTCATTGATGTCAAAAGGTTATTTGATGTCAAAAGGATCTATGATGGCATGCACTATGTTTTGTGAAAAGTGCAAGGAAAGTCTTTTTGTGAAAACCAAGGCAGACAAAATAAAATGTTTTATTTAAAACCATGGATGGCATATTTGAAATGGGTTTTTCTTAAAACCCAAGTTGGCTTTTCGTTTCATCGAAAAAGGTGCCCCGATGATGGAGATATTTAATTTTAAATATTTAGTTTAAATTTTAAATTATTTAAAATTTAAATTTAAATTTTAAAATTAAAATAAAAGTAATCCGCCGACGTCATCGAATATGAGGGAGAAGACTATATAAAAGGATGACTAAGGTTTATTATTCCTCATCCTTGCTCTTGTGGTTAATGTGATTATTAGAAAGTGAAAAGAGCTCATGTGAAAAATGTTTAAAGGTAGAGGCAACGAATAAATCGAGGTGTGGTCGGATTCCAAGACATCGTGGGCAGTGTGGCCTGTTGGCAACTCGAGCAGCGCAAAGGCATTGGGAGGCAAGTGGTTGAGTTTTTGAATCGCATGCACTTCATTTTTCTTGAGAAAGGAGGAATCTATTTTGCGTTGGCTGTTGCATGGAGGATAAAGGAGAGTGAGGCACTTTTGGTCTTGTGTGGAGCGCTAGCTCACATGGTGCGCAAGCATCTGTTAGGATGCAGGAGCCACATGACTCAGGTTCAAATCCTGCGAACTCCCTTTTGCTATGTAAAAGGGAAATAGTGCATTGGTTGTGGTTTTTCGTGCGCATGCTGCCAAGGTTTATATGATGTATTTGATATTCCGAAATTCATGCCAAGGTATGCATTAAATTTGTAAAAGAAAATTAAAACAAATTTTTGTTTTATTGGGTGCTAAAAGTTAGTTTAAAATATGTGCATAAATTTTATAGTAAAAGTGGTTTTTGGAGAGATAAGTAAGTAGGCATAGATTTTAATTTATTTTAGGGTATAAGTGGTTTGAGGAGTAATAAGGATTACTACTTATTTGGCACATTGTTGAGATGTTATTTGGAGAGTGTTTTTAATTATTGAAACATTCTTGAGAAAAATATTTTGCTTGAGGGTTATTGAATATATCTTTGGTGGATGTGATTATTGAGTTGGAGTAAAAAGGTGTAAATTGAGTTATGCTTTATTTTGTGATTATTATTTGAAGTCCACTAACCCTCATTGAGATTGGAAGACTTGGCCAAGGCAAATCCCACCCCCAACAAACCAAACCAAGAGGCAGTCCACCCGAGACGGGAACCCCCATGGTCCACCAAGTAAAAAATGAGATTGGAAAGGAAAGTTGTGTTGAGTGTGGCAGATTTTGTGGACAACTTCTTGGCATCAATAAGGTATGGGCACATTCTTCTATTGATTGTTTATGGTGGTTGATTTCTGAAATATCATTGGAGAGAAAAGGATTGATTGTGGTTTCCTTTTCGAAAGTGTTGGTTTAAATGCTTCAAGGTTTTCTGGTTTGAGTGTTGTGATTAAACCTTGTTTTATAAGCATTGTTGTTGAAGCCCATTGGTTGAGCAAAGAACTTGAACTTGAGTTAGAAAAGAACATGAGTATCATTGTTATGTGAGATTTGTGGTTGAGCATTGTTGGAAACTTTTTGATTTGATTGATTCATGCTTGGACTAGGGTTTGTGAGAAAGAGTTGTTCCTAGAGGTGATTGGTTGAGTAGAGTTATTTGAGCCTAGTCAAGTGAATGTGTGAAGTGGTTGTTCAAGTTCCATAAAATAAACTATTATATATTCTGATTTGAGTTGAGAAAGAAATTGAGTTTGTGAATAGAACATATTGAGTCTCTAACAATTCTCTTTATGCTTCTATAAGATTGAGCTGAGTTGATTTGGAGTTGAGATTGATTTGAGTTGAGTTGAGATTGATTTGAGTTAAGATTGGGATTTGAGTATAGAACATATTGAGTCTCTAACAATTCTCTTTATGCTTCTATGAGATTGAATTGAAATATTGATTGAGCATTGAGTATAGAACATATTGAGTCTCTAACAATTCTCTTTATGATTCTATGAGATTGGACAAGTTCTGTGTGGACTTGTTAAGCATATTTGAGGCAAGTCTTTGAGAAGGCTTGTGGACTGATTTTGAGTAAGCTTTTGTGAAATATTGCTATGCAGATTTGAGCAAGTCCTAGAGAGGACTTATTGAGCAGATTTGGGCAGGTTTTGAGTGAACCTATTGAGCAGATTTGAGCAGGTTCTGAGTGAACCTATTGAGCAGATTTGAGGAGGTTCTGAGTGAACCTATTGATAGAGCTTTGGAGGTGATATAGTATAGAGGATAGAGTCTCAGTGGATAGAGATCCAAGCAACCAGGACAATTGAAGATAGATCTGAGTGAGGAGTCTTCAAGTGGAGAGAGATCCACAAGTCGAGTGAGTAGAGAGACAAAGTCTTCTAGAAGATCACTAGCTAGAATAGAAGGGGAAAGAGTTCTCCTATGGAAGAGATCCATGAACTTGATATTAGGGGATCAACATCTCCTTTGGACAGAGGTCCATAAACATTGTAATTGGGAAGGATTCCTAAGATATTATTTGAGAAATATTTAGAAGAAATATTTTTTGTGGACGTAGCCCACATTGGGTGAACCACATTAAAATGATGTCTCTCATGTGTGTGATGCTTTGTGTGATGTTTACTACTTTATTAATACTGATGTTACTATTTGGGGAAAAGTTTTATATTATATTGTTCACCCCCCATCTCAGTATAAGCACATGTTCTTCACCAATGGCTAGAAATCAAGTGAATACTCATGTGAAAACATGCATAATACACAAATAAAATAGATTACAATTTTTTCTTTTCTAGAGAAAATGAATTGTAATCAGATCCCCCACCCTTAACAAATCACAACACTCCTTTTTTCAACTAAAATTACTACTTCCTATAATCATTGAAAGGATAATTTTGTATGATCCTCTGCTAAAACCCCTCTATTGTCTAGCCTATATATGTATTTTTTCTCTTCCATTAACATATGTATAAATTATTCAAACTATGTAGAAAGGTCTTATAATTCCACAATGATATCTTGTATGTTACACAAAACCTTTGCTTTCCTCAAAATTACATTTATTACTATTAGTGAATCTTCTTCCACCTATACTCTATTCCATTTTATTTTTCTACATATTTTTAATCCTTTAAAATCCTCCGAGGCTTCAACTTCATTAATTATCTTAAATCCACTATTGAAAGCATAACGTAAAAAAATCTCACACCTATTATTTATATTTATTCCTCCACCTCTTATTGGTCCTAGATTTTCTTTACATGCTCCATCAAAATTCAATTTGACCAGCTTTCCTTTTGGTGGTTTCCACTTTATAATATTTTCAATTATTTTGTTTCTCCTATACCCAACATCATAATTCCATTTGATGACTTGACTCCATCTATCAAGGCTCTCTACTTCAATATTAGGGATTGGGTGAGTTTAGAGGGTTGTTTTAGACTCCTCTATGACTAAAAGAATCTTTCTTTTCATTAACTCTAGATTCCTTTCATTCCCTTTAAATATTCTTCTATCCCTCTCTAGCCATATAGTTCAAATAATTGTATCTTTCAATGTATCATAGAAATTCTATAATGTTTCACTTTTAAAACTCCTCTACAATTGCTTTAACCATTTTTCAATTATTTCATTCATCACCATGCATTTAACAAACATATTAAGAATCCATTGCCATAGTTCTTATACTATTGAGCAATGTCTCAAGAGATGGTCTATACTCTCCTCCTTTTTACATAGAAAACATTATAAGGTGCCATGAAAACCTTTTTTTCTTTAGGTTATCCTAGGATGAAATTTTCCTATGACCTACTAGCCATACAAACTTTTTGAATTTTTGGAATGCTTGGGCTATCCCAAATATATCTCCTTTTTATTGCAGTATTCCTATTTTGTTTCTTCTTTACATTATATTTTCTTCTCATTATGTATTCTCATGAGCTATTTAACTTCCAAATTAGATTATCCTTGACTCCCCTTGGAATAATCATTGTTGCTATCTTTATAATCAACTACATCCTAGCAACAATGATTGTTATACTTGTAAAAAAAATCTTCTTTCCATTTGTATCGTCCTGCTTAAACCTTCTACATAATATTTGAAACTCTATCACCATATTTATATTTAAGTAATCTCATCCATGGTTTCAAAATTGGATCTATATTGAGTGGTTTTTTATCACATCAAGTATCAATCCAAATAGAAGTATTTTATCTAATTTTGAACACTCATATTATAAATTTAATCACTATAATAATTTGTTTTTAAAACATTCCATAGTGCAAAACTAGCTAGTAATGAGGATGTAGTAAATATTGAGCATGGGTCATTAGGCTTGTCATACTTAGAAAAATTCTTGGACATTCTCTTTGACTCTATTTGTATAGTTTTCAAATTAATTTTTCCTATAGAGCTAAGTTTGTATCCATAAAAACTCTTAAACTAAGACCTTCCCTAGTTTTATCATCACACACCTTGATCCATTTCACCAAAGGAAATTCCCTTTTATCATGTAATCTTTACCACAAAAATGATTGCAAAATATAGCTTAAAATGTTTTCTATCAATTTTGACATTATTTACTAGGACACATAATATATTTGAATAGCCAATACAACTAATTTAATTGACTACACTCTTATTTAAAAGTGTAACCATCTACCTTTCCATGCTGGTGGTTTATTCTAAAATTTACTTATAACTAGATTCTACAATTGTATCCTCATTCTCATTTTAAATAAGAGCATCCCTAGATATGTTGCTCATAAATTTACCTCCTCCATTTGAAGTAACCTACATATCACTACTTTGATTCTAGATGGAGTGTTTAGGAAGTAAATTTTTAATTTTGTCTCATCAACTTTCTATTTAAATGCTCTTTCATATTTCTTTAATAAGTTATTCAAATCTTAGGCCTCATTTTTTTCCGCCCTCCTAAAAAGGATTGTATCATATACAAACTATTGATGGTGATGTTTTTGATGTTATTACTAGCCTTAAGTCCACTTATTAGTCCATATTTGTATGTCTTATTCAAGTTCCTTACAAATACCTCTGCCATAATAATGAATAGTTATGGTGATAGAGGAAATCCCTATCTAATACCTCTCTTGGCATTGATTTATTTTGTTACTAGCCCATTGACCAACACTGAATATGATACTATAGAGACACAAGTTTTAATCCATTTGACCCATTTCTTCCCAAATCCAAAAATTTTCTAGTACTATAAAAATAAAATCCCTTTTAAAATTATCACAAGCTTTATTCATATCAATTTTTAATATCATTGCTCTCTTTTCTATAAGCTACATTCATTTCATAACTCATTAAAATGATAATTTTTTTAATTGGTTATTTGGGATTAAAATTAATTCCACTTGTATTATATAATGACCCATAGTTTAGTTATTATGCATATATGCCTTGATAAAATTTGTACATTAACATTCAATTATTTGAGACTAGTAAATTATTTATTACATTTTCGTGTGGTTGTATTTATGCTTTAGGAAGGAAACTAATAGCCCAAAGCTGGTAAAGTAGACCATGATAACAATATGCTTTGGAAATAACATTAGAGGTGGAGATTTGGTATTGTGAAGGCTACTATAGGAAAATTTCAATAAAGATGTTGAATTATGGAATGTTTATATTTACAAAGAAATTTGAAGAAGATTTAGAAAATGAAAAATAAATAATTCATACTTTTTATTAAAAAATATGTAGATATCTAGCTATAACAAGTAAATTGAGATAATAATTGAATTAATATATAAACTCTAAAGATCTAAATGAGAGATTTGTAATTTTTCAAGGCTACGAGACTTGAGTACAAACCCTTTTTATCCTATAATTGATCTTTGTATCATAATTTGATATTAAGAATTTGATATTTGTATCTAAATGACACCATACCTAGAAAGGGAAAATGTAAAAAATGTTTTAAATATGAAATGTAGATACAATTAGATGACATCCTTTGACATACTAATAAAAGTAACAAATGACATAATTATATAAAAAGAGTGTAAATAGTAGCTATAGATTTACACATGTATTTACTCTTTTAAGGCTACACTAATGGTCCTAAGGTATTGGAGTATATAATTATAAATGCAAATGAAATTATAATTATATTTCGTATATTATATCAAGATACAAAATTTAGACACATTTGACATATGTATGTATTTCTATCTAGGTATTATAAAAAATATACTTTTAAAATTGATATAAGCATCATAGTTTGATATTAATAATAACTTGACATTGTATCTAAATGATACTATGCATAAAAAGATAAAGCATTGAAAATGTCTAAATTTTGTATATACAAAGCATAGAAATTTATATGGCACCATTTCACATATTAGAAGTAACAAATTATAATTATATATAACTCATATAGAAATGATTTACCATTGATAGTGAAAAATAAAACACAATACTCCTTGACAAAGTAGACATTGTGAGCAATAACCCCTAAGGTGAAAATAAAGTATTATCTTATAGTAAAACATATGATCTAGAGTATCATGATGGATCATTTAGATATTTGAATGAATGCATGTATATGTAATAATTGAAGGCATTTACATATGTGATCTAGTTATCATAGTCTAGAATTCAATGGATACATGTGAGTGAAATATAATGGTAGATTGATAAGTCGTTATTAACATATTTTACACCCCAAGGGGAAATTCCTCACATATAATTAATACATGTGATATATTTAGGATCATTGTTTATCATATATAACATATCACTCGTTATATTTTTAATTAAAATGTAACATATCAAGCCACAATGACCATACTTTAAGAATACTTGTCATGAAATAACCACAGGCAATGAGGTCAAAATATTAGAGTAGCAAAGAGGATAAACAAAAATAAAAGATAAATCATGACAATCATCTACAACAGGGATGATAGTCATGATGAATGAAACATAATATGGATAGACCCCAAGGAAATAATGAAAATATATTCCCATAGAAAAATGAAAGACAAACATGTAGAAATAAAAGCATAAAATCATGATACACCTTGTCACAGGAGATGCAACATGTAAAAACCTCTAAGGTAGAGAGAAAAGCATCCCTGTGAAAAATAGAATAATATTATAGAAAATAATTTGTGGTTTTCCTTGATGTAAGGGATACGGCATGCAAGAGGAATGACTATATGAAAAATATAATAAGTAAATGAAAAAATCATTGGATGACACCATAATGTATAATCATGATATCCAAAAATAAAAGACATGCTAAAATATGATTAGTGATACTAAAATATAAATAAGTTTAGGGAAGCTAACACCATATCATAGTAAGGCATTAGTTATCCACTTTTACATTAAATATGAGATACTAAATTGGTTGAAGAGAATGTACATTAACAAAATAATTATCACCAAAAATAATTCTTGTAATACAAGATAGTGAGTGGAAAAGCAAAGAATTCTGAGAAAAGCACCTAAAAGAGAACAACAAAGATCATATAGACAATAGAAAATTGTATCAATAATACATCATAAAAAATAAATCTATAATGGAAAAAGACACCAGATTCCCCTTCTTTAACAAAAATTGATACTAGTAAGTCACGAATGACAAAAATGATATTTTAATAGATGACATATCAAATTTTTACATTGAGTCGTTAGATTTTACAATACTTTCCAAGCAATGAAATGGATAATTATATTCACCACAATTTTTATGCAAGAGAATAGAGAAGTAGAATAAAAATATCAAGTAGACAAAATAAGAGTGTGAATGCCTAGAGGGAACTTGCAACAATAGATCATATAAAGATATCATCATGGACACCTATGTAATGGATTATTGGTTGTGTTATTTATAGCAGATACCTAATTTCCAAAAAATAATCGCATATTATATTATCCTAGGATGATGTAAGGATCAAGGCTTACTCAAGTTAAATAATAGGTTACTAAACATTTAAGAAAGGTTTAATTAAGTCTATTCATATAAGTGGTTTAATCAGTATTGATAGGGGTAAACACATCAAGCATACCCATAGGATTACATAGATAATTCTTGTAGGATTACAAAAAAGGTTTCTCATATTGTGACATAAAATTTTCTCATAGGAATATATCATCGTTTGTTAAACTTTGTCAATAAGGATATTATCATATTCCAACATCTCCTAATTATCTAATATTGGTTCCAAGGAGAGAAGACATTAGATATGCTACCATATCCCCCCATAATGAATTCCCAATTGAGCTAAAGCATTTTTAAATCTCTAATTCTCTTACATCATTGGAAGACTATCATGTTGCTAAGGAATATATGATCCTCCATTACCATCTAGAATATTGTCAAAACTTCAAAGAATATATGAGCCTCCATCACCTTTTTGAATATTGACAATTCCATTATAAGGGTGCAACCTGAGTGGGCATAATTGTGGTACAATTTGAATGGGCTTAGTAGTGAAGAGTTAGAAACTCTAAAAAAGAGGTCCAAGGTTCCGATCCTATAGGGGGTAGGCCATACACCATGATTGAATAACCATAAAATGATAGGATAATCTTATTATTGGGTAAAAAAATCCTTCTTGAGGATTGTACCATATAGCCTACAATATTATGGATGCTATATCACTCAAATATCATTTTGGGCATGTTCTAGGTCATGTTTTCATACTATTAATGTAAATATGGTAAGATTGGCCTATGACTCCTATAAAATTTTCATATTATGTCAATTAATATAATAAAACTAGTGCAAACATTATGAAGAGCTCAAGAACTATGCCAATTTAGTAAAAAAGTTTAAACACTTTCACACACAAAATTGGTGGCCTCTAAAATTTTAACCCTCTAAGAACTCACAAAACTGATAAAACATTTGAACTTTAAAAACTAATTTAATTTATTACCACTCATAAGGTGTTATGTATCATAAATTTATCAAACATAATATTACCACCTACTTTCTATATCTACTACTAGTTGGACTAGTGACTAGGCATACAACAAATAATTGTTCACTAATAACTTCTCTATTTGATGGATAGGCCTACAAAGTATGGAGAGTAGACAAGTGCCTAGTTATAATTGTTCTAAACATATTTATATACATTTTTTAATGATTTCCACCTGGGAGCCACATCAGTATTCACCTCTTTTACATATGCAATTTTGGCTTCAAACCTATCCACATAATCCAACAATAAAAGTACAATTCTCAATAAACACAAAAGGGTTTTCAAGGTATAGTAACCCTTTCCATCCTTAACATAAGAATAATGTATTTCCACATTAGCCATAACTTCCATGGGTATGATGGGGACCTAACCAACAAAATTTACAATTGATGAAGTTGTCATGATGGGTGGAGGATGGATTTGCCCTCATCACACCACATAGCCCTATAAAGTATCCAATACAACCACATCAAGAAACTTCTAAAGAAAAAAATAGAGTGTAAGGGTTTTTAACCCTTGACCATGCATGCACATGTGCTCACATGCATTATGTTAACCAAAGAAATGACAACTTGTTAATCGTATTTATGGTTTACAATAGTGCTAGGATACCGAGCTTTACCAAACAAATTTATCCTTCCAAGTATCAACTTACCAAATACCAATCAGTTAATTTCCCATTAAAAATGAATCGTCCATAATAATCAAACCCATGATCTCCTAGGAATAAAATCCTTTATGCATACCTTCTACATATGGCCCATGGGCTAATTGAGAAGTGAGAAGAGCAAAGTTAATCTTGAGTATTGCATGCACTCCAAATCCTTTTTCCTCAAAAATACTTTCATCATATTTGTATTTACCATCTAGTGACTAGAATAATCTAGCACTATGCTATCCATAATGGCACCCTATACCTTGATGGATATATAATCCTTTTCAAATAATAGACAACTTGAATTGATCATCTCACATAAAAAAATAGAAATTGTGTACCCAAAAACAATATTGTCTTCGAGTCTAGATGGAAGGTAACAATTACTAAGTGAGGTGAGGAGGTTTAAACACTGGGCTCATGCCATCCAAGCATCTTATACCTTTGTGCTAGACATACTACCATGGCATATTTGACACATGAATCATCCTTTTTAATATTTATCATCTCCTCTATTGGGTGGAGAGACATGTTTATTCACTACCTCCCCATAACCTTATAATACTCTCAACATTAATGACTTCTCTACTCAACCTTATGATAATGTTAAAGTTGTATAAAATCATAGCCTCATAGATTTTCCTAAGTTATTTCTCATGCCATTTATTTTAGATCCATTTGAGCAATTTATTCCATTCACCTTGGTTTTTTTTTCTTGTATCCAAAATATGAACTCAAGTGGAATAAATCTTGTGTCTTTGCATGTTAGACATGGGTGTGTTTATCATTATTGTAACCTATACTATCAAAATAATGAGGGATATGTAATAAAAATTATTTAAAATCTTTGATGTAACATTAAAAATAGGATACAAACATTCCTCTACCTCGATGTGATGCCTAACCTTTATTCCCTAAACATAACTCGATACCAATTATACCTTAGTACACTATCCAACCACTCACTTATCTATCTATTTTTTATATTTATACAACTAGGAAAAAGATAAAATATATGATACTTAGATGATAACATATGTAACCAAATTCACAACCCAAAATAATGAAATGAAAAACACTTACACTTTTTATTTTGAATGTGAGTTGCTCACCATTGAACCATCCAAAGAAACAATGTATTCTAGTTGGTTTAGGAGTTACATGAGCCTTGTCCATCCCATTTATTTCTTCAATAACACCATTGTTTTATTTAAGATACAAAAAAATAAAAACATTATGAATATATACCATGACCTACATAAATTTGAGCCTTATCATAGAGTCTTCCTACTATTATGCTAACTTATGAAAAACAAAAAATTATCCTAGACCATTTTCCTTCATCAAAATTATGTATCTTGTGCCATATCTCATTCATTGTTTGTTGCTTTCACACCAAAAGAGGGGATGTTTCTTATAATGTTCCATTTTCAAACTTTGGAAGAAAAAGACCAAATGTTTTTAAAGAAAGAGAAGACACCTAGTCACACAACATGCAAAGTGATGAATTGGTATCCCCTAAATTTTTACAAAGAATCTAGAAAATTAAATATTTTGTTGATATATTTTTGCTTGCCTTATATAATGTTTTTGGAAATGCAAACTATCAAGGAATATTCTCCTACCAAGGAAACATTAAAATATTGTTTAACCATTGTAACAACTTCTTAAGTGACATAGAGGTCTTTTCCATTCAATAAAGTCTACCCAAGACTTATTTAGTAATTAGGAGTGATCTATCAAATGTTTAGTCTCTTCTTCTAGGCTTTCAAAATCATATAAATTACCCTCTCATCTATATTGCATGGGTACCAAAACATAAATCTAAAGTAGCAAAGGAAATGTATTATTTTATAAATAATATATAGAAGTCAAATAAGATATGAATAAAACTACAAAAATCAATCCTCCATTCCTTAGTATAAATTCATTCTTCAATGAATAACTAGAATAATCAACCTAAATAATTAATCAATTAAATAGATAAAATGTCAAAGAGATAATACCACCATTACCACATAATATATCCCTATGTTTTAAGTTTCCAATAGGTTTTCTTCTTTAAAATTGCCTCACAAATAAATAATTTTACTTAACTAAGAGAAGATACTCCACACCTACTTTGATACAATGTAAAATTTCATAATATCTTCAAAAAAATAATGTGATGCATAACATTTAGCACAAGTCATATGCAAGACAATAGAAATATATATCTATATATATATCATGTAGATGAATAAGGTTATTGGGTTCTTAATGGGTCATCCCCAACAAATAGTTCACATAAAATATCATGATAAAAATTAATGCAATGTATCAATGGTTGCAAGTATTTATAATAGACACTTAATACCCAAACAAATGCATATTATAATAACATAGGCTAACTAAAGTTCAATGCTAATTCAAGTTCAATAGTAAGTTACTAAATTCTTAATAATTTTTTTTTTTATTTAAGGTTAATCATATGAGTATTTTAACCAATCCCCCAAGGGGTTAATATATCAAAATATACCGAAGGCTTACACATAAATACCCATAGACTTATCGTCTGGTGAACTTAGCTAATAAATCTAGATTACCATCTTTCAACATGAGCAAAAAAAATAAAATCATAAAATAATTTATATATTATGAAAATAAACATGTGATAAACACCAAAAAAAAATTTGTTGGACATTTTGAGTCATTAAGTCAAGTTTTCATTGATGTCAAGAAATGAAGTCATCATTAATGTCAAGGAAATTGTCAAGAAACAAAGTTTTCAAGAGTTGTTATTGATCTCCAAAAATAAGCCACTGATGATGTCAAAGGTCAAGAGGAATAAAGCATAGGTTAAAGGCAAAAGGACTCCATAATATTTTTAATATTATGTGGAAGCATAAGTTAAAATGTTTTTCATAAAAACCCAAGGAAGACTATTGTAAAGCTAAAGGAAGGTTTAATATTTATTTAATAAAATATTTAAATTCAAAGTGAATTAAACTTTTATTAATAAATATTATTTATACCAAGGTGTATAATGGAAGATGGTCTTAATAAAACCAAATGGTTTTAAATAATTAATTTATAAAATTTAAATTCAAATGAATTTAAATATTTTATAAATTAATAAGCTCCAAAGGAAATTCGAGCACCGATGTCTAAATTCGTTGAAGGAAATTCAAGTGCCGACGTCATGCATGAAGGAGGGAAATTGATATATATACCAATGCCTAAGAGGTATTTTAAATTATCCTTTTGCTCAAAAAAATAAAAGCGTGCAATTGTGTTGATACTCATGCGAAAAAGAGAAAGTGATTTTTGTGTTTAGCTACAGCGAATAGGGTTGAGACTTTTGGAGCATGTAGTTCTCCTTAGTCCCCAAGATAGTGCCTAGGTCACGCGGTGATTGTAGATGTGACTAGGGCGCTGGTTGAGGCTGTATTGTGAGTTCGAATCCCATCCAAGGCAAGGTAATAACTTTTGTTTAATATTTTGTGAGTTGCTTATAGTTTGGAGTTAAAAGGGTTGCTTAAAGGATTGTTAGTTGGAAATTAATTTTTGATAAGTTGGAGGAATAAGGTGTTAGTTTATTTTAATAAAGTGGTTGTGTTATATTAAATTATTTTAAGTTTCAAGAGGATAGAGAGAACTAAGAATTGAGTTATTTTTAAAAGAAAAGTGCATTGAATATTATTTTAGTTGGGGAGATCATAAGGTGTAAGTGGTATATTAATTTTTGTAAATGTTGATGAATGATTTATTAAAGGTGAAGTGATAATGTGTATATTTTTCTTGATATTTACATTGTATTTTGAGAAAGATTATTATCTAATAATTTCTTTGAGCTTGGAAAAAGAGTGTTTATGGTTGTGGTATATTTATGAGATTCCTTCATCATTAATAAAAATGTATGAGCACATTCTTCCATAGTTAAATTGATTGGTTGGTTTTTTGGAAGATAATTATGGAGTGAAAAGGACTTGATTAGGGTTTCCTATTGAATGAGTTGAGTTAATGCTTCAAGGTTTTATGGAATAAAGAGTTGTTGTTAAAACCTTATTTTATAAGCATTATTGTTGAAGCCATTGGTAGTGTGAAGAACTTGAACTAAGGATTGAGTATCATTGCTATGAGAAGATTGTTTTATAAGCATTGTTGTTGAAGTCATTGGTTGTGTGAAGAACTTGAACTAAGGATTGAGTATCATTGCTATGTGAAGATTGTTTTATAAGCATTGTTGTTGAAGTCATTGGTTGTATGAAGAACTTGAACTAAGGATTGAGTATCATTGCTATGTGAAGATTGTTTTATAAGCATTGTTGTTGAAGTGAGTTGTTGAGTAAAGAAATTGAACTATAGTTTGAAAAGAACATGAGTATCATTGTTATGTGAGATTTGATGTTGGGCATTGTTGGAAATATTTTGATTTGAGTGATCATATGCTTGGACTAGGGTTTGTGAGCATGGGTTGTTTCATTGAGTGTTTGGTTGAGTAAAGTTGGTTAAACCTATTCAAGTTGGTATGTGAAGTGATTGTTCAAGTTCCATAAAACAACCTATTCTATATTCTGAATTGAGTTGAGAAAGTGATTGAGCATTGAGTTGAATTTGAAGCATATTGATTCTCTAACAATTCTCCTTATGTTTCTAAGAGAGTCATTGAAATAAATTGAGAATTATGATTAGTATAGAGCATATTGAGTCTTTAACAATTCTCTTTATGTTTCTATGAGATTGGACAAGTTCTATGTGGACTTGTTAAGCTGATTTGAGGCAAGTCTTTGAGAAGACTTGTGGACAGATTTGGTGTGAGATTTTGTGGAAGCTTACAATACAGATATTGAGAATAACTGGATAAGTTTTGTGTGGACTTATTGAGCATATTTGAGCAAGTTATGTGTGGACTTGTTGAGCAGATTAGACAAGTTCTATGTGGGCTTGTTGAGTAGATTTGAGAAAGTTATGTGTGGACTTGTTGAGTAGATTTAATCAAGTTCTGTGTGGACTTGTTGAGAAATATTTGATGATAAATTTTGGTGCATATTTGAGGACAAGTTTGTGCCAGAACAAATATAGATATAGAGCATATTTGTGCTAGACCAAAGGACTATGTTTAGTGCAGATTTGAGATAAAGCTTTGGATGTGACAAAGTAGAGAGGAAAGTAGTCTCCAGTGGATAGATATCCATTAGCCATGGCAATGAGGACAGGTCTTCTGAGTGGGGATAAGATTCTTTAGTGGAGAGATATCCACAAGACAATGTAGTGGAGGTAGTAGTCTTCTAGAGGATCACTAGCCATAGCAGAGGAGAATGAGTTCTCCTGTGGATAGAGATCCACGAACTTGATTTAGGAGATTGGTTTCTCCTTTGGACATAGGTCCATAAACATTGTAATATGGAAAGTATTCCCAAGATATTGATTTAGTAATTTTAGTGAAATATTTTCTCTATGGAGTAGCCCACATTGGGTGAACCACGTAAATTGTGGTGTCTCTATTTTGTGTGGTGGTTTGTGCATTGCTTTGATTATTGCTATTGAAATTGCTATCTATACATTGCATAATATTGTTTGGGAAATAAAAGTAAAAAGTGGTCTTATACTAGTTCACCCCCCCTCTCAGTATAAGCTTGTGTTCTTCAAAATTAATAACCAAATTCATAGCATAAAATAAATAACAAACCATTTTGGTGCTTGTTGACTAGATTCACTAGTTTTTCATGAAGATAACTACAAAATGTAGGGATATTGGCAGAACTTTTTTGGACAAAAAAAAAAGGATAAAAAATTCTAATAAATAAATAAATATAAAAAAAAAACATTATGGATGATAGAACTATCCAATAGAAATTAAGAAATTATAAAAAAAAAGTGAAAACCTTAGTAAGAGGAGAGAAACAATAACAAAATAAATAAACCTAACAAACCTAAAAGTAATATGGTTTTTGATGAACAATAAAATAAAATAATATGACACAATAAAATGGGAAAAGACTAAAATATAAACATGTACTCTAAACGAATGTATTTCAACAATATCCTATCCACACACTAACAATATTAGCAACAAATATAGAGTAAGAGGGGAGGATGTTTCAACAAAGGGCTCACAGTCTAAGTAGATTACAACTTCATGCTATCCACACTACCCAAGAAAAAAGTACAACATGAAGTGGCCCAGTCAACATTTAGAATATCCTCTATTGTATGGAGGGGCATGTGCATTCACTTCCTCCTCATGACCTCACAATACTCTTAACATCATTTTATTCCCTACTTCACCTTAAAATAATGGTTAAGTTACACAAAATAATAGCCTCATCACCTTCCATGATATGATTCTCATGACATCATTTATGGATTAATTCAAGTAATTTATACAATGTACCTTACCTTCATTTATGCATGTACCCAAAATATGAATTTGACTAGAGTCATATTTACATCTTCACATGACATACATTTGTACCTTTGCCATTTTTATAGACTATTCTATTAAAATAATAGGGTTCCATAGATAATAAAAAGTATTTCCAAGATTTTATGGAGCATTACAAAGTTATTTTTTGTAAAGAGTCCATAAAAGTCAAACAACATTTATGAAAAACATAGAAAATTCAATCCTTTATTTCTTATTATAAATTTCTTCTTTAGGACATCACTAGAATAATCCATATAAATAATTAATCAAATAATAGATTGAATGTTGAAGAGAGAAAATATGTTGATCTTGTCAATGAATATTTTTAATAATCCAAATAGCTACCAATACACAACATATATTCGTGCTTCAACTTCCTACATGGTTTTTTAATACTAAAAAAATAAGATGATCATTAAATACTTCAAAAACATATCTTTGCATAATTGAGTGAAGCCACATCACAATTGAATTGATACCATGTTATATTTTATATTAATTTCTAAGAATAAAATGAATCATAATATTCAATATATGCCATATGCAAGATAATAGAGAAACAAAATTTAAAGATAAATTAGACAAAATAAAAAGGTGGGTTCCCAAGGGAGCACCCTCAATATAATATCACATAATCATACACACTGATGTCATGGATCAATGGTTGAGGATATTTATAGTAGATAACTAATCCCTAAGTAAACACATATTACATTGACCTACATGAACAAGGTCAATCCAAGTTCAATCATAAGTTATTAAAATTTCAAGGAAGGTTTTGTTTAAGGTTGACCATACAAATGGTTTAATAAAATATATTAGCAATGAAAAAATCAATATTTCTCATATACTTATACAAGAATGATTGTAGTTTTACATTGGGGTTGTCCAGATGATTATATCATCATCTATCAAAATTTTCTAATAAGGTTAGATTATCATCTTCCAACATAAGCAATGAAATATAAAATGATAAAATTATACATGAATTTTGAATAATACACATATGATAATAGATATATTATGTGCACAAAAACTAATAAATAACCAACCTCGTAGTATAAAAATAAGATCTAACTATTTTGGTGCTTGTTGACTAGATTCAATAGGTTTTGATGAAGATAACTACTAAAAGTAGTGATCTTGGAAAAAAACCATAGAAATGAGATACAAACTTTCAATAAAGGAATAAAGAGATTGAATGACATTAAGGATGATAGAGCTAGTCAATAGAAACTTAAAAATTATGATAAGAAACATGAAAACATTAGTAAAAAGAAAAATTAATAAAATAAACAAACCTAAAAGTGATATGGTTTATGATAAACAATAACATAAAATATCATGACACAAAATAAAAAGGATAAATACCAAAATATAATCATATCCTCTAAATAAATGTGTTTCAACAACATCCTATCCATGTACTAATAGAGTTAGTTCACTCTTGTCCAATTTAGAGAGGTTGAAGTGCTTCATTGGCTATAATTAGGACATTATTATTCTCTTTTTATATATGTTCTAAATAATGAATATGATTCACTATGATAATATTTTATTCCACTAAGAGATATTACGTAGTAGTCCTTTTCATGACAATATTTAAATGTAGCTAACTATATCTTCACTATTGATTTCTAACATATTGATTTTAGATTTGAGTAACAATATATTTTAACCAATGAGAAGTGGCATCTTCCTTCTTCTTCATGATATAAGTAGCAATATTCCCAATAACATTGTCTATCCTTACTATCTACTATAAAATATTATAAAGTTGACACTCTTCTAATTTTCTTTTGTTATTAAGACTAGATTCAAAAATTAAACTACAATCATATTGTCTTGAACATCCAAAATGTTATTGAGAAAAGCTTCTAAAATTATTGATTTGAGTTTAAATAAGAGAACTATGTATCAAAGTGGAACAAAATTCCATCATAAGAATATGTTGTTGGAAATAATAATATGTATAAGAGAAAAATCATAATCAAATGAAATAACATACATCTTGATCAATCATAACATAAAAGGATTGGAATGGTTGAAGTCCCACTATACATCTTATAAATCCTTCAATTTAGCTTTATTTTTTATTCATAATTATATGTTTGAAAAATAGTATTAGAAAAATTCTTATCTCCAATTAAGTCATAAACACATCATAGAAAACCTTTATACTTGTGATGGGAATTTTATCTAGGTTCTTTTAACACTAATGTGATTTTCCATTTAGTGACTAGGAAAACATCCTCATAAATATCTTCATGGTCCAATAAATAATACAACGTATGGTCTTGAAAAAAACTATACTGTGGTTAGCTATTTTGATATCATTTTTGTTAGGTTATGAAGTTGGTTAAGGTAATATTTAGGCATGTCTTGAAGATATGCATGAAGTACTATACCTAGTAGTTTGTTCAAGTCACATAAATTTTGTTAGCTTTCTTCTATGATGGTTATTTTTTAAAGACATTATATATATAAAGGGAGAGGTTATGGTGAGGAAACATATATCCTTAATGGGAGATGCAATTACATCTATTGATTAAGAAATTAATAATTTTGGGCTTGATGGATACAAAGGAGATAAAAGGTGAAGATCATGCTTGGACTAGTTTAAAATTAATATTCTAAAAAATAAAACCCTTAGTAAAGAAAAATGATTTTCTTTTCTAAGATATGACATACTTTTTAATATAAATCTCCTCTAAATCCAAAATTTTGGTATAGTTTATTTTATTTTTCTAATAAGTTATATGTGGCTTCTATTGGGGGCCACTCCCATAAAAATACCAAAATATTACATTTGATATTAGGTCAATTAAACCATATCTAGCTTAATTTTTAATTACATTTTTTCATTTCTTTTGCTATTAAATATATTCTTCAACTTCCTCAAAGTGCTATGTTTTCACAATCAACTCCTTGACATTATTTTTATTAAGAGATAAAATCTCACTTGGCCATTTGACTTCTAAAATTTGAATTTCACTAAGATGAAGATCAACACTACAGTTGGTTAAATTATATACTAATCAATTTTCTTCTCTATAAATATGCTAATATTTCCAAGATATTACCTCCAATAATAGGTGATGAACATCAGAAATAATATTATTTTTATTTAAAGCCCACATCCATTTTTGTTGATAGCAATAATGATAATTTGTAAATTCCCATCAATTTAAATATATTTCCATAATTTTTCTATTGTAATTTTAATCCCTATAAGAATTTCCCTAGCCTATGCATAGTTGTTATTTGAAGAACCATATGATTATGATCAACTGAGAAGAATTTTCTCCTTCATTATTTCTAAAAACGCCATCTTTGCCAGCTTTTATTAGATTTCCATTAGAAGCAACATCAAAATTAGTTTTGATAAACCCAATTTTTGGGCATTTCTATTTTACCATAGATCCAAGTAATTCCTTTTTTTTAGTCCCATTATCACAAATGACACTTCCATGTATGTTCAAATATTATAACCAAGTTGTTACCACCTCTTTTTCTACATTTGAGACTTCCCATGATGAGCATCATATTTGTAAACATTTTACAAGAGAGGCAATAATATGGTTCCAAACTTGGGCATACATTTTTTAAAAATTATATTATTCCTTTTAAACCATAAATTCCAAAAAATAATGGTAGGGCCAATTCTCCATAGAATACATAATGCATTAGTTTTGAAATAATTAATCCAACTTTTCAACAACTCTTTCAATGTTGATGAAGCTACCGAAAATATTTTCTTATTTTTAAAAAATTAATTCCAAATGGTAGAAGCAAATGACAATGAAGAAGTAAATGGTCTAATATTTCTAAATACTTCTCACATAAGGCTCATATGAAAGTTCCATGGTATCCTCTTCTTTGTAGAACCTCTACTGTAATAATATTACTTTGAAATACTAACCAAAGTAATGTTGAGGTCTTAGAGACACTAGTAACAAAATATTCTTCCAAGGAAAATCTTTGGGAGTTGGAAAATTTGTTTTTTCTATATCCTCATATCCCAACTTGAACAAGTATCCACCATTCCTTGATAGATTTCAAAATAAGTTATCTTTTCACTTAAAAATTGTGGAATAAAAATCTTGAAGCATATTTTGAATTTCATCTATAGTTTTTCTTAGTTCCTCTCCTTCAACCAAGTTACTAATAGAAATCCATGATTTTAAGTTATTGCTCAAAGTGACATATTCTTTCATATTTGGATCTTTACAAGTGAGGTATGCTTGAGGAAATGATTTTCATTTTCAATCAGAGATAAAGATAAGGATTCAACCAAGCATTAGACCAAAATTTTGTATAATTCCTCCTATTTACTAACCATCTATTATGTTTCTTTATCAATTATAAAAAATTTGATATGAATTTCTACATTAACAATTCTTTTGGTAGGGTTAATTTCCTAAATAATTTCACTACATAAAGAGCATATATAGTTTTGAAGTAATATTTTTTTCCAATTTTTTCCTTGATCTCTAAATAATCTCCATCCAAGATTTGCCCATAATTCCAAACTCATAAATATACGATCTTGCAAACCTACTCCTCCAATATTCTTTTCTTGGTAAATCCTATCTTATTTACAAAGAGGAAATATTTTCAAAGAAAGCCTCTTTGAATTTTATCAATCTCTAATGTTATACTTACTAGTAATCTTGAAAGTGGCATCATATAAATAAGGATGGATTGCAATGTAGTCTCTATTATTTTTAACCTTCCATCCATGATTTAGAACTTATCTTTCCAACCTACAAAACAAGCTTTCATTCTATATATGGGCACCAAAAGAGGGATCGTGAAGGCATTAGCATTTAGATTGTGTTCCTTAAGGGTGAGGCCACACTCAGATGAGAGGGCACTATTGTTTTTCTTTCATATTTTGTGTTTTCCAAGCTTTATCTTTGGAAAAAAAAAGAGTTTTGGGGTTCACTAAGGGAATTTTTTATTTCCCTAATATTTTCTTTTTCTAACCTAGTATCTGAATGCAAAATATGATAGGCCAATGCAAATGAATACAAATAGTACAACAAGCAAGATTTATATGTGATTCTAATTTTGAAGTGAATCAAAGATGTAAATTTATAGAATAAAATCCATTGAGAAGATAGTTACTAATGTGCAAGGGAATGTGTCTACTCCATTACATAAAGATATATTTCTTATTATTTTCAAGTATGTCATGGCCAAGGAGGTCTTGAGAAAATTTCTATGGGATACCAAAGAGATGAAAATGCAGGGCTTAAGATACCCAATGGTGATAAAGATCAAGGAGAAGAAGAGGCCCATAGATTCATAGAATAGCTCCTCTAAGAATGACTTTTATGATTCAAAGAAGAAGCTTATGCTTGATGTTGTAGGGAAATATCCTACTCCTAAAAAAGAGACCCAGCTTGATAGCAAGGTTTAATATGATCAACCGTTGATTCCTAAATGAACCTTTAGATATCATTGTATGGATAAGCTAGATTCAAATGTAAAAGTAATTTATATTTCAAACTAGGGAGATAAAGAGGAGGATAGCCATTTTGGGACTAAACCCTAAGATTTGCTTGATCTTAATGTTTCACAAGACTACACCTAGAAGAAGCATGTGTATTTTATTGTTAGGAAAGATCCTATTACAAAAAAGAGGACCTAGAAAAGAAATAAAATACAAGATAATCAATAGATGATCCCTCAGCATATTATTAAGTGGTGTGGAGTGGCCACATTGGGCCCAAAAGAAAAATTGGTCCAAGAAGATAAATAAGATAATGCAGATGATTTTGATTCTAAGAGCAAAGAATCGCTTACTCCCTATGCTCCTTTGGATTTTTCCTTGAAGCAAGGGTAATTTGGAAAAATATTAAGAGTTTAAAAGGACTTGACCGAGAGTCTCTCAATGGAGAATTCACTAGAAGCTGTGTTAGAGTTACCTAATCCTCAAATACATGCTCGAATCTAGGATGAGATTGAGCTAGATGCTAGCCCATAAATTTGAGGATTATGTCACCAAGTTGTAAGATATTAAAAATAGAACTGATTATCTAGCCAGTGTGTAAGTTTTATATGGAGTGTTATAGGATTTTTGTCCTACTACTTCTAGTTATCATGATCTTATTGGTTTCTATTATGTTTGGTCTTCATTGGCCATTTCATTTTGTGAAAATTTGCATGATGGTTTAATTTAGTTTTATGGATTGTATTTTTTATGATCTCTTAATTTTGAGCATTTTAGGAGATATATAGTGTTAGAGTTAGAGTATATTACATCCTTTGGATCATGTAAATGTACCACCTTAGGTACATAGCTAGAGTAGGATATTAATTTATCATAAATTTAGGTAGTTACTTCAAGTAATGTAATAAATACACAAGTAGCAATGTGCAAGGTATCCCCTTGTACAACTAGGTAGAGTGTTGGTCAAGGAATCTATCTTTCGATATAAAGGGCATCATAGTGGTATATTAGATATAAAGTTCATATCAAGTCCATATCAAGTTCTTATCAAGTGAATTGTAATAGATAGTAGTGATACTCCTGTATGGAGTACAATGTAGCTCTTTAGCTCATATTAATGGAGTGATCATTTCCTCCATATTGCATTGTATTTCCATCATTTCTATTTATAGTATATTTTAGTCATATTGCAAACTCACTTGCTTTCATATTTATTGCATATTATTAGGACTTGTGTTAGATCTCTTCCACTGCATATATCATCAAAATCTAACGATGGTATCAAAGACACGGTAAATAGATATAGGAGGACCTACATCCATCATAGTTCCTCTTTACACTTTTGTAAACCATATTTTCCAATGTGCACCACCACTTACAAAATTTGTTACAAGAGAAATCTAGTAGGTCAAAAGGAATAGGGAGAGTCACAAGTGAGGACTAAAATAAATCTCAATTGCAGAAATTCTAAGATTATATTTGGCTAGAGTATTTCCACATAGTTGTAGAAAAACTTGTGAAGACTAAGACTCAACATTCAAGCCACTAGATTGACAAATCAACTAGTGAAGATTATTATCTCTAGAATTACAAATTATTCAATTCTAATTTCTAACATCTTGTTGCAAGAAAAGTAGATTTAGCAAAAGGTTGGAAAGCTTCCTGCAAGAGATTTAGGAAGAATATCTTCTTAGAATCATCTTAGCACTTGCATCGACATAGAATAATATTTAAGATTTCAAAGACCTCAAGAAAGGTCCCATTACAAGAGTTGAAATCTCACAAAGTGTAGAAGTAAAAAATGCCATAGAAGCCTTGATCAAGAAGAAGGTTGTAGAAGCCTTAATTCTGAAGAAGACTTCAAATAAGAATTTCTGATTCAGAAGATAAATTCCTGATTCAGAAGAATACTCTAAAGAAGATTTCTTGAAGAATACTTCAAAAAAGAATTTCTGATTCAAAAGATAGATTCTTGATTCAAAATAATACTCCAAGGAGTTCCTGAAGAATATTCCAGAGAAGATTCTAAGAAATAGGATATTGGTGATCTCCTTTACTGATTAAATATTTTCTTCAAGAAGGAGCTAAAGAGATCAAGAGAATATCTCATTGAAGAACTTCCATTATTAGAAGAAATATGACTAGGAGAGTCCTATACAAATCTAGAAGTAGCAGAATAAGATATTTGAAAAGAAGATCTCATCACCAACACTTCCAGAATTAAGAAAATGTCTCATATGGAAGACCGTAGAAGATTCAAGATAGAAGACCTTGGAGAGGTCTCAAAATAAAATATATAAGAAGGCTTGGAGAGCCTTTTGTAAAGCTCGTAGAAGCATAGTCAAAATGGTTCCTAAATCCTAGGAAAATTTGTTGGAGAAAACCACTACCAAGGAGAAAGTACCTAATAATGAAGGCCTTGGGATAATTTTTACCATCCAGTAACAAGCCTAAGAGAAGAAGAATTTGGAAAGGAGTGTCAAATCCTAGAAGAATAATCCAGTGAATACCTCAAGAAATTTAGAATTTTGAGAAGAAGAATATCCTACTTGAAGTTAAAATTTGACAAGAAAATTGAAGGAAGATTCAAACAGAAGAAGCCTACCAAATCTAGGATTTTTGGAGATTACCTCTCACAGTAAGAAGGCACAATTTAGATAAAGGAGTTCTCTAAATCTATAGTAGAAAATAAAATATCATTGAAGGATCAAGCCACCAAATCCAAGGCTCAAGATATAAATTTCAAGGCTATAGTTTGGTGAAGTGGGAAGTTGTTTTAGACAACCAACAAGAAGCTGCAAATTCAACCATTACAAGGTAGCAACTTGGTGAATCAATAACACCAAGATCTACATCTATTTTAGAATCCATAAAAGGTAAGCAACTTGGGTTCAATTAGGTTCATTTATTAAAATTCAAATTGGATTATTATCAAACTTCGTTAAGGCACCATATTTAGATTAAAATTTGCATAATGATAGATTGCATTATAGTCTTCAAGTGCAAAAAGGGAAAATTTATTTTAAGGATTATTTGCACATTAAATAGGAGTTTGATATTTTTGAAATAAATAAAATTATCATCTACCTATTTGCTATCTAGAAAGCAAGAAGACTACACCCTACAATATTGATTGTAGTGAGAAAATTGCAGTATATTCATTAAGGGTAAATTACATATTACTCTTAAAAGTTGCAGATATTATTAAGTGCATCTAAAATTATTTTGAGAGTTCATTTACAATATCAATAAGGTGATATTATTTTTACCATTAAAATTACATTGTTAATCCATTAGCACTATACTAGTTGATCTCTAACTAGTTGCTCTCAAAAGGCTTAGTTTGTGTTTTTTTATTGTTAAAGATCAAGGACACAAAAACTAGTAGATTATAAAAGTTTCTAGAGACACTATTTGGTGCACAAAACCTGTAGAATTTTGTGGTCCAAAGAAGCCACAAAAATCAGATTATATTTCTCCAAGGAGTGAAGAAGAAAGCCACCATCAAAATCAGCAATGGAAGCTTCAAATAGAGACTTGGTGAGTCTCATATTCAAAGTGCACTAAAAGCTATTTACAGGAAAAATAGTGTAGAAATTACCTCTACAAAAAAAGGGAGCTTCTATATACATGGTTACAAGATTGGATTTATTACCAAAGTAACCAAGCAAAGGAGAGAGTTGTATAGCAAAAGAGACAATGTCAAATCATCCATTGCCTACTTCAAAAGCTGCCATAAAACCAAAGATTGTAAAAGAGGTGCAAAGAGGTATTATATTCTGAAAAGTATTTACGTTATATTGCACTACTCTAATATTCCCTACATAGGAAGAAGGATAGGATTTCAGTGCCAAAAGGGCACACTCTTCACAAGGATAAAAACATTCCAAGGTACTCGTGTAAAAGCATTCTCCAAGCAAGGTAAAAGGATCTTTCAAAAGGCTCATATCTTATATGATTTGGATAGTAGAACCTGCAAGTAAACAATACAAAGAAAGGATAATCATTATACTCAAGGGGAATATTATCTAAAAATGGGATTTTCATAGCAGGTTGAAAAAGAAGACACAAAATATTAGACTAGATGTACGTCCAAGGAGCATCATTGAAGTATTTCAAACTCCACAATAGCATTTCTTGAAGCCTTCAAAATTGTTTCTCAAATCGTTGCTCCAAGTTCCCAAGGCATTGCTCACCATTCCAACTAGAAAAAACTCACTCCAAATGCCATCAAATGCATACAACAAAGGTGGATCTGGTCATGTTGTATTGTTAATAAGGGTAGATATGTTGAAGAGGCATTATGTATAAATCTCATGCACAAAGATAAGGTGACACTTATCACCTAGAAGGAAACCCTAACATTTCCCACATGAGTGTCCATCTATTGCAAGCTTGTCCAAGAAAACGTTACAAAGAACAAGGTTGGTGTGAGCGCTCATCCAAGACTGTAACTCTCATCCTTTACCTGGAAAAAATTTACAAGTGGCAATAAGCATCTTCTCATACCTCAAGCACTCAAATATAACCACCGTGACACTTGTCACTCACTTCAAGATTCATCTCTTATTTGAGGTGCTAAATACCAAGGAACAAAAACAATCAAGGCCAAATTTGTAGTAGCATTAAAATTCAAGTTCATGGTAGATTTAGGTAGGAACATCAACGTTCATAATAGTAGTATAAAGAGAGCATTTAAATCTCCAAGTCAAAGTGATCGGATGTGAGGTATCCATTGTCCAATTATTATCATCAAAGGTATCAAGAAACCAGTCATCATCTACAAACAAGAGAAGCACTAAAGCCTACGCCCATATGTTGGAGACAATAGTCAAAAGAGCACTAAAGAGTGTTGTCATCTATGTCTAAAAATCAGCAACAGATATGTAGAGGTTTGGGGTATTACAAAGGTAATACTTTACCTTATTCCAATTTTATTTCATTAATAGGGAGATATAAGGTATAATATAAGGTTGAAACATTAAGGGAAATCAACCATATTTGAAAGCAATATTAAAAAGGAAAATATATATTAAATAGCCTAATATTTGCAATCTAAAATATATGAGAAATAAGAATTTCTACTTGTATATATTAAACATCTAATATAGCAAATATCATTATTTTCTAATATTCCATAGTAGGGATTTATAAGGAATACTACACCAAAGTAGGTATTTGGAATATAGAAACATTAAATATCAAAATATAAAAGGCTATAAAAGAAGGTTCTATAAGGAATATTAAGAGTTGAAAACTAATTACTATACTTGTCTCAAACTTACATTAAAGGGACAGAGGAGTTCCAACTATTAGAACCTCATCAAAATTAGAAACTGCTTAAGTTCAATAGGAGAAATAAGGTGTAAAAGAAGTTGATTTTTTCTATTTACAAAACATTACAAATCAACTCAAAAATTGAATTACTATTCTCAAAATCACTTTATCTATCATTCAACATATCCAAAATTACTAAGGAGACATAAGGCACTCTACAAAACTTGATAATAATAGCATTCATTCAAAATTTATCAGGTACTCAATCCATTTGGGAATCATAAGGTGTCTACAAATTTTACAAAGATTTTATTAAATCACATCTCTTAACTAGGGAGTCATAAGGAATTCTAAAACAACCTAAGATCTAAAAATATTTTAACAAATCAAGCTCATACTACTAGGGATCATAAGGTAGATCACGTAAGAAGATTCTATCCCATAAGATACTAGCTCTATCAATGCACTCTATACTATCCAAAGATTTATGTCTACCTCAAGAAATCAAACAAACGAATGCAAGAGTAACCTCTCTAGAAAGGAAAAATTAAGTGCCATAAAAAATTTAATTATGAATCTACTTATAAAGGGTGAAGCATATTTAGATATTACTTCAAAAATAATTCATAGTGAAGCCTTAGATGATGACTTTGACACCCTGGAACATTATCTACAAGCTCAACTCAAAGAAGCAATTGAAAATGGAAAGGATGACATTCCTCTTCCCTTATATTTTGTAAGCATATTGTATATGGAATTAGTTACATACAAGTGCTACAAAAATAAAATTGCAGAACTAAAAGGATTGATAGAATATTATAAAGAGAAAATAGAACTAAGTGAATCATACTTAGAAAATATACTTCAATACTCACACAATATTGGTACCTCAAGATATACTAATTCAAGATCTTATATTGATATCCTGAGATATTGTTCAAAAAAAATTGTACATATTAAATATAAATCAAGTAGCAAACTCAAAGGCAAAGCTAGAGAAGAAGAGGAATATGAACTAGATAAATAAGAATTACAATACAAAATTTAATTGATGAAATAACCTGATCAAAACAAAGAGCATTCACAAAAGAAGATCCATATTGAAGATTGAAATCTTCAATACCCAAATAATTTAATACAGGGGGGTGTTAGATTTAGAGTATATGACGTCATTTAGATCATGTAAATGTACCACCTAATGTACATAGATAGAGTAGGAGATTACTTTAGAGGGAAGTTAGCTAGTTACTTCAAAAATGTAATAAATGCACAAGTGGTAATGTGCAAGTTGTAATGTACAAGGTGTCCCATTGTACATCTAGGTAGAGTGTTGGTCAAGGAATCTATCTTCCTATATAAAGGACCTCATAGTGGTAGATCATATATCAAGTTCATATCAAGTCCTTATCAAGTTCTTATCAAGTGCATTGTAATAGATAGTAGTGATGCACTCTTGTATGGAGTACAATGTAGATCTTTAGCTCATATTAATGGAGTGACCATTTCCTCCATATTGCATTGTATTTCTATCATTTCTATTTATAGTATATTTTAGTCATATTGCAGACTCACTTGCTTTCATATTTATTACATCTTATTAGGACCTGTGTTAGATCTCTTCCACTGCATATATCCTCAAAAGCTAACATGTAGGTGCTCTCTTGTAAAAAATTTTGGGATCCTTTCAAAACCCCTTATTCCATCCTAATAAAAAAATATTAGGGGTTATTAACTATAAATATAATAGTGCAAAACATTACTTTGATGTCAATAATCCATATCATGAGGGCTTGGAGATGTGGGACAAGAGACAAATCCTAAACTTTAGTGGCATGGCTAAGTAAAATATGACAGTGCAAAACTCTACTTTGATGTTAATGATCCACATAATGAGAGCTTAGACATGTGGAACAAGAGACAAATCCCTAACTTGAGTGGCATGGCTAAATAAATTATATTTTTGACTTGTGAATAGTGTACAATGAAATCTTCATACAATATGGAATTTTATGATAAAGAGAAATAACGAAGGTATTTTGATTATGAAAAGTAGAAAAACAAAAAACTATAATTGAATTTTAATAAATAAGAGAATACGAGGCACTTAAATGGTTAAGTTAATTTTAAGACCAAAACTTGGAATGTAGATTTTTTTTTGCATATACTAGAGGAATCAATAACTCGTTATAATTTTCATCTCCTCTTCATGGGTTCAAATCATGGTTCTTACTGCCACTATAACCTCTAGTTGTGTCAGGTAAACTTTTTAATGTATTCGGTAGCGCTGGAATGACACACCCACATGTTATACGAGGACTGAGGGATTCAAACCATGGTATCCACCCTCCCAAGGGAGCACTTTGACCAAAGAGTTGGACCCTGGAACCTACTTAGAGTGTAGATTGTAAGGTTTTTATTATAGTGGGAATTTAGGGATGATATGTGCCTTGAAGCATTGATTACTAAGCTTTTATAATCTTAACTATATAATCCTAATGTTATTACTTAACTCCTAGAGAAATAGAATGTAATTTAGATAAAAATTATCTAATATTGAAAGATTTCTAAAGTTTCTTAGGGATACCTTATGTTGAATAACACATCATTTTTTTGAGGGATGGAATTTTTTGGTTCTTAAGAAATACATATCATGTAAAAGAGACTCAAATATTAGAGAAATATTGTTGAGGATTATATTCATATACTTAAACTTATGTTATAACTCCATAAAACCAAACTTATTGGATTTTAAGAAAAATAAATCAGATTTACAATTCTTATCAACATTTTAAAAGTTTTGTATACTCAAAATGGGAATACTGAAGAACATGGACTTATACTGAGAGGGGGGGTGAATAGTATAAGACTTAACCAATTAATAATTTTAACTTTAGATAGCAATGGCATCAACACAACATTAAAAAATATAGAAAGCATCACACATTGAAGACCCATTTTTAATGTGGTTCACCCAAAATGGTTGGGCTACGTCCACAAAAACTTTTCTCTAAAAGTTTTCTCAAAATTCTTTGGGAATCCTTCCCAATTACAATGTTTATGAGCCTCGGCCCAAAAGAGATACCTTCCCCTCTACTCTGGAAATTATCCCTTAGAATATCAACTGCCTCTACCTCTTGCCAGCACATGGAACTCCTTTCCACTGAATACCTCCTATCCTCAATGCTTAGCCTAAGAGACCTCTGCCTTCTATGATCACGTCCACAGCATCTCAGCAACCTATACCAAACACAGTCAGTCGGTCTAGTACAAGTCTTCCTCTGTCTGTCAGATCTATCCAACTCTTGAACAAATCAATCCTTTGCATACAAACCTTCTCAAAGACTTGCCAAATCTATCCTCAAGTTCTTCTCATAGAACCAATGCACATCTATCCTCAAGTTCTCTGATAGAACTATCAAACTCAGCTCACAAGTCCCCATCGAAACCTGTCCAAAACTGCTCACAAGTCCCCATCGAAACCTGTCCAAAAACTGCTCACAAGTCCCCACTGGAACCTGTCCAAAAACTGCTCACAAGAAAAACTTTCTTAGTAGGAAATCACAAAGTGAATTGTTAGAGACCCAATGTGATTTTTCAAACTCATAGAAGCATAAAGATAATTGTTAGAGACTCAATATGTTCTATACTCAAATCCCAATCTCAAAACTCAACTCAAATCAACTCAGCTCAATCTCAATCTCAAATCTGAAAACTCAACTCAATATCTGAAATGGATAGGATAGAATGTTTTATTTCAAGAACATGAAACCCCAAAAATTGCCAACTATGCAAAGAATCACATAACAATGATACTCATGTTCTTTTCACCATCAATTAGGGTTTCAACAACAATTCTCATCAAACAAGGTTTAGTCAAACAACACCATTCAACTCAACATAAACCTTGAAGCATTCAACCAATCATCACATGAAAAGGAAACAAGTAGAAATCCTTTTCCCTCCAAAGATATTTGAACAAAACAGCCACCAACATAATATCACCAAATGCAAAGAATAACTTGCTCAAATCAACTCAATGGAGTAAGCCCAATATCATGAATCAAGTAAAGCAATAACTTGATCAAACAACCTCTATGGAAGAAACTCAACCATCAAACTCAAAATAGCCAACCAAGGGTTCCACCAACTCAATGCAAGTAGCTAGACTCACAAATATAAACCCTAGTGCACAAAGCTTCCACTATCTCAAACCAAAAATTATGCATTCACCAAAAACTCTCCTTAAGGATAACAATGCATAAGTAGTCTTCAAAAAACAAAAAAATAGGATTTACACCTAGCCAAAGGATACCTAGTAGAATACCTTTTCACTCCAACCTTATTTCAGAAAACATACACCAATCATACTCATAAGAAGAATGTGCCCATACCTTATTGGAGTAGAAGATAATTGAACCTTCAAGCTGTCACCACACACAACTCTCAAACTTCCAACCAAGTTAGGGTTAGAATAAAAGTAAATGAGCAATAATATAAACTTCCTTTATTACACCTTTTAGCTCCACTTCTTTAAACACAACCACCATAACATGCCAATAAATCAACAATCACAGACTCACACCTTATACCTCCATTTTTAATTTTAGCATAGCAAAGAATAATCTTAAAAATACATCCAAAGAAATATGCCCTTATTTCTCCTAAGCTTTTATTCAATGCTAATCACAAAATCCAAAACTCATAAAATTTAATCACACCTTATAAATCGTTGTCCAAGAAACTCTGAATTTCATGGCATAAAGACGTTTTAATAAAAACGTGTGTTACTTTAGCAAAGCAACCCAAGCGAGACTCGAAACGACGACCTCCACCAATGCAACGCCCAACAACAGCCTTCGCTGCCACTAGCCCACGCGGGCTACGAAGTTCACAAGTGAACTTCCCTCCATTTCATCCTCGAAAAACTCTTGAAGACTTTTCAACCGCACGTGCTTCTAAGTCTTCCTTCGATCACAGTGAATACAGAGCATAAACACCGCAAATTGCATTTAGGGAATTTCGAATTAATTAGCCTTCCAACCTTAGGAGTTGGAGAATAAATAGTCTCTTCGAAGACACCTTGATGTCGGTGGAAATAAAGACCATTTCAAAATTAATAAAAAGTCTTTTCAAAAAGGGTTTAAAAACAATAAAAAAAGGTTTAAAAATCTTTAAGTATTTTTAATAAATTAAAAATAATTTCTCCCTTAATTAATTAAAACCTTGAAGGGTTTTAAATAATAATTAAATAAATAATAAAGAGAACCTCCATTGGTTTTAATAAAAACCCTATCCAATGGAATCTCTCCGGATTCTCTTAAAAAGATTCTCTTGGAATCTTCCACCTTTGAAGCCAACACATCCTCTTAACATTAATGCCATTTCCTTTTGACATCAATGAAAACTCATAGACAAGAAGCTAGGATCTCAAACCCAAAATTGCCAACAAATACAAAATTAAAATTTGCTTACTTGTATTGTGTTCTATTTCTTGAAATAATTCTCAAACCTTTTTTTAAAGTTTAATAATTTCTAAGTTGTATTATTTGATATGAATAATTTGTTAATTACATCAACATACAATAACATCAAGCAATAATATTAATCCTTGTTTATTTGTATAATCTCTTAATTGTCAACATTGTTAGTAGAGGGTAGATTACTCTTATGTATATAGATACATAATTATTTACTTCATAAAAACGTTAGCATCTAATTGGACCAAAATGAGTAGTTTGCAACTGGTTGAAAGGTGTTTATCGTGTATTGAAGTAGATACCTATGGATTTCTTGGAAATATAGAAGATCAAAACTTCTCTATTTTTAAATTCATGCATAGTTTTTTTTCATATGTATTACATTGATGGAAAAATATCTAAATTAGAGAAGAATTTTTTTTAAATCAAATTAGACTTGTTAAAAATGTAAATTTAAGTCCATAAATGTTCAATAAAATGGTTTCTTCATTAGCCAAGGTATCACTAGAATAATCTATAAAACAAAATAAATTAACTAAACTGATTGAATTTCAAAGAGGAAAATATGGTGAATCTATTAGTGAATTTTTCTTTGGAGTCAATCAATTGTTATAGTCTAGAGAGGTCCTTGAAAACCAAACTTCAGCTAAGGTTTCTTGGAGAAACATAAACAACTATCAAAAATACAAAATATTCTACATACTACTTCCCAAAATTCATACTACTTCTATAACCACCTTAGAAGAATATACACTACAACTTGAGGTTAAATAATGAAGATTCTTACCTACTCCAATACCATGTCATATTTAACAATTGATATATTTAGGAAAAAAGGAACCAACACATTACTTAGCAAGAAAAATAAATCTCATAGAAGCACAACATGATATGAAAAATATTCCTTGGATGCCAAATAATCCCAAAACTAATGAATAAGGTTGGGTTTAAGGAGGTGCAAATATTTAAATGATAAGTGGACTTTTTTTAAGGTTAAAGAACTAACCATAATGTTAATTATTATAATATTATAATAAATCTACCTATAGAAGGTGTGGAATGGCCCATAAGGCAATAAGTGAATAAATACAAGGTTAACCATGGCTTTACGTGAACATTAACATCACATATTTACTCCCATAGCCAAACTTCCCACTACTTGCAAGTGGCATAATTATATGGGCCTAAAAGGTATCTACACAATAAGATAACGATAACTATGAGAACCTTTCCCAAGTCCTAGAGTATAAAAAAACTTATACTTATTTGTATTGCTACACCTTGTTGGCAGGAATATATCATATACAATCATAGTTATGATGTAGAAAATTATCAACCAAGCACTCCCATCAAACCATTGCTTTCTCAAATGGGAAATTATTGATTCCCTAGGCCTTTGAAAAACATGAATGAAATAAATGTATAGCTACAAATGGCAACAAAAGAGTAGTAAGTTATGTGTGGAAAGAATCTTATCCTAGAATTTTTTTTGTAATAGTCACCCTAGAATTAAGAACAAAAACTATTGTCATCATTTTTTATTTTTGCATAATAATTTTAATTTTTATATGAGTGTCTCTGAAAGCAATTCTATTATATAGATTAAACTACTTTATTAGAATATCAATATTGATTCTTATTAACATAAATTTATTTTTTAATTATAAGAAACTATAAAACTTTTCTTAAATTTATGTATAAATAACTATGCTTATGTTGTGAAGAGTGAGTGCACGTTAGAAGTGAGAGTGATCTAGAATAAAGTTTTAACTTTTTTCTTTTATAGAGAGTGTGAATAGGAAGTAAGTATGAGCAAAAAGCAAGTACAACTAAGGAATGAGTGTCAATTTTTATTATTTTGGATCTTAGGGGAAATTCAAAATCTAAAGGATTCTTATAACCATCCATTAGGATTAAATCTGAATTAAGATAATGGAATCAACAAGTGGATTATAAAAACATTGCACTCAGATGTGGGTAATATTATGAGATTGGACACATGGAAAGATATGGTAAAGTAAAAACAATGGAGAAAGAGATGGAAAATTTTGGGTATGAGATAAACTTCAATATGAAGCAATGAAATCATATCATAGTAGAAGTCAAGTCAAATCAAGGATTTTCCACTTTGAAGAAAGTAGTAAAGAAATCCCCTTTACATCATGAATTGACACAAGAAATAAGGAAGTATAATGTGCAATATCAATTTCAAAAGGAGTTAAAGTTGCAAAGGTAGATGGGAGGCAAATTATAAAGCAATAGATATGAAAAATATCAAGTCTAATCTAGGTTAATCAACTTCATTTCCTCAAGTAGTATAAAATTCTATCATTACAATAAAAATTAATGTAGTATAGACTACATCCCTTGAACTTTAGGGTTTCAAGAGTAGTATAATAAATACAGGCATATGTAGCATATCCATAGCAATTTAGGGTTTCTATGGAAGCATAATAAAGTGATTACTATGAAGGATCATGCTTGTACATTAGGTTTTTTGAGGTAACATAAAGAAAAAAGTGTTTTTGAGGCTATTCCTTGCATTTTAGATTCCCTATGGTAGCATAAATCTTTAGAAGATAAGCCTCATTAAGAATAGCATGGAAAATAAAAGAGATTAATGAAGATGAAAATGTAGGTGGGAATAAAAAAGAAGAACAAGACCTTCAAATTAAGAATAAAGTGAAAAGAAAAAGGGATGTAAATTTGAAAAACAAAAAACAAATATCACATGTGTTAATAAGAAGTGGGTATAATCCCATTAATAAAAATAAAAGGTGATGATAAAAATGGTATCATGGAATATTAGGGGTATGAATCGAATAGCTACAAAGTTATTTATTAATAAATCAATAGGTTTTTATAGTCCCAAGCTTATTTTAAAATAAGAAATAAAATTTAGTACTAAGAAACATAAGGATGCATTCAAAAATATTTGGAAGATGGAGGATTGTCTCAAACTTTCTTCTATAAGAACTTCTAGAGGTATTACAACAATATGGGATAAATTCAAATAGGTGTTATGAACCTCACTCCACTTTCACATAAATCCTTGACAATTTACAAAAATATTAAGAATATTCTTCCACAATTAAGATTTACAATAAAAATCCACATAAAGAAATATAGATTTATTTAGAATGCAAATTATTCTAATTTATTCAAAATATAATTCAAACCCTTGAGGTAGGGCAACACCATACAATGCTCCTTATTGAAAGGATTCCACTCCTTAATATATCTCAACTTGAGATAAATACAATATTCTTCTCTCCATATCCCCCATATGAGCCTCTTGCCTATATTATATAATGCTTAACTACCTACCACTACCACTTATCCATACATATGAGATAATTACATTTATTATAATATTATAATATTAAGTACAATATTATAATATTAAATTCCTATCTTGGGTGTCTAACATTCCATCCCCCTTAAAAAATATTATGCCCTCAAAACATAAGAAGAGACTAATTAATATGAGCTTTTGAGCCTTGTTGTGAACTAGTATTGATCTCAATCATCCATACATCCTAGTGAAACTTTGATTTATGGTGGTCTTTGTTGAAAGTAATCCCTTGATTCCATGTATTGGAGGTATCTTTTTGCTATCAATAAATATCACTATTTTTCATCCATACTTAATTTTTCCACTTGAGTATACAGTATTTCTTTGTTGGATCCACTCTTTTGATGCTCTAAACTAGTAACTTAAATTATGGGTCCATTTATTCCTTGATGTTGTTGCACCACTCTAAAACTAGACTCACTATGCTTTATTTTCCAAACACTACCATAGTTGGTGCCATTTTGATTCCATGTAGAACCATAATATTATTTCCTTAATCCATACCTCCAATATTATTGTTGCTCTTGGTGGTATGGATGGTGATATGCTAAAACCTTAACCTAGCATTCTAACTTCTTTGTCTCCTCCATATTTTGCTCTATTTTTAATTTTTTTGCATGATGTATTATCATGTTCCCTTAGTTTGATGTGTCCTTGTGTTCTTTTATGTCTTTCTTGTAATTTGTTGTTGTTTTTCCCATAGACTTTGTTGTTATATTTCCTTCCATGGACTCTATTTCTACTACTTCTTTCTTGGATTCTCTTTTAGGTTCTAATGCTTCTTCCTCAATGTTTCCTTGCAATCAGGGTTATGCATAAGGGGTTGGTCCGAAAATGTATATATATAAATTTGGTGAATCAATTTCAAATTCGAGGTGAATAGTGTCCAAATGCATGTAGAAGTTTTACTATTATTATGGGCAATGTTGGAAAATTTAAACTTAAAATGGTCAAATTATTATAAAATTCAGGCGAATCAATCCAAAAAAAAAAATTGCACCTATAAATTTTTGGCTAATTGGCCCTGGTCAAGGGTCTCAAATATTAGTCAATTCCAAATTTCAAAAATCCTAATTTTAGCCAATTTGGCGATAAATGGCCACTATGCATAACCCTGCTTGCAATAGATTCTTGGTTTTCCATCATAAAAATAGATTGTTGTTTTTCCTCAAATGCTTACCTATTACAATGGAAAATATATTTTATTGTTTTTTTCTTTTTCCTATACCAAAACTTCATGAAATTTTACATTAATATTACCAATACCCAAATAATTTAACGAAGAACAATATTCACATCATCCATCTAAATATCATAAAATATTGAATGTTAACTATAGAACCCCTACTTCCTAAATAATTGCTTAGAAATAAGGTGTGTCTTGTGCTACTCCTCTAACCATCATATGTATACTTGGTCTTATAGAACTTCTTATAACCAATAACAATATTTCCATTGGGTATAAAAACAAGATCCCATGGATAATTCTCTTAGGATGATGTTCCTCGACTTATCTCAAGATTGGATGCCCTAGTTGGAAGTAAGGATGCTTTAGGTGAAAATATGGATTCCTTAGCTAGAGATAAGAATAAGAGTGAATCTATAAAAAACCCTATCTAAGTAGCAAATACTACACCAAAAGTGATTATAAAGGATGGGATGATTGAGAATGATATAATGGTTCTTAAAATTAGAGGGGTAATATGTAAGTTCCATGGATATTGGCCAATTTTTTTTTAGATTCAAAATTGGATCAAGTGAAAGTAGGAATTGAATTTAAATTACTCCATGAATTTTCCTTTGAAAGGAAGGCCCTTATCTAGTTTAAATATAAGGGATAAATTATGGAGGAAGGCCCTTAATTTAGTGGCAAAGATGCATTATATTTAAGACCATGGAGTGAGAATTACTAGTGTGGATTAGGATTTTTTGAACTTCCTTATCAAGTCATCAATAAGGAGGTTTTGAATAATATTGGCAATACTCTAGGTGAATTCATCCAAGAGGGACCAATTACTAAGGGGAGAATACATGTTGTATACACTTGAGTATGTGTTTCTGTAGACATCTCAAAATTATTACCGTAGTCCATTAGGATTAAATTTGAGTTAATATAATGGGATCAACAAGTGGATTATGAAAACATTGCATTCTAATGTTACAAATATAATGAAATCGAACACATGTAAAGATATTGCAAAGTGAATATGACAAAGAAAGAGGTGGAAAATTTTGGGCATGAGGTAAACTTTAATGGAAATTCTTTTCACTCCTAAGAAAATGGGAAGAAAAATCCCTCTACATCTTCAAGTGGAAAGGCCATTATAGTTAACTCAAATCAACCATTTGATAAAAAATGGTACAAGTAATTATGAAGCAAAATGTGCAAGATTAAATGTGGAAGAGTTAAAGGTGTGAAGGAATATTGGGAAGGAAACTTTAAATCAAAGAAAAATGAGGAGGCAAATTTTAAAGTGGATGAGTTAAATGAGGTCAAGCTTAATCCAAGTAAATTATATTCGTTTTTTCTCATGTAGCATAAAATATTCTCCTTGTAATAAAAATGAAAGTGTATTTTTTGCACTTTAGGATTCCAAGAGCGGCACAATAAAGAAAAATATATGAAGGATATTTGGGGTTTCCATGGTAGCATAAAAAATTAATAACTATGGAGTATTATCCATGCACTTTAGGTATTTTAGGGCAACATAAATAATAAAGTGTTTATGAGGTTATTCCTTGCATTTCATATTCTTTAGGACAACATAAATCTTTAGAAGATAAATCTCATTATGGATAATATGAAAAAATAGAAGAGATTGATGAAGATGAGAGTGTTAGTGGGAATGAAAAAATGAGAGGAAGGCCATCAAAGCATGAACAAAGAGAAAAAGAAAATCAAAAGGATATCTATTTGGGAAGCCAAATAAAAATATCACAAGTGTTAACAAGAAGAGGGGCTAAACCTACTAATAAAAATAAAAAGTGGTGATTATGAAAATAATATCATGATATATCAAGGGTATGAATAAGACCCATAACAAATAGTTATTAGGGAATTAATGGGTTATCATAGTCTTGATTTTATCTTAATACAAGAAACGTAATTAAAAAATAATATGGGACAAATGCAAAAGGGATGGACAATCGTTAGAAGCAAAACGTAAGTGGTTTGTTGGACTATTTTGTAGGAAAGAGTAAAACACCAAAGTTTGTGTTATTAATGTATATGCTCCAACTATAATTACTCATTTTGAAATATGTTGGAAGGACCTTAGCATATTTTTTCAAACACAATGATGATTCATTAAGATCTATGGATTCTTGGGGGTGACTTCAACATTGTTCTATCTTATTTGGAAATAAGGGTGGTTTTCTAAGATGGTCTAAATCAGTGTAATATTTTAAATCTATTTATCAATTTAAACAACATTTGGTACATTAGTCCTTTAATTCTTGAATATACATGGGATAATAAATGCATGGGGTAAACTCATATAGCAAAATGATTGGATAGATTCTTGTTATCCAATAAATAATTGGATAGATTCTTGTTACAAGATATAGTGGAAACTAATAGAATGTATCAATATTCTTATATGAAAGAAAAATATATAGTTTATGATTATTATAATACATTGAAACAGGAGGAATCATATTGGTTCCAAAAACTTAGCAAGAAATGGCTCACCAAAGGATATATAAATGCAAAATCATGCTACAGCAAAAATAAAATTTTCTTTTTGTCATATCAAAAATATTTTAACTCTAGAGGGAATAAATTTTGATGAAGAAGAAGATATAAGGAAGAGAGCAATGAATTATTATCTTTTTGTCACATCATTATTTTTATTTTTGTCACATAAAATTTTCTAGTTTGATCAATCGTTCTCTTGATGGTTACTTCAAGTTATCTTGTGGGCATTACCAATGTCATCCACTATCTCATTGTATATCCATTATTCTTGTGGGGGCATTAGGGAGAGATTTCTCAAAGGCAAAAATGGAAGTAAAAATCAAAGGTATTCAAGTTACAAAATGGTCTCTTCAAATCTCATCTCCAATTTGTTGATGACACTTTTCTTTTGTGGCATCCCTCATTCAATGATGCGATGGAGTTTAAATAAATATTATCTTTCTATGAGAATGTTATTTTATGGTTGGTTAATACTACAAAATCTAAGATTTTTTTTATTAACAATACCCTAGATTTATAACAAATTATTATGAATATTTTAGGGTTTGAAATTGAAAAATCTCCATCAACCTACCTGGGTATTCCTTTGTAAGCTTATTTGATAGGTTGGAAAGGTAAGTTCTTAACCATGGCGATAAGGTAAAAACTCATTATAAACTATAATTATTTATATGATGTCGTTTTCAATATTTCCAATAGGTATAGCATCTAAAATTGATAAAATTTAGACAGACTTTCTTTCGAAAGGATGCAAGGAAAAATTTAGGTTTCCTCTTTGCAAGTGGGATAGGGTTTGCAAAGGAAAGAAATTTGGAGTAGGCTTGCAGAATTTCATACTTATGAGTATTTCATTAGGTGTAAAGCTCGGGTGCATATTATTTAAAGATAAAGTAGAGAATTAGGATAAATATTACTTCAAAAAAACATAAGTTCTCTTGATACAATTAAATTATTTAGGAAAATAACACTATCTAAAGGATTTTCAACATGGAACTTCATATCATATTAGATGGTCATTCAAGGAGGGTAATTATACAAATTTTTTGTCTAATACATGGTTGAATCTATTTCCTCTTATCTCTAACTCAAAATCACAACCATTTACTTGAATATTCCTAGCTTGTAAAGGTCCAAAGGTCAAAGTCTTTATTAATTTGAGCAACAACTCTAGATCATGAGTTTAAATTAGTAACATAATTGAAGGAGAGAAACTCCAAAAAATTGCAGATAAACTTTAAAATATGCTTCAATAGTTTTATTCATTGATTTTTATGCAAAATGATGAGTTGGTTTGTAATCTTTCAAAAGATGGTGGATACTCGATCAAGTTGGGATATGAGAATTTAAAGCAATAAAAATTTTCTTCTCCTACATGTTTTCCTTTGAAGAATTTCATTAGAGGCTATATATAAAGCCTCAATATTTCTTTGGTTAGCAATTCAAAGTAAGATTCTTATAGGAGAGATTCTAAAAAGATGGTAGGATGACAAGGTGTAATTTATTTGATAGCAGAATATTCACCAAGGGTGGCATGCCATGACCTATCACTTCACCAAAAAACAACTCCAATGACAATGGTTTAAAACAAAAATCAATTAAAAAATATTTCCAATTTGAGCAACATCAAAACACAACACAAATATCTTCTTTGAAATATTTTTTAATTTATTATTATAATTCATAATTACATCACCCAAAAAAAACATATTATAGTGTAAAGTAATTTAATTTCTTATCATAGCCAATTTCTTTCCCCTTTCCTTGCTCTCCTTTATATTCCATTTATTATCTCCTTCCTTCTCTCTTTTGTCCTCTTTCAATTCTCCTTTACCTGTTTCACCTCTCGAACACCCTTTTTAAAGGCTTGAAAAACTATTACTTTCAAACTACCATTAGATGGTTATATAACAACCATTGGATGGTCGGCCTTCTAGTTTCTCACATGGATGTTCTTTCAACATACTCATCGAGTAATAGAAATATTTCATGAACATTTCTATAAATATTTAATGGATAATTCATATTTAGAAATCTCAAAAGTATGCATCCATGTTGCTTCATCAAATCCCTCATTATTTCACCAAATACTCATAATATGTCTTACCTATTGTCCTTCTCACCACTCTGGAATCTATAATTACTTCAATTTTATCTCATTCCTTCTCTAGCAATTGCATTATCCATTTTTTGCTAAAATATCAACTATAAGATCTTCATCATCAACCCTAGGTTTATCATAGTACAAGTACACTTCAACTACATTAAATATTGATGAAATGTCTATGCCCTTTTGAATCTCAATTTCATGTGCATTGGTTGTAAACTTCTTCTAGCCATTACAAGGTCCAATCTTCTTCCAATTTAATTTATTATAAGTACCTTTTGGAAATATCTCCTTCTACAAATGTGCTAAAACTAAATATCCACCTTGAAACTCCTACATTTCATTTGAGATAAACATGTTGTTTGTATTTCATGGTATTCTTATCTAATTTATTTTTCACCTCTTCATGTAAATCATGAATATAGTCAGTAAAATTTTCTATTACAACACCTAGTCTTTATAAATCATCTATCTTTCACAACTCATATACTCCTCTTGGATGTATCCCATATATAATTTGAAATGGGTATAACCTTATCCTCTCAAGCCAAAGCAAAATAAGGCATCAACAACAAGACTCAAATACATGATGTCTCATTCCCATCACACTTGCACTATCCTAGATTAGTAGTAAGGTGCGATGAGGCTAAAATGTTAGAACCTTTGTAAAGCATGTCCTTAACTTGACCTTCAAAGGTGAATGCTAGGCAACATAGGTGTAGGGTTTGAACCCTACACCTCCTCCTACTCTAAGGTAGATATAAAACATATATCCATCAAAGGAAAACCTCCAAAAGTAGCACAAATTATCAACATATAAAAACTTCTATGATAGCACACACTAGATGATGCTTCCCTACCAACATGTGCTAGATGAAACTCTCCTAATGGCATACACTAGATAATATACATTTCCCTAATAACATGCACTATATGGAACTTCCCTAAATATACACACTAGATGACATGCACTACCCTAAAAACACACACTTCTCTAACAATATGTACTAGATGAATAATATATTTTTAATGATAGCTTCCCCTTGATGACAATATACCTTCAATTGGTAGCTTTCTTTTGATGGTAAGGTATTTTCTAGATGATAAGTTCCATTTGATGATAGTTTTTTAAGTTGGCAGGATGACGAAGAATAATGACTTAGATGATAATTTTTCTTAGTTGGTAGGATGACAAGGGGTAATTTATTAAATGATAGTTTATTCACCATGGATGGCATACCATGACTTGTCAGTTCACCAGATGACAACTCCAATAACAATGGTTTAAAACAAAAATCAATTAAAACATATTACCAATTTGAGCAACATTAAAACATAGCACAAAGATCTTTAAAAATAAGATGGAAAATCGTCTTTAATTTCTTAATGCAATTCATAATTACATCATCCAACAAAAATGTATTTTGGTGCAAATAAAATTTCTTATCATAGCCAATTTCTTTCCTCTTTCCTTGCTCTCCTTTCTCTTCCCTTTTATATCTCCTTATTCCTATGTTCTACTCTCTTTCACTTCTCCTCTACCTCTTTCGTCTCTTGAACCCCATTTTTAAAGGCTCAAAAAACTATTACTTTCAAACTACCATCAAATGGTTATATAGAAACCATTGGATGGTTGGCCTTCTAGTTTCTCACATTTATGTTCCTACATCATATCACCAAGTAACAAAAATATTTCATGAATATTTCTAGAAATATTTAATGTATAATTTGTATTTAACAATCTGAGAATCATTCTTCCATGTTACTTCAACAACTCCCTTGTTATTCCACTTTAATAAATACTCATAATTTGTATTGTTTCTTGTCCTTCTCACCACTTTAGAATCTATGATTGCTTCAATTTTATCCAATTCCTTCTCTGGCACTTGCATTATCTATTTTTCTATTGAAAGATCAATTGTAAGGTCTTCATCATCATCCCTATGTTGATCATAGTATGGGTACAAGTCAGCTACATTAATTATTGAAGAAGTTTCTATATCATCTGGAAGTTTAATTTCATGTGCATTTGGTTGTAAACTTCATCAAGACATTAAAAGGCCCAATCTTCTTCCAGTTTAATTTATTATAAGTACCTTTTGGAAATCACTCCTTCCAAAAATATGCTAAAAATAAATCTCTAACTTGAAACCCCTACATTCTTCATTTGATATCAACATGTTTTTATTTCATGGTACTCTTCTCTAATTCATTTTTACCTCTTGATGTAAATCATGAATGTAGTTGGAAAATTCATCCGCTACAATATTTGATCTTTATAAATCAACTATCTTTTGCAACTCATATAATCTTCTTGGGTGTATCCCATATATAATTTGAAATGGGCTTCTACCTATACTTCTATTTATAGATTTTTTGTATGCAAATTCTATCTATGCCAAAATAATATCCCATAGCTTTGACTTCTTACCAACTAAGCATCTCAACAAAATTTCAAGGCTCTTATTCACAACTTTAGTTTGTCCATCCATTTATGGATGATATGCCAAATTGAATCCTAGGTTAGTATTTAATTTATTCCACAAAGTTTACCAAAAACAACCCATAAATTTAGTGTCTCTGTGTAAAATAATACCCTTTGGTAACCCTTGTAATCTTACCACCTCATTGAAGAATAATATGACAATGTGAGTAGCCATATCATTTGTTTTCATACAAGGAATGAAATGTGCCATCTTCAATAATATATCAACAACAACAAAAATGGAATCATTAACCTATTGTGTCCTTAGTAATCCAATACTAAAATCTATGCTTACATCCTCCCATGGTCTTTTTGGTACTGGTAATGGTTGATACAACCTGATGTTTTGACTTTTTCCCTTTTCATGATGACATATTTGACAACCTTGCATAAATTTTCTTACATTTACATTCAATTCTAGCTAATAATAACTTGCACAAATATATCCCATTATTTTATCTAATCCAAAGTGTTTAGCTAGGCTTCCACTATGTTTTTCTCTTATCAAATTCTCACTCATTGAACTCTATGGTATACATAATTGTTGTCCCTTGAACAATGATCCCTCTTGTATGAAATAATATAGACATGGTATTAGATCTCCTATAGCAGGTCCATTGCAAGTTTCCCAAGCTTTCATGAAGTCCAAATATTTAGCAAAAAGCACTTTCATGGCATCAAAACTTGCTACTTTAATTTTCATTGCATTCATCAACAATTTTCCTGTACTCAAGGCATCAACTACCCAATTTGAACTATCACTTCTATGTCTCAAAACAAATAAGTAAATTTAAATATATTCTACCCATTTCATATGTCTTTAGTTCAACTTGCCTTGGCTATTAATGAATTACAAAGCATGGTGATCTATGTACAACACAATTTCCTTTAGTAATAGATAATTCATGTACTTATTAAATGCTTGAATGATGGCATAGAACTCTTGATCATAAACTAAATATCTCTTATTGGCTTAATTTAACTTCTCCTCAAGTAAGCAATGGGTCTACCTTTTTTTTTATTAGATGGAAGAAGGGTTTTTGAGAGGGTCCCCAAACTTTTTACAAATTTACAAAAAGGCAACAAAATAAGCCCTAATGCAAGACATACATAAAACAAAACTAAAATGATGAGAGCAAAGCCCAAATGAACATCACCTTAAAAGGATAAGATAACAAGAGGAAACAAAAGACCAACAACAATCTTGGAACTCTAAATCCTCATCTAATAGCAACACCTTCACCATGGAGATTTTATGATTGATCTACAATTACCTCAACACCTAAAAGTTCTCCTCGAAGAACATCATAGATATAATCAATATACTTTCAAAGATATCTAAGAGGAATATTTATAGCCTTAAATGTAATATTCAAGATCTGGAGTGGATCCAGACAGACTTCTCACAATACAAGAACAAAACTTCAAATGCAGTAGTTAGAATTAAGTTTATTTTCTCTGCCTTTCATGCTATGGGCTTTGAGATATAGAATTTGCCACATTTATTGGAGTTTCCAAAAGGATTTTCCCTCCATATAAAATTAGGATCATTTGGGATCCATTAGCAATGTCCAATTCAGTTTCATTATTCCTAGAAAATTTGTTGGGAAGCCTTTCCACTTTTCTCTCAACCCCTAAATCCACTTCCTCTTTTGTTTGGGTTCTTGTTATCAGACCATGGGACACCAGGAATTTCCCAAAATTGTATTTTTATTTAGGATAACCCGACATATTTTTGAAACAAAGGCTTCCTTTCCAAAAATTGAGGGCAAAGCAACTTCATATGTTAAAGTATATATTTCTATAAGATATTATTCTAGCAAGATTTTTTCTATAATAAGTAAATTTTACATTGAGGCTAAACATTTGAAAGGGTTACCTTGAACGGGATTAAAATAAAGAAGCACAAAAGAAGTATCCATAGAACAAACCTAAATAACATCATCCATTAGGACTCCATTTTATTTGATCAGAGGCCTTTCTAAAGATAGCCTAGCAAAAGCCTTAGGGGAAGCTCTCACCAAGGAACCATCAGATGCAGGAACCTAGGGTTCCACTACCTCTTTTCAAGAAATATTAAAGAGTGAACATCGAGCCAACTCATGCCTAGGTTTTTTGGATTTAGAGTAAAAAGATGGTCTATTTTCATATTCAATGGTCTAGATCTAAGTGCCAAGATCTGAAATAAGTTCAATGGACTCAAGGAGGTCAGCATCCAAGTCCATATTCATGCACATCCTAGCAAAGATCATTCTGGATTTAGCCTTGGTTGCAACGTCGATCATGACCAGTTCTCCCAGTTTTTTTGCAGTGCCTCTAAGGATATCCTTGTGCCAAAAATGAAAAGGGATGCCAAAAAGCTTAACCCAAATAGGTATTGTGTCAGTATTTTGAAATTCTAAACCAAATTCCATCCCCCATATATGGAGGAATAGACTTCTCCTACCAAAGAACCAAGGTCCACCACCAAGGATATATTTCATATCTTCTTCCCTAGATAACTTAATAAGAAAAACTTTTAAGAAGCACCACTAATTCCATGAGCCCCTACAAAGACGATTTTCAAAAATCCCATCCCCTGATGGAATCAATATTTTGCTAGGAACCCAAGAATTTCCCAACTATATTGAAATCTCCCTCCTCCATGGTTAACTTCAGAATATTAGCCAAAATAGACAATGACCTATGTTCTAGTTCAAGGTCAAAAAATAGATCGAGGAAACCACTTTCTTTGAAAGGCTCAAGAACACGGTATCAAAATATTTTTCACCCTTAGAAAAGGGTAACTAAGGCCCTTGCATACCCAAGGGAGGGACCACATCTCCAGAATGAGACAAAGAGCTACCCTAGTCCTTGGAATTACTTGTAAAAACCCTAAGGACTACATCCATAAGGGGGGTTGTGAAACCACACCAATGTTGGAAGACACGATTTCATTAGAAATATCATCTACGAAACTAGCAATCTTAGCACTATCAACCAAATTCCCACTCAAATTTAAATTCAAATTTTGAAAATTTTTCCCATCGAGGTCAAATTTTGTGGAAGGTTTTTCTTTAATGGACCTCCTAGGATCCATGTTCTCTGGGAGAATCAGATCCAAATTCTCTGGGGGAACTGGATCCACCCCAATTCTTATAGGTTCTCACCCCTCCATAACACCAACTTCAACTCCATTGCTAGAATCTGAGGGAAAATTGCTTCTCTAATTTTCAAAATCAAAGTTGGGATTAAGAATAGTGTAGCCCCAACACCTCTCCCACTAGAAAATCTTACCCTTCCTCTCCATCTCACCCTTCCTTTACCTCTCATGGTTAAGTTTTCTTCAACTTGCAACAACAAATTTTATATGAAGCATGGGTATTAGATAATGGGTCTACCTTCTTGGTTCAAAACTCCTCCAAAGGTTGTTTTGTTGGCATCACAATCTACTTGCAAATCCTTGTTAGATTCTAACAATGCCAAATCTTCCTGCTTCATGAATTTTTCTTTCAATATATGAAATATCCTTTATGTTGCGCTCATCCATTTAAACTCATGCCTAATTCCCTTCATAGTTTTCATGATTGGAGCACAAATTCCACTAATTTTTTTAATGAAATTTCTATAAAAGCTTACCAAACGATGGAAATTTTTGGCTTCAAACGTACTCCTTTGTGATGGCCACTCCATAATAGCCTTCACTTTTACTTGGTGCATTCGTCAAACCACCACAAACTTACCAAGAAAGGTCTTCAAGACCTCAGTCATCAATCTCATAAAAATTTTGGGTGCATTCATCAACCCAAATGGCATGACCAATCATTCATACAAGTCTTCTTCCACTCATCTCCTTCTCTAATTTGAATTTGATGATAGTCTCTCTTCAAATCAATATTTTTGCCCTCTAATCTGCTTAAATAATCCATCAATTCATCCATATGAGGTAATGGGAACCTATATTTTATTGTAATATTATTGATTACTTGGTGATTCATACACATACACCATTTGCCACCTTTCATGGGTACTAGTATGGTTGGTACTACACATGGGCTTAAAATCTCCATGATAATCCCCTTGTTCAATATCTCCTGGACTTGTCTCTTCATCCTCCATAGGTGTCATCCTATAAGCTGCCTTGTTTGAAAAACTTGCTACAAGAATGAAATCTATCTGATGACTAATGCTTCTCATAGATGGTAATCCATCAAGTAATTCTTTTGAAATAATACAGCATATTCTTCCAATAAATCTTCATTTTACATGGAATGTCATCCATCCTATTCACTATCCCATCTTTTGTGGGTTTAGCAATGAAATCAAAACATGCTTTCCCTTTCTTCATCTCCTTTAATAATTTTTTTCCAAAGATTAGACAAACTTTAGAACTATTGTACACCTCTTTTCCTTTATCCTTCAATGGACTTAATGCATAAATTTTATCATCCTTGACAATTGAATAAGTGTTCATTATTTCATCATGTACTCCTTTTCTATCAAATTGAAATGTTATCTCCAATAAAATATGTCATATCCATCGATATGATATCACATAAAACTTCATCCTTAGAAGAGCTAATTTAGAAATTTACCATACATTATTTTGTTATGATGTCCATTTTGCAACCATGATACTTTGTAAGAATTTGGATGCTCCATCCTCTTCAAACTAGGTTTCTCTATAATCTTTGTTAACACTAAGTTGGTTGTGCTTCTGCTATCCATAATCACCTTCCAACATTTACCTCTTAATTTACAATTTTTTCTAAACAGGTTCCATATTTTCTCAAGTTCAAGCACCTCCTTTATTGGCTTCAACAATACCATTTTTATCATAATGGATTCTCCTTGTTTTGGTTCCTCTATGTGCATTGGTAGGGCTACACTTTCTTCATCTGCTTATATCATATGACTATGGGCTTCCTTTTCATACCTATTGGTTTGCTATGCTATTGGACATTCAAATGCCCAATGACTAGCTTCTCCACATTCACTTTTTGAGAAATCCTCTACCTCTTCCTCTATCAAAACCACCTCTTCCTCACGAGGAGTCTCCACTTCTTCTAGTGTTTTATAAGAATTCATTGTGATAAGTGTTAGCTTATCCTTCCTATTTTTGTTGCTCTCTTCCACTATTTTTTGTCCTTGTCCTCATGAGAACCTTCTTCTTCCTCTTTGATTTTTATGTTTATTTCATGAAAACTTCTCTTATGCCTTTAAGGCATACCGGTAGGCTTCTTCTACCATTCTCATTTTCATCATACTAAGTTTATATTGTATGGACAATCATAGTCCATTGATATACTTCAAAACCTTTTCTTCATCATCTTCTATATGTCTAGCTCATGGTGATCCTATAAAATTCCTTGGTGTAACACTTTACACTCATTTTATTTTGTCTTAAATTCTATAATTTTTTCAAAAGACCCAATTGATAATCCAATGGAAGGAATTTGACCTTTAATTTGGTAACTATTTTCTCCCATGTCTTAATCTATTATTTTCCATTTCTTTGTCTTTATGTTTGGACATGATCCCATGACAAAGACAATGTCCCTTCAATTTTATATAGGTAAATTTCACCTTCTTAGGGTCTTCTATTGATTCCAAATCAAAGTATTTATCTATCTCTATAATCTAGTATATGATATCCTTAGGATTCAAACTTCCATTATATAATGGATTTTCTATCTTTGGATTCCTTCCTATGTTATAATTTTTCCAAATTCACCATTCCTCTAGTTCTTCCTCTCACTCTTCATCATGAACTTCTTGTGACACAACTTCTTATTTATGGTCACTTATGTCTTCTACCCCTCCTTTGATAAGTTTTGATTGCATTATGTAAAGTTGTAATTCCTCTTAGCATTTGAGTTATTTTTGTAGGTCGAGGTCCCCATGGTCTTTATCTCCCATGTTATGCCAACTTTTATTCAACACAATTCACAAACTCCAAGTACAAAAAATGGCTTTGATACCAAAATGATGTATATGGGTGAAGGGTGTCCATTAAAGGATGGCCTCTACAAGAAGCACAAATTACCAACATATTGGCACTTCCCTGGTGACATGCACTAGATGACATTTCCATAGAGGTAAATTCTAGATGATACTCTCCTGAAATAATATGCTAGACGACATGCATTTCTCTAATGACATGCACTAGATGGCACTTCCCTAATGACACGCACTAGATGATACACACTACCTTGACTGCACACACTTCTCTAACAATGTGTACTATATGGAAAATATCTTTTTGATGGTATTTTTATCTTTATGATAATATATCTTTATATTATAACTTCCCTTTGATGGCAATATATCTTCCAGTCGATAAATTTCCTTTGATGATAGTTTCTTAAGTTAGTAGGATGACAAGGATTAATTACCTGGATGATAATTTTTTGTCGTTGGCAAGATGATAATGGGTAATTTCTTTGATAATTTATTTTCCAAGGATGACACACCATGACCTATCACTTAACCAGATGACAACTCCAATAGCAATGGTTTAAAACAAATATCAATCAAAACATATTACCAATTCAAATAACATCAAAACATAGCACAAAAATATTCTTTAAAGGAATATAGAAAATCTTCTTTTATTTATTATTGCAATTCATAATTACATAGCCCAAAAAAAACATCTTATAGTGCAAATTAACTTAATTTCTTATCATAGATAATTTTTTCCCCTTTTCTCGATCTCCTTTCTCTTCCCTTTCTTATATCCTTCCTCCTCTCTTCTATTCTCTTTCACTTCTACTGTACCTCTTTCCACATTTTTAAAGGCTCGAGAAGCTATTACTTTTAAACTACCATAATATGGTTATATAATAGCCATTGGATGATTGGCCTTCTAGTTTATCACACAAATGATTTTGTATCATGCTCATACACCAATGGCAAACCCTTTCACCATTGCATCACACATGCCAATCAAGGTTGATTTAATACGAATCATAGAAACTCTTCTAAGAAAAAAGGGATGACACTCTTAGACTTGAACTCAAGGTACCCAATATTCCATGCTTTATTGGACACTATACTACCGTCTAGGCACACCACGTGAATGGGAATGATCATATATTTTTCGTGCCTTCTACTTATGAGAGTGCTTGAGATCGTCAAAGGTGCACATGCATGCGTGTGAATTAGAGAAATTTAAATTTTCCTTCCTATGGCCTATTGTTCCTAAAAAGGTCCTCTGATTAGTATAGCGGGAAAAATGGGGTGATAAATTCAATAAACACAAAGGTATTATGGAAGAAAAAAGTGAAGAAAAACTCTCAAATGTAGAAAATTCTAGTGAGGAATTATCAAAATCTCAAAAGAAAAATTAAGTCATTGAGGGGATTCTATGCATGACCAAGTAGCATTATCCCATACTCACTCTAATATCATGTTAGAATTCACAATATTTTCTAAAAATAAATGTAAGCAAATGATCCACTCAAATATTATACATGAAGCAAAAAGGACAAAAAAGAGAGATTTGGTGGGCCTCATAGACACCATAAATAATCATGATATCCATAGATAATAGTACATAATAGTCCTATAATCAAATGAGGAGTGTGAGGATAGCAATACCAAACCCCAAATACATCATAAAGTTTAACCTAAGCTAATATAATAAGAGCACTTTAGGTTAATTACAAATCATAAATAGGATTTTAACCATGGCCTATAGGGCTTACTTAATAAAATATTAAAAAATAACTAACATATTTAATAATGAAATACCCTTAGGCCTATCCAAGACATCGTACAATATCGAATCTTGGCCATAAATAAACTTAAAATTTCAACATGCCAAATATCATGGATGGTTTTTATATTAAGGTTTACATATTGTACTCTTCTGGATGTTCTAGAGGAGTTTCCTTATTGATATTTATAGTTGGAAATCTAACAACCCTAAAATTTCCTTTATCTCCTCTTGATAAGCCTGTGGTTTTTTGCTTTGCCTAACCTATGAGGAGAAAATTCATATGTGAATATAAGGTTATAAAATTTGGAAGAAATATATTTTATCTCTTTTCTACCTTGTTTGAAGGATTTATATGGATCTAATCAAGTTACCAAGTTGGTAATAACGTTATTATATTCTAATATTTGAAGTTAATATATCATTTATTATTTATAAAATTCTATTATTAGCTTATTAATTGTAGTGATTTATCACTACACTTCGGTGGAGTAAGGACTTTCAGCAATTTTTGAAGGCTAGTTTCAGTAGGAATAGGATTTTCCAAGAACTAGATGAACTCGACAAAAAAATGGATGGACCAAACAATGACCTAGGTAGGACTAGACAAACCAAGGAAATAGAGAAAGTAGAAATAAAAGTCGTAACAACTAGAATTCTCTCAATGAAAGGTGCAACCAAAGTTTTAATGAAAAATAGAAGGATTCATAGAATGATAGAGCTGAAGCAGAGGTTTGGCCTAGGGACGCCTGACCAGATCAAGTGACTAGACACATCCAACTAGCAGTAGTAACTAGAATAATGGGACAAAGCAAAAAAAAGAGGAAGAAACTAGAGACTAAACTACCTTCAACTATGCCCCAAAAATCTAAGAGGTCAAAGTTTGCTTTAAGAGAGATACTTCCACCTCAGACCCCAGATGTTATACGAAGGTGTACAGTTCCTCAGATATATGGTCTTTTTTTAAAGGAGATATTGTATTTAAGATACCATCATTAGACCTCTAGAAGGAGCAGCTACAAATCTGGGAATATTATATGCAAGAGATCTTTGCAATAAATCTTTGATATGGACCACATGATCTATGGTCTTAGATGCCAATCACTTAGGGGTATATGATATAGAAACTTAATTAAAGTACTAGATCTTATATGACATTAATGCACCTCTTAATTAAGGATTTATCTTAGCCTTAAGATCTTTAGAATGTTATGAATGAGGCTTTCTAACTCCATTCTTTTAGTTGTACAATATCCCATTTTTTATATTTATATTAAAAAGAGCACATTATTCCATCATTTATGCATTGACCTTTCTCTCGATTATAGTTGACCCTTGTAGAAATGGAATACAACATACTATAATAAAATTCTATTACCACTTATATGTGTGAATTTACACCTATTTTCATAAATGAATAAAAGCAATCCATTCTTTTATTGCAATCACAAATCAATATGCGAAAATTCACTATTCATACTATCAAAGTCGAAATTACAAAGTATTATATAGTGTCTATATAGTTGTTGAGAGATATTTGGGAGAGAAGAAATAGGGAGGAAAGAAAAAAATAATTAGGAGTCAAACTCTTCCTGCCGTCCATGCCGTCCAATCCTGCTGACTTGGTTGTCATCCAATGAGGTAAAAGGGTAAGGTCAAAACTTACAGTTGAAACAAAATTTTTACCGCTTTACCATTTTAACTTCCAACATTACTATACAGTCTCTCAGCTTTATATATTGAGCTTTAGCCATGCCTTTGGTGAAGATATATGCAATGTTGTCCAAAGTGCTACAATATTTAAGCTCAACTATCTGCTACTCCACCATGTCTCGGATGAAGTGATACTTCATATCGAAATGCTTTTATCTGTTATGGTGGATTGGATTGTATGCCAATTGAATGACACTTATGTTATCACAATACAGTCGATTTGGACCACTTTGACTTTCTCCAATCTCTACAAGTACTTTTCTCAACCATAGGGCTTGAGTACTAGCATGTGTGATAGCTATATACTCAACCTCAGTAGATGACAATACTACAATAATTTGCTTCTTGGAACTCCATGTGATTAGTCCCGACCCTAGACTAAAACAGTTCCTTGATGTAGATTTCCTATCATCTATATTGCTGCCCCAATCATTGTCATTGAAGCCAACTAATTTCACATAATTACATTTCTGGTAATGGATTCTGAAATCCAATGTACCTTTTACATATCTTAATATTATTTTAGTTTCTTGTAGATGCAACTTAGATGGACTTGCCAAAAACCTTGAAACTAGAGAAACAACATATTGAATATCGAGCCTTGTGTTGGTGAGAAACATCAGACTCCCAACCATGCTTCTGTAAGTGGCCATGTCAACCTTTGGTGCTTTGTCATCCTTGCTCAATTGGATTCCATGTCTGGTTGGAGTTGCAACTGATTTACATTGCTCCATGGCAAATTTCTTGATCATGTCTCGAGCATACTTGTGTTGACATATGAAAATCCCCCTATTTGATTGATTCACTTCCATACCTAGGAACTATCACATTAAACCGAGATCTTTCATCTCAAACTGCTTCATCATGGATTTTTTGAACTCCATATTAATTTTAGTGTTACTACCCATAAATATTAGATCATCCACATACAAAAAAACTATGAGAATGTCTAATCCATGCTTTAGGTTGTACAGATTTGGTTCACTTTTGCTTCTAATGAATCCATACTCGCTGAAATAGCCATCAATGTGTGAGTAACAAGCTCTTGGTGCTTGCTTGAGGCCATAAAGTTCATTTTTCAATTTGTAAACAAGGTTCTCTTTTCCTTGTGATTGAAAGCCTTGAGGTTGTTGAACATAAACCTCCTCAATCAAGTATCCATTCTAAAAAGCACTTTTCACATCCAGGTATTGAATATTCTATACTTTATGGGCAGCTAAGGAAATAACTGATCTGATTATCTCTTGTCGTGCAACAGGAGAAAAAGTTTCCTCATAGTCAATGCCAAATTTTTGAGTAAAACCTTTTGCTACTAATATTGCCTTGTGCCTCTCAATGCTTCCATCAGCATTGTATTTGGTCTTGTAGACCCATTTACATCCAACATATTTTTTTCCTTTGGGTAGCTTTACTAGCTCCCATGTATCATTATTTTTTATAGAGGTTATTTCCTCTTCCATGGCTTCTTGCCATATATTTTGAGTACAAGCCTTCTCATAGCTAGCTGGTTCTAGCTATGCACTAGCCAATAAAGCATAATTTACTACATCTCCCTTAGTATCTTGGAAGTTATCATCCCCATACAATTGCAAATTTTCAAGTTTCTACAAAATTGTACTCATTTCACTAGCTTGGCTTCTAGTGAATCTTCTCTGGAAATTTCGATCCAACATTTGAAAATATGGATGATGTTGTAATGTTCTTTTGCCTCTTGATGGAGAGTCATTATCTATGTCCATCAGTGAAGAACTTACTAATCTTTGTGGAGAAGTACTTGGAGTGGCAGTTGAAGTACTTGATGTAGTACTCCTGCTTGGGCTTGTAGGGGGTGGTGTGTCTTTGCTTTTCTTAGGAGACACATATTGTACTTGTTGTACCTGTGAAGCATTTACATCTTTGGACTCATCATCAACAAAAATTATTTGATGACCCCATTCTCCCCCTTCATCAAAAATTACATCCCTGGAAAGTACAATTTTATGAGTCTTGGGATTGTAGAGTCTATATGCTTTTGTAGACACAATATCCTACAAATATACCAGCTTGACTTTTGGGATCAAGCTTCTTCCGTTTTTCATCAGGAATGTGTGCATATGCTAAAGAACCAAAAAATTTAAAGTGCTTTACATTGGGTTTCTTTCCATACCACCCCTCATAAGGAGTGATGTCGTCTAAACTAGAATTTGGACTTCTATTTAGAATGTATACATTGGTTCTTACAACATCAGCCCAATACATATTAGTTAGATGCTTAGTCTGAAGCATCGTTCTCACAATATTGACTATGGTGCGGTTCTTTCTCTCAGCCACACCATTCTATTGTGGGGTATAGGCAGTGGTGAATTACCTTTTGATCCCACTTTCTTTACAATATTTCAAGAATTCTTTTGAGGAGTACTCACCTCCTCGATATGTCCTAAGACATTTTACAAAATACTCACTTTGTTTCTCTACATTGTTTCTGAAATCTATGAAGCAATCAAAATATTCATCTTTATGTTTCAAGAAATAAATCTAGCACATTCTAGAGAAATCATCTATGAAAGTAAGAAAATAGGAATTGTTTTCGATACTCTTTGTCTGCATTGGACCACAGATGTCCAAATGCACTAACTGAAGTGGATAGTTGGCTCTCCACGCTTGTCTTTTTGGAAACTTAGACCTTGAGTGCTTTCCCAAAGCACATCCTTCACAGACCTCCTTTTTTTCATTGATTTTGGGAAGACCTATCACCATAGCTTGAGAAGTTAACAGTTTCAAGCTAGCGAAATTAAGGTGACCATATTGCAAGTGCCAAAGTACACTTGGATTAGTTATAGCTACATTTGCAAGTTGAGCTCCCCCTTGCTCACCAAATTTGAGAGGGAATAACCGATTCTTGGTCATTGGGACGTGTGTGATGACATGATTACAATTTTTTTTATCAAGAATGATACATTTTCCTTCTTCAAAAACAAGTTTGTAATTATTTTCCATCATTTACCCAATGCTTAGCAGATTGTGTTGGAGCTTTGGAGTGTAGTAGATGTCATTCATTTTTTTAGACCTTCTTTTGTTGGAACCTCCATGGCTCCAATGCCTTCGAATTGCAAAGCTTTATCATCCCCTAACTTGATGTGGTATTTATAAGTAGAATCTAGAGTAGCAAATAGATTTTCTTTGCAACTCATATGGTTTGAGCAACAAGTATCCAAAATCCATGTGTCATTTAGATTTTTTTTTTATTGTCCATATGGAAGAAAAATATTATAGGTATCATCTTCTTCACCATAATTTTCATATTTACTGTTGCTGCCTTGAGAAGATTTTGACCAGCAGTCATGAGCAAAGTGACATGGCTTGCCACGGTTAAAACAAGTTATTTTGGACTTGTCACTTCCTCGTCCTTGATTTCCACTTCGTCCTCGATTTTGGTTTCCACCTATGTTTTTATTGCCTTCTCTGTTGGAGTTGCCTCCTCTATTCTGATTGCTTCCTCTATAGTTACCTTTGCCTCTACATCTTCGTTGGCCTCTGCCTTGATCTCTTCCATGTCCTCTTCTAGTATTTTCATTTGATGTGAAGGATTTATCATTGCCTCCATAGCTGGTTGAAGGAGATTCATGTAATCTCTCTTCATGAGACATTAACAACCCAATTAATGCATCAAATATTAAAGTGGAAATATCTTTTGACTCTTCTATGATTATGGCTATGTGATTCCATCTTTGAAGAAGTGTTCGTAACACTTTCTTTACAATTGTTTCAGGCTTAATTTCTTCACCAAGAGTAACCATTTTATCAACTACTACTTTCACTCTGACGTAGTAGTCACCAAATTTTTTGTCTTCTTTCATTTTGAGATTTTCAAAATCTCGTTTCAAAGTTTGAAGCCTCGCTTGATCACTTCCCTGGAATCTATATTTCAAATCTTTCCATGCATATTGTGCAGTTATACAAGCGGTTATTATAGGGAATATACTCTTCTCCAATGTTTCTTGGAGATGATAAAGAGTAGAGGAGTTGCTCTTTTACGCTTCTTTCTTTGTTTCTTATCTGCAACACTTAATGTTGTCCAGTCTATGGGTTCAGTGTAACCCTTTTCCACTATGTCCCACAAACCTTTCCCTATGAGTAAGGTCTTAATTTTGATAGACCAATAATCGTAATCATATATGTTGAATTTTGGAATAGGTAGATTGTTATGTGAGGCCATAGCTGTAATAAAATAAAACACTCTCTTTATTTCTCGGTTACAATAAATCACTCTACTTTTTAAAAGAAGGAAGAAAGAAGAAGAAAGAATAGATTACAAATTTAATTCAAATCTGACTTGATTCACTCTTTCAATGCATGCTTGTTCCTCTTGTTGTGGCGTTGCTATTTCTTGATTCACGAAATTATTTGCTACTTGTTCTTCGTCGTCACTGATCAATATTATATCAAGTGATTCTGGTTCTAGAATTTCTACTGAATTACTGTAATGAGTATATTCAGATTCTTGTGGTGCAACTTCTTTGGATTCGAATTGCTCAAATTGACTCCCAAATGAGTTATCTTTAGAGTCTACCTCGTACCTTGAGTCTAGATGCCTTTGGTGTGCTATTACTGCATTCTACAACTGACTAAACACAGTATGTAGCCCATAAGCTCTCACTTTTTCATCAAAAATTTTGGTGTTTTCTCTCACCAAAAGTGCACATAGGGGATGATAACAACCACTTGGTCTTATCATCAATACCTCTTTACAAATTTCAGTTTGATATTTTGTCTCTCTTACAAGGAAAAAACACTAAGCCTCTTAGGCTTGTTACACAAAATTTCCAGTTTGTATAGCCTTCTAGACTATCACAGTATGCTTTTACACTATAGTTTTTGATTCCTCAAATCAAGTGAAAAGCCCCTTCTTTTACAATAAATTGCCTCTTAGGCAATGTCAAAAAAAAAAAAAAATTATATAGTCTATTATAATTTTAAAAAAGTTGTAATTATAAGTTAAATAATAATAAAAAATATTGATTTTCTTAAAAACTTAAAAAAACAATATATTTTAATATTATTATTAAACCTATATAAAAAACTTTTTAAAAAAATTATAAAAAAAATAAAAAACTATATAAAAAAATTTATCTCCGACCTTTTAAAACTTAACCTTATGCAAAAAGGATTAATATGTCAATCCGACCTCGACCTCATGCCAACATAATAAAAAATTAAATCATGCTAGGTTTCAAACCCGTGACTTCCCCTCTGTAGAATAGCGTGCTCACCAAGTGCGCTACAAGCCTCTTTAGGATTCAAACTAATGGGCGTAGTATTTAAACCGTCGGGCAACAATTTTAAACAAAAAAAATTATAGTTTCTTTATCCCACATGCAACAGGAATTGGGTTGTGAAGGGGTTTAAGAGTACGAGGGCTCACAAGGGTATTCAATTGCCTTAGGGTAATCGGACCTTGCCCTTTTGCTCTTCATTGGGTGAATGTCCTTCTGCCACGTCGCCACCTCACATTCTCTTGCCACGTCTCCTACTTACTATGTCCACCATGTCACCTCCTTACTGTGTTCGCCACATCACTGTGTCTACCACATAACCTCCTTGCCATGTGTCCGTCTCTGGTCAGCTCACCACGTGTCTGCCTTTGGTTAACTCACCATGTGTTTGCCTCTGGTCTGTGTTTCACCATGTCACCTATCACTCACCTGGGGAATCGTTCCTTGTATCCTCTTATCAACTAGTTAACCTTGAATTGCATGCTCTTTGCGAGACTCATTTCAACCTCACCTTGGTGCACACTTTGCAAGCCCTCTCGACCTCCTCGATAATCATGCCTCATGTGGGCTCGCTCCTATTGGCCTCCTCGACCTCCTCAAGATCCGTACCTCATCTTTGGGCCTCCTTGGACCTCCTCAAGATCCATGCCTAGATTTCCTTGAAACCCTAGACACCCTCTGCTCTGATACCAGATATTGTAATCACAAATCAATATGCAAAAATTCACTATTCATACTATCAAAGTTGAAAATACAAAGTATTATATAGTGTCTATATAGTTGTTGAGAGATATTTAGGTGAGAAGAAATAGGGAGGAAAGGAAAAAATAATTAGGAGTCAAACTCTTCCTACCGTCCATGTCATCCAATCCTGCTGACTTGGTTGTCGTCCATTGAGGTAAAAGGGTAAGGTCAAAACTTACAGTTGAAACAAAATTTTTACCATTTTACCATTTTAACTTCCAACATCTCTCAAATCTTATATAGAAAACATAAAAAATGATGAAAGATAGAAAATTATTGTGGGAACCCATAGGCACCATAAATAGTCATTATTATCCATTGATAAGAATCACAACTCTTTGACACAATGGATGGAATGGTGGGGGTATTTATACCAATACAAAAACCTTAATTACATAAATAATTTTAACTTAAGCAAACATAACAAGAGGGTTTTGTAGGAACCAAATTGTTTTCATTCCATACTTTGGACACAATGACCACTCGTTGTAGTTTTGTGCACAACATTACCTTGGGCTTTCACTAAAACCCTATTTTTGTCAATTTGATATTAAATTTGACCTTTAGGATCCAATTACCAAACTTTCGCACTCATCTTTGCCCAAAATATTCCTCAAGAATTTGGTTTTCTCTATTTTCATCTCTATTATCTTTGCCTTTCCTTCAATACTCAAGATTCCAACCCATGCACTTTTACATCCAGTCTTGCCTCAACTTTCATCCATATTCCAAATAGCTTGCTTCCCATCATATCCACATTTTACAAAACTAACCAAGGTGTTACTTCCCCTAAGTGTATTGAGAATTCACTATAGGGTATAAGGTTAATTATAAGTTAGAAGGTAGGTTTAATAATAACAAGGTTAATCATGACTCATAAGGCTTATTTAATAAAATATCATAATAAATTAAGTACATTATGCAATGATTGTTCCTAGACTTATCCAATATTGTTAGCAAATCATTATTACTCTCACAGGTTTATCACTCTTCTAGGATCAAACAATATCTCAAGAACATATATGCACAATAACAACAATGAACATAAAACTCACTGAATATTATTGAAAATATATCTACTTTAAGCAATGCATAAATGCAATACTTATTCTTCGATACTTTATTACAAAGCTTTATCTTCAATATATACATACATGAGACTCTTCATATTCTCAAGACTCTTGATCTTTACACTTACATAAACTCTTCATCTCCTCATACTCACAAAATATCTAACTCTTTACATTTCTTGATATATAACAATAAATCTCACATATATATAAATACAAAGACTCTCATGATTGCACATAACTCATAACTCATTACTTATAAATACGACACTTCACTCACATAACTCACACTTACTAACATGACACCTCACCTACATAACTCCACAATTATTTACATGACACATAATTCATGTATTTACTTAAATATTAACCACACCCTAGAGTAAATTATTTACAAGGTCCTCGTTCCTTGGGTTGCACCAATAGCATTTTCCAAATGTATTTGAGGCAATGACCACCTTGAATCTTTCATCCTAAGATATGGCCTCGTGGCTCTAGACATCATAGGATGTTGCACATGTAGTCACCAACTCATAATTTGAGAACCATATACTTCACCATGAGACTGCTCCAAGTTTTGGCCCCAAAAGCTCTAGGTTGGCTAGCTTTGAACCTATGGATTGTGTCTTCCTTCATACTTTTGAGTTTTTATGAAATTTTGGGATCCATAATTCTCACAACCAAGTCCTTAAATAATTCAATATTTATGGCCTATATTGGTGCTTCTTGGATCATTGAAGGATAGGTTGCTTCTGATTTTACATGGGAGTTAATGGAATAACCTACTCTAGTTGTTGTCAAGTTTCTAGAGGTACTCTTCTCCATGTTTGTTGACAATTGCTCAAGACTCTTTTGCTTTTATTTTCTCTTTCCTTGACTCTGTAATTGTGCTCAATAGTGCTCCTTCATGCTCTGAGGAATATTGAATGCTAGGGACTTAATAGGGTGAAAGAAATAAGGGGAAGTCCCTTTTATAGATGTTTTCTTTGAGGCTCAAGCATCTTCCTGAATAATTTATGTGTCACAAATTTATCACATTTTTTTTCTAAGGTAGGTGGGAGAAGTCTGACCTTTTGCATCATTAATTATTGCCTTATTTGAACTTATATTTATTTTATAGGGTTGCTTTAAGGAGGTTGCCATGATTTGTGAGGTCAATTCATTCTCTTTCATCATTGAATTCACCTTTTTATTTTATTTTGTATATGGTCGACATGGATGTATCATCACAATCAAGGTAATAAACTCATGCATGGGAATTAGTATCTTGCAAGTTATATTGGAGGGAAAATAAACCACCTCCTCTTTGTGATTAAGTGACCTATAGTTTTTTCTTGTTAACCAATTGAATGGTTAACATTGCCTCAAGGAACCATCTGTTGCTTGAAAGTTATCAATTGATTGGCTCGATCATATGGTTTGTGCTAACCTAAGAAATTGGTTGTCTTTGTTGCTCCTCAATAACCCATGTCATATATAGATTTGAATGAGTCAGAAAGTGCATGCTATCTTGGATCAATGTCTCTCTTGATGGCTTTTGATTTTGCGTAGATCTTCAGCTAGCTCAAAATCAATGATTAACAGAGAGTCCACAATTCAATAAAGCAATACTTCTTTCATCATCTTGGAATTTCAAGGAATGATTTGGATTGATGATATTGGATCAGGTGGTCTGTAAAGTTTTTTCTTGTTGACCTCTATTGAAACTATTCTTAAAATAGCATGGGTCATTGATCATTGAGATTGGACGGTCCATAGAGCTTGTACCATCCGACCACACTAATTTACCTTTAAGAGCTCTATAGTTGATTGGATGTTCCCTCATTGACCTGTGTTGCTAAAGTTTCCCTTCTTCAGAATCAACATTGGTCATTGTTTTTTGAGATCTAATAATCAACAAAAAATTGTATCACCAATCTTCACCAAAAGCCTCAAGAAATATTATGGGTCATTGGGCTCGAATTGGACGATTTACAAAAATTTGTGTAATCTATCTTCATTCGAGGTATCCTAAAACAACGAAGTCCATTGATCTTATATTGGATGGTCCATGGTATTTTGGATCATATTTCTCTTGAGGGGTCTTATTTGAGCATGAGCTTATGGCAAGTAACTATTGCGAGTTCGATAATATACATAAACCATTGATTTGTCTACATATTTAACCTTACTTCATAATTGAATTATCTACAACCTAGGAACATCACCAACTCCTGAGGGCCAAAACCTAAAAAATAAACCAAAGAAAATTATTTTTAAAGAGAAATAACTTAAGGGTAGACCTTTAAATAAATCTCATTCATCGGGATCAACAAAGTGTCACCATCTACTATAAAAATTTTGAAGGAATTGTGCTCCTTGTAGGTAAATATGATGTAAGGGGTACTCCAAATGACATCGAACATGGTGTGGTGACTTGGCTTGCTTGAGTGTTCATTCCAATTTAGCACCAAATATCCCACATGAAAGCTTTGAGGGTGGATCTCTTATGAAACCATCTCTTGACTACTTCTTGGTGCCCTAGAATTTGTTCTATAGTTTCTTCCCTCGATTCTTCAAGCTTGAGTAGTTCTCCCATCCTTATAGTCATGGCATTATTATCCTAAATATTTAGCTAGTGTAATAGCTAAAGTGTAGGTAGCTCTATAGATATAGGAAATTTATCCTCCTTTCCATAGACAAGAGTATAAGGAGAACACCCTAAAGATTTCTTTGGATTAATGTCGCTTGAGCCAAACCATTTTAGAATCCATACCAGATTATTGTTTATGAATTTTTCTAGCTCATTACCCTATGGGTAGTAATTTGAAGAGGTCTTTAGATAGATTCCATACTAAAAGGTTATTTGAGTAATTTTTCCACTGTGAATGATTTGGCACTATCTATGATGATTGTGTCAAGGATACCAAATTTTGTGATAATTAAAGCTCTATTATTACCCTGTTAGTAGACTTCTTCAATGGCACTACCTCCAACCATTTGGTGAAATAGTCTATAACAATAAGGATTCATTTGTGACCTTCGCTCAATGGCAAGTTGATCATTTCAATGAATTCCAATCCCCATTGAGAGAATGATTCATCTATTGTTATGGACCTCAGGGGCATGGGTGCATTATTTTTTCTTCCAATGAATAAATTGCATTTGTCACATCTCCTTACCCAATTATGTGCATCCACAAATATATTCGACCAATAGTATTTGGCTTTCATAATATTGGTAACGATTTTTTGGGGTAAAAAATACCCTCTTGAGAATCCTTGATGCAATTCCTGAAGCAGATACTGAGTCTTCTACTTTTTAACACACCTTAGGAGAACTCCATTGAAATTTATTTGGAATAGAACATCCTCCATGAGCAGATAATGAATATTCTATAGAAAAAGTGCTCTTGTTTGAGATTTTTCTAGGCTAAGTGGATATTTGCATGTCTACATATACTTGATTCTCTAATCTACCTAGTCTACCACCTCACCATATAAATTGATTAGGCACTTGTCTATGTCATCTTCTTCCTTGGTGGCCAACCTTTGGAACAATGCTCTCCCTTTCATTAACTTTGTGGGATTAATATCAATATCATATTCTAATATCTTAGTGATCCATATAGCCCTTTTTCCACTAATCTTGTCGCTCATTATATATTCTCTAGTGCTTGAGTGGATGACATAAGTTATGATATTATTATTCAAGACCAATTTTTTGGATTTCTTCAAGCCTTTTAATCAAAGTATATACCTATTTTCAACATAGTTGTATTTCTCCTCATATCCCTTCAATGTTTGACTAAAGAAGGCAATTGGGTGCTCATGTTGATTTTAATATTTCTATGTAAGCAAGGTCATGATATTGAGTTCTCCACCATATGCATAAATGATGAAGTCTTTGTCAAAGTTTAATTTTACTAGCACTAGAGCCTGTACAATATCCCTTTTTATCTCTTTGAAGGCCTCTTTCCCTTCCTTTGTCCACTTGAATGGTTGATCCTTATTTAGGATTAGGGTGATTGGCCTAACAATAGTTGTAAAGTCTTGGATGAAAATTTTGAAAAAAAATTGTGGTCAAAGAAGGATTACAAGGATTTCTTATGTCTAGGTAATGCAAGGCTAGAAATAGCCTTAACCCTATCAATATTTATGTGGCATTTCCTTTGAAACTATGTGGCCCAACAAATTGACTTGAGGAACACAAAAAATACATTTCTTAGGATGAAGGCATACTCCAAAATCCTAATATTGCTTGAATACCTTTCTCAAACACAGAAGGTAATCCTCTTTATTCTTAAAGAATACAATGAGATCATCTAATTATATCAACATTATGTCATTGATCAGGTCTTTCAATAAAATAATTTTGGATCTTTGAAATGTGGCACCAGCATTAGATAATTTGAATGACATCCATTGATATGCAAAGGTTCCTCATTTGGTAGTGAAGGTTGTTTTATGTTGGGATTTATCTCTTATCCAAACCTAATTAAACCTAGAGAATCCATCAAGTAGAAAAAATATTTTAAAGCCTAGTATGATTTGCAAAATCTAGTCCATTGAAGGTAAGGGGTAATGATCCTTGAGCAAAGCTTTGTTTAGATCTCTAAAGTCAACACACAATCTGATTTCATCATTATTTTTTCTTACAAACACCAAATTGGACACCCATGACATGTGCTTGATGGGATATATGATTTTTTACTCAATCAATTTGCATAATTCTATTTTCATAAGAGGCTCAATTTTAGGATTAATCAACCTTTGTTTCTTCATTACGATGTTGGCTTCAAGATCTAATTCAATTGTGTGTTGTATGACCTCTTTATTATACCCCTTGAGATATTCATAATTTTATGCCATTACTTCTTTATATGTTTGGTAGAGGCATATGAGGGACTCCTTAGCTTGGGTGGCTACCTTGTCTATTTTCAATGTGCATCCTAGAGCAATTTTCAATGTGCATCCTAGAGCAACTTCTATTTCATGATAGTTTTCTTTATCAATAATGATCCCTTTATTTCCTTTGAATCGGCCATCTAGGTTGAACAAGAATTTTAATATCACTAGTCTCTTTGGAATATTATTGGTCTTTAATTGGATAATTTGATCTTTATATATATTTTTAATTTTGGGGGTCAATTTGTTCATAAATTCATCTACCTATTGGAGAAAATGAACAATGTGTTCATCACTTTCAAACACTTCCCAATGCTCTTCATTATCAAGAATGGTTGTCCAACTATTATATTGACATGTTGATTTTGGATTAGGTCACTTACTATATCAAATTGTGATCCAACAATTACCATCTGATCAACATTCATGTTTTGATTCATCGAAAGTATTTTGAAATTGGTGGTATCAAATACTTCGATTAGATCCTAGACCTTGTGCCTATAAGACTTCATAAATTTATTTTTTTCTAAGCACTGAGATCTTACTTGTTTTATCACTGGCTCAGTATTATCAAAAACTTGTAGCAGCTTTATGCCCCTCTTCTCTACAAGTTGGAGGCCAATCACCAAGGCCTCATATTCATCAACATTATTTGAAAAAATGAACTAAAATATGTATACCTATAGTATCTTTATCCCTTTTGGTGAAATGAGACATACACCAATTGTACAAAGTTTTGGTTTACTAACTTCCATCAAAGCTTGTTTAAAATAGAGCGGGTCATTGATCTATGATTGGATGATCTGTGTAACTATTCCTCCTCATTCTCCATCAATTTTTTTTAAAATAGCATAGGCTATTGATTTTCAATCAAATAGTCTATGGATTTTTGCCTTTTCAATTTTCATCTAATCCTATAAAATTAGCACAGGTCATTGATCTATGATCAGTTAGTCCAAGAAACCTTGTGTGATCCATCCCTATCAAAGGCATATTGAAAAAGTGTAGGCTATTGATAATTATGATCTGATAGTCCATGGAACTTTGGGAACTTTTACCGACCTCTAAACTTCTTAAAACAATGTTTGTCGTTGATTGAAAATATTTGACGGTGAGTATAACACATGAATCCACCCGAACCTTATGTGCAACCTAGCGCCCATCGTGGATGAAAATATTGGTGGAGCATCTATGTTTGCTTCCCTTTGATTTTTTTTTGGCTTGCCTCTTGCTAGAGTCACCCTACAAAATTAATTAAGGAAAAATATTTGTCCAATTGTAGTGAAAATCACTATACAACTATGTGCCAAGAGATCCAAGTATTCTTTTGGGATGTAGGAAGTTGAGTACCTAGGCCATTTAGTTTTAGGGGAAGGGTTCAAAGTGGATCTTAAAAATATTATTGTCATACAAGAATGGACCAAATCATAGAAATTTAAAATTCTTAGGGGTTTCCTAGGCCTTGTCGGATATTAAAATTTGTTTGTGATTATGGAAAGATGACATCTTTATTTATGAATATCCTACGAAAAAATTCAAACATGCCTTACTACAACTCAAACAATATATGCTCTCTAATACAATCATGACCCTATATTTACTAGATATTTTTGGTACGTGTTCAAGCTGCATGACACACAACCCAAGATGTGTTAGCTTTTGATGCTATAAACTTAAAGGAAATGCAACCACAAGTAGTAAAATAAGCATGCAATGTTATATCTATGATAATGGCAATATAATAAGCAAGTAAATAGCATGAGAAACTTCTGAAATAACTCATGAAATAGCCATTAATGAAAGCTCATGAAAATTTGAACTTGTTACAATATGTGGAGATCTCAATGCTCCATGCTTCATACAAGTTCTACATTGTATCTACTATCTCTCTTACTACTACTCACTCTTCTCACTTCTTCTCTCACTTGTTCTATCTACCAAAGGCCTATATATAATGAGACATGACTCTTGGCCTTCCATCTTCCTATGACTCTTCATCTTCCTATTCTAAGGACTCATGTACATGTGGACACCATGCACATTTACATCATTGCACATTCTAATAATACTTGTGCATTTATTACATTACATAAAGTAAATACTCAAGCCTTAATCTAAGACACTCTCCTAATCTAATGATGTACCCAAGATGGTACATTAGCATGTACCAAATAATGTAATATATTCCAACACCCCCTTGTATTACATTATTTGGTTATTGAAGACTTTAGTCTTCAATATGGTCTTTGTCTTGTCTTCAATTAACTTTGCATTGAATGCCTCCTTGGTCAGGTTCCTTTCCTTCTACTGGTTCAGTCTTCATTTTATTCTTGGAGCTCATGCTGTCTTTTATGTTTTCTTCATTGTACTCTTTGTCTGTATCCTGATGACCATCTTCATCTTGTTCCTTTAGTTCACTTTGATCTGTATTTAGCTTGAAAGTATTTTCTTTCATCTTCATATTTTATTTTCTATCATGCTTCCTCTTCCTTCTTCTTCTTCTTCTTTGATTCTGCATTTTTACTAGTGATATATCTTCTTCATGTTGAGTTAGTATATCATCACAATAGTATTGGCTAGGATTACTATTTTATTTCATGTTTTGAAAGAATTCAAAAACAATTAATGATAGATATATCATCAAACATTCTTCTAATGTAAATATAACTATATTTTGAGTATTCCACCAAGCTCTAAAAAGTACTTCATGAAGATAACCAATTAATGTCATAAAATTTCCTTCCTTTGCTTCCTTGAGGAACAATGAGAATCTTTCCTTTTTACTAGTGGATAAATATTTGTATCCATCAAAGGTATCTATTAAGTTTTGAGAATAAAATTTCAACTCATGAAATAGTTCCTCATTATTGAATGCATTCCTCACTATTTCATCCATGTTCCTTCTAAATTAATCTTTGAGGTGGAATTCCTTATAGCTCCCTAGTGTTATGTATTGAGAATAGTTTTGATAGAATCTTTTATCTTTTAGGAAACTATTGATGTTGACTACCTTATGACTCCCTAGTATCTTGTGATCAAACTCAATGAACTTTTTTTAATTCTCTAATTTGTAAAATACCTTGAGAATATTAATGTTCAATCAATGATTTTGATAAGAATTTAATTTTTCAAATCTCTAGGTAGAATACCTTTTAACTCCCAAGTATTTTAGTAAAAGATCAAGTTTGATAAGATCTTTTCAATTCTTCAAGTTTTGTAAAATACTTTATATCTACCAAATGATTTTGAGTGCAATATGGATTTGATAGTATGCTTAGCTTTCTTAGTTTTCCTTGAGTTGAATCCCTTTTATCTCCCTAATGTTCAACTTCTATTCTTCACCTTATTTCTCCCTATTAATGAATAAATAGAAAGCTAAAGATAATTTTTGATGCACCTTCAAGTTTTTGATAAGGTTCTTTACTTTCAAGACCTTTAAGTTGGATTTCTTATGTCTCATAAATTAGAGCAAGAGACTAATTCAAAATGCAATTTCCAACTTTCTATCAATGCTATGTTTTGCTTCTTTCAATTTTCAATTCAATAATTTCTAAATTTCAATAATCTATATTGATGTAGAACTCCTTATATCTCCCTAATTGGAAATTTAGAAACTATGGATATTTGCAAATTTAATGTTTTAAGTTCTATGTAGAATTCCTTTTTCCTCCAAAATAAAATATTTGCAAATATTTCTTATGCTTGAATAAAGTAATTCAAATTCTTTTAACTAAACCTTAATTTCTTCAAAAATACTTTCAAATATTTTAATAAAGCATCTAAGGTTGTACTATATCAAAGCAATTCCTTATACCTCCAATTAGCTAATTAATCTCAAGCATTAAAGATTAAATAGTTTTAACCTTAGTAATAAAGTTCCTTATTCCTCCTTTACTTTATAAAAATGCACTTTGATTTAAATAAATTCAATACCTTCTTTAACTTTGGCATGCACTGAGTTTGAAGTCTTCCTCTCTTTGACTTCTCTGCAAGTTGCACTTGTCTTGAGGTGCTATTCAATTCTCCTTCTTCAATGCTTATGATAACATTAATTGCACTTGCTTTTGGTGCCTTCAAAATTGTTGACTCTCTTCAACGTACTCTTCAATTGCACTTGTTGGTTACGTTCTCCTTCACTGTGCACTTGGTCTTACTCCACTTTGCTCTTGGAATTTACTTCACTGTCATGCTCTACATACTCCTAGAATGCCTTCTTATTGCATGGGTAAGTGTGAGACTTGTCACTCATGCAAGACAAGCATTTGCTCTTCCTTTGGAGTTTTCTTTAACACTTTGACACTTGGCAACAATGACTCTTCACCTTCTTTCACCTTCTAAGTGCTTGCACTTCCTTGTAACGTTCTTTCTCTATGTTGTTTTCCTTCCAAGTGGCATTAACTCCTTTGTGTTTGGTATAGCGCTAGCTTATCTCCAAGTGGCATTGTTCTTGCTATGTAACATTCTTAAAGGTGGTGCTATTCTTTATGACACTTCTTCCAAGTGGTGCTAAGACTTGTAACTCCTTTTTCATGTGCTATATTTTATGTAGCACTCTCATTTGCAATGTAACACTCTCTATAGGCATTGTGACTCTTCAACATGGCTTCTTTAATGATGAGGTCTTCTTTACAATGTTCTTTTCCTCCTTCAATGCTCAATAATGTATGATGTTGCACCTATCCTTCTTTTGTTGCGTTCTCAGACCTTCAATGGTGGAATACCTTGGTTCTTGCACTTATTTTTCTCACTAATGGTATTGTTCTACATAGCTTAATGAAATGCTTTCCCTCTATGTTGTCAATCTTCACCTTTGCTTTTTGAGATGGTGGTTTCTCCTCTTGAATGTGGTGGTGGCACCTCTCCTTTTTGCAAGTCATGGTAATGGTGGTTTCTACGTTGCCTTCTCCTCCTTGGCAACTCTTCTACTCCATCTCCTTGTTGGCTCAATGCTTGGTGATCTTTCTTATGGTGACTTCAAGCTTCTTAAACATGCCAATACTTTGCCTTTTTGGATAGCTTAGTATATCCAATTTTTGCTTTATAATAATGTCTTCTTTGTTATACAATATCCACTTGTTAGCTTTCAATAGATAGTAAGAAGTATATCTAACTTCTCCTTCTTTTGTGCAGGTTTTAATTCCTTGTAAAAGCTATCTTCTGCACCCTTGAAGACATAAACTTGAAACCTTTCCTCTTGCAACTTTAAACCTCAAATCTAGTGCTTTTAAAAACTTAATAATAAGATAAATATGAATGTTCAATTAATAAACTTTTGCACCAATGTTGCATACCTTTTGGTCTCCATTTGTAGCTTGATTTCTTGGTGATTTAACTCACCTATTTGCTGCTCCGAGTTTGATAAATTTGTAGCTTCAATTCTTTATGCTTTGCTACCCTGAACTTATCTATTTTGCAGCTCTTCTTGCTATCCAAATCAGCTTCTAAACTCTTTCAACTTGCAACTATTAATGCTGCCCAAATTTCTGCCCTCTTGCTATCCTAAACTCTAAAAATTTCAGATTCTAATGCAATCAATTTCTCCTCCAATATGTTGTCTAATGTGTTGCCTTTAACCTCTAAAATTTGGTAGGAAACTCCTCCAATTTGTAGCTATCTTTACCTCTTCAATTTATGTTGTAAAAATAACAATCTCCTTTTCTGCAAATCAACCTTCAATGGCAATCTTCAAACCTCTCAAATTTGTGTCCTCTTCTAGCTCCTTTCTCCTTCAATCTCCTTATCGAATTCTAACTTCAATCTTGGGCTTCATTCTCAAGAATCTAAATGTCTTGAGGTCTTCAATAATCTCCTTCAAAATTTGGCAAACTTCTTGCCAAATCCTTCTTCCTTTTGGGCTTGTTGTCGGATGGTGACAATTGTCCCAAATTCTTCTCTATCAAGAACTTCTCCTTGCTAGAAATCTTCTCCCTTGAGTTCTCCTCAAATCTCCTCCAATGGCCTTCTTCAAATCTCCTTCAATGAGGCTTTCCTAGCCTTCTCCTTATTTCTCCTTTCAAGTATGCTTGAGGCCTTCTTCTCTTGGGCCTTCAAATTCTATAGCTCCTTAAATATTCTTCTCAAAACTTCAATGAGACCTTTCCTTGATCTCTCCAATATTTCAACTATGGAAGTTTTGCAATGAGATCTCTTTCTTGGATCTTCAAAATATGTTGCTTCTAAAATCTACAATAGGACCTTTTCTAGTCCTTCTCTATCTTCAATCTTCCAAATCTAGAAGTTCTTCAATGGGACCTCCTTTGGGTCTTCTCTTCAATATTCTATGGAGATCTCTTTCTTGAGTCTCCTCAATCTTCTATCTGTAAATCTACAAATCTTGCAATGGGACCTTTTCCTTAAGGCCTCCAAAATATTTAATCTTCAACTTGTTGCTTCAAGTACTAGATTGATTCCAAAGAAGATATTCTTCCTAGATCTTGTAGGAAGCTTCTCAACTTTCTTTGAATCTCCTCTTCTCTACAACAAAGTATTAGAAAATGATAATAGAAATTTCTTTGAATCTAAAGAAAATGAACTTCACTAGTTGATTTGTCAATCTAGTGGAATCAATGTTGAGTCCTAGTCTTCACAAGTTTTTTTGCAACTCTGTGGAAAGACTCTAGCCAAATGCAATTTCAAAAATTTTGAAAATGAGATTTCCTATCTCCTCTCAATCTCTCTTGTGGCTCTCTCAATCTCCTATCAATCAACCTAGTGCTCTGATACCACTGTTAGCTTTTGATGCTATAAAATTAAAGGAAATGCAACCACAAGTAGTAAAATAAGCATGCAATGTTATATCTATGATAATGGAAATATAATAAGCAAGTAAATAGCATGAGAAACTTCTAAAATAACTCATGAAATAGCCATTAATGAAAGCTCACAAAAATTTGAACTTGTTACAATATGTGGAGATCTCAATGCTCCATGCTTCATACAAGTTCTACATTGTATCTACTATCTCTCTTACTACTACTCACTCTTCTCACTTATTCTTTACTTGTACTCTACCAAAGGCCTATATATAATGAGACATGACTCTTGGCCTTCCATCTTCCTATGACTCTTCATCTTCCTATTCTAAGGACTCATGTACATGTGGACACCATGCACATTTACATCATTGCACATTCTAATAATACTTGTGCATTTATTACATTACATAAAGTAAATACTCAAGCCTTAATCTAAGACACTCTCCTAATCTAATGATGTACCCAAGATGGTACATTAGCATGTACCAAATAATGTAATATATTCCAACATGATGAGCTTGGCATATCATCCCCAGATAGATGGATAAAATAAAATTGTTAACAAGTGCTTAGAAACTTGTCTCCATTGCTTTGCATCTAAGCAATGAACTCATTGGGTCAAATTACTTTCTTTGGTTGAGGGTAGTATAATACTTCATATCACTCCACAAAAATGAAACCATATGAAGAAGTTTATGGAAACCATCCACCATCACTTCTATCATACATTCTAGATAGTTTCAAGGTTCAAGTAGTGGGTTCCACTCTTAGGAAGTAGGCATAACTACTCTAAAATCTCAAAGATAATTTGGCCATGATAGAAAATAATATGCAACAACAAGTAGATCACCAACATTTCAAGTCCAGTTTTAACATTGGGGATGGTTTTCCTATGCTTGTAGCCCTACTAGCTGTCGTATGGCAGTCCATGGATCAAGATACCTTGCAGAATTACTTTCCAACAAAACCATTTTCATCTCCTAAGAATTAAATTATTTCCACATATTTGATTTGTCATTTATTTTTTCAGAGCATTATTTACCCTATATGGGACTTATGTATATGATGGTGCATGGTGAATTTTTAAGGCTACCTTACCCCAGTGTGACAAGAAATGGTACTTTTTCACAATCAGTACTTTGATATTTTTTTGCATGAATATTTTAGAATGTCATTTGATAAAATCCATTAGGATTGGAGGCCTAACACATAGTCTCATTTTCATAGTCTAGAATAGGTGAAAATACTAGCAAAGGATGAGCAAAGCGATAATATTATAACAGTGCCCGAGGAAGTCACATTGCAAAGTAAATAATAATAATTTTCAAGGTGTTTATCACTTCCTATGTTTGTCTGAGTGCATTCAATTCATTCTCATTTTTTCTCCTACTAAATCTAATAAAAAGGGGCTTTGATTAGTATCAAATGTTGTCCATTAGATAAATTTGTATGGGATTCTTTTTCCTAATTAGAAGTCTTTGTTGCAAGATTAGTTTAAGCAATTAATTTCAATATATATATATATATATATATATATATATATATATATATATTTGATTATTTTCATCATCCACTCTTCTTTTTAGATGCAATTTCATTTACAAATATTGTTATTTAATATACAACGAGGTTGGTTGGTGATAAGAAGTGTTGAGGTAGTTTTACAAAATGTGGATAAAGTTGAGGTTTATCATATAGACACCTGATATTTGAATATGATCAAGGCAGGGTATACACCATTGTTGGAAATAACTTTTTAATATTAAGGTACCAATTTATTTTTTTGAGGCTTATTCATGTTTGGTAATCCTCTTTGGATATATAAGTAATATATACAATTTATACAATTAATATATCAACTACAAAAAGTAAATCTTATTTATGACAATAAGATATAAATAATATTTCTTTAAGTATAGCATGCTATGGAGTCTTGAAAAACAAACTATAAGACTTTGCATGATTTTGTACATTGTAATATGTTATTAGGATGTTTAGAAGTTTTATTATCAGTTTTTATGAGCTGCGATGAAGGGACAACAACTTGTTAGTTTAAGTTCTAGGTCTACCAATATAACACTTATATCTCAATTATATACAAAATTCATTTTGTTAGTTTAAGTTCTAGGTCTACGATTTATGTAGATTTAGAAAAATTACAAGATATTTTACATACCCTTACATCTAGTTGTCATCTAGTAGTCCATGGATCAAGATGCCTTGCATAATTACTTTCCAACAAAACCATTTTCATCTCGTGAGAATTAAATTATTTCCACATGTTTGATTCGTCGTTTATTTTTTCAAAGCATTATTTACCCTAGATGGTACTTATGTATATGATGGTGCATGGTGATTTTTTTAAGGCTACCTTACCCTAGTGTGACAAGAAACAATACTTTTTCACAATCAGTACTTTGCTATTTTTTGCATGAATATTTCAAAAGGTCATTTGATCGAATCCATAATGATTGGAGGCTTAACACATAGCCTCATTTACACAATCTAGCATAGGTGAAAATACTTGTAAAGGATGAGCAAAGACAGAATATTATGACAGTGCCCGAGGAAGTCACATTACAAAGTAAATAATAATAATTTTCAAGGTGTTTCTCACTTCCTATGTTTGTTTGAGTGCATTCAGTTCATTCTCATTTTTTCTTCTACTAAATATGATAAAACAGGGGCTTTGAATAGTACCGAATGTTGTCCATTAGATAAATCTATATGGGATTCTTTTCTTAATTAGAAGCCTTTGTTCTAGGATTAGTTTAAGCAATTATATATATATATATATATATATATATATATATATATATATATATATATATGATTATTTTCACATCCACTCTGCTTTTTAGATGCAATTTCATTTACAAATATTGGTATTTAATATGCAACAAGGTTGGTTGATGATAAGAAGTGTTGAGGTAATTTTTTAAAACATGGATAAATTTGAGGTTTAACATATAAATACCTGATATTTGAATATGATCAAGGTTGGGTATACACCATTTTTGGAAATGACTTTTTAATAATAAGGTACCAATTTATTTTTTTGAGGCTTATACATGTTTGGTAATCCTCTTTGGATATACAAGTAATATATCAACTACAAAAAAGAAATATTATTTATGACAATAAGCTATAAATAATATTTCTTTAAGTATAGTATGTTATGGAATCTTGAAAAATAAACTATAAGATTTTGCATGATTTTGTACATTGTAATATTTTTTTAGGATGTTTAAAATATTTATTATCAGTTTTGATGAGTTGCAATGAAGGGGCAACAACTTGCTAGTTTAAGTTCAAGGTCTAACAATATAATACTTATATCCCAATTGTCTGTAAAATTCATTTTTTTAGTTTATGTTATAGGTCTACCAATATAATTATGGGAGCTACTATGTCTCTCGCTCAAAAATATCTTAAAAGAGGCTTGGCATATTCCACTATGTCTTTGTCCACAAAGGAGTACTTTGTCATTGTTATAATTAAAACATGCTTATATGTGCTTGAAAAATTTATTTGGCTCTCAGATCGACTCTTGCCTCTATCCTTGAGATTCATTGTATACTCGAATAACTTTTATTATCCAATTTTTTCTTGGGATTCTTAGTTCTTGATTGTGTACCTCAATAATTTTAACTAGCTCAATATCCTTGAGGGTAACAATAACCAATTCTAATGGAGATAAATTTAACCATGACTCTTTCTTTGGTTCTTAAAACAGTTTTTTTCTTTCAACTAACTCTTCTAGTTTTTTTTTAGCTAAGGGTTCTTCCTTTTATTTTGTAGCAACTTCTTCTATTTTTTGTCTTAGAAGATTCAGTTGAAAGAAAAGAATTGGTTTTAGAACAAACATGTACTAGGTTATGCAAATGATTTTTTTTTTGCAAAACTCATTGGAATGACAAATATGCATCGAACACATGCTCTACCACTGATGAGGATGCAATTACTAAATATAGTCAAGATGACATCATTGGAATGGTCAATGATGCATACAGATTGTTCAATGACAATTGCTCAAAGAATGGACAAGAAATGCGAGATAATGATGTTGACTTCCAATTATTTTTGTTCTATTTTTGGAAAATGCTAGTAGATAATTAATGGGTAGCCAAGCTAGGAGTGAGGTGAGTGGGTATATTGAGAATGAGGTTGGCTATTCAGATACTAGAAGGTAATTTGATATAAAAAAAGAGAGAATACAAGTGTTGTTAGGGCATAGGATTAAGAGTCTAATCATGCATGCATGTTGTAATGAGTTGAAATAAGGTTTATTGTGTTGAGTGTGTGTTAGTTATGAAATTGATGTTTCATGTTTGACTCTTAGTCCTAGTCCTTAGTAGAAGTACTTGATTTGTATAGATGAATATTTATGTATATGACTAAATTTTTAGGATACCCTCTCACTTCATATCTAATGGTTGGGGTGGGTAGGGATGTTTAGACATCTACCCGTTATATGGAGGGCTCAAGTTGTCCATTCACGTATATCTGTAAATAATAATTACACTTGAAATAAGAATTTTATATTCATTTAGTATTCTTACAATTGTGATTTCTTTATCTTTTACAAACCAAGAAAAAACCAAGAAATAAGTTAGAGATAGTTGGATTTTTTACAATAAATCAAGAGTCAGTGACACACGCCTCACACACTAGTAAGTACTTGAAATTTGATAGTGTTGTTCAATAGTGGTTTACCTAGGCATATTATAATTGATCATGGTTTTATCATCGACTATAGTGTATTATAGCAATTGGTGGAGGATACCAACTATGTCATTCCGTTAACAAGGAAGATAAGGAGGTGATCCATAACATAAATGAATTTGATGCTGAGAATACTCGAAATGAGGCTGAAAATGCTTTGGCTAGTGAAGAAGGTACATAGATCGCACAAGAATTTTTCTCATGATGTTGGGTTACTCATTGTTGTCATACTATATGGCATAATGATGTTTGGATGGTGTCAATATTATAGGTGTTGATGCTAGGTCATCACACACTTCAAATATTGAATATCATAGAAAGAGAGGTCCAACAAGATGTGTAGTAGAGTCAAACAATATAGATAGGATGGAGATCATTTGCCATCTAAATGATCAACCCGTAGGTCCAAATTATATTAACTTTTCATCTTACTTGGGAGTGATTGTGATGGAGATCATCCCTATCACCCATATAGACTGGCAGTCCCAATGGAAGTTAAAAATTAGTTATGGACACTCATTATGTTAGCTTTCTAGCCAATACAATTCATAGCTAGTGTTCATTTTTTGAATTTTTATATAAATTTTGCATCTAATAGGATACCGGTTTGATGCAGCAAAAATACATCATTTCAAACACAATTAAAAAATGGGTCATCGCGACCATGGACAAGCAATGGCGTGAACATAAGCATCGACTTGTGAAAAACCACTATGATAAGTATGATAATTATGAAGATAGAATTGCTAATCTACTATATTGTGTATCACAAAACTATTGGGAAGCCTTTGTAAATGGTAGGAGCAGCACTGAGTTTAATGCAAGTACTAGCCAATCTACTATGGTAGTTCATCTCATTGTTATGTTCATATAAATTTTGCCAACTTTGTTTTCCCTAATGAATTTATATATTGATTTCTTTGTTGCATTGTAGGTGGTGAGGCAAAGGAACAAAAAAAATAGTTCTCATCAATCCATCATGCACACTTGTAGTCGAATAGGATATGCTCAACTGGAGCATGAAATGGTATTCTATCATACTCGTCCATTATATGTGATAAACATAGCTATATTGTTTTATTGTATGACTTATCCCCATGTCTCTCCAACTATATATATTGCATAGGAATATCCAACCAAATGTGGAAACTCCACTACCAAGGGCAATTATGTGGATGGTAGCTCATACAAAGAAGGATGGGGCTCCTATTTCACCAAAAGTTGTAGAGACAATTGTAAGTGATATTACCTTGGAAACAACAATACGTTGAACTTCAAACCATTGTTATATCGATTATTTTTATAACATGTTATCCGTTAACTATGAATGTGATGTTGAAAAAAAAAATTGGATGATGAAATATCAACTTCTAGCTCCATAAATCAATCTATTAAGGATGATGACCTCACCAAGGTTTTAAGACCAGAAAGACCAGGTCGGGTTCGAGGTGTCCATAAAGGAGTATTGCCAACTGCTCTATTTTTTGGTGAGGGTTACTTATAGAAGTTGTGCCAGATGCAATAAAATACGTTAGAGAAAGAGCAAAAGTGGGAAGAGAAGCTTGTACAGAGAGAAATCTTGAAGAGATTTTGACATAGCTTACATAGATAGAGGTGTGTCAATTTTTTCATGATTTCATATTTGAAATGTTTACATGTTGCACCCCTAAAGTTGTAATGATCCCTTGCATATAATTCCATAAGTAGCATCACTACATGCTACCCCTACAAGTGGACACAACATTGGTGGTGGTGATCTAGGTACAAGCAACTGCTCAATACCTTCTAGGCCAGAGTCATCAATGGTACAACTATTATTTCAAATATAAAATGGTTGACTTAGTTTGTATTTTAAGCTATGTAGTGAAGTTATCTGGGTTATTTATTTTCTATGTAGGGACTAAAAATGACATTGATCAGTTAAACTGAGAGAAGGGAATTCTACTGTTAGGATCCCATCCTAACGTTATTTTGTAATTCTCATTGGCTTATGTAATGACCCACTTCCAACGTGGGGGATTCTATTATAATGTTATTTTGTAATACTTTGTAATGTATGTGGCAAGTAAGGCACCTAGCCAAGTGGTGCCATCTCATGTAACCATTATCAAGATTGTAACCGATGTTTGGTAGAAGATTCTAGCTCGAGTGGCATTTTGCATGTAAGCCAACTCTTGAGCCTTTAGGTAGGGTTGCATGTAGCTTTCTCTTTAAAAGACATGAAGCCATGTACGAATGTATCTTTTTGCAAGTTAATGAAATATTGAAGGAGGTTGCCCCCTCGAAGAGGCCTACGATTCTGAGTTATTTGTGAGATTGTTTCAATTCTGCAATTACTTTTTGCATAGTGTTATTCTGTTATTTGATGTATTTTAGTTATTTTTTAGTATTTTGTGTGAGTGAGCTTTATTTTAATAGTAGGTTCCTAACAAGTGGTATCAGAGCGCTTTCTAGGGCCGAGTTCTACTATGACTATGATAATTCTTGCTCAGCCATTTTTACCTGTTAGGTATAATTTTCCTGTATTTTTCTATTTTTTCCTTTATTTAAAAACCAAAAAAAATAAAAACCAAAAAAGCCAAAAAATACAGTCTTTTTTCAGTAGTTGAGTAGGCTAGAAACCCTATGCCAAGGGTTTTAAAATATCGTGAAGGAGCTGTCATTATTGGCTAAGCTAGATAGCCCATAAAGCATCTAGTGAAGTGAGGGGCGATCAGGCTCCAATACCCAGGCCTCAGACAACACTCATGCATAGAATTGAGCTCCCACGCATCTTCGGGTGTATCGGGAGACCATTTTAGGCTTAAACAAAATTTTATCCAGTAGGAAGCTTTTTGGCCTTGTATCATCCATAGTCCATGGGACACAACATCCCGGATGATTACCCTCCTATACTATTAGAGAGGTAGATAGTGTGCTCAAGGGTATGTGTGGAATCCTCCTTGGGTAGTGGCCTAAAATATTGGTTCGAGCACTATTGTTCATCACTATGGTATAACAGAGGGCCTATGGGTGTTACATACTCCTCTACCTAGCGTACCCTAGTTCTATCAAACAATTCAACCTACAAAAACAACATCTCCCTATTCTACTAAACCTGCATTCATGACCCCCAAAAGTGAGCATACGAAGGACTTCCCTATCACAGAAGAACAAACTTGCATGCACCAAATAATTAGGATAAAATATACAAGTGTCTATAACAATCTAAAATATTCTAGTAACATTGGTTCAATGGTAGTAACAATCAGGTTAGTGATAGTAACAATCAGGTCCATAATAGTAACAGTAAGGTCGATAGTGACAGTAATAGTCATCCATAATAGTCAAAATTATAGGTGGTCAAGGTCAGAAAAAAAAACCATCAGTGTTAGTAACTACATAGTACAAAGGATCCTAGGGTTAGTGACGTGCACAATGTCAGTAACTATAGTATAAGAGATAGGGATAGAGACAAGGTGGTCAATCGATAGAACGCACAAGTCAGAGATAGTTGATCCAATACCCAACTTTTGAATCGTATCTCCAAATAAAAAATCGACCACACTAGTAGACTCATCAAAATAAAGGATAAAAAATTTGGGTGCCCAAAATTTATGTTGTGGGATATAGCTCATTGTGATCATATTTTCAAGCTGATCATTTTGATATATAACACCCAAGCACTTTTTGGACCCCTTACTAAAAATAGTAACTCCTAAAACCACACTTCTATTTTTAGTAATTCAATAAAAGAGGTTCAAGACTATCCAAAATGGTTGGTGGTACTCATGGACATCAAAAAGAGATAGATCAAGTCACCTCATTATTGGAAACCCTACAAAGCACCATTGATAGCATGCAAATATCAAATCAAGACATGATGATAGAGCTTCAAAATTTTAGAGATGATTACGATACCTCCAGAACCCGCATAGAAGAACAACTTGCAGATGTTGAGTCCAAATTGCAAGGTGGTCCAAGCAAGTCTGAGTACCGTACTGAACACTCACATTCTGATAGAGGTAAAGGAAGGGCAACAGATGACTCTCACCCTCACTATGATCATGATCCTACCTTTAAGATGCCTAAATTAGACTTTCCTAAGTTTAATGGGAAGGATGTGGATGGGTGGTTATGTCATGTTGCTCAATTTTTTAAACTCCATGATGTCCCTATATATTATCGAGTTCAAATGGCTTCCTTCAACTTGGAATCTGAAGCTTTACAGTGGTACCAATGGTTGCAGAACACTACCCCTGATCCTTCTTGGGAAGACTTTGAGTCTCAATTACTCACTCGCTTTGGCCCTAGTGAGTATGATGATTTTACAAGATAATTGACAAAGTTGAAACAAACTTCGATAGTTCGAGATTACCAAATACAATTTGAGAAATTGGCCAACAAAACTAAGGGATTGAATGAAGGGTTCTTTATGAGTTGTTTCATTAGTGGTTTGAGGGAAGATCTCCAAGTTGAGGTCACGATGTTTAAACCACAATCCATGATGCAAGCTATCAAGTTGGCTCATTTGGTCGAATCCAAATTTTTAGCTCAGAGGTGGATATCTAAATTTCCATAGGCTAGACCCTCCTTCCCTCCTAGATTCCAAAATCAGAATGAACAAAAAATTATTGCACCCAAATGTCTGACTACCACAGAAATGGATGCGCGATGCGCCCAAGGGTTGTGCTACAATTGTGATGAAAAGTTTACTCATGGGCATAGGTGCACCCAAAAGAAGTTGTTCCTCATAGATGTTGATGAGCCTGACACCAGTGACCAAAGTGATGATGACACGAAATCAGTAGAGGAACCACCCAAACCGGAGGAAGAAAGCCAAGAAGAACCACAAGCTAAAATTTTTGTTCATGCTCTTGCTAGCATTACTACTCCCCAAACCATGAAAGTTGTGGGTTATTTCAAAGGCCTACGTCTTACCATCCTGATTGATTCTGGTAGTACACACAACTTTATTGATCCTCGCATTGCCAAGCAGGAAAATTGTTACGTACATACATGTAATTCCTTTGAGGTTATGGTAGCCAATGGTGGGACCTTACCTTGCAAAGGTAAATGTCATAATGTTAAGGTAAAAATTGGGGACTATGAGCTCAAACAAGATATGTTTGCACTTCAACTAGGGGGATGTGATATCGTGTTGGGAGCTCAATGGTTGGGCACATTGGGAACCATCTCATGGAACTTTGTCGAGCTTTGGATGCAATTTTCATAGAATGGATAGTCCCACACTCTCCATGGCTCAAAAGTAGGGCCTTCATAGATTATCAGTTCAAGTCGGATGGAGAAGTTGTTAAAAAAATCATCTCAGGGAGTCATAGCTCAGATATTTGCGATCCAACCTCACCCTTCCGAGGAGGATTCTATTCCTATAGATTTGCAACTTATTTTGGCCAAGCACAATTCTATTTTTGTTGAACCATCAAAATTACCACCTCATCGCTCTCATGACCATGTTATTCCTTTGTTACCTAGAAATGCACCACCCAACATTAGATCGTACCAGTATCCTCATGCTCTTAAGTCAAAAATCGAGAAGTTAGTACAAGAATTGTTAAAAGTTAGCATCATTCGACCAAGCAACAATCCTTACTCTTCTCTAGTTTTATTGGTGCGCAAGAAATATGGGTCCTAGTGGTTGTGTATCGATTACCATGAGCTCAATAAACTCACCATCAAGGATAAGTTTCCTATTTTGGTGGTGGATGAATTACTGGATGAACTACATGGGACTATGTACTTTTCCAAATTAGACCTTCACTCTGGGTACCATCAAATCAAGCTCAAGGATGAGGATATTCCCAAGACTGCTTTTCATACTCATGAAGGTCACTATGAGTTTTTGGTGATGCCATTTGGCTTGACTAATGCTCCTTCCACTTTTCAAAGCCTCATGAACAACATTTTTTACCCATTCCTTTGAAAATTCATCCTAGTTTTCTTTGATGACATTATGGTGTATAGTCGCTCATGGGAAGAGCATCTTGTTCATGTGGATCAGACTCTACAGCTATTGGCACAACATCAACTCTATGCTAAGTGGTCCAAGTGTTCTTTTGGGTTGATAGAAGTGGAGTATTTGGGACACATTATCACCAAGGATGGCATCAAAGTTGACCCCAAGAAGATCCAGGTGGTTCAGGAATGGTCAAAACCTCACACTCTCAAGGGTCTTCGAGGATTTTTAGGGCTCATAGGTTATTACCATAAATTTATTCATAACTATGGTAAAATTGTAGCTCCCCTCACTTCCATGTTAAAGGACTCTTTTACTTGGATGGGACCCATTGAACAGGCTTTCCTAGAGTTGAAGCATGCTATGACCACCACTCCAGTCTTAGCCATGCCAGATTTTTCCAAATATTTTATCATTGAAAGTGATGCTTCTGGTCATGGTATTGGTGTCATGTTGATGCAAGAAGGGTGGCCCTTGGCTTTCACTAGTAAAGCTCTCTCCAATCATAATTTGGAAAAATCCACTTATGCCAAGGAGATGATGGCAATTATGCATGTGGTAACCCATTGGTGACCGTATCTCATTGGGCATCATTTCTCCATTAAAACGGACCATCAAAGTCTCAAATACTTTTTGGAGCAATGGGTTGCCACCCCTGAACAACAAAAATGGGTCTCTAAACTCATGGGCTATGATTATGATATCACCTATAAGAAGGGCAAGGAGAATATTGTGGTCGATGCTCTCTCTCACCAATTTGAGGCTCTCAGTATGTTGTGTGCCATTTCATCACCTATTCCCCAATGGATCGATTCCTTACGCTAGGAGGTACTTCAGGATTCTGATTTGCAAACTTTGGTTGCCTCCCTACACATTGAGCCTACTTCATGCTCGGGCTACACTTGGGATGGCCATGATTTGTATTACCACCAATGCCTTGTTGTTCCCCACACGTCTCCACTTTGAGAACTTCTCATGAAAGAACTGCATGTCACCCCATCTGTAGGCCATTCAAGATTTCTCAAAACATATGAATGACTTAAGCGCACTTTTTTTGGAAGGGTATGAAAAAGGACATTCAAGATTTTATGGTAGCTTGTGATACCTATCAATGGATGAAAGGTGAAACAGTGCGTTCTCCAGGCACTCTTCAACCCTTGCCCATTCCTGACCAGGTTTGGATGGATATTTCCATGGATTTTATTGAAGGGTTACCTAAGTTCGGAGGCAAATCTGTTATCTTCATGGTAGTGGATCATCTTTCGAAGTATGCTCACTTTTGTTCCCTCTCCCATCCTTACACAACCTCCACCATTGCCCAAATTTTCCTTGATTCTATTTTTCGCCTTCATGGTATGCCTACCTCCATCGTGTTCGATCGTGACCCAACCTTTACTAGTCATTTTTGGCAAGAATTGTTTAAGTTGCAGGGAACTCAACTCAAAATGAGTTTAGCATATCATCCACAAATGGATGGCCAGACTGAGATTGTCAACAAATGTTTGGAGACCTACCTTCGTTGCTTTGCATCTGATCATCCTACTCAATGGGTGAAGTGGCTTCCTTTGGCCGAATGGTGGTACAACACTTCCTATCACACAACAACCAAGGTTACCCCTTTCGAGGTAGTTTATGGGTGCCCTCCACTCACGCCTTCCTCTTACATTCTGAGCAGCTCCAAGGTCCATGTCATCGACACTACTCTTAGTCAACGCATCGATGTCCTCCACCAACTGAAGCTGAATTTGGATGCGGCCCAGAATCGGATGCGCCAACAAGCTGACCAACACCATTTCGAGCGCAACTTTGATGTGGGTGATATGGTTTTCCTTCGCTTGCAGCCGTACAAATAGTCATCCCTCCAGCTTCGTAGGTGCCAGAAACTTGCTGCAAAATACTATGGGCCCTATCAGGTTTTACAGCGGATTGGTGCCACAACTTACAAATTGGCCCTCCCACCTACCTCCAAGCTCCATCCTATTTTTCATGTCTCCTCTCTCAAAAAGGTTGTGGGCACTCAGGTACAGGTTCAATCTGCACTCCCAAAATTGGATGAAGAAGGTTCTATCTTGCTCGAGCCCGAATAGTTGTTGGATCATCGGACTCGCACTCTTCGCAACCGCACCATTACTGAGGTCCTTGTTCAGTGGCATGGACTTCAGCTAGAAGATGCTACATGGGAGTCTCTCCACCAGCTCCAACACCAGTTTCCTCATCTTTAGCTTTGAGGACAAAGCTTTTTGAAGGGGAAGGACATGTTAGGATCCCATCCTAACGTTATTTTGTAATTCTCATTGGCTTATGTAATGACCCACTTCCAACGTGGGGGATTCTATTATAATGTTATTTTGTAATACTTTGTAATGTATGTGGCAAGTAAGGCACCTAGCCAAGTGGTGCCATCTCATGTAACCATTATCAAGATTGTAACCGATGTTTGGTAGAAGATTCTAGCTCGAGTGGCATTTTGCATGTAAGCCAACTCTTGAGCCTTTAGGTAGGGTTGCATGTAGCTTTCTCTTTAAAAGACATGAAGCCATGTACGAATGTATCTTTTTGCAAGTTAATGAAATATTGAAGGAGGTTGCCCCCTCGAAGAGGCCTACGATTCTGAGTTATTTGTGAGATTGTTTCAATTCTGCAATTACTTTCTGCATAGTGTTATTCTGTTATTTGATGTATTTCAGTTATTTTTTAGTATTTTGTGTGAGTGAGCTTTATTTTAATAGTAGGTTCCTAATAGCTACTTGACTCAGATCCATAATGATAACGTAGTGGTTGAAGGCACAATGATCAGTACTAACCCTAAAGACCTTATACATGGTCAACGTTTGGGTGAAGGTTATTGCAAAGTCAATGTGCACATTGCCCATAAAGAGGAAATTATCTAGTATAGAAAGAAGGATGAAATGACGACAATGAAGGATGTTGTGGGCTCCTTTTTTGTCTGGCCTATATCAGATATTATTTATAAATAAATTATGCCATGTTGTAGCAATATTTTATGATGCTTTGAATTAGCATCTGACATCAAAGGTTACAAAAGAGATTGTATTTTCTTCATTTACTTCTCCCTTAGTGGTTTATCTGCATAATTGTTATTTTATTTTCATTTAAGCTTACATTGAACTGAGTGTTTTTCTAGTTGATTTTAATTTATGTAGTTGTTTATTAGTGTTTTGTTATTTCCTTTTCAAAGGGCTTTATATTTTATTTATGGATAAAATCACTTCTACTCTATATTTGATGTTATATTTTTTGTTCTATTTTTAGAAAATGCTAGTAGATAATTAATGGACAACCAAGCTAGGAGTGAGGTGAGTAGGTATCCTGAGCATGAGGTTGGCCAATCAGATACAAGAAGGTAAATTGGTTAAAAAAAAGAGAGAGAGAGAATACAAGTGTTGTTAGGGCATAGGATTACAAGTCTAATCAAGCATGCATGTTGTAATGTGTTGAAATGAAGGTTTATTGTGTTGAGTGTGTGTTAGTTATGAAATTGATGCTTCATGTTTGACTCTTAGTCCTAGTTCTTAATTAGCAACAGTACTTGATTTATATAGATGAATATTTATATATTTGACAGAAGTATCAGGATACCCTCTCGCCTCATATTTGATGGTTGGGGTAGGTAGGGGTGTTTAGACATCTATCTGTTATATGGAGGGCTCAGGTTGTCCATTTAAGCTTACATTGAACTGAGTGTTTTTGTAGCTAATTTTGGTTTATGTAGTTGTTTATTAGTGTTGTGATCTTCCCTTTTCAAAAGCGTTTATATTATATTTATGGATAAAATCATTTCTACTCTATATTTGATGTTACCTCTTTTAGTTGTTGACATGTCTTTATGAGTGACTCATTCATAGTCCTTGTGTTCTCTTATGTTGCTTTAAGATGATGGAACTTTGTCTAATAGAGGTTGTGACAAGATGGTGCTAGAGCTGAACTCATTAATGCAATTTTGGTTTAAAATGTTGCTAAAAGAAGTTTTAGATTATGAAACAATGGTAGCATTTTCACACAACAATGATGAGAATGTTTTACATATGTGCCTATTTGTGTTAGAAAGAAATTTTAGATATGAAGTTGAGAATGCTTAGTTCTGTTTGAGGGAAGATATTTTGGGCATAAATTTAACAAAAGAATGGAACACTTGGGGTTGTCATTATTCCAAAATCCATATCTCAAAAAACTGTTATTTCTTCGTTCATTTCTGACTCACAACAAATGGCTAACTAAACTAAATATGCCCTCCAAAAATTCTATATTTTGATTTAGCTCTCTGATAGTTTATATTCTATCTGACAAATGTCATTCAGCTGGTGAAACTTAGAGTATATAGCACTAAGGTAGTTCTCCAATGTAAAGATTGTTTGTTGTTTACTAACTTTCAACGACAAATCTTATTACAATATATCCTTTTATTTTTAGAAAGATAAACTATTTGTAATTTTTTATTGACAATAGTTGATGAATCTTAATTTTGTATAAGAAAATCTTTAAAAGACCCTAATATTTACTTTTGTAATTTATAATTTAGGATCGGTGTTGACTTCAATGTCAAGTGTGGTGTTATTAGTGGTGATGATAAAAGACTAATACTGCTATCTGTAATTCCAGAACTGACACCTAAAAGGGACTTTAACATTGATGAAGAATTTGAGACTGAGTGTCTTGATCACTGTAAGGAAAATATGGTTAGATTGTGAGGAAATCTTGCCTAGTATTGATATATGATACTAATTGTCATGATCATTCGGTTGCATATTCTTGCATTTTGTTTGGAACTTCATATTTATTTCATTCTTAATACATTATGTTCTCACTACAAGGTATTAGTCATGGAGAGTATTTTATAGGGATGCCTTGTGGCATGGAAATTTATTCTTGCTACATACAAGGTGATGGAATAATGAGAAGCAAGGAAAATTTAATTTTGCAAAGAATTTTCAAATTTTAAGATATTTGTTTTTAGGCTTGAAGAACTGTGACATATTTTTTGCATTTGCATGAGAAGTCCATAGGCAAATTTTAAGATGGATTGAACAAACTTTGTAAGTGTGTCTTTTTTTATCTTTTAAGTTTTTGATAAACTTGCCTATGGACTTGTTATTATGTTCTCATTTATGGTATAATTGTAAATTACATTATTGTTTGGCCTAACTTCTAGTTCCTCCAACATGGATCATCTCCTTTATATTTTTTCCAACCGCAAACGTGTGTTGTTTTATTTATAATGATGTGATATTTGTTGGTCAATATAATTTGAGGTAACATGAAAAAAAATTGCTTGTTGCTTATTTACGATTGCTTGTAGACCATATGTCAGGATCTGGTACTACTATTGTGGCTTGTGGTAATTAAAGGCTTGAGAAACTAATGTTCGTCGTCGTATGTCGCAGATTTTTTATGACACCCTCATAGACGACAACTAAATAACCTCCTTTGAAGGTTTTTAAGGGAAGTTTATAAGCATCGTTAAAGCCCTTTTTTGGTGTAGTGATTGTTGCCTTCTTCCACGATATATCCAATTTTCCATGACTCATATTTAAGAAGGTCCTTGGCAATTGTATATAGGTTCAATCCACACTATCCCAATTGGATGAGGAAGGTCCAGTCACCGTAGAACCCACACAAATTTTTGACCAACGATTTTGCACACTTCGCAATCATACTCTCACTAATGTTTTAGTACAGTGGTGTGGACTACAACCAAAAGTTGCCACCTAAGAACCACTCCATCAACCACAACAATAGTTTCCTCACCTCAAGCTTTAAGGACAAAGCTTCTTGAGAGGAAGGACATGATAAAGCCCTATCCTAACTTAACCATTATTATATACTTGTTTAGTATTGGTGTATGTTTACACCTTGGGTGCTTAGTGTGTATGGCCCTAATATGATCTAACCTTTACAATTATTTTAAGTAGGAATTAATAGCTCAGATCCCCTCTTTTATGTGGTCCAACCCTTGAGCATTAGGATTAGGCTAAATAAGAGTCTATAGAAGGACATGGGTTTGGAGTAGAAGGTATCTCATATCTTTTTCATATTGTATCGGAACTTTACTTCCAAGGAGGTTATCCCCTTAAAGAGGCCTACAATATTTGTCCACTTAATCAATACAAGTTTGTGGTATTTCCTTCAAGTTTCCTTTGAACACTTTTATTATTTTTGTTTTTCATGGTTCAATTTTTAAGCATTCACATTAATTCTTAACATTGTTATAAACAATACATATATAATTATCAAACCATATATTATCACTAAATAATCATAAAATAATACAAACAAAACTTATTTTAATCTCTATAACCTATAAAATATATATATTAACTAAAAAATATAATAAATTTTATAATTTTTCACGATAACTTTTTATAAAATCAATGTCCTATGAACTATAACTTGTTTCCATATATGTGTTGAGATTTCAAACCCCATATAATGCAATTTCTTAAGAACATAATCTCGATACTAAGTTGGGCATCGCGGAATCTTTGGAAACATTTTCTATGGTCAACCTATGTGCGCTGTTTCGAATCCTCGTCAACAACAGCAACATACTGAAATAAACCACATGGGCGGCCAAGCCCATCTCTTATTCACTCATATCCACATCCCTACGACTAACACTTTAGTCAAGGAATACGGAGTAGCACTTAAGTCAAGGAATACGGAGTAGCAGCCCATGTACTCTTTTTATTTTAATAAATTGGAAACCTAGATAATATTATCTTATTTAATTTAATTTCTACCTATTCCTTTGAAACGGACAAAAATGCAGTTGCTACTTTTATTCTCCGTCTTTCTACCTGTAATCGTGGCTCAGACGGATGTCCCCGGCCACGACACCGCCTTCGTCTACAACGGCTTCGACACCACGGCGACGCCGATCTTGGTCAGTGCCGCGTCTGTGCGCTCGGGTGCCGTGCAACTCACAAACCACTCGGACCGCATTATCGGGCGTGCTTACTATCCCCACCGCGTAGCGGTGAAGCGCAACGGATCGGCCATCTCCTTCCACACGAGCTTCGTCTTCGCCATCGTCCCGCACCCGCGGAACGGCGGCGGTGATGGGCTGTGCTTCGTGATGACGCCCGACACGGCGCTCCACGGCGCCTTCTCCACCCAGTACTTGGGCCTCGTCAACACCACCAGCGACGGGCAGTTCTACGACCATTTTTTCGCCGTGGAGTTCGACACCAGCCAGAGTATCGGCGTCGACGACAAGGACAGTAATCATGTGGGTTTGGATCTGAACAGCGTGAAATCAGTCAAGGCCACCCCGGCTGGCTACTGAGAGGGGAACAACACATTTCGCGACCTCAGCCTCAAAAGCGGCCGCAACATCCGCGCCTGGATCGACTACGACGCCGCCTCCAAACGCCTCGATATAACTCTCGCAGAACCGGGAGCTCCCTGGAGGCCGGAAAAACCTCTGCTCACCACTAAAAACCTGGACTTGGACGACATCCTAGAGGATGAAATGTACGTCGGGTTTTCTGCTTCCACAGGGAGTTCGCCTCTGGTGGAGGACCATTACGTCCTTGCCTGGAGCTTCGCAGCCGGCGGCGCCGCCCTGCCGCCGCTGGACTTGTCCCTCCTCCCAACATTTTACCAGAAGCAGCATAAATTCACCCGAACTGCGACGTTTGTGGGTGTGGTCGTAGCGGCGGCTTTGATACTGTTGGTCGGACTTTGTGTCGCGGCGTTCTGGTGGTTGAAGCGGATGGACTATATCGATATTCCGGAGAAGTGGGAGCTCGAGTACTGGCCGCATCGATTTTCTTACAGACGGCTCCGAGTAGCCACCAAGGGTTTTGGTGACGAGCGGCTCCTGGGTTGCGGGGGCTCCGGACGGGTCTATCGCGGAGTGCTTCCCTCGAGCGGCGAAGAGATCGCAGTGAAGTCCATTACCAAAGACTGTAGTGAGGGCATGAAGGAGTTCATCTCGGAGCTTTCTAGTTTAGGGCGGCTGCAACACCGTAATTTAGTGCCGTTGCGGGGGTGGTGCCGCAAGGGCAAGAGATTGTTTATCGTCTACGACTACATGACCAACGGGAGCCTTGACAGAGCGCTACCGGGACTCGGGTGGGAGCAACGGTACCGGGTGCTAAAGGGCGTGGCGGCGGGGCTGTTGTACTTGCATGAGATGTGGGAGAAGAAGGTGGTCCACCGGGACATAAAGTCGAGCAACGTGTTGCTAGACGCGGAGCTCAACGGGCGGCTGGGGGACTTTGGCCTGGCTCGGTTGCATGACCACAACGAGAAGCCGCAGACAACGCATGTGGTGGGCACGCTTGGGTACATAGCGCCGGAGCTCGTGCACTCCGGGAAGGCGTCGCCCGCTACAGACGTGTTTGGTTTCGGGGCGTTGATGTTGGAGGTGGCGTGCGGGAGGAAGCCCGTTGACCCCGCCGAGGGGCTGGAGCGCGCCGTGTTGATGCGGTGGGTGTGGGATTTGTATTCGCGGGGGAGGTTGTTGGAGGCGGTGGATCCGAGGCTCGGGGACAACTACGATGCGAGGGAGGCGCAGGCGGTGCTCAAGCTGGGGTTGGTTTGCTCCCATCCGGAGCCGCAGGGGCGGCCCAGCGTGCGACACGCGTTGCGGGTGCTCTTAGGTGAGGCGGCTCTGCCTTCGGATCTCGTGGTGCCTCCGGTTTTTGGAGACTTTGACTTCGACGTCGACGATGCGCGGTTGAGTGCGGCTTCTCCCCTTTCGCTGGAAATTTCCAGATGAAACCAAGTCTCCTTCCCTTCGGCTAAGGCATGGGTGTTTTAGATAGAAGGTTGTGTGGTTTATTAGAATTTCTCCTCCTTAGATGGAGTTATCTAGATGAAACCAAGTCTCCACCCTTTCGATAAGGTCTGTATACTTCAAATACAAGATTTCGGGTTATTGATGCGAGAAAGACTGTTACGTGTGTCTGCTTAAAATAAATAGGGGATCGCTTGGATAATTTGGATAAAAAGTTTAGATTCAAATTATATATGTTTAATAGAAAAAATAAATTTAAGATGATCGGATACACCCACTACTGATGGTAAGGTTTTTCTCTGCTGGAGGTTTCCAAATGAAACCGAGGCCGTAAGACAATGTACATAAAATCCATTTTGGGTTCCGGTGGATGGGTTTTTCGAAGTCGACTGTTGGGAGAACAAATTTGATCGAAAGAAATCGAGAATTAACAGAATCTGTCACCGGAAATTGAACTTTTGGTTTGGGAGTTAAAGTTGGTCATGAAATCTTGTGGCGGGGGCAAAATGGGTTGGATATGGCTGTTTTTTTCCTGTAAAAAAGATGCATTGGGTAAAAATGGTAGAAGATTTGTAGACCTCAAAAGGTTCGGTGAGGTTTACATTACTAAAGAGATTTATAAAATAACAATAATAAAAAAAATAAACTAAATACGTTTGCTCAATTTTTTTGTAATTGTAACTCACAAATTTCTATGACCATATTTTTGTTGTTTAATAATAGCATACAGTCTTATTTCGTAGGATGAGAATTTCAATTGTTTATTTAGAATTTTGAACTCTCCATCAATTATTCATATCGTATTCTAATTAAACGATAATAATATTATTATATTTTTTAAAATTTTAAATACTCTCTACAACTAATTTTTTTTTTTTTTGGTATATAGAAGCAATGGTTACAATCACGATTTTTAGTAACTACCAGCACAGCTGGTAGGGTTCAAACTATCTACGAAGGCTCCCAGGACTTCCACCGTCTCGGTACATGGTAACCCGGCGTGAGATGGGGACCGCCGGACGCACAGGGGTTGCACCGTCGTCATCAATCTGGCGCACCACTCAGAGGAATCAGATCTGGGCTACTGTCTGTGCATGGGCAAGCCCGTGGGATTGGAACCTAGGTCTCCCTCTCGGTAAGCGCCCCAACTTACCAATCCACCTAGACCCACGGACTCTCTCTACAACTAATTACCATCAACATTAAATTTATAAAAAAAATTAAAGTCCTTGAAATGCTTTTTTGTTTTGTAAGATGTTCCATAATTCATAGTAAATTTATATTAAATTAAGATAAAAGCTTTTACAATTAAAAAAAGTGGGTAGATTAACACATCCCATATATATTTATATTAAATTAAGATCAAAGCATTTACAATTAAAAAAATGGGTGGATTAACACATCCCATAGGGAATCAAACTAACCCTCATTGACAAAGGTTAGTGAACCATATATATTTAGGATTAAAAGTTTAATTATCCTTCTATATTTGTGAATATGTACATTTTAGTTCATTTTTCTCTCTTTAAATATTAAAAAATAATTATTATTAAAATTTATAATAAATGATAAGTTTTTAAGTAGTTATATAAGTAGAAAATATATAATTATTTTTATTAAATTTAAACATTATATTTTTAAAGAAGTAAAAAAAATAAATAAATAAATAACATAACTTATAAATTGATTTAAATTGATTATCTACATTTATAATTGTTAAGTTATTATAAGAATACTATGTGGTCATTATGTAATATGGGTGGAGCTAACTTCAATCCTATCTTATACAATTAACTTTATAAATATTTAGAGTCTCACATCTTATGGTATTGTGCACATTTTAACCAATTAAAATAAATAAAAATATATTTTTATTAAAATAATAGTATAATTAGTTTTTTCTTAAATGATGCAAATCAATATCCAATAAAATACAATAGAACAATTCAAAATCTAATCACCCTAATACAATTTCAATAATACTTTTTAATAAGTATTTTTTTTAATTTTAATAGGTTGTGGGATTGGAATGGTCCTAGTCATAACCCACAATTTGTATTGCATCATGACAACTTTTTAATGTGTTGTAATATCTTGATAAATATGTTTATGTTGTTTGACAAGATTTAAACGTGTCTTGTAGTTACATAATTAACTAATTGAACTCTTGCTATTTGATCAAATAGCAAGAGTTCAATTAGTTAATTGCGTAACTTCAAGACACATCTTTTTAATATATTGTAATATATTGATAAATATGTTTATGTTGTTTGACAAGATTTAAACGTCAATATGTGTCTTGTAGTTATGTAATTAACTAATTGAACTCTTGCTATTTGATAAAATTTTAAGTTTCACTCATAAAATTTGAACCTTGGTTTATGGTGTGAAATTGCTTCATGCTATTTGATCCAACACCATTTAATTATCAACTTCATTATCTCAAATGATATCACCATTTGCTTTGCAAATGCATAATATTCACTCTCATCTATAATCTACAGTCGTTAAACCTCCCTAAATATAGAGTGCATGTTTTGAATGGCATTGCAGACATTGTCAAATTTATTCTCCTCTGTGTGCACCATGGCATTGCAGACATTGTTAGATTAATTCTCCTTTGTATGCACCATTGCAATACCTTCAACCATGCTACATCCAACAATTCTCAGTTCTTGTTAAAGGTGTTATTAAAAACTTGCTTTTAAATAAATTGAAAAATGTGCTATTGTTTCAATTCATGGTCAATTAAAAATCAAAGGCAAATTTCTATACCACCTTAAAAAACAAACTTTTTCTTTTTCAACTTAACATAATAAAATAAATAAATCAATTCATGGTAAAATTAAAATCAAAGGAAAATAAGACTGAAAGTTAAAAAAAAATCTCAAACAATACAACATATAATACCATTAACAAAAGACAACAAACACATCATGTGCTCCATGTGAACTCTTGATTTATCCTGATTATATCCTCCATTTCTCCCTAACAATGTAAAAATGGAAAAGTAAATAATATTGAATGGTTTTGTTGTAATGCTCTACTAGGGTTTCATTGCAATGCTCTGAGTATAATTTAAAATTGCTCTCTACCTGCACATGGCTGCATGTGAGGGCCTTAGTGATCCTTTGCAGAAATAGTGAAGGAGAGACAAGAAGTTAAAGATTAATATTGGAGAAGTGATGTTTTACCATCTTTTTTGCTACCACCAAGAATCCAAGAGATAAAGATTTCCAATCTAGAGTTAACAGTTGTCTTCCCCAGGTTGTCCATCATCTCGAGCTTGTTATTGAACAAAGTCTAATGGCTAAAAATATTTTGTATATGAGTAACCATTATCTGATTAGTAAATTAATTAACATGAGATCATCACTAGGTTTTATGACCTCATGGGATCGAAATAATTAGGAGTCTTTAGAGGACATTTCAATATTCCTCATTGATAACAGATACTATATAATAAGTTTTTCTTCAAGTGAAAATAGAAATAAAACTTTTGAATCAAGAAAGAGACGTTATGGAGTAGCAAGTCTTCTTATGTAGCCTTGGAAATTCATATCTGATCCATGAATGGAACCTATCATAGTGGATGTTTGGGTATGATTATATGCTCTACCAATGGGATATTGGTGTAAACCATTTTTTGAGAGATTGGGTAATATCTTGGGATGTTATCTGGGAGTGGCTAGAGATATGATAATGGGAGATTCAACCATTTATGCTTGGATCTATGTTGATATGGATCTTAATCACTCATTTCCAGCTAAAATAGAAATAGATATGGGGGATTTAATCTGATCAAGAAAATAGACTATGAAGCAATCCCCTTCCAATGTAGGATTTATCATAAGCATGAACATCTTGCCCATTTTTATCTTGAGACTATCTAGAAGGAGACCATCCCATTAGAGGCTAATGACAATGATGATAATATGCTAAAGAAGAAATTAGAATCTCAATCTCCAATATCAAGCCTAAATACACCAAAAAAGGGCTTTGAAGCACCTAAGAGGAAGAAGAAGCAAAAGAAGAAGGTTTTACGATCAAACCAGATAGAAGAAAAGAACCTAAATGGGTATGAAATTCTTAATAACCTAATGGATATGGAGAATTAGATAGTTGTAATAGGAAAACCCCATGAGGAAAATCTACCCTCCAAAAAATATAGAAGTAGTCTAGTAGAGGATAACTCAACCAACATTGGAGACCAATATCCAACCAATTTCAAACCATATTTCCATAACTTCAAAGAACCTCAACCTTGTTATGGTATTGGTTGATGGGGATATTTGAATGAAATATAGAGGTAATTCTGCTCATGAAATTTAACAAGAAAATAAAATATTAAAAAATAACCAAGCCAAGATCATGGGAAGAAAATCAAACTACATGTAAGTCTGCTCATTAAATTTAACAAGCAAAGAAAATATTAAAAAATAACCAATCCAAGATCATGGGAAGAAAATCAAACCAGGAGTAGGTGACAATGGAGTGTGACCAACTAGTAAAAGAGGGGATCACACAATAGATTGATACTTACAAGGTTTTGGTTCCCAATGATTGTACAATCATGGAATATTAGAGGCTTAAATTGTATGTCTCATAAAAATGTTGTTCATAGTTTAATTTAAAGTCATCATTTAGATTTTATTCTCCTTTAAGAGGTAAAATATTTCATACAAGTGATGGATATAATAGCTAAGAAAATATGGAGACAAGAAGAGCATATGGTTGTTGCATCCTAGGGTACATTAGGGGTATAGTGACTTTGTGGAACCCCCTATACTGAGTAACAATGGATCATGTTGTAGGAATGGGGGGGTTCTTACATCTCTCTTCAAGAGTAAGATTTCAAGAGAACTTTTATTAATTTCAAAATTATATGGTTTAAAACAAATTGTGGAGCAATGCCTCCAATGGGTAGTTTTACAAGAAAGTACAGTAGGAAAGGAATGGAAAGTTTTACATGTCGAGGCCCAAATCAAAATTTGGAAAAAAAATAAATCAAACTTTTAGCTTTAGAGGGTTATGTTGGTTGCTTGGATGAAGGAGTTCGCCACAATCTTCTAGACTGAAACAAGCATATAAGACTTGAAATAGGAAGATGAGTTGGTTAAAAAATGTTAGAGAGTATAGACAAGGAGGAGGATATCTAATGGAAACAAAGAGATAAAACTTCTTGGCTGCTAGAGGGGGATCAAAACACTAAGTTTTTCCATCATTCGACCTTGGCAAGAAGACACTCCAACATCCTACACAACCTAAAATACCTTCATGGTAATGTGATAAACATTATTCTAGGTATGTAGGAAGTTGCAAATATCTATTTTGAAAATATTTTCTCTATTTTTGTCTATCCTAATCTTGCAATACAACAAGAGATAATTATATCCACGTATTATAAAATCTAAATAAAACCAAGCGCTCTTTAGAACTATGGATCTAGAGGAGGTGAGAGACATAGTTTTTAACATGAGAGACAAAAGTCACTAGGTTTTGATGGGTTCCTGATTAAATTTGTTTAGGCTTTTTGGGATAACATAGGGGAGGATGTAACTAGGGCAGTTGAGAAATATCCTATAAATAAAAGCATGTTACAAGCTATTAACCACACTTTACTTGATTTGATTCCTAAAGTGGGATAGACTTTCAACCTTGGAGATTTTTACCTGATTATACTTTGCAATGTAGTCTACAAGATCATTAACAAACGGATGGTTAAAATTCTCAAGAAGATACTAAATAGTATTATATCTCCAAAGCAAGGAGGATTTATGGAGGTTCAACAAATTATCGATGGAGTAATCTTGGCACAAGATGTAGTTCACGCATTGCATCATAAACTTCAAAGAGGTATGTTTATCAAATTAGATATTTCTAAGGCCTATATAGAGTCTCTTCAAAATTTATGGATTAAATATTAGAGAATTTTGGTTTCTCTCAAGGCTATAGAGAGTGGACCATGAGTTATGTCTCTTTGGTCTCCTTATCATTCCTCATCAACGGTATTCTCTTAGATCCCTTTTATACCCCTAGAGGAATTCAACAAGGAGATCCTATATTTTTGTACTTCATTATTATTCATGTTGGAGGACTAGAAATATTTCTTTGAAGGAATAAAAAATAAGGAGTTATCTCAAGAGTGCAAGTGGGAGTGATGAATCTAATCCATTTATAATTTTTGAATGAAAGAGGGTTGCTTGGGGTGTACAATGTTAGGTAGAAAAGAACCCCCAAAGCTACCTTAAATACATATCTAGAAGCCACAAACCAGGAAGTGAATGCATCCAAGTCCAAGGTAGTGTTATTTAATACCAAAAGGGGGATCCAAGATCATATTCTAAACATCTTAGGCTTATCTCAAGGCTCCCTCCCACTAGACTACCTAGGATTTTCACTCCACTATAAGAAGTTGAAGGTGGTGGAATGGAAAATACTTGTGTATAGAATTTGTACAAAGATAAATTATTGGATACACCATTGGATTTATTTTAGGGGAAGAGTAAATATTCAATAAATGGCTCAAGAAATGCTATTTTACAAGTTCTCTATCCTTTTTGCTTAGATTAAAATCCTAAAGAAACTAGACTTTCTCATGTAAACATTACTTTGGGATGGCCCAAGGATGGGTAAGCAATGGGCTCTAGTAATTTAGGATAAAATTAGCCAACCTAAAACAAGCGAAGGATTAGGAATTTAAAAAGTAAAATTGAATAACCAAGCTCTAGCAGGTAATATTTATTAGAGGTATATCTCTAATCAAGAAGCATTATTTAGAAAAGTTATTACTATTAATTATTTGTGTAACATGTCTTGTGAGGATTTTGGTCATATCCCTATGGGTGTCCAAATTCTATTGTTTAGAAGGTATTAAAATTAGGAAATAAAGTTATGCATGTTACCCAAATACTTACTCCAGCTTAAGCTCTATCCTTGCTACTTCGATTGGACTCTTGAAGGAATAGATTTTCTCATGAAAAAATTACTTTGGGATGGCCCAAGGATGGGTAAGCGATGGGCTCTAGTAAGTTAGGAAAAAAATTGTAAGCCTAAAACAAGAAATTATTAAGAATTTAAAAACCAAAATTGAATAACCAAGCTCTAGCAGGTAAGCTTTATTAGAGATAAATCTCCAATCAAGAAGCATTGTTTAGCAAAATTATTATTAGTAAGTATTTGGACAGGCATGTTACCCAAATACTTACTCCAAGCTCAATCTCTATCCTTGTTGCTTCAATTTGACTCTTGAAGAAAATGGACTTGATCATGCAAAAATTACTTTGGGATGACCCAAGGATGGGTAAGAGATGGGCTCTAGTAAGTTAGGATAAAAATTTCTAGCCTAAAACAAGTGAAGGATAAGGAATTCAAAAAGAAAAATTTAATAACCAAGCTCCAGTAGGTAAGCTTAATTAGAGATAGATCTCCAATCAAGAAGCATTGTTTAGAAAATTCATTACTAGTAAGTATTTGGGTAACATACCCCATGAGAAAGTAGGTCATATCCCTATGGGTGGCCAAGTTCTATTGTTTGGAAGATATTGAAATTAGAAGAGAAAGTGGTAAAACCAAAACTATTTTGGAAAGTGGATAAAGGGAATAAAGCAAATTTGGACCTATTCTTGGGATCAATACCCCCCCCTTAGTTTTAAAATTTCTAGAGCTACAACCCCTTCAACAAATACTTAAGGCTATATGTTGTATTAAGATAGCATACTATATACATATAGGGCAAATTGGAACCTTATCTCTTATGCAACTAAAGTGATGGGAAGAGTGGCTAGTCTCAATCTCTCAACATTTTGTGTAGCTATTAGAGAGGATACTAAAGCAAAACCATCTTAGAGGAGAGGAGGAAGAGGAAAAGATACTTGGGGTCATGAAAATTTAAGCATCTATATAGTTTGGTAAGATTATAATAATTGCTCCCTCCCCATCATTGTTGTTGGATGTTCTATGGGATAGAGTATGGCTGGAAAATGGTTGGCCAAAACTTAATTTCTTTACTTGGCAAGTTATAAAACAAAACTTCCTCACTTATGATAACTTATAGAAGAGAGGTTTTCATGGCCTCTCTAAATGTATCATGTGCAATACCCAAGAGGAGATAATAGAGCATTTTTTATTCCAATGTGACTTTGCGCTAGATTTGTGGAGCTGATGGGTTAAACTCTTCAAGGTCCATCTTAACCAATAGTTGACACTTACTAATATATGGGAGGTCTAGAAATGAAGAAATTTAAAAAAATAAATCAGTTTAGTTGGATTAGTCTCTAGGTCCAAGCTTTGTTTGGTGGCACATATGGCTGGAAAGAAATGCCATAATTTTTAGAGAGGAATACACGTTAATAGAGTTAGTTTGGCAAAAAATATTAAATAAGGTTACCAAAATAATAAAATCTTGTGTAGGGGATCCAAGGTTATGCATAAGTGTGAAATATCGTAAATTGGCTCTATTTAGGATTTTCAAAATTTTAAATTGGCTAATTTTGGATCCTTTCACTAGGGCCCATTCGCTCGAAATTTATGGGGTGGAAGTTTTTTTGGGGTAAATTCATCCACCATTGATAATAATTAACCTATTTTTATTTTAATTCGCCAACCACTTTTTCCCCATTCCACGAACAATTCACCTTCAAATTATAAATGATTTTGTTTTTCCTACTCAAATCACCTTCAAATTATAAATGATTTTGTTTTTCTCACCCAAATCGCCTCATATACTACCCATATATATACTATAGTGGGTACCGATAAACATACATCTAAAATACTCTAACTCAAAAATAGATATGAAAGAACAAAAAACTTGACAAGGTTGCAGAGAAGTGTCTATCGACATACAGTTCCAATGTGACTTTGCGCTAGAGTTATGGAGCTAATGGGTTAAACTCTTCAAGGTCCATCTTAACCAATAGTTGACATTTACTAATATATGGGAGGTCTAGAAATGAAGAAAGTTAAAAAAATAAATCGGTTTAGTTGGGTTAGTCTCTAGGTCCAAGTTTTATTTGGTGGCACATATGGTTGGAAAGAAATGCCATAATTTTTAGAGAGGAATACACGTTAATAGAGTTAGTTTGGCAGAAAATATTAAATAAGGTTACCAAAATAATAAAATCTTGTGTAGGGGATCCAAGGTTATGCATAAGTGTGAAATATCATAAATTGGCTCTATTTAGGATTTTCAAAATTTTAAATTGGCTAATTTTGGATCCTTTCACTAGGGCCCATTCGCCCGAAATTTATGGGGTGGAAGTTTTTTTAGGGTAAATTCGTCCACCATTGATAATAATTAACCTATTTTTATTTTAATTCACCAACCACTTTTGCCCCATTCCACGGACAATTCACCTTCAAATTATAAATTATTTTGTTTTTCCTACTCAAATCACCTTCAAATTACAAATGATTTTGTTTTTCTCACCCAAATCGCCTCATATACTACCCATATATATACTATAGTTGGTACCGATAAACATACATATAAAATACTCTAACTCAAAAATAGATATGAAAGAACAAAAAACTTGACAAGGTTGCAGAGAAGTGTCTATCGACATACAGTTCTAATGTGACTTTGCGCTAGAGTTGTGGAGCTGATGGGTTAAACTCTTCAAGGTCCATCTTAACCAATGGTTGACACTTACTAATATATGGGAGGTCTAGAAATGAAGAAAGTTAAAAAAATAAATTAGTTTAGTTGGATTGGTCTCTAGGTCCAAGCTTTATTTGGTGGCACATATGGTTGGAAAGAAATGCCATAATTTTTAGAGAGGAATACACGTTAATAGAGTTAGTTTGGCAGAAAATATTAAATAAGGTTACAAAAATAATAAAATCTTGTGTAGGGGATCCAAGGTTATGCATAAGTGTGAAATATCATAAATTGGCTCTATTTAGGATTTTCAAAATTTTAAATTGGCTAATTTTGGATCCTTTCATTAGGGCCCATTCGCCCGAAATTTATGGGGTGGAAGTTTTTTTAGGGTAAATTCGCCCACCATTGATAATAATTAACCTATTTTTATTTTAATTCGCCAACCACTTTTTCCCCATTCCATAGACAATTCACCTTCAAATTATAAATGATTTTGTTTTTCCTACTCAAATCACCGTCAAATTACAAATGATTTTGTTTTTCTTACCCAAATCGCCTCATATACTACCCATATATATACTATAGTGGGTACCGATAAACATACATCTAAAATACTCTAACTCAAAAATAGATATGAAAGAACAAAAAACTTGACAAGGTTGCAGAGAAGTGTCTATCAACATAAGTTGATCGATTGCAGAGAAATGTCGATCGGTGTAACACGATCGGTATAAGTCGGTTGATTGTAGAGGAGTTTCAATCAACATATGACTATCGATTGTAGTGAAGTTTCTATCAACATAATACAATCGATTGTGGAGACTATCGACATAATTCGATAGGTTGTAGAGACGTGTTTGTTGATATAAGTCGATTGGTTGTAGAGACATGTTTGTCGGTATAATATGATCGGTTGGAAAGATGTGTTTGTCGGTATTATAGGATCGGTTGTAGAAGATAATCTATCAACATTAGTCTATCAAATGTAGAGGTGTCAATCGATATAAGTTGATCGGTTGCAAGAACGTGTCGATCGGCATAAGTCGATAGATTGTAGAGAAGTGTTGATTGGCATAAGCTGATCAGTTGTAGGAATGTATCGATCAACATAAGCCGATTTGTTCTAGAGAAGTATCGGTTGGCATAAATTGATCAGTTACAAAGAAGGGTCGATTGACATAAGTTGATCGGTTATAGAGCAGTGTCTGTCAGCACAAGCCAAACGATTGTAGGCAGTGTATACCGGCACAAGTCGATCGATTATAGAGCAGTGTCTATCGATACAAGTAAATCTATTATAGAGCAATGTATACCGATACAATCCAATCAGTTACAAAGTAGTATCTATCAACACAAGATGATTGGTTGCAGATATGATACTATCAGGAAAAGTTGATCAGTTGCAGAGGCGTGTCTGTGGTCCTAAGCCAATCCATTGCAAAAGTGTATCGATCAGCATAGGGCTATAGATTATAAAGGATTCATGACTGTGAAAATCGATAGAGTATTCTTCTTCCATTGTTATTTTATCCAAAGCTCTTTTTCTTCATTTTCATAGGTACTGTAGGTGAACTATATGCAACTATGGTGAGCATTTTTCTTGTTAGAGATTGCTTCTTGTCTCTTATAGTATGTTTCATAAGTAGTGTAGAAGCACTATATACAATTGTGGTCGATAAGTATCCATGCCATATTGTGTGTTAGGAGCATTTTCTTATCAAATACTACTTATTGTCTTTCAGATGTCATTCTACAGGGCAATGTAGGTTTGTCTTGAGGGATATCTACTATTTTCCTTAAATTTCATATACATTTTCTAACATCTGAAGGTTTTTTCTTTACAGATACAATGTCACCTACTAAATATGGAAAGAAGGGAGGCCACTCTTCTTATAAAAATATAATTCTAAAATATTTTACACAAATATCAAAATGCAGTGAGGCATCAATCTCTACATATTCTACACAACATGCAGGTACAAACACCTTTTACCATCAAATTTTTAATATTTCTCTGTTATTATTAAATATAAAGCCTTTATTTATTAATAGATAAATGGTTGTTTGCTTATCTACCTCTTTTTAAATGCTTTGTCAAAATTGTATTCTGTTAATTCTTTAAAATAGTACCTTTTTTACTTCAAAAATTGATAGATAACACCAAACATTGAATGCAGTAAACATTGTTGACCCTGATGTGCATTCACTCAAAGATATTCTAGCATATGAGATGAGACCACATGATAATTTTCCTAATAATGACATTCAACAACCACTTCATGAGATTTTAAATTCAGATACATCAACCGAAAAAGATAATACAATTAAAATGCAGATCTCTAGGGAATCTCGTAGTCAAAAATCTAAACATCAAAATATAAGCGAATGGACTATTGGAAGAGATTTTAAAAATGAATGGGCACGGTTATATCCCTTTATTGAGCAAGATGAGAAACAAAATGTGTGTAAATACATTATTTATACATGGAAGCTGGTAAAGGATCATTTATTGCAAAATAAGAAAGACACAATAGAAAAACATTGTGGGAAAGTTTACATCAAAGAAATACGAAGTGATGGAAAAATTAACAGATATCATAGGTGGAAGGATGCATCGGAATGTGTGCATGTGAGATATGCACTTGAATACGAAAAAGCAATGAAACAACAAAAAACTCTGATTGAGAAGGGTGGAACAATCGAGGCATAATTTCAAAAAATTAATAAGACTGTATTAGCCTCAAAGAAATTATAGTTTGCTATTGTATACAATATTCTAAAAAAAGTTTGACCCATGTCTGATTTTGCTTATTTGAATCAAATACTTCAACTAGCCGATGTACAAAACCTTATCAGTTCACTTTGGTCATATTGAAGTGGTTAGGAAATGGTAAAATATCTATCACTGATTGAGAAGGAAGACCTGAGAGAGAATGTAAAACAAGCAAAATTTATTTCACTCTCCATTGATGAGGTAACAGTTGTTGACAACACATATTGGATTTGTATACATGTTTACACATTCAAAAATCATTTGAGACAACCTCATTTACTAGCACTACATAAGATGATTGAAAATTGTAATGCAAAAAATATTTATAATGTTGTTGTAACCAATTTAAAGGATATTTTTGGAATGGATGAAAAGGAAATTACCACAAAGTTAATTTGTGTAGGAGCTGATGGTGTGGCTACAATACAAGGACAAAGGAATGGTCTTTGTGTTAGGCTTCAAACATCAATTGCCACATATGTGATTCCCATTCATTGCATGGCTCATCAAATGAATCTTACATAGAAAATTATGAGCAATTTTGATAATGTAGCTGGAGTGGAAGAGCTTGTCCGTGAAATACACTCATACTTTTCATGCAGTCAAAAAAGGTTTGCTGAGTTTCAACAGTTTTCTCTAGGTGTAATCGAAGGCAAAAAATTGTTAAAATATGTGGACACCAGGTGAATTTCACTGTTTCTTCCTACAAAAAGAGAATTTTTAGAATATCAATCCTTGGTTGGGTTTATGTATGCACATCGTAGGGATGTTGGCAAGGCAAAATATTTGCTATTTTGTATGACTGACTTGGAAACTCTTCTCATATTATGTGTTATTCTTCCATTGTTGCAAGAAATGAATTCTATGATTAAACTCGCATAGGAATGGGCGATTTATATTATCAATTTATATTGTGATTTCCTTGTCGATCTTCTCCTTAGCGGTGGTGTTGTTTCCTCCGTAGGTGTTTTAGATTCTATTGATTCCTATGGATTATAACCTCTAGTAGCAACATACCGCTTTGAATAGGAAGATGATGCCATTTTCTGTGTTTGGTATAAAATGTCAAAATTATAAAATATAAACATATGAAAAATAAAAAATTGTACTTAAATATTAAAGAAAATTTACCTGAACCTGTTTTTCTATCATGGCTGCATTGGCTAGGGTTGAGTGCCAAGATGTTGGTACTTGAGTGTTCTACAAATGATAAAAAAATTCATAAAAAATTAATAATATAGTTGCATATTCTAACTGTCAGTGAGGGTGAAGCGTGGGTTATCACATTCTAGATTTCCAATCTAATCCGATGTGAGACATAGTTGGACCAGTCGAATTGGTGGTGTGCAACACAACAAACCAAATATGCTAAGGCCCACATCGGAATTTATGTCGATCTTCCTTGCAGAACGAGTCTAGCAAGGAAGGATTCGCAACATGCCCAAAGAAATTTGTTTTTAATAGCTGGTACAGTCAAACCCCTTCTGGACTTGGTGGCCATAACTGCAAAAATAACAAAATCAGTAATTGTACACTAGTGACTAAAATTTAAATTCAATTAAATAAAAAAATAGTTATATCTTGAAAATATTTCGACTGCACATTAAATTTGGTCTCCAGGTAGAGTTTGTCATCATCAGTTAATGCATATTTGGAAGTGATAGCCTCACAACTAGTGTGGGGCAATGCTGTCAATCTGGCGATATCAAAGGTTGTGAAAGAAAGAATGATATTTTTTTTTTCAATGACAAGATTTACCTTACCCGAATCAATATTATAACCTACAATAATCTTCTCCAACAGTTTAGTGTCCGTGTCGAACTATGGCATTGAAACTATACCCCAAAGACCAGAGTTTGTGACCCATGACATGTTGTAACCCAATGTTGATAAAATTTTAGAAATCAAGAAGTAAACCAGGTTTTTAAAATTAATTTTAAACATTCCAAGGGTGATAGGGGATGCCATAGGGTTATTTTTTTGTGTATGAGAGTATGGATAAGAAGATATAGTGGATGGTATGCAATACTTGATGGAAAAGGGTTCAAACAGGAGGAAAAGGGTTAAAATTCACTTAAAACTTAAGGTAAAAGTTAAAAACTAAGATAAAAATGGAGGAAGAGGGTTAAAAATACATTAAAACGAGAGGAAAATGGTTAAAACTACGATAGAAAAGGCAAAAAATGACTGCTTATCCCTTTATATAGAATTTTTTGCATGCAATCAGCTCATGGATGGGTGACACATGGCATCTGCATGCAATTATTTCACGGATGGTTGAAACGTGGTATAGATGCACCGTTGCAACCGACTAGGTACTCGATACTACTATAGTCCATCGACACACTTGTAATCGATCGGTATGCCTATGTTCAATCGGTATTACTATAACTGATCATCATATTTGCATATGATTGATATTCTTGCATCTGATCATCATGCTTGCATCTGATTATCATACATGTAGTCGATCATCATACCCGCAGTCGATCATCATTCCTGCAACCGATCATCATGTCTGTAGCTTATTGGTAATCTTGCAACTGGTCGTCATATATGTAGCCAGTATGTATTCCTGTAATCGATCATCATGTCTACACTCAATCAGCATTCCTACAATCAATCGATATTCCTGCCACCAATCATCATATCTGCAATCGATCGTCATTCTTGCAATCTATCGTCATATCTGCACTCGATCGACATTCTTACAATCGAATGACAATCCTGTAATTGATCGTCATATCTACAGTTGATCATCATGTCTACAACCGGTCATCATATTTGCAACCAATTGTCATATCTGTAGCCGATCATCATGCCTACAACCGATCATCATATTTACAATTGATCATCATATCTATAATTGATCATCATACCTGCAGTTGATCATCATGCCTGTAGTCGATCATCATATCTATAATTGATCGTCATGCCTACAGTCGATCAACATTTCTATAGCTGATCATCATACCTGCAATTGATCACCATGTCTACAATCGAGTGTCATGTCTGCAGTTGATCGTCATGTTTGCAGTTCATCGACATACATATCCCAGACCGATCGTCATAAAGCATAAAGGCTAAAAGTCTTTTAGGTCATCCTAAAGCCTTTAATTTTTTCGTACATTTTTATATTTTGCACACCGATATTCATAGACCTAAACATAGAAAAATTCACCACGATTTGAAAAATTTTAAAGACAAAAAAAATACAATTTGCCATGTATACTTCTACATAATTCATCGGGATTCCGAGACAATTTACCTTGATTTTATAAATAGATTTCGGGGCCGACCCCTTATGCATAACCCTAAGGGGAGCATAAAAACTAGGAGGAAGAGAATGTAGCCAAGAGGTAAACTCATGGGGATTAGCAACCCCCATCCCTAGGCTCAAAAAAAATCAACATGGATGGAGTAGCCAAGGATAAACTAGGGGTAACGAGTATTGGTTTCCTCATAAGAGACTATAAGAGGAAGTTCCTTCATTGGGATCTATAAGGCCTAGGAGTAGCAAAAAAAATGAAGTAAGTGGTTTGGCAATCAAACAAGGCTCTCTCAATGCTTAGGAGAATATATTTTGGAAGATCATAGTGGTTTCTGACTCACAAATATTGATGGGATCACTATATAAGATTAGGAATTTTAGGCCAAGTACATGGTGGATTAAGAAGATAGTGAGTCGGATCAAAACCATCTGGCAGTAGTTTTACGATGCCATTTCAATTCATGTAGGTAGAGAGAAGAATGTTGTGGTTAAATTTTTGGCTAAAAAGGGAAGTGAGCATCTTGTTGGTTACTTGTTGAAATTTGATCATAATAGGGATACTATACATTTGATGGAGATAAACCAACAAATTTTATTACTATCCAATAGGGTTGGACCAAGGTAGATGATACTCTCCTCAACGATGTCATGTTCATAATGGAAAATCAAGATTAACCCATGTTTTCTCACTTTATAGCGAAACTTGTCTCCATCTCACATACAAATTCATGGAAAGCAAGATGAGAAATCATTGTTTTGAAACTATAGGTAGGTTCAATGAAATAAAGACAAAAAGTCATAATTTTGGAACTATTAGATCAATATTTCATTTAGATATGAATCTATCTTATTATTTTTTCAATATTGGGTGATCAATCATGGATGTGTTTCAGATCTGATGACACTTATATTATCCCTAGTAGCGGTTTTTAGTAGAGGTAAACAGATCAACACCAGATTTATTTTCAATGACTTCAAGTCTTCATCGTGCACTACATAAAAAAAGGGTTTTAATTATGGTCTTTAACCATCCTTAAAGGCCTTTAAAGGTGGTTATTCAATCATCATCTATGAGGGCATCGTAAAAAGTCTACATCATACAATGATGGCTAAAAATTACCTCAAAAAAATGCCCTCTTAGGGTCTAAGAGGGTGGTTTAAAACCACCCTCTTAGGGCTACAAGTGTAGTTAGTAAGAGGCCAGTTAAAAACCATCCTCTTAGGGTCTATACCTCTTAGACTTAAGAGGGTGGTTATACTAAGAGGGCAGTTTTAAACCACCCTCTTAGCCCTAAGAGGGTGATTTTAAATCGCCCTCTTAGGATGACCTAAGAGGGTGATTTTAAAACACCATGTTAGGGCTAAGAGGGTGGTTTAAAATCATCCTCTTAGGGTCTCACCTAAAAAATATATAAAGGATACCTCAGCTGAAACAACACAAAACTCAGCAGTGGTTTGCTTTAGCTGAAACAACATAACACTCAATCAAAGGAGCACCTAAACCCAAACTAGAATAGTGCCCATTTTTATGTTGAAGAGAATATTAAAAAAATCTTACACCCACAATAAAAAGCCTTCTGAATTCAATGGAGTAAACAGAATACTACAACTGGGATGATGATCCCAAACAATAATTAAATCAATCTCCTCATGCTATTGCATGCTATTGCATGCTAATATCAACCTTCCACCTAATATAAAAACTTAAAAAAAATCAACCATACGCTCAATAAAGTCTCTTTGAATATCAATTACTTTGAAGACTTGGTACTCCAGATAAGAGGTCCAAGGTTCAAGTTCGAAAAGGGGGTTGGGTATGTATACCTTATAGGCAGATAGCACAACACAAGTGTCTACTCCCACATATAGTGGACCCAGGGAGTATAGGGTAGTCCAATATGTGTAATGCTAGTGGACCTTAAGAGTTAATTGATCAAATGTTATGTTCTACAAGGCAACTATTAGCATGAAACTATATGAATTAAGCAAAGGGACTAGTGCTAGTGATATTTCAAACCAAAGCAGGCATCTTACCAAATATTACAAACATAGTGGTCATTGATTATGCATACATGTATGCAAAATTGAATATATAACCTAAATACTATTAGGAACACTAAGGATTATGTCAAATATCAAATGCATTGTTAGTGTGGATTCAAGTAAGCATAATAGACTTGAAGGCCAACCTAAAGGAAAGGTTGCATACACCATATGCAAATGAGTATTCTTCATGTAACTATATTGTATATTGTGTCTATGATAAATATGAAATGGGTCACTAAGGAAGAGCCTATTGAGCACATTGAAAATTCCCATAAAAAGGACTCTTCTAGGAATGCCACCCCTTAATGACAAGAGCTAGAAATTCTTCCAAAGAAACTTGTCCAAAGAGGACATGCTTTGTTCAAGAAGTGATTTGAAGGTAAGGCTTAAGCTCCATATGTGCAACAAGAAATCATGCAAAATTGTAACCATACTCCAGTCAAGTCAAAATATGTTATAAAACTTGTGAAAATGCATAGGAAGAAACCTTGAAATCAATGAAAGAAAACATCCATACAAGAGAACACCAATCTATAGTTAAGTTCCACACTAGGTCAATAGAATTACAAACAAAATAAATTTAAGCATATTTATTTGAGTTGCATTAAAGAGCAAAATGTAGTTTGGCTTCCACATCATGAAAAATAGGCCTCAAGTTCAACATACCATCTAGAGCAAGTCATAAAAGTTCAACTACAGCCTATTGAAAAAATAAATCAGGGTGTTTCAGGGAGATCAAATAGGAATTTCATCCTAGTTTTGAAACAATCCAGAGCTAAGACACCATTAAGAATAGAACATTTCCCCTTGTTCAATGTATTATTAATATATGATATGAGGACCACAATTCTCTATCAGATATTCTCAAACAACATAGAGCCATGCATGTAAATTCAAGAAGTTCAACTGCTGCTAGACAAGGTTGTGCTTGAAAAGCTATTCCCAACCATATCTGTAATATATTTGTAATGCAGCCAAAAACTACTCATGAAAAAGGACAAGATGAAAGCAAAAGCAAGAAAATGAATTCAAAATGTTTGCATTCCACCATGGGATAGAAAAGCAATACCAATCTTGATCTCATTATAATATAAGATGAGTCCTTCAAAGGGGCTACATACCTAAACTCTGAAGCAGATATAAGTTAAATTTACTCTTTGTATTTTGTTTAGAGTATCAAGCACACTAGTTCTCTGCATAGATCTCAGATTCCTTTTTTCAAAATAAAATAAATAGAATGCTACAACTACTAAGGCTGCCATCAAATATTGATAAAATGGATCTTGAAGCTTTGCATTACACACAGTTTATTTTGAATAATATATGGAATATTTTCTCTTAGATTGTTGGATGAAAACCAAGTTATTATTTATGAACAACAATGATCTATTGCACCTCTTAAATGTACAAAAGCAAGAAATAAAGAAATTATATTATCTCCAAGAGTGATCAAATGAGGTAAATGAAATTCAAAGACCACATCCAGTTATAATATTTAAGTACTAGGGCAAAAGAAACCCAAGGAGCTCAAGAAGTAACTAAGAGATAAAGCAGTAAATTATTGTAAATATAACCACAGTGGGAAAACACAAAATACATAATAAATATGATAGATTTCAATTGGTATACCATTGGAAGAGAGAATGTAGCATATATTTTAGATTCCACAGTCAAAATACAATAAATAGAATATTTTAACTACCAAGGCCGCCATCAAAATATTGACAAATTGGATCTTGAAGCTTAGCATTACATAGTTTATTTTGAATAATATATGGAATATTTTCTCTTAGATTGTTGGATGAAAAATAAGATATTATTTACAAAAAATGATCTATTGCACCTCTTACATGTACAAAAACAAGAAATAAATAAATGATATTATGTCCAAGAGTGACCAAAGGAGATAAATGAAATTTAAAGACCACATTCAGTTAGAATATTTAAGTACTAGGGCAAAAGGAACCCAAGGAGCTCAAGAAGTGACTAAGATATAAAACAATAAACCATCATAAATATAACCACAGTGGGCAAATCCAAAGCGGATAAACCCTAATTCTATAAATCAAGTACAAATAAAAACAACCATATGAGGGGGATACCCTCAAGGTAAAGTAACAACAGATGAAAGCCAACAGTGGAGACTGAGGACATAAAGAAGAATGTGTTTATGCCCAGTGGAGAAATAGAAAGCATAGTTGTAAGAATGCTAAATGAATGAAATTTTCTTATTTCAAGTGTAAAATTAGATATGCTTATATATGTAAGTGGAAAATTCTTATTTCAAGAGCAGTTCTTATTTACAGATATAGGTGAAGGGACCACCTAAGTCCTCTACCTATCATAACCATTAGAGATGAGGCGAGAGGGTATCTTGAGACTTTCATTAGATACATAAATATCCATCTATGTAAATCAAGTACTGTTGCTAAGGACTAGGACTAAGAGTCAAACATGAAACATCAATTCATAACTAACACTCACTCAACACAATAAACCTTCATTTCAACACATTACAACATGCATGTATGATTAGACTCTTAATCATATGCCCTAGCAGCACTTGAATTCTATCTATTTTTTACCAAATTACCTTCTTGTATCTGACTGGCCAACCTCATGCTTAGGATACCTACTCGTCTCACTCCTAGCTTGGCTGCCCATTATTTGTAAATAATGTATGATTTAGGCCAATCAATGAAGAAGCTGTTAGAATTAATGTGTATTATGCCTCTGTTTTGACACTTGTCAGTTTATATTGACACTTGTCATATTATCATATAGGCCTCCTACCTATATATGTAACACATTTTCATTTGTAAAATATATCATTAATATATCTCATCAGTTCTTATTCCTAACATTTGATATCAGAGCTCCAGGCTTTTCCCACCCTCATTTTTTTCCCCCAATTTTTTTTGATATTGAGGGAGTATGCTCTCCATCCCTTACTGGATGGATAAAACACTAGAAGTTGAAGAAAAATCCATGGCCACCCGTTTTTGAGTTATCCGAACGCAAAAGTAATTTTTCGAAATAAAAATGAAAAACGTGATACTTAAATTTTTTTTATTATTTTTCTTTGATGCAGGTATCAAGGCGGTATTGCCATTTGCCAAATAAATATTGTTGTACTAGGTTGATATGAAGGAAACATTTTTGGCGACCATCGTGAATGCCTATCGTACATTTTTGTTTTTTCTCCAAGCTTCGCAGCCGACCAGGAGGAGATAGATGGTTGTTAAAATATCCAACGTCTATTTTAGCTGGAGAGATTCGATGGTAGAAATTTTGCGAAAATAATCTATTGAAATTTATTACCCACCTTCATTGATGATTGTTGTTGAACGCTCCACCACCACGAGCAAGTTGAATACATAAAATACATTGTTGCAGAGTCGTTGTTTAAGCCTGTTAGTGGTCCATTATTTTTAATTATCTTCAGTGGCCTATTGTTTTTTAGGGACGGCGAATTGACGAAAAAGATGCACAGTTCAGATTTTTCTATGTACTGAAGAGTGATTTCAGTACAGTGAAGAGGGTACTATTATTATTAATCAGCACGGGTCGTGCATTATGTTGTGAAAAGGAGTATGTCAAGAAGGGCCTCCCGCATCACTGTAGCTATCCAAAAAAAAAATGATAATTTTTAATTATTTGCAGTCCACATCGAAGATAGCATCGAAGAGGAGGTCGTCTCACGCAAGATTGACGGTGGTGTCAGTTGATGATTCTGTGATGTGTTATTTTGTCAACCCAATTAAAGTGGAGTTTTCTATTTGTTTTGTTGACAATATGATGGTGGTGGCGAAGGCTAGTTGGCACTGCAGATAGAAAGTTATGGTGTCGTGTGATGCTTGCAGGAAGCGCTATTGTGATGACAAGTTGCCTTTATTAGTTGTATGTGCCATGGGCCAAATGTGGATTGTGAGACAAGACGTAGGGTCTCTTAATTTTGTTGAAGCCTACGTAGCAGATATTTATTTTGTGGAAGTGTTCAAGAGCAAACAGAGTGCACCGACAAATATTTTTGTAGTGCATGTTCCTATGCAGAAATTTAATTTATTTTGTAGTGCAGATATTTATTTTGTGCATGTTCCTATGCAGAAATTTAATTTTTTGATAGTCATATAAAGGACATACAACTTGTTTGCTATTTTTTCATGAAGATGGACTCCTCAGTGACGCCGCGCTCGCGTGAAAAATCTGACAAGTGAGCTGGGGTGACAGAGAAGAGGATTGCTCATCATTTTTTTAAGTATTACGATAACTATTGGTGGGCGCTATAAACGGGTCTAACTACCCGTTGAAGATGGAGTAGAGCATTAATGGGACGTAATTTGCACAACAAGGGGCTGTTTCTAGTTTTGTGTTTTCACCTCTGTAGCCTACAATGGACATTTTGTCATTGATAGGGAGGAACGCATCTCACATCCTATATAATATAAAGGGGATAATGTACATGTATCATTTATTATAATCCAAATAGAGAAGGCATGGCATTACAAATATTATGATGTTTATTGTTTGGAGGTAATGATAAATTTTTCCAAACATGGCTTAGTTCGTGGCGATATAATCCTACATTGGATGTTGATAAAATATTTTTTTTGGTGCATATTTTTTGATGGGCGAGATCTATTGTTTTCTTGAGAGGACGCTGCCAGCGGTTAATTTCTCTACAAACGAAGAATCGATCTCGGCTGATGGAGAGGCATCATAGAAGGAGTGCAAGCAGATCGTGCCTGGCGTTGTTATTTCCATGAGGGATTTTCTGCAGTTTGAAATATTTTTTGGAGCCATCCTGGTGAAGATTCCAAGATGAAGATTCAATGGCCATATTATTTTCTTTGTTATTAGCATCTAGAAGGATAGCGGTGGTCCTCGAGATCTTCGAGGAGCTTTTTTTTATCGAAATACTACCTATTTTTTTATTTGGATTACTTCTTCGGACATGTTTGTTTTTGTGAAGTTGTGCGTACGGAGTGTGATGTTATTTTTTTCTTATAGAAAATATCGGCTGGTGATGGAGGCTGAATATTCTTTGTGTGGACTGCTTTCGCGTGGTGGTTTGATGAGTTTGTGAAGCGGGTTCCTCTACCCTTTGCAACTACATGGATACAGTTTCTTATTGGGAAAACATGTTTTGTTGCAACCATTTGTGAGGATATTAGAGATGGAATGCAGTTATGTTTGGTGGACTATCCACAGTACCCAGATGATGGAGACAATGGTCATTGTGTATTTTTTTTCGATGAGAGATATCCGGTGGGTGTTCAAAAGAAAATGACGAAGACGCGAAGAAAAAGGTGATGGAGATTGATTTTTATATGGGCGATCAAACGCCACTCCGAAGATCTCATGTGTGACACGTTACCCCATTTGTCGCATCAGAAGCTACGACGATATTGCTGACTCGAATGTAGCATTGATCATCACCACTCACCACGCCGAACAATTCACCAAAGCCCATCCAGCTTGTCATGAGGGTTGTGGTTATTGTTATACGAAAGCGCCTGGTTAGAAATTGCTGCTAGAGAGGTAGATGTTGTAGAGACAAAAGACGTGGGATCACCTTGGCCAAAAAGATCATTTTTGAGTTTCCATAACTTGTTGTTTGAAACCACCATCGCCAAGAAATAGTATTGTTGATAGAAGTTTTAAATTTCATTTTTAAACTTGAATTTTAGACATAAAAGGAAAAAATAATTTTTTTCTTTATAAGCTTATTTTCATGCCTGAAAAGTGTTTTTTTATGTCTTTAAAACAACGATTAACACATTGGCAGCAAATCTTACAAAAACCCTGAAGTTAAGCATTTTTCCTAAAGTAGGACTCGGATGGGAGACCATCTGGGAAGTCCCAAAGCTACACACATGTAGAGGGTAATTATTTTTTGCATGTTTGAAGCAGTAATTTGTATCTGAATATAGGCTTATTTATAGTCGTCGAAAAGGTTTTTCTAAGACAGACACATTGGTGGTATCCTATTTTCATTTTGAGGTTGTTCCATATGTCTTTTTTGGTCTTGAAATGTCTTGTATATTGGAGTGCACTCTCGTTTGTACTCAACACTCTCAAGACATTTGGTTTGTGAACCTTGTACCTAGTGATCTTTTCTATACACTTGGTGAATGCAGGGGCTGGTTACCCATGCATTTTGATGGGATGACATGGTTGCCATAAGGACACTTACTCTAGGGACTATAGACATAGACACCCTAGACTCTATTCGAGGACTTTTCTGAATCAACTTCTAAAGACTACAGACGAAGACACTTTAGAAGATTCTATTATCTTTTTTCTTCTTCTCCTCCACATTTGGATCTATGGCTCATTTTATTGTATTGAGTGCATTTTCAACAAAGACCGACACTCTCATATGGCTCGTATTTCTTTTGTATTAAGGTGCATTTTTGGCAAGACCGACACCTTCTAGATTGAGTTCACCATGAGGGGATATGATATTCATGGTGAATCTAGTCAGTGATCTACGATAAGACTAGCGTAGAAGGAGATTTATGAGTAGCATTATGGTGCACAGGAGATTTATTTTGTGGATGAAGTATTTCTATTTACAGAGTCGTGATGCTTTGTCTTCACGCGGTTTTAATGGAAGACACGGTGTTAGCGAATCTAGGTAAAGTTCTGAAGAAGATATTTGGGAGCATATTTTATTTTGTAGATTGTGTGTTTCACAGTTTAGCACAACATAGTGCTACGATAATGAGGAGCCATATGAGAGTTGTGGTACCGCTAAAGATGTTATGTGGCCATGGCATTATTGAAACTATTCACCTGTGTTCGTCGGTATTTGTTCGTGTTGTTATATTTCCAGATCCAAATATGATTTACCAGATTTTCGTGTTGAGTTGCTGCATTCGTGGAGGTGTTGATGTAGCTATCACATTGGATGAAGATGCTGATAGGAGCACACGGATTGCTATTTTTTGTTTGTTTGATGAAACCTTCTTGGAGATATATATCCTACGACTGGCATTTCTGTTTGGCAATGGAGCGCTAGCTGGTGCTGAAATGAGAAGATCGCACCGAGCAAGTTCGGTATTTTTACAACAAAAGCCATAATTTTTTTGATGGGGAATAATATTGCTGCGATGGCAGCGAGAGATAATCATGTTATGCGAAGAAGCCAAGAATCATTCACGTCGGATAGTTTCTATCTCCGAACGTGGGATGTTTAAATTACTATTACGTTACTTCTGTGTTTTTCTAGAGCATTCACAAAATTAGAAGTGCGCCATGGATCTGAATATTGAACCCGTCTGTGATGTTGCAGGATATTCAGAAGGGACACTGGTCGGTAACTCATGAGCTCATTTTTTAATTTTTATTATTAAAATATCTTCCTAAAATTTGATGCAACCAGAAGCTTGGTAGCATGGTTAGTGCCCATTGTCTGGGAAATGCTTATGAGGCGAATCTTGGCGGGCCCATTCAGTTTATGGGTGTTGTTTTTTGTTTTTTGGTGAGCTCACGATTTCCATTGAGATCTAAGGTGTCACACATCTTGTTTTGAATAGTAAGGCTGATGTAGCCCGAGGGGGTAGACGTGCTCGAAGCTATGGATATTTGTCAAAGTCATGGTGGAGATCATGTTGATAAGCACCGAAAGGTCGCACTGCTCCAACGGATATTGAAACCACTAAGACATTGAACTGTTGCTGATAATTCTTGTCTACTTGCTGGTGGTTATAATTTACAGCATGGGAAGACTGCGCAGGTTATTTATCACGAGCGTGTTATGGATATGTTGAGGCTCGTTGTATTTCCACATGAAGGAAGTTCCCAAGTTTATCTTTGAATGTGTCATTGTGGATGGTGGCGATGTTCTAGTGAAATATTGTAGAAGGAAGGTCCTGGTGTGAATCACAAATTATTTGGGTTTGCTGCCTAAATAATCCGCGATGGTGATGATCAAGTCCCGTGAGTACTGGTGTTATTGATAACACTCTCTGCAGTCTGGTGTGTAATAGGAAGGACATGCGCAATACGAACATCTTTGTTCATGATAGACAGTTCTACAGAATTTTAATGAGTGGAAGATAGATATAAGCCGAACCTACCCACGAGGAGATTTGTTTTTTTTTTGTTGCTCATAATGAAGATGTTCTATTTGCCCAGATGTGTAGCAGATGGAGTGCTCGTTTTTATACCTTGTTGTTTGACATCATGGCCGTTATTTTTTTAAGAATAGTCCTAAAAAAATTTCATTGATAGAAATCGTCAATAATGGAGTCCTAACTTTAGAAGCATGATTTTCTGAAGGTGCAGGCGAGTACAGTGTTTTGCCATTTGGCGCTCAGCCAAGTGTGGTGGCGTCTCAAATATTTTTTTATGGTGACTGTACTGTGAGCGCTATACCGTTGGTGGTGATTTTCACTGGATGTAGATGTGGAATATTTTCTGCGGCTAGTGACTTGTTTCTTGGGTGGTCGTCGTGTGAAGAGTGTGTAGCATGGTTATAATGGAGAGGAAGCATGGTAGCGGTGTTTTCTCATCGTCGGAGAGTTACATCAAGGAGGCCGTTGAGGCACTATTTTTTGTTCCTTTCTACGCATAGTTTCTATTTTTGGGTGAGGAGAAATCCTTTTTTTATACGTGGAGTACGCTGGATGATATCACAATGGAACGTGGCAATACTTCCAAGCTATTCACAGCTTGTACGGATGTCTCCACTAAGCTGGATCATTTGAAGGCAGCGCTACGAAATGGTCTGCCAGTATTTTTTTCTTTCTTAAGTTATCCAAAGAGAAAAACCAGTTGCGACCGCGGCAAGGAAAGCTCGAACAATTTGGAATAGTATGGAGGGGTGGAAACCAGAGTTATTTTTTTATGTGTAGATCTCAGGATGATTTGACGAGTAGCTAATCCACGATTTACTTTACAGATCTACAACGATGCCTCTGTCCACCGATGTCACTGATTACCATAGAGCAACGATGGTGGTTGAGGAAGCAGTCAAGCAACTGGCATTGTCAGTTTTAACGGTGCCTAGAGAAGACCTATGTCAGTGTTTTGGAGAATATTTACTACAGTGGAGAGATTTGATGCCATTTTCTTTGTGGCTGGTGAAGCTCGATTTGAGATCATGGTCGACCAGGAAGCTAATTGAGAAACTGCTGCGTCTGAGGTTGTATTCGAGCTCTCCTTAGATCTTCATGTTGATGCAAGTATTGGAGGCAGTTGCACTATAAATCAAATAGGTATCTCATAAATAAATCTATAGCAGAGGATGCGGGGGATCATCTGCGTTGCCTGAATGGACGCCTTCCACTTCGTAGAACTAACGGATGCGTGAATTCCTAAAATGATGTGGTGTTATAAAGCTATATGAGAAATAGTTTCTTATGCTGCAGGATTTGTTGGAGGATCGTGGAGGTGTCGATGCTGTGACCACCTTATTGGTGATTGATTATGCTGCAGGTTTATTTTTGCTGATCGTTATCGTGCTATAGGGTGTTCTTATGAAGTATTATGTGCGTTGGCTCAGAGGTGTTACTTTGGAGCTTGCGTGATGAAGGCGTTTGGGTCAAAATGGAGAAGATGGATGCTTTAATCAGAAAGATTAGTTATTTTGTGTTTTTTGGTCACCCTCAATTTTGTTTTGAAGAACGCAGGTGAATGCGCAGTCTACAGTCTGGGCAGATGACATTGTAGTTCTGGGCGGCAATAATGGACTGTGAACATTTGTCGCAACGCAGCAGTTTCTCCATTCAAGCTTAATCTTGTGGCAACTTTTGTTCATGGAGGCCATATTGGATGATTTAATGGTGTAAAAATTAAAGCTCCCTTCATGATTCCACATAATGTGGGAAAGGCTATGTTTAATATTGTTTTTTTTCCGTCCATATTATGTATAAGGGGAGATTTGAAAGTTGTTCTAAAAAACATAGTGGAGGGAACATATTAATTTTAAAAGCAAGGGGGTGGTTTTTTTTGTTAGTGGAAGGGACCACTTTATGAAATATATGGGCTATATATATTTATAAATTTTTCACATTGATAGTGTACTGCCCATGAAAGAATGGTCGACAGGATAGCTTATTTGGCCATTTTTTTTAGTGTTTTTTCAACATGAGAGTGGAAGGCCCACATGGCCTTTATTGTATTTTTCCCATGTTAATTTTTTTGTGAGGGAAAATTGTGATGATGTTTTTATGCCGTCATTGAGCGATGTTTGTTATTTTGCTGTTTAGAAAGGTATGATATTTTTTTACAAGATGAAGGCCCCATTGATAATGGAACATAGGGGTATTTATAGTCGTTGGGAATATTTTTTCGTGATGGACATATTGGTGGTGACCATTTGTAATTTTTAGGTTGTTTTCTTTACATTTTTAGCCTCAAAGTTTTGTACCTTGGAGTGCACTCTCTGTTGAAACTGACACTTCCAAGGCAATTTGTAAGTGATCCTAGTACCTAGTCACCCTCTCTACAGGACCTGACGGATACAACGGTTGGTTACCCATGCATTTTGATGGGATGAGGAGGTCACAATAAGGACACCTACTCTAGGGACTACAAACATAGACACCCTAGACTCTATTCGAGGATTTTTCTGGATCAACTTTTGAAGACTACAGACGAAGACACTTCAAAAGATTCTATTCTCTTTCTCTTCTTTCTTCTCCTCCAACACATTTGGATTCTATGGCTTATTTTATTGTATTTCATGGCTCGTATTTATTTTGTATTAAGGTGCATTTTTGGTAGATACCGACACCTTTTAGATTGAGTTCACCATGAGGAGGGATGTTATTCATGGTGGATCTAGTCAGTGACCTACAAGAGGTAACATACCTGGAGGATGACCTATAGAGGCAACAGACCCAGAAGTGGCTAACCTTGAGGCACATAGGATGACCCTGAGGTACTTATATGGCTGACCCAGTGGCAATAGATCCAAAGTAGTTGCTGACCCTATGGTAACATACCAAGATGTATACACCGTTTATCTAGCATTATTCACAACTGGGGAGCCAAGCGCAAAGAGCATGAACCTAGACCAAATCATGTAATAAAAGAGGATGATAGATTTATTTTATAGAATTCAACATTAAGGGGGAATGTTACCTAATGTTGACTTGTTTTTTTCTTTAGTTAGGATAGTGCACATTAAGGGGGAATGTTAGAATATTATTAATGTGCACTATTCCTTAGTTTTAGTTTGACACTCCTTGACAAGTGTCATATTCTTCATATAGACTTATGCCTATATATTGTAATCATTTTTATGTATAATTGATCTTATTAGTTTTCCTCCTAACAGAAACCCACATCATCCTTCATTGTGGCCATCTCATCATTCCTTCTAAACAATATTGTTTCCTCTTTATGGGTGACATGCACATTGACTTTCCAATAACCTTCATCCAAACATTGACCATGTACAAGGTCTTTAGGGTCAATATTGATCACCATGCCTTTAACCACTACATTATCATTATGGATCTGAGTCAAGTAGCATTCCTTTCTCTTAGTTTGAGTGATCAATATCATTTTAAGTCCCTACATGGAAAATCAATGGCCTAGATAAATTAATTGCATAGCATACAATACAAACTAAGTCAATCATTTTATATTTGAAATCATAGTCATACCATTGATGACTCTAGCCTAGAAGGTATTGAGCAATTACTTGTGCCTTGATCACCACCACCAATGTTGTGTCCAATTGTAGGGGTAGCATGTAGTGATGCTACCTATGGAATTATATGCAAGGGATCATTACAAATTTAGGGGTGCAACATGTAAACATTTCAAATATGAAATCATGAAAAAACTGACACACCTCTATTTGTGAAAGCCATGTCAAAATATCTTCAATATTTTTCTCTTTCTCTGCAAGCTTCTCTTCCATATTTTTTTCATTCTTTGCAAGCTTCTCTTCCAATTTTTGCTCTTTCTCTATCGTATGCTCTTGCATCTGGTGAAACTTTTATATGTAACCCTCACCAAAAAATAGTAGTTGGAAATACTCCTTTGCCGACACCCTAAACCCGACCTAGTATTTTGGATCCTAAAACCTTGGTGAGGACATCATCCTTAATACATTGATTTATGGAGATCATAGATGATATTTCACTTTCCAATTTTTTTTGGCAACATCACATGCATAATTAACCGGTAACATATTAAAAAACAATTGATATAACAATGGTTTGAAGTTCAACGTATTGCTATTTCCAAGGGAATGTCACTTACAATTGTCTTCGCAACTTTTCATGAAATAGGAAACCCCATCCTTCTTTGTATGAGCTACCATCCACATAGTTGCCCTTGTTAGTGGAGTTTCTGCATTTGGTTGGCTCTTCCTCTACAAGATATATAGTTGGAGAGACATGGAGATAAGTCATACAACAAAATAATAGAGTTATGTTTATCACATATAATGGACAAGTATGATAGAATACCATTTCATGCTCCAATCGAACATATCTTGTTTGACTGCAAGTGTGCATGATGGATTGGTGAGATCTATTTTATTTATTCCTTTGCCTCACCAAATACAATGCAATAAATAAACCAATATATAAATTCATTAGGGATAGCAAGGTCAGAAAAATATGCATAAACATAACAATGATATGAACTACCATAGCAGATTGGTTGGTACTTGCCTTAAAGTTAGTGTTGCTCCTACCATTCACAAAGGCTTCCCAATATTTTTGTGATACATAAGTTGGGGGATTAGCAATTCTATCTTCATCATTATCATACTTATCATAGTTTTTTTCACAAGTTTTTGTTTATGTTCATGCCATTGCTTATCCATGGTTGCAAAGACACATTTCTTCATTGTGTATGAAACGATATATTTTTGCTACATCAAACTAGTATCTTACTAGATGCAACGTTTATATAAGTATTCAAAAATGGACACTATGAAATCCATTGGCTAGAAATTTACCATAATGAGTGTCCATAACTGGTTTTTAACTTCTATTAAGACTGCTCTCCAGTTTGTATGGGTGATAGGGACAATCTCCCTCATAATCACCCCCAAGTAAGATGTAAACTTAATAGAATTTTTTCCTATGGGCTATCCATTTAGATTGTAAATGATCTCCACCTTATCTATGTTTCTTGAATTTGTTGCACATCTTGTTGGACCTCTATTTCTACAATATTTAGTGTTTGAAGTGTGTGATGACCTAGCATCAACACCTATAATGTCGACACCATCCAAACATCATTATGCCATATAGTATGACAACAAAGAGTAACCCAAAATCACAAGCAAATTTCTTGTGCGGTCTACATACCTTCTTCATTAGCCAAAGCATTATCAACCTTATTTCAAGTATTCTCACCATAGAATTCATTTATGTTATGGATCACCTCCTTATCTTCCTTGTTAATGGAACTTTGTAGTTGGTATCTTCCACCAGTTTCTATAATACACCATAATCAATAACAAAACCACGATCAATTCTAATATGCCTAGGTCAACCATTATTGAACAACACTATCAAATTTCAAGTACTTACTAGCATGTGAGGCATCTATCACTAACTCTTGATTTATTGTGATAGCCTCAACTACCCATGGTGTCTTTCTTGGTCTTTTTTTGTTCATATTTCCACTTTGAATATTGTACAAACACATCGTAAAACCAAAATAGACACAGATAAAACAAAAAGCAAAATTTTAATTTCCAGAAAGACCCAAATTAGAATCCATGTATAAAACAAAAAATCAAGATCTAAATTGGACTTATTTCTTCTATTTCCACTTGTAGAGAGAGCAGAGAGAAGGTGTAATCAAACCCAAAAAAACTCATTTGCATAACCTAAATTTTTCCTAGTTTTCAAGAATCTAATAGCCACCCAACAGTTACATTTGAGGTAGAAAAACAAGAACCAAAAGAAGGCTAATGCCACAAGGCCCACCTAATTACAAAGGACCATAGACAAAAGGAAAAGAACAATTAATAAATAGAGTACAGGAATAAGGTCAAAGAAGATCAACAATGCAAGTTGAGACCAAAAGGGTAGATAAAATTTAGAGGAATCTAAACCAATCTTGTATGGAGTTCCATGGCAATATGTCCCACCCCATGCAAAGTGTAACATAATCAAGAGCAAAATTTCTTTGCACTTCCTTGTAGCATACATTCTCTAGAACATTCATCTAACCATTAGGTCTAGGAACAAACAAAAACTTTCAAAATCCTAACCAATAGGAAACATTCACCATGTTTGAGGCAACTCAAAGGCATCAAGAATTAGACATGAAATATTGGAACAATATAATGTTGGGCCCTCTCACAACCCTAGTGAGATTTACAAGACACACATAAAATAGTAAGAGACCATTTGTTGAATCAAGTTAACTCAATTTAATTAGAATAATGGAATGAGGAATCTATTGAATTTTATTTTCAAATGAGACAAGATTTAGACACTCAAATACCAAATAAAACTGAAATATAACTATACCTAGAGGAGGTAAGAAAAATGAGAGAATTTAAACAACAAATTATAAGATAAAAAGTAGAAGCTGCTACAAAATAAAAGGAAGAACCCTTAGCTAAACAAAAACTAAAAGAGTTAGTTGAAAGAAAAGAACTGGTTTCAAAACAAAAGAAAGAGCCATGGTTAAATCTATCTCCATTAGCATTAGTTGTTGTTACATCAATGCTTTCAACTACAAAAAGTTTCAGAGCACCACAAATGAAGGTTGCTTCTTCATCAAACAACACATACACAGTCCAACATGCACACATGGACATAGACATAGATGACACACCTTTAGGGTCATATGTGTCAATCTTTGGAGAAAAAACCAATAGGCCTGAAGAGATCTATGATAACATTGCTATGAAAAATATGATTAAGAAAGAAGAACATAAATCTAAAAATTGGCTAGTTGTAATACCATTAAATATTTATGTTCCAAAAATAAAATAGATATACAACATGTCAGAAATAATCATAAAGCTATATGTTATCAAATTAAACATGCAATAATGAACCTAGGGATTATGATATATTCTTGATTAAATATTATGAGAGAACAAATGACTAGTAATGAAACTACTCATGTTTAAAATATATGCAAGTTGATCAAAAGTATATAATATAAATGACAAATTAACTTTATATAAGCCAATTATATCCAAAAGACCTAATTTTATGACAAAGATTTAACTAAATTAAAAGGTTATGCTAATGTAATGATTAAATAGTGTTTATAGAAAATGATAAGGATGCATAGAGTTATGATGTCTTCTATTTGAGGAGATGAGTTTTGAATAAATTTTGATAAAAGTGATGAGGTCAAATGGTGCTAACAAATTTGAGGCCATGCTAATAGAATAACCACTCATGGTTGGCACTATTGTCTATTAAAGGTAAATCCAAAGACTATGGATCCTTACCTAAGCATACAACTTGTATCTTATGCCTCAACCTCCAATATATAGGTGGTGTACATGTTACTCTACTAATGCTAAATAGCAAATGCAAGAAAGGGTACCCCTGAGGGAAATATTGGCAAGCAAAATTTAGAGGTTGTTGCTAATTCAAAGATAGGAAATAATCACTTTGCTAGAGAGATACCCAATTCAAAGATAGGAAATATCAATTCAAAGATAGAAAATATCAATTTGAGGCCATGCTAATAGAATAACCACTCATGGTTGGCACTATTGTCTATTAAAGGCAAATCCAAAGACTATGGATCCTTACCTAAGCATACAACTTGTATCTTATGCCTCAACCTCCAATCTATAAACTTATGTCAAAACATCAAGAAAATTGATATACTAATGCATGTAATATAAATGTTTATCTCAAAATAGATTGATTGCATTTGTATGGAAATAATGGGTTCATATTTGACTATTTATAGTATAGATAAAGTAACTATTAGAAATTTAAAAAAAATACATGGGCTGCCCAACCAATTAAGGATTGAAAGAAACAAAACAACAAATAAACACGCTCAAATATCAGTATGTATGACATCCTTGTTTTGTCAAACAATGTAATAAAATAGTTGAATAACAAAAACAACAACAATATAAAATATTGGAAAAATTATACCAATTGTATTGACAATAGGAAAAGTACAAATAAAAAGGATCCCCTATTGAAATGTAGGTAAATCTCACTTATTACTGACAAGAACAAACAATAGAAGAAATCAATTTGCAACTTGTCCTACCCAACAAGAAGTGCAATTGTTGGTTATCCTTCATTCACTCTGATTATTTTTATGGAAGTCATGGCAATCAAGTTGATAAATAAGGAGACCAATGTTTTGTTAGCACACTTTTAACAGTAATAGTCCTAGTAAAAATATGCATCAAAACCAATATTTTAAGTGTTGACAAGTCTCTTGGCTTCTTGTGCCTTCTCAATCTTGTTGAACATGGGCAATGCTTTAGTGAAAATATTTTAAGTTGGACCTACACTACATTTCTAATGTTCGAATAAATCATGCAAATATACCGATGTAGCATTGTAGCACAATTCCAATGTTTTAAGTGTTTGATAACATCTAAATGTTTATCACTCTCTATGATATCTACCTGATAGTTTGTATCATGTTTAGGCCTATGTGTACATACCCCCTTCTCTTAGATCAAGAGAACCAGTTTCAAAGCACAACTCTTCAGGTTTGTATAATGCCAATGAGTCTCAAAACACATGTAACTGTAAGATTAAAGAAAATGGTATAATTGTGTTGAAGGTGGTGTACATGTTACTCTGCTAATGCTAAATAGCAAATGTAGGAAAGGGTGCCCTTGAGGGAAATATTGGCAAGCAGAATTTAGAGGTTGTTGCTAATTCTGTTATGTTAATAAGTGCCCTGGCTAAACTTCAGGTGAGATCAGAAGGGAAAGAGCACTTTACAAATGCACTCCACTGACAAATGGAGGTTGAATAAAATGGCATTCATACACTAAATCCTTAGACCCAATTCAGCTAATAGGTTTCTTGTTTTTCCATTTGTTGGGCAAGTCTCTTCTATGTGATCGAATTGAAAGAAAAATGACCTAACATATATGGTTTGGTTGTGAAATTCATTACATTCATGCATTTGAGTTATGACAAAAGCAATAGAAGGAATTAAATTATACCCATTCCCTCTATCAATGCCTATTTTCCCCATAAGTTTTAGGTAGATCTTGCTCATTAACTCTATATTATTATCATTATTATTATTATTCATTTTAGACATTGCACTGAGGGATGAAGATTTCAGTTGCCATTCATAGCAACCCAAACCATCCCCAATAATCTGGTCGACAATTAAAACTACACACATTCATCCCATAGAGTATGTGGTGTTACAAAAAGAAGAATATGAGCTCAGAGATAAGACAAATGTGGAAGAAATCATTAGGAAAGCCCAAAGGGACTCCAAGGTTTCTAGGAATAGGCATAATGTACACAATGTCACTGTTGGCATTGCATCTTCCACTCTCCACTCGATCACCATTTTCCTCAAGTGGAAAATTCATCAAAATCATCTTGCCTAGTGTTTACTACTTTAGAGTATGTGGCACAAGTGAGAACATTCTTATGATTAAACAACAAAAAGTTATGATCAAAATGAAGAACAAGGTGCCAAGGGTACTTTGGATCAATGTTCTCAAGACTAACAAGTACAACTTAGGAGAAGCAAACTTTTTTGACCGATTCTAATACTAACATTAACATGTCAAGAAGTAAATATGGTGAAGCATGGATATTGGGGCCTACTCTATGTCTCTGCAAAAAGTATGCTTGAATGATGGTATTCGACAAGGCTGATGTGTTTTCGGTAGTTTTTGGGTTGCTCTTTTTTTCGTGTTTGGGATTTCATTCAGTTGGTCAAACCCAAGTCGATTTAAGCCTCATTCTCAGTCAATATTTAGCTCTCTATGATTTACATATTTAAGGACTTCATCCCCATGAATGATAGTTCCTCCTAATAAATTATTTGGATATATATATATATATATATATTGATTAGGAGGAATAGTTTGATGTTTGGCAAGCAATAATTCCAATAGCAAATTCCATATTAGCACTATATGGTGCAACATTTCAGATAGAACAACTGAATGTGATTGCGCCTAGCTCTCCTGACCCATGGTTTCAATTGACACATCAACATGCAATGGGAAGTTTGAGGATTTAATATACTATTTGAAGATGTCTAAAATATACAAATATTGTGCTCATGATTAACATTCATCCTAGTTCTTTGGCACCCTTGTATATCTTGAAATATCTAGTAGATGAAAGATGTGTACTAAAGCTACACACTGACTTGTATTCCACTTATTTCAATCATGTAATCAATGCAATCATTGTATTTTGATATATTAAAGGGGTAGTGCCCTTTATACATATCTCCTAAATTATCAATTAAAAAATTCATCGATAAAATCTAATCTGATATCTTTCTAGAGTTATTATCCCTAGAATTTTATTTTCCACAAATGTAAAATATATTGTGATATTAATGGAGGAAAAGTGTACAAATAGTATGAGACAAGTCCACCAAATGACTGGAACATCCATCTCCCCAAGCTTCTTTAACAGAGTATCAAAAACTCAAAATGCAAAAAAGTTTAGGTTGCATGGCCTTTCAATGTCTTATATATCAAATATCCATGTGCAAAATGGACTCATCCCAAAAGCATATTTCCATGAAAGTAAAATCACCTAAGAAGTTGCCATAATTTTTCCCATTGAAAACATGCAGCAAGTAGGAGCTGCTTGTTTAGATATGACATACCTTTTTTGGTGATTTGAATTAGTTGATTAAGCCATACCTAATATCCACCTGCTTATGCAGATTGATGCAAACAATGCTTCTATAGAAGAATGTTATGTCAATTACAACAATATCTTGTTTGCATTGTTAATTTCTATTATGTTTCCAATTTGGAAAACTCTATGTAGAGAAGGATATTTGTTAGTTACAACAAAAGCGTAACAGGAAAAAAATGTGAAAGTATCCAGATATGACCACCTAATACCAAGTCCTCTTGTATGTGGCCTAGTTTACATTTTGTACTACCTATTAGAGATTAGGGTGTTTAATGGCAAATATGCTTCGTAATAGTGTTGTTTCCCTGGCCAGAGGTCCCAAGAAGAGAACCTGAATTCCAAAATTTAGTTCCTTCAGTAAGCCTTTAGTTTTACCACACCCTCCAAAAAAAACATACCATTTTTCAACATTTTAATTTTTCACAAAAGGCACACTGTTTATCCTACAATTAGTAATGTGATCTTTGAAAAGTAATGTTTCAAAAATGCCTTTCCAAGCTACAAGTTGTGTGACTTCATATTAAAATAGTTTATGTTAATTTAGAGTGTCTTACTCTTATAAAGGTCATCTTTCCTTCATTATTAATATAATCAATATTTCAACTGTTAAGTTCAAGAAAAGCAAGAAGTATTATGTATTACGATGCTTTTAATACTGAGCCATACTGAATCATGGCAAGGTGAAATATAAAAGTTGGTATATAAGTTGAAAAGAGGATGATCTTTAATAAAACAAGAAAACCTTGCCAATGTTTCTTTTTTTCTTTTTGTAGTAAAAAAGTTTCCTTCAATTTGATTCTATCACTTTCCAACAACCATTCTTGATGTCCTCACATGTTTGATTAGATAAAAATGAATCCCTATTAATTTGAGGAATCCACCTTTTCGAAAAGAAAGAGCTACAATATTGGCTCCAAACTAAAGTACTTTGCTTCACCACATATTACAGGAAGCCATATTGGTTTCCTGCCATAAGCCAACCCTATCCCAGTAGACATCTCTACATGCATCTTCAAGGCCTTGTATATTCTTTTGAAAGAGTGTAATTTTAAGTTCTTACATTATAATATGAGATTCAGGCTTAGACATATTGGCAAGGTTCAATTTACCATAAGTCTTAGAATAGAAACCAAAGAGGTATAGAATTTGAAAAATATATATAAGAAAACTAAAACTTGTATTTCACAAGGAGTCTATTATGTCAATAAGTGCCCTGGCTAACTTTGTCGAAGAGATACCCAATTCAAAGATAAGAAATATCAATTTGAGGCCATGCTAATAGAATAACCACTCATGGTTGGCACTATTGTCTATTAAAGGTAAATTCCTTTCTTCCATGCTAGAAAATTCTTAGGTTTGAATTACCACTGAAATCTAGCCTCTCATTAGGGTTTTCTTATTGGTATTAATAAAACTAAAAACCGAAGGAAGACCAAACAAAGCTCTAAATGAAAATAGAAAGAACACCCAAATATGAAATCTAGTCTCTTATTAGGGTTTTCATATTGGTATTAATAAAACTAAAAATCGAGAGAAGACCCAACGAAGCTCTAAATGAAAATAGAGAGAACACCCAAATACATATACATAGTAATCAAAAAATATATTCAAATATCTACTTGTCACAACATAAGTTTTTTTAGATCAAATGGTATAAGCTCAACTCTTATATTCAAGTTTAAATTTTGCGTACCAAAATATACAAGTTTATATTCAAGTTTAAGCTCTGCTATTCTCGTGGTCCCTCCATCACATGCTACTGAAATGCTCAAAGCCCTAGCTCTGCTATTCCCATGGTCCCTCCATCATGCGCTACTAAAATGCTCAAAGCCCTAGCTCTGCTATTCCCATGGTCCCTCCATCGTGCACTGCTGAAATGCTCAAAGCCCTAGCTCTACTATTCCCACGGTCCCTCCATTGTGCGCTACTAAAATGCTCAAAGCCCTAGCTTTGCTATTCCCATGGTCCCTCCATCACGCGCTACTAAAATGCTCAAAGCCCTAGCTTTGCTATTCCCATGGTCCCTCCATCGTGCGCTACTAAAATGCTCAAAGCCCTAGCTCTGCTATTCCTACGGTCCCTTCATCACGTGCTGCTCAAATGCTCAAAGTGCAAAAATGCTCATCTCCCATGGTATTTATCTTTTTATTTTTTTCAATGAGACCCTAATAGGGTAGTTATAAACTGCCCTCTTAGATCTAAGAGGTCAGTTTAAAATAATCTTCTTAGGGTGACCCTAAGAGGGTGGTTTATCCTAAGAAGGTGGTTTTTAACCACCCTCTTAGGATTTCATTAAGGCGGTTTTTTACCACCATAAAAAATTGCATTCTTTTTAGCCACTGTTAAAGCATTTTTTTGGTGTAGTTGTGGCTAATTATTGTGAATAATATGGAGGTCCATAGCTCAAGCATGTGGCTCATGAATGACTCAAAGTGGATGATCATGTGAGTTTTGTATTTGAGGCAATTGACAAAATAAAACTAATATCATCCCGTTCTTCAGTATGACCTTTGTTATGGACATGGTGTTGTTATTGAGGGCAAAGGATGTGAACCATGGAATCATATTTGTGATGATAAAGTTAACAATGTCACTTATGGGTGTCTCTTTTGTTGAGTACCTAGGATTCTTCAATGACACCAACAACTCCTAGGCTTACAACCACCTCTTTACCATGGAGTTCGACACCATACAAAATATGGAATTCTATGACCCTAGCACAAACCATATCAGCCTTAACTTCAATAACCTTTGCTACAACTTCACCCATAAAGTTAGTTGTTGGGATGAAAAAATGAGTTGATTTTATAAATGTGACACTCAAGAGCGAATAAAATATCCAACTCTAGATCAAATATAATCACACCCATGACTAGATCGATGTCACCATGACACTGGTGGGGTTTCATTGATTGAAAAGGACTTTGATATCAATCCCAAATGTCAACCTTTCTAGAATCATGAAATATACAATTTATGTTGGTTTCTCATCTTCCATAGACAACTTCGTGTAAAAGCACTACATCCTCACCTAGAGCTTTTTCATTGATGAGATAGTTTTGGCTCCCTTAACACCTTTTAACTTCCTTCTCTCACATGTAATAAGAAGATCATGTATCACAATTGTGGGTTTATTTTCAAGATGACTTTAGCTTTCATATTTTTACCTTTGTTGGCTTTGGGTGCAATATTGGCAAAGAGGTATAGATAGAGGGAAGTTGTAGATGAGTGGGAGAAAGAGTTTTGGTTGCACAATTTTTTGTACAGGGACCTAAAGGTAGCCATGAAGGGGTTTCTAGAAGAGCTAGACATCAGGGGGTTTGGAAGATTTTACCATGGGGTGTTGAGTAGATAGGAGTTTGCAATGAAGTGCATGAACAAGGAGGTTAGTGAGGCTTGGATGAAGGATTTAAGTGCAGATATAAGAAACATGGGGCACCTACAACATCAAAATTTAGTGCATCTCTAAAAAATGGAAGAGATATAGAGGAGATAGTTAGGGTGGTGGGAATAGATGAAAGTGGAGTAATAGTAGAAAGGTGGACTAATGAAGAAGTCTTCTAAAGGGAGGAGACTACAAAAATTGGAGGGGTATCAACCAATGTGGTTGTAGTATTAGGCATTGGGGCTAATGGGACTAAAATAATTGATGAGGATGGGGGGCACTAGCTAGTGGTAGGTGTAAATAAATCATCAAGTGGAGGGAGTGTGGCAGTCTATGACTAAGTCCTCAGGATATCATCCTTCTTTCTTTCTTATGGTGGAGGGATTGTTGTGAGGGTGGCCTTGCACATATTCTTTTAAGGAACCACTTACTTTAGAACTTCCTACTATGATATTTTTTATGAAGGTGACATTGGAACTCGAGGAAAAGTAACAACTAGGGATTATTTAGAAATTGGTAGGAATTATTATATCTACACAACCTCCTTGGTTTTCATATCTCCCCTTTCAAACATTTGGAATATCCTAGAAGATACCTCTTACTCACTCCATTCACTTGAGAGTGAGCTCTCAGTGTCTAGATTTTCTTAATTGTACAACTTGTTGAATTAGTCATCTATACACAAAGCATTGTATGGTGTCACAATATCACCAATTTATTATCACATCTTCCACTAGAAATTAATTTTGACATCACTCTAGTGCTCATCTCTTAGGCATTACTTCTTATTAGAGCTAATTTTGTACTAAGGGTTTGTTCAAAATCTTATATTGTAGAAGGCCTCATAAGATCTTCGCTCTAGTGTTGGTTTAATGATTTTCTTCAAAGGTCATGTTATTATCTTTTTATTCTTAATACTTAAGGCAAAATAACTACAAGATATAAAATAAAGTTGCTATATAAAATATATGATAATGAAAATATTCTAATCATATAAAACTCATAAATAACTTCTACAACAACTCATAAAATGGTCATTTACCAAATGCTCACGAAAATAGTATTTTGATATAGAATAAAGATCTCAAATACACCATACTTCCACACACTCTCACTCTACATTGTGTCACGTAAATACATAGACACATATATAATAGAATGTGACTCTTCATATGTAGTACTCTTGACCTTCACTCTTCTTGAGACTCTTCACTTTCCTACTCTAAGGACACATGTGCACTCCTACATAAAGGACACTTGTGCACATCTACACTCATCATACTTTCATATTTAACAACAAGAAATTTGTGCATTTCCTGCACATTATAACATTACATAAAGTATATGCTCACTCTCTAATCTAAGACACACTCCTAATCTAAAGATATGCGCAAGGTGATACATTATTTGGTTATTGAAGACTTTAGTCTTCAATATGGTCTTAATTTGGTTCTTGTATCTCGTATAGTCTTCTCATGCTTTCTTCAAATTGCTCCTTGTTTGTATCCTGATCATGTAGATGATTAGTATCCTCATAAAATATTAATTTTTCCAAAATAGCTTTAACACTATTTTCTTTTGTTGTTTCTTCTAGTTCTTGAATTTCTTGAGCTAAGTGCCCCTTTTGGTTTCCTTCTCTATATTGTAGCTAAGATTGATTATATTGATATTGAGAAGGATAATGACGTTGAATTTGTTGTTGATGAGGTCTGTATTGATTCCGATATTATCTTGGCTTAAATGACCTGTTTGATTGACCTCCTTAATTTAATTGATTTCCTTGCAACTAATTTCTTGGAGTGAATCTATAGAAATTTGTATTATTTCCTCTCTTTATGCATACTTGATAATATCTTTTATTCCATTTTGATTTATCCCTTGAGAATGAAACAACATGTCCTTGTGGATTATCTTTTGAGACTAAGGCATTGTTAGTCATTTCATCTTTGACTGAATTCTCTACCTCATACTCTTGTAGTATATTTACTAACTCATAAAATAATGTATCTTTACTTAGAATTTATAAGGATGTGACTAGATGCTTGTAGATTTCTAGAAGTGCTCTTAGAATCACTTGAACAAGAAACTTGTCTTCTAAATTTTCTCCTAAGGTTAATAATTTTCCTTTTCTATTTGCCACTTTTCATAGAAATAATTCTATGCTTTCATCCCTATTAAATTTTAGAGAATGCAATTGGGTTTGAAGATTCAAGATAGTGACTCAATTATTTTCTTCAAATATCTTGGCTAAAGTATTCCAAGCTTCTAAAAAAGTTACTGTTGAACTAATATATGGTTGTATATCATCTCTAAATGCAAATGTTATCATCATGAGTGCTTTTGCTTCTTCTTATTTATACTTTTAAATTTCTCTAGCATCTTCAATAGGTTTAGTTTTTGCTCCTTTAAAAATATCTCAAAGCTTTTCTACTATCAATATTGACCTCACTTTTTTTCCATGAAGTGTAATTAGCTCCTCTAAGAAGTTGGGATTCTGAAAGAAAGAATTTATTTGTTGTCATGATAACACTTGTATACTACCTTATATCTCCCTAATTTTTTAATGACAATTTCAATATAATCTTCAACTTCTATTATTTAATATAAATACTTTATTTCTCCCTAGTTATGAATGAACAATCAATAAATTTTGATAAAGATTTTAATTCTTCAAATCTCTAGGTTGAATTCCTTTTATCTCCCAAATTTCAAAAATATGATTTTTAAATTCTAAATTTAACAATCCTATGTTGGTGTTGAATTCTTATTAACTCCCCAATTAGATATTTAGAAATTTAGTAAAATATATTTGTAAATTTTGCATTCCTAATTTGATGTTGAACTCCTTATTTTTCCAAAATTATCAATTTGCAAATATTTCAAATTGTTTAACAAAATCAAACTAATTAATTGTACATATTTGTAAATTGATATTTTTAATTGGTTGTGAGATTGAAATGGCCCTGGTCATGATTGTAACCTATATTACATCATGAGAAACAATTTTTATTGAATAGTACCAACTTTTTGTTGTTTTACAACATCTTGATAAATATGTATATATGTTCCTTAACAAGATTTTAACATTACTACATGCCTTGAAAGTTAATGTACTTAACCAATTGAAATATTGTTATTTGATAAAATGTTAAGTTCCACACATAAAATTTGAACCTTAGTTTATAGTGTGAAATTGCTCCACATCATTTGATCCAACCCTTGGGACTTAAATTGATATATTTTATTAATCCAATCAAATTATACATAATATACTAAATATAAAATATTGATAAAAAAACTTGGATTCTCCCTTAAGAGGTTGCAAAGGCTTGGAGAACAATTTCTCATGAGAAACAACATCATAGAGGATAAATCTTGTTAGAGGGTCTTTTAGTTATTAGGGTCATGGCCAAGAATGGTGGCCATAGGTACTTCAGTACCACATCCTCCAAAACAAGGAATATTATACCTAGATAAGTTATGTAGAACCCAAGATATCTTGAGTGATTGTAAAACACAAGCAAGAAAAATCATAAACACCATGGAGAAGCGAAAAATGAGGATTCTTCATCTAGAAGGATGAACGAATATTTACCATAGGCAAAATAAATACTAGTCTTTGAAATAGCAGAGGACTAGATAGTCTTATATAAGATGAAACACAACCTAATAGGTAAATTCATGGGTTTTATACCATCCATGCACTTCCTCCATATGTGGACAAGGAAACAATGACATGTGGAAGGAGAATAAGAGATTATAACTCTCCCAAACGGGTATTTTTTATGGATTTCATGTCAATGGAAGACAACAAAAAGTATTTGAGAGAGGGTCGTATCATCACGGGATAGAAAGACTATTCCTACAACCATGGAATATGGGATTTGACTCGAAGGTGGAATTGAATATAGTATCAATATGGGTAATATTATTTTTCCTTCCCCTTGAATTGTAGAAAGAGGAGGTACTCGAGACAATAGGCAATTTACTAGGACATTATCATGATTGATTAAGAGAAATATTTTTAGGAGGATCGACTATTTTCTCTAGGAATTGTGTAGAAATGGACCTCGGTATACCTCTTCCAATGGAGATAGATATGAAAATAAGGGATTTTTTTAGCACCAACAACTATACTATGAGGTTGTTTCATTCAAATGCAGGGTGTGCCACGCTCATGGACATCTAGTAGAATGTGCCCAACAAGTAAGGATCATAAACTAGAACAAGAGGGGACAAAAACAAATATTAATATGGTAGGTCAATATCTTCAATAGAAGGTAAATTAGAAGGCAGGGGAAGGTCCAAAAAACTATGAGGGCTTCCAAAAAGTAATTAGAAGACCAAATAAAAGAAATCAACAAAGTAATCAAAGATAAGGAGGAGAAACAAGAAGAACAAACAACAAATATGAGATATTCAAACAACTTGAAAGCTTGGAAATAGAAGGGAAGATTCAAATGGAAGAATTAGAAGAGGATATTCACCAGGTCACACTGAATAATTAGGAATAATACTCCAATGTAGCATCGATAAACACGTAAGGAGTATAACCAAACCCAACCTCTCTTATGGAAGAGGAGAATCAATCCATGAGGGAGACAACAATAGGGGAAATAAAGCAAGGGATAGTCTTATGTCAGGAAATAGATATGAAAGAAGGAAATAAAAAAAATATAACCCTAGATTAGGGATTCATCAAATGGAAAAGAAACATAAACCAAAATAATTTGCAAGGAGGAAGTCAAACAAGGGAAAAATAAAGGAACAAGGAGGAAATTTGAGCCAAAACGAAAAGGTAAAATTGATGGTTGATTTCTCCTTTCCTAATTCTCAATGATATTAATTACTTAGAATGTGAGGGGTTTAGGTAGTTGTCCCATACAGAAGGCAATCAAAAATATTATTATGGATAAAATTTTAGATATAATAATGTTACAGGAAACCAAAATACAGGGAGAATACTTATAGAAAATAAACAAAGATGATATAGCAAAAAGGAGAGATCCTTACTCAATCAACATAGGGGAAATCAAAGGGATTTGCCCCTATGTGGAATCACCAACTATTCCTATAAATAGGGGCAACCTCCACGAGAGGAGTATTGATGGTTCGGTTACAAAGTAAGAAAAATGGAAAAAACTAGAGTATAGTTAATTTCTATAGAGTGAAGATAATCATATTACAGAGGGATCAATGAGCAGCCATCCAGACATTCAGAGGAAACTACCTGGAGGACCAATAGATTATGGGAGATATTTCAATGCAAATATTAAATTAGAGGAACAACAAGGAGGTAGAATTATGTTGAAGGAAAAGGATAGGTTCTTCTCGGTAATAACATGTCAAATGAACCTAATAGATATCCCAACTATGGATAGCTCCATGACCTAGACAAACAAAAGAAAGGAAGGTGAGACAGTCAAATATTGCTTGGATCATTTCTTCATGGAGGAGGAATTATACTTGCATACCAAGCATCAAGGGAGGGTCATGGATAGGTGTTCTTCACACCATTTTTATTAAGCCTTACCATAGGATAAGATAATCATAAAGTAACAAGAACTTTTAAATTTGAGATATGGTGGCTAAAAGATGAGGAGTTGGAGGACCACTTAAAGGAATGGTGGGAAGTAGGGAAACCAAGATTTGGGACAGCCCAATTCAAACTCCACAAACAACTAAAATATGTGAGGACCCAACTAAAGGGGTGGAGTAAACACAAGAAGGAAATAATTAGAATCCAAAAGCACGAAATTAAGGATTATAAGGAGAAAATTGCTAGGGATATAAGACAAGGAACTATTACGGGGGATCTACTACAATAAAAGTCAAAATTTCTAAGGAGAGAAGAAGCTTTGGAGGAATGGGAAGAGATCTACTGGAGGTAAAGATCTAGAGTTACATGGTTAAAGTAGGGGGATCAAAACACAACTTTCTTCCATAAGATAACAATAGCTATAAGATAACAAAATATAATTACAAGCCTTATAAATATGATGGTTCAAGTAAAAAGCAATTGAAGTGATATGAAAACTATAGCAAACCAAAACTTTCATACCCTATTTAGTAGCAATGAAAATTTGAATGTAGCATAGCAAGAGAATATACTAGAGGTAATTTCGCAATTAGTCAAACCTAAACATAATAAATTATTAAAGGAAATTACTTTGTAAGAAACATTAGGGATCATACAAAAAATACAAAAAATAAAGATACCAATACCAGATGGGTTCCCCATTTAATTTTATCAAAACTTCTACGTAATTGTGTGGGCTAAGCAGTGGTGGAGGCAATGGAGGAAATTATATAGAGTAAGCAAATGTTAAAATCCTTGAATCATACTTTCATTGCCTTAATTCCTAAGGTCCCACCTTGTGAGATAATTAGTAATTATAGGCCTATTTTACTATGTAATGTAGTATACAAGATATTAACAAAGATTATGATGGAGAGATTAAATTCTTATATACCAATTCTGATTTCAAGTGAGCAAGGTGGTCTTGTTGAAGGCTGAAAAATTCTATATGGAATAGTTGTGGCCCAAGACATGATATACACAATATCCAAGCAAAAGGACCTAGGTATGTTTATTAAATTAGATATTTCTAAATCCTATGACAAAGCAGATAGGACCTTTATGCAAAGGATTTTAGAATAAAATGGGCTTTACGGAGGGGTGGAGAGAATGTGTAAAATCATGTACACATACCACATCATTCTTAGTTCTGGTGAATGGCAGTCCCTCTCCATGTTCACAGCAATATGGGGGTTGATGCAAGAACAAAATGCATGCATATTTAGATTTGAGCATAGAACAACAGAGCAAGTATGGGAGAGGATTATTAGTAAGGTAACAGAAACACTACCTAATATATTATAGGAGGAAAAGGACATAGATATGGAGAAAGTGATTATCCTTACTAGCTTTGGAATAACTATAAAAGAAAAACAATTAAATGTTGGATGCACAGGTGAGAATCCCTCGAGTGACACAAAATGGAGATCACCTTCCAAAGAGTGGGTGAAGGCTAACATAGATGGGGCTTCCACAAAAAACCTTATAAAAGTTGATTTTGACCTTATCATAAGGCATTAGAAAGGATATCATGTGTACTGGAGAGTAGAAGGTATGGGGGAGACAACAAATAATTAAGTAGAAGGGCAAACGATCATGTTGGCATCAATGATAACAGTGAATATACACTTACATAAGCTATGGATAGAGATAGACTCTTAGGTATGGATTGGAATCCTGAACCTAATAAAACCCTTATAGGTGTTGGGAATTGAGGATAGAATGGAGGTGGAAGTGGTTAGAAATATTTATAAGGTTTTTCAAGATGTATTTATTACACATCAAGCAAAAGAGAAATAGGGTGGCAAATTATTTAGCAAAATAGGAAAAGGATCTAGAGGAAGGGAAATGCGTGGACTTCCAAATGGAAAATAATATAAGTTGGTACCAAATATATAATAGGTAGATAGCATAATAGGCAGATTAGATAGTGATTCTAATAAATCTATCACAATTAAGCTAATGAGCAATGGCCTTGAATGAAACCAATGACAAATTATACAAGTATCGAGTTGGGTAAGTAGGTTTATTGGCTTACTAACATAGGCTCCTATGTCTTTATTTTTGGGCCACTATTTCTCTACTATATGACGTTCCTACGATTAGACTCAAAGTGGTCAAGGTGGTGAAGAACACAAGCTTATACTGAGAGGGGGGTGAACAGTATAAGACCACTTTTTACTTTTCTTTTCAATTCAATATTATGCAGTGTATAGACAGCAGTATCAATAGCAGTAATCAAGCAATGCATAAAACACCATACACAATAGAGACACCATAGTTTACGTGGTTCACCCAATGTGGGCTACTCCATGGAGAAAATATTTTACTAAAACTTTCTCAATCAATCTCTTTGGGAATCCTTCCCAATTACAATGTTTATGGATCTCTGTCCAAAGGAGATGTTGATCCCCTAATCTCAAGTTCGTGGATCTCTTCCACAGGAGAACTCTTTCCCCTTCTACTCTGGCTAGTGATCTTCTAGAAGACTATGTCTCTCTGCTGCACTAACTGGTGGATCTCTCTCCACTTGAAGACTCCTCACTCAGATCTATCTTCAATTGTGTTGGCTGTTGGATCTCTATCCACTGAGACTCTATCCTCTATACTCTGTCACCTCCAAAGCTCTATCAATAGGCTCACTTAGAACCTGCTCAATAGGCTCACTCAGAACCTACTCAACAAGCTCACACATAACTTGTCCAAATCTGCTCAACAAGCTCACACAGAACTTGTCCAAATCTGCTCAACAAGCTCACACAGAACTTGTCCAAATATGCTCTAACAAGCTCACAAAGAACTTGTCCAAATATGCACAAGCAAGCTCACCAAGAACTTGCCCAAATATGCACTAGCAAGCTCACCAAGAACTTGCCCAAATCTGCACTAGCAAGCTCACCAAGAACTTGCCCAAATATGCACTAGCAAGCTCACCAAGAACTTGCCCATCTAATTTTTTTTCAATCTATGCACTAGCAAGCTCACCAAGAACTTGCCCAAATCTGCACTAGCAAGCTCACCAAGAACTTGCCCAAATATGCACTAGCAAGCTCACCAAGAACTTGCCCAAATATGTTCTAGCAAGCTCACCAAGAACTTGCTCAATAATTCAATCTCATAGAAGCATAAAGAGAATTGTTAGAGACTCAATATGTTCTATACTCAAATCTCAATCTCAACTCAAATCAATATTATAGAAGCATAAAGAGAATTGTTAGAGACTCAATATGTTCTATCCTCAAATCTCAATCTCAACTCAAATCAATATTATAGAAGCATAAAGATAATTGTTAGAGACTCAATATGTTCTATCCTCAAATCTCAATCTCAACTCAAATCCAGAATATAGAATAGTTTGTTTCATGGAACTTGAACAACCACTTCACACAATCACTTGACTAGGCTCAAACAACTCTTCTCAACCAACTACCACAAGGAACAACTCTTTCTTACAAACCCTAGTCCAAGCATGTATCAACCAACTCAAATATTTCCAACAATGCTCAACCACAAATCTCACATAACAATGATACTCATGTTCTTTTCAAGTTCAAGTTCTTTGCATAAACAATGGGCTTCAACAACAATGCTAATAAAACATTCTTCACATAACAATGATACTCATGTTCTTCTCAAACCCTATCTCAGGTTTTTCACACTACTAATGGCTTCAACAACAATGCTTATAAAACAAGGTTTAATAGCAACTCTCAACCCAGAAAACCTTGAGACATTCAACCAACTACTTTCAAAAGGAAACCACAATTAATCCTTTTCTCTCCAATGATATTTCAGAAATCAACCACCATAAACAATCAATAGGAGAATGTGCCCATACCTTTTATGAAGATGAAGAAGCCTTTTGGTTGTCCACAAAATTTGTCTCACTCAACACACTTTCTTTTTCAACTTTCAACAAGGGTTAGATATCTTGATTAATAACACAACAATAACATCCAAATAACACCTTATTACTCCTACTCAATAACATACACCATGTCACTTCATAAATGAATTAATCTCTTTTGAAAAAGAACAAAGCAACCTTCACTTTTGAACCTCTTTACAAAATCAGAAATATCTCTTTATACACACCTTATTTCTCCCTCTAAGCAAGTTAATCAAATAGCCCTTGGAATAAGCTTTCCAACGATATATAATATGATATACTTTCAAAAATTAAATCACCAGAAATCTCTCCTTTTTTAAACATGCATCATAACCCTTATTCCTCCTAGGGCAACTTTAGAAAAATAAAATATATCTAAAAATTATTAACTTGCCTCTGTCCCTGATGGGATTCGATCTCGTGACCTTCCTTGCTCAGTGCCTTAACCACAACCAACCTGTCATTGGGCCACACGCCCTCACGTGCTCAAAAGGAGCACACAACAAAACCTTATGCCATGAATATCTATGCCCTTCGAAAACAAAACATGCTTCACGCATTTCAACACAACAAAACACCTTCGGCAAGAATCGAATGCAGGACCTCCTACTTCACACACAGTGCATGAACCACTAGGCCAAGGAGGCCTATACATTTGGCTTTACTCCACAATAGTCTCTTCAACGAATGCAAAAATCGTAAGCCTTTTAAAACCCTTTTCACACACACTTCGACACACGATGCATAGGCTCTTTTACCATTCGAATCCAAATATCAAATCGAGCGCTTAGAGAAATAAATCAAAACTTTGGGCATATATATATATATATATATATGTCCTCCTCCTTTCCTTTGACATCGGTGCTATAATTTAAATATTAGTTTTATGCCTTTTCCTTTCTTTGACGTCGGCGCTATAAATTAAATTTTAATTTTAATTTTAAATTTTAAATTTTAAATAATTTAAAATTTAAACTTAAATATTTAAAATTAAATATCTCCATCACTGGGGCACCTTTTTCGATGAAACGAAAATCCAACCTGGGTTTTAAGAAAAACCCATTTCAAATCTGCCATCCATGGTTTTAAATAAAACCTTTTATTTTGCCTGCCTTGGTTTTCACAAAAACCTTGTATATATCCATGCTCTCCAAAATATCATAAATGCTTATTTATGAAATGCTTTGGCCACAAAAACTCAATGTGATCCATGTGACATCAATGATCCATGTGACATCAATGACAACATAAAATCACTCAAATTTCCAACAATCTCCCCCTTTGTCATTGATGGCAACACCTCTATTGTAAATCACCACAATCACTGTAAAAACCATCTCTGAGAATCAAAGTTGCTCCCCCTGACTCAATACTCTCTATGGAGGTTGCTCCCCCTAACTCAATGCTCTCTTTGGAGTTTACTCCCCCTATGTCAATGCTCTCTTTGGAGGCTGCTCCCCTAACTCAATGCTCTCCCCCTTACTCAAATCTCTCCCCCTTTGACATCAATGGCAAAAGGGACACCTATGGGGCTAAAAGATATGACTCTTAAGCTTAGCCCCCTCACCACCTTCTCTATTGAGGTGATTAATTTTGGGGTGGGAGTACATTTACTCCCATATTACATTGTTTCTTTCCTCTATCAACTTCCTTCCATATTTTTTTGATATCCTTCTCTTGATGAATTACTTGATCTTCTTGTCTTGAACTTGTTTGACCTTCTTGCCTTGAAACTGCTTGACCTTCTTGTCTTGAACTTGTTTGGAATTGAGTCCTACACCATTTTGCAATATGTCCAAAGTTATTGCAATTAAAACACTTGATATTGTAGCCTTTGGATGGTGCCCATATCCTGAATTCTTTCTTGAAATAATTTCCATATCCATTCCTTTCTTGAACCCTGTATTGTGAAGTTTTGTTTTCATGACCATTATGACCATGACTTCTGATTTGTGTAGCTCTAAAACCAAAACCATGTTGCTCATTTTCTTTGCACTGAGAAGCTCTATGACCAATCCTGTTGCATAAGAAGCAATGTCCCTGAAAACCATACCTTCTTCCTTTGAAGTTTCTTCTAGCAAAATCAAACTTCTTTGATCCATGGATCCTGCAGTGTATAGCCCTGTGTCCAAATCCATTACAAGAAAAACAATGTCCTTGAAAAGCCCTTTGTCCATGCCTTGGTTCCTCATACCTTTCTTGATCATTATCCTTGTAATCATCTTTGACTTGTGCATTGTATCCTTGAATGTTCTTTGTAGCATCTAAATCCTCTTCCTTAATTTCTTCCTTGCTTTCCTCTTCAAGAATTTATTTTCCTTTTGAACTTGATTCACCTATCTCAAAACAAGATCCAAACTGGATGTTTGGAGCCATAGGAACTTTGGAACTTTCTTCATAAATCTTAGGTGCTTCCTTGCTTTCATCTTTTAGAACTTCCTTTCCTTTTGAGTGTGACTTTTCTTGGAAATAAGATACAACTTTAAAATAAGTTTCCACTCCTTTTTGAACCTTTTCATTTAATGTGTCATGTCTTGTCATTATTGTCCTTAATTCTTCATTCATCCTTTCCTCTATCCTTTTTGCATTTTGAAGCTCATCTCTTAGATCACTGATTGTCTGAAGTTGTTCTACTCTGATTTTTACATCTGTTCGAATCTTGTTTTCAAGATTCCTAATTTCTTCTTTTAGCCTTTTGACTTCTATTTTTTGTTTTCTTGGCTCATCCTCTTCTTTTTCTATTACCAAAAGTGAGACTTCTTCTATTTCTTTTATCCCATAGAAAAACCCTTCTTCATCTTCACTATCACTAAGATCATTATAATCTTCTATAGCAAACAAACTCTCATGATTTCTTTGACCATACATATTTCCTTGATGTGTCATCTCATCTTCACTATCATTGAAGCCATTGCAATATCTTGATCTATGATCTCTTTGACCACACACAAAGCATTGTTCTCTTTCATCTTCTATTCCTAGGAATAGATGTTCTTCCTTTTCATCATTTGACTTGTCTCTATCATTGTGATCTGAGCTATCACTTGCTTCTACAATGTAGAAGGTTTTCTTTGTCTTATGAAAACTTTTCTTCTTCTCATACTTGCTTTGCTTGTATCTGTCATCTTTGTCATGCTTATGCTTTCCATCTTCTTTTCTTCTATGACCCTATTTTTCATCATCACTATTTTCTTCATGTGGACACTTGTATGCATAGTGACCAAAATCACCACACTTGTAGCATCTGACTTTCTTCATATCCCTGTAATTTCTTAAGTCCTTTTTCCTTTTGATGAAGTTAGCTTCCTCATCATTATCTGAATCTCTATCTGTCTCTGGAACTTTCCCTTTCTTTTTCTTTGAAGCCTTGAATGCAATTTCTTTTATTGGAACTTGATGCTTACTTCTCCTCATCTCATAAGTTGTGAGAGTTCCTTGTAGTTCTTCCATTGTTAGCTTGTTGATATCCATTGTTTCTTCTATTGCTGAAACCTTTGCATCATACTTCATGGGAAGTGATCTCAAAACCTTTTGAGTAACATCTGATTCTTTCATCTCAAATCCTAGACCTCTCATGGTGTTAGCAATCTCATCAACTCGAAGTAAAAACTGTGCAATATCTTCAGAATCTTCCATTTTCAATTCCTCAAATATTTTTCTATGAGTTTGTAGTTTTGCCAACTTTACCTTGGAATCTCCTTCATAGGTATTCCGCAACTTGGTCCACATTTCATTTGTTGAATTACATACCATGACCTTTGCAAAATTCTGTCTCACGTAGCCCACTCAGAATACAATTCATTGCCCTTGCATTGATCTCAACCAATTTCTCGATAGTCTTATCTCGCCTCGGGATCACCTTCAACCTTATACTCTTTTGCAACCATCTGCCATACCTCATATCCTTGTGATATCAAGTAGTTCTTCATTCTCATGCTCCAGAAAGCATAATTGTTACCATCAAATAGTGGAGCCTTATTTGTAGATGATCCATTCTATGAAGCCATCTATGTTCTTGTAGAATCTACCCTCAAGATGTTAGCCTTTTCGAAGGAACCCGCTCTGATACCAATTGAAGAACACAAGCTTATACTGAGAGGGGGGTGAACAATATAAGACCACTTTTTACTTTTCTTTTCAATTCAATATTATGCAGTGTATAGACAACAATATCAATAGCAGTAATCAAGCAATGCACAAAACACCATACACAATAGAGACACCACAATTTACGTGGTTCACCCAATGTGGGCTACTCCACGGAGAAAATATTTTACTAAAACTTTCTCAATCAATCTCTTTGGGAATCCTTCCCAATTACAATGTTTATGGATCTCTATCCAAAGGAGATGTTGATCCCCTAATCTCAAGTTCATGGATCTCTTCCATAGGAGAACTCTTTCCCCTTCTGCTCTAGCTAGTGATCTTCTAGAAGACTTTGTCTCTCTGTTGCACTGACTGGTGGATCTCTCTCCACTTGAAGACTCCTCACTCAGATCTATCTTCAATTATGCTAGCTACTGGATCTCTATCCACTAAGACTCTATCCTCTATACTCTGTCACCTCCAAAGCTCTATCAATAGGCTCACTCAGAACCTGCTCAACAAGCTCACACAAAACTTGTCCAAATCTGCTCAACAAGCTCACATAGAACTTGTCCAAATATTCTCAACAAGCTCACATAGAACTTGTCCAAATATGCTCAAGCAAGCTCACAAAGAACTTGTCCAAATATGCACTAGCAAGCTCACCAAGAACTTGCCCAAATATGCACTAGCAAGCTCACCAAGAACTTGCCCAAATATGCACTAGCAAGCTCACCAAGAACTTGCCCAAATATGCTCTAGCAAGCTCACCAAGAACTTGCTCAATAATTCAATCTCATAGAAGCATAAAGAGAATTGTTAGAGACTCAATATGTTCTATACTCAAATCCCAATCTCAACTCAAATCAATCTTATAGAAGCATAAAGAGAATTGTTAGAGACTCAATATGTTCTATCCTCAAATCTCAATCTCAACTCAAATCAATATTATAGAAGCATAAAGAGAATTTTTAGAGACTCAATATGTTCTATCCTCAAATCTCAATCTCAACTCAAATCCAGAATATAGAATAGTTTGTTTCATGGAACTTGAACAACCACTTCACACAATCACTTGACTAGGCTCAAACAACTCTTCTCAACCAACTACCACAAGGAACAACTCTTTCTTACAAACCCTAGTCCAAGCATGTATCAACCAACTCAAATGTTTCCAACAATGCTCAACCACAAATCTCACATAACAATGATACTCATGTTCTTTTCAAGTTCAAGTTCTTTGCATAACCAATGGGCTTCAACAACAATGCTAATAAAACATTCTTCACATAACAATGATACTCATGTTCTTCTCAAACCCTATCTCAGGTTTTTCACACAACTAATGGCTTCAACAACAATGCTTATAAAACAAGGTTTAATAGCAACTCTCAACCCAGAAAACCTTGAAGCATTCAACCAACTACTTTCGAAAAGGAAACCACAATTAATCCTTTTCTCTCCAATGATATTTCAGAAATCAACCACCATAAACAATCAATAGGAGAATGTGCCCATACCTTTTATGAAGATGAAGAAGCCTTTTGGTTGTCCACAAAATCTGTCTCACTCAACACACTTTCTTTTTCAACTTTCAACAAGGGTTAGAGATCTTGATTAATAACACAACAATAACATCCAAATAACACCTTATTACTCCTACTCAATAACATACACCATGTCACTTCATAAATGAATTAATCTCTTTTGAAAAAGAACAAAGCAACCTTCACTTTTGAACCTCTTTACAAAATCAGAAATATCTCTTTACACACACCTTATTTCTCCCTCTAAGCAAGTTAATCAAATAGCCCTCGGAATAAGCTTTCCAACGATATATAATATGATATACTTTCAAAAATTAAATCACCAGAAATCTCTCCTTTTTTAAACATGCATCATAACCCTTATTCCTCCTAGGGCAACTTTAGAAAAATAAAATATATCTAAAAATTATTAACTTGCCTCTGTCCCTGATGGGATTCGATCTCGTGACCTTCCTTGCTCAGTGCCTTAACCACAGCCAACCTGCCATTGGGCCACACGCCCTCACGTGCTCAAAAGGAGCACACAACAAAACCTTATGCCATGAATATCTGTGCCCTTCGAAAACAAAACGCGCTTCACGCGTTTCAACACAACAAAACACCTCCGACAAGAATCGAACGTAGGACCTCCTGCTTCACACACAACACATGAACCACTAGGCCAAGGAGGCCTATACATTTGGCTTTACTCCACAATAGTCTCTTCAACGAACACGAAAATCGTAAGCCTTTTAAAACCCTTTTCACACACACTTCGACACACGATGCGCAGGCTCTTTTACCATTCGAATCCAAATATCAAATCGAGCGCTTAGGGAAATAAATCGAAACTTTGGGCATATATATATAAAATATATATATATATATATATATATGTCCTCCTCCTTTCCTTTGACGTCGGTGCTATAATTTAAATATTAGTTTTATGCCTTTTCCTTTCTTTGACGTCGGCGCTATAAATTAAATTTAAATTTTAATATTTAAAATTTAAACTTAAATATTTAAAATTAAATATCTCCATCACCGGGGCACCTTTTTCGACGAAACAAAAAGCCAACCTGGGTTTTAAGAAAAACCCATTTCAAATCTGCCATCCATGGTTTTAAATAAAACCTTTTATTTTGCCTACCTTGGTTTTCACAAAAACCCTGTATATATCCATGCTCTCCAAAATATCATAAATGCTTATTTATGAAATGCTTTGGCCACCAAAACTCAATGTGATCCATGTGACATCAATGACAACATAAAATCACTCAAATTTCCAACAGTGGATGGCTTTCAAAAATAGAACACACCAAGTCATGGGCATTTTGTTGAGTATGACCAAATTAAGAGAAAATAAGCCTCCACCCCATAGAGCAATAGGTATGTCAAACATGATCAAGATGCCAAGAATAACTTCAAAATAGTATGAATATAGATGGATGGTCTACGGAATTTAGATGAACAAGAAAAATTAGAATTCAACTCATGTGTTGTTGATGTGCATGGATAACTACATAATAATAGCCTTAAGTGTTGTTTTCAACGAACCCACCTATATAACATGTGTAGTACTTTATAGGAAGTGGTTTGAATGGATGGTAGTCAACATCAATATCATGACAACCTTCACAGTGCTTACTATATTATTTATATAGGCAGGTTCGAAACCAATAATGACCCATACTGAGACAGGCATTGATGATGAGGATAGCACTTTTACCAGTTGTATAGGTAGTTTTCAAGCTAGGAGGGACTAGAGGAGGCTTCTCTTTCTCCCTTAATTCTTGTTCTGCTCATTTTATTTTGTATTTTAGCTTTAGTTAATATAATTTATTTTTCAAATTTCAATATATATATAATATTGATGTATATATATCAAATGGCATTAGTTCAATTGGTTAGATTCTTTGACTTTTAGAGAGAAAACCTTATTCAAATCTTACCCAGTGAATGGGAGGGGTTGTCTCATTCCCATATAATCGTTTTAAAAAAATGACATATATATATATGATAAGTAAATGAAAGAGACCTAATTAAAAATGAAAAAAAAGTAAGAAAAATTTATCAACAAGATTAAGTAGTGCAAGTGGAGAAGGCAACCTTGGCCCCACTAAACGGGAGGTCCACGGTTCGAACCTCTGCGATGCGAAGGGGGACACACAAAAAAATTCTTGTGGCTTCCCTCTAGATAATGGTATATCTAGATGGGATAACATTGTTGACCACACCTAAGAGTGGCTCTCAAGGTTTCTTTCAAAGCTAAAAGTTGTATCCACCTTTGTAGCACAAGTGGAGAAGGCGAGCTTGGTCCCGTTGAACAAGAGGTCCACGGTTTGAACCTCTACGATGCGAAGGGAGACACAAAAAAACTCTTGTGGCTTCTCTTTAGATAGTGGTATACCTGGATGGAATGACATTATCAACCACCTAAGAGCAGCTCTCAAGGTTTCTTTCAAACCTAAAAGTTTTAGTCCCGATGGGGACAATGCAATGGTTTGGGGTTTGGCTCTTCTTCGAGAGGTCCAATAAATTACGATGTTTGGTTGTGTGTTATTTCCCTATTCATAAATGTAGCTCTTGGATTTACGAGGGGTCATGGCTGGGAGGAGATTACTTAACCCTATGCATCGATCATAGGGGTTTATCGCACTATCCATTTACTTTTATGCCTTCAAGGGCTAGGTAAATTGGTAGTTGTTTGTCTGGCCAGGCACTTACCAAGAAGAGACCTTGGTTCAAACCTTGGTAGTATGCATATTTACAAAGGTAGTAGTCTGATCTGAATCCTCTAAGTATGCACTAGATCAACAATAATATGAATTCCAAACGATCAATGGTCCCCCTCACATCGGGTCAATAACAACAAGGTGGTATAGGCTTGTTGGGAGCAACCCCTATTGTTTGAATGGTTTGAACCTAGCACTTGGCAGTTACTAAAAATAGTGTGGATGTAACCAACTTCCCTATATATCTAAAAAAAATATTAAGTATAAAAAAATCAATTCTTAGTTAAATGATATGAGTTCAATCCATATTTTAAAGAAAATCATATTTGAATCTTGCCTAATAATACATATCCATGTATAATTATTAAAAAATGTTAAAATATTATTAACTATAAAAAATCAATTCTTAGTCAAATGACATAAGTTCAATGCATATTTCAAAAAAAGGTCATTTTTTAATCTTACCTAAGAATATGTGTATAATTGTTAAAAAATATTAAAATATTGTTACATTGTATACTAAACTAAAGAAATAAGAAACATATATAAATATATATCCATTATATATTTATATAATACATGTTTTAAAGAAAATCATTTTTGGATCTTATCTAACAATAAATAGATGATTATTAAAAAATGTTAAAATATTATTATTAAACTAGAGAAATAAGACACATATATAAATATCTAATGATTGTGCTCCCCATTATTATTTATATATAATGGGGAGCACTTATTGTGCTCCATTAAATTTTATTTTAATATTCAATTAGAGGAGTTATTTAAAACTTTACTTTCAAATATATATATATATATATATATATATATATATATATATATATTTTTTTTTTTTTTTTTTTAATTTTAATCAATTTTAGGTCAAATATAAATAAAGAAAACATATTCAAACCAAGGCATAACAAGCACAACGCAACCGTGTAACGGTTTAGGCTTTGGCTCTTCTTTGGAGAGTCCAAGGTTCAAATTGCGACATGGGCGAGTGTGTGAAGGGGTAGGTGTGTGGTGGTTATGTGTTAAATTCCCGCGACATGGGCGAGTGTGTGAAGGGGTAGGTGTGTGGTGGTTATGTGTTAAATTCCCTATTGATAAGCATAGCTCTCAACTTTACAAGGGTCATGGTTGGGAGGAAACTGCTCAACCCTGTGCCTTGGTTGTAAGGGTTTCTCACACTAACCAAATTAAATATATATATATATATATATATATATATATATATATATATATATATATAACATATTAAAGAAGCCAATGAATAAAATCTTTCTGTTAAACCCTATGCCTTGGTTGTAGGGGTTTCTCACACTAACCAAATCAAAATATATATACATTTATATATAAATAAAACATATTGAAGAAGCCAATGAATAAAATCTTTGTATTTAAACAAATTTTCATTTAAATAATAATTAAAAATGATTGGTCAAATGATATTGACTCAACTAATTCAAATCTTAGACTTTCAAGGTTATACTTGTATTTGAATCTATTAAATTATACAATATAGTATGGATAGGACTCACTCCAATCCTATACAATAAATAAAATAATTAAAATTAAATTAAAAATATATATAAGTTTAATAAAAAAAATTTCATTTGGTTATTGTGAAAAATCGCTATGACCAACGTACAGGGTTGAGCAGTCTCCTCCCAACCATGACCCCTCGTAAAACCGAGAGCTATATGTATCAATAGAGAATATAACACAAAGCCAATATATAAGTTTAATTGATTAAATTAACTTTGAAAAAAATTCATACATAATTATTTATTTATTTTGTTTGATACATACAGAGTTAGTTACATCCACACTATTTTTAGTAACTGTTAAATGTAGAGTTCAAATCATAGGGGTTGCTCTCAACAAGCATATACCACCTCGTTGTTGACGGATCACTCGAGACTCGTATCATCGTATCATCGTCGTTGATTTGGCACACACTCAAAGTATTCAAATGATTGAGATTAGACTACTACCTTTGCAAGAGGCATGCCTTCAAGGTTTGAACCTAGGTATCTCATTGGTATAAACAATTACCAATCCACCTAGCTCTCTTAATTCATACATAATTATCGAATTATATTTTTTTTATTTGGGCAGTGTGACAAAATCGTACGATAAAAGAATCTTAAACCATACAAAGAAGATCCAAACCACAAATCCATACCTTGTTTCCTGGACCCATAATTATCAAATTATCAATCATATTATATAATTTTAATTCTATATAATCAATTAAAAAATTAAATTAAAAATGAAAGAAAAAATCTTTATATTGATATATTTAAATGTTTTTAATTTTTACAATGTTCTATCTTTTAAGTGTGAGCCATCCTCGACACATAATTATCAAATTATCAATCATATTATATAATTTTAATTCTATATAATTAATTAAAAAATTAAATTAAAAACGAAAGGTCAAATCTTTATTTTGGTATATTTAAATGTTTTTAATTTTTACAATGTTTTATCTTTTAAATGTGAGCCACAGTGACTATGATGATATGAATCCTGAGCGACCGATTTCCTTTCACATGGGATCAACAATGACTAGGTGAAATTTTGTTTGGTGAGAGTAATCCTTGTGGTTTGAACGCTGTCAATTACTAAAATATTATGGATGTGACCAACTCTCCTATGTAACTAAAAAAATATTGCTTCAATTCATGGTCACCTTAAAAATGAATTTGGGTTATTTAAGAGGATAAAATAAGTAAACAAATTATGGCCAAATTAGAATCAAAGGCAAATGAAATTGAAGGTTTTAAAAAAACAAATTTCAAACCAGACACCATATAATGTCATTAATAACAGACAGCAAACACACCGTGTCCCACGTGAACTCCATTTTTCTCGGGCAATGTGAAAAGAGAGTGAAATGGTCTAAGACAGCCCACCAAATTTTATAAAATAAAGACTTCTACACAGGAAATTTTGGACTTTTTCATTCGGTTTGGCCAAACCGACAAATCAATAACAGCTAAACGTAAAGGCAATGGTCCTTTTTAACAATAATTAATGTTCAAGTTCTTCGAAATTTCTATTCAGAAAAATACCTTCTGGTTAAATTTCCGGACGCATTTTTAATGTTCAAGTTCTTCGAAATTTCTATTCAGAAAAATACCTTCTGGTTAAATTTCCGGACGCATTTTTACATGTTTTTTTTAATGTTCAATCTTAAGTTTTAGAAATTTTCACATTAATTTCAATTAATAATTATTTAAAAACTATTTTTTTAGTTTCATAGAGTTTAATAATTTGTCTTCACATTTCAAAACCCACAAGATGCGATTTCATAACACCATAATCGACATCTAAGTTGGGCATTGCAGAATCCTCATCAAAAAGCAATAAACTAAAATAAAGCCGACGAAAAACACGGGCAGTCGAGCCCTCTTATTCAACCATGTCCACATCATCGACGCAACCCTACGACTAGAAGTCAAGTCACGAAAGACAGCCACAATTTTTTTTTTAATAAAGTGAACAATTTTTTTTTTATTGATGGTAAGGGTTTTTAAAAAGATCCCCAAATTTATTATAAGGTTTTGTATGGTATTCTTAAACCTTTGATTTAGCAAAAAGATATTAAGAAAGATTGAGTTGGATTCTACGAATCAAACCCGAAAATCCAATGAAATAACCTTCTAGCAAATAAGCCGTAGATTTTTATCAAGCAAATACAAGAGATTGTCCTATGGTCAAACCACCATGTGCTCCGAATCTAAAGTAATGGAGAAAAATATTAAAATAACGAAAATGCTACCGATTAAAAATAAATTTACAAATAAAAACCGCCCAAATCGAAGCATTTGCCACCTAACATAAAAAAAACAGGGGAATCATGTCATCATGATCAACAAATCTCTCCAACAAAGCACATAACAGAAGAACCCCTCATAAGAATAGTCGGTTTAAGAAAACAACACTAGAAATACCTACCAACAAAATCCACAACATAAAAACCATCCAGGAGATCTGCACAAAAAATCCCATGAAACCCCAAATCCCGTTGGAGTCAACCAAAAAAGTCCTCAACCATAGAGAAACTGGGCCAAAAACGAAATGTAGGGTTTAAAGGAAGAAACCCTGATCTTTAAAATCTCTAAGGGCATTGGAAATTTAAGACTTTACCATCCTGCTCTGAGAAGAGCTGATGCCCAACAAAACCCTCAACACAAACACCAACCAGGAAAACTGCATAATAAAATAGCACACGAAAGCACCCTCCTGTCCCAGACAAGATGCAAAAAACTAGAGCCCTTCACAAGGAGGTACCCAAAAGCAACAACCGCCTAAAAAACTGATGCCCAAGCCCCTAACCACAAAATTGGTCTGGCCTTCCACCCACCAACAAGGTTAATAATTGCAGCTCCTTTAGCTGACCTAACCTACTAGCATGTTGCTAGAGTTTCTTCAACCAAACCAACAAACCCTGCCACCCAGAGCAAACCAAAGAGTATTCGTCGGATTGCAAGGAAGTTTCCAAAAATAAGGGCCCTCATTGCAAGCCCTCAGAGCTACAAGCCTCTTATTGTTTGCCCTCAGAGCTGCAAACTCTTAGGGTTTGCCTTCAAAGCTACAAAACTCTTAGGGTTTACCCTCATAATAAAGTGGACAACTTAATGGGTTCTCATTTTAAACATTGTTATTATAACTCCTTTACATTTTAAGAACAACCCTACGACTAAAATTCAATTCATGAAAGACAAAGTAGCAGCCATAAAACTTATTTAGGAGACATGGTGAATTGTATTTATATTTAAAAAATATAAAACTGTGGTGAATTTTTTAGTGTTGACGACCAACGCCATATACTAGTTGATAGGCTGACTATAGACAGTTAAGCTTGACGATAGCATATTGATGATCGGTTGTAGCATATTAATGGATTTTGATGATAGCATATTGATGATCGATTGTAGCATATTAATGGATTTTGACGATAGCATATTGACGACCGGTTTCAAAAAAATCATGTGATGAGGGTGCAATGACTATTAGTTGCAACATATTGATGATAGCGTGATGACTGTCGGTTGCAACATACTAACGATGGTGTGATGACTATCGGTTGTAACATATTGACGATAGAGTGATGATGATCAGTTGCAGTAAAGGATTCCATTGTCAATCAGTTGTAGAGGGTTAATTTACCAATCGATTGCAGCAAATGGTGTCATATCCGATCGATTGCAGTAAAGAGACCATTGTCGATCAATTGTAGCAAAGGTTAAATTATCGATTGGATGCAGCAAAGAGATCACTGTTGATCGATTGTAATTGGTTAAATTTTTGATTAGTTATAGATGATTAAATTATTGATCAACTACAGAGGGTTAACTGTCGATCAGTTGCAGAGGTTTAAATTATTGACTGATTTAAGAGGGTTAAATTGTTGATTCAGTTGCAACAAAGCGGTCATTGCTGATCGGTTGTAGCAAAGGAACCATTATTGATCAGTCGTAGCAAATAACCAATGTTGATCGGTTGCACCATAAGGACCATTACCGATCGGTTGTAGCAAAGGGGCCAATGTTAATAGGTTATAACAAAGATATTGTTACTGATACATTACACCAAATAACTATTATTGATGAATTGCAACAAATAACCATTGTTGATCGGTTACAGCAAATAACCAGTGTTGATCAATTGCAGCAAAGGGGTCATTATCAATCAATTGCAGCAAAGAGACCATTGTCGATCGGTTGCAACAAAGAGTTTCATTATCGATCGATTTCAAAATATGGTTCTATTACCAATCAATTACAACTATGCCACATGTCAAATGCTTAGATACCATATATCAACACAACATTAAAATTTTACATGCAAAAGACTATTAAAAGGCATAAACAATAATTTTTTCACCTTTTTCTTACCTAGAGCACATCACAGGTACATAGAAGAAATTATACGTCCTCCAAATTTTCTCCTTTTCATCCTATGCCTTGATCCACCATTTTTATCATCGTACCTCTATCATTTTAACCTTTTTCTCACTATACATCATCGAGCGTTTTACCTTCCACCCTATGCCCTGATCCCTCGTACCTTACCCTTTTTCAAAGAAATCAATGGCATCTCCTTCCACCCCTGGTCCCTCCAAAAATTCTTTCAAAAACCTTGTGTGCCCCCTTATTTCCAAAATATTAATAACACTAGGTGACGACATATCATGGGTCATTGACTCTAGTCTTCAAGGTTTATTGTTGATATCGTAGTGCAAAATAGACAACAAACTGCTGCTAAAGATTATTGCAGCTTACAATAATGATTCGACCACTATCAATATGAATATTGACAACAAGAATGTAAGATTTTATGTGAGACCCTCAAACGTATATAGATTGATAACATTACCTTACAAAATTGTGATCCTATCACATCGAAGTTTGTATTAAGTGAAGAAGACAAATACTACCTAGAGACCAACTTCAATATCCCCTCGAAATATTTGATAGGTATAGCTCTACATATTTTTATATTTATTTGAAGTGAAAATTTAGTTTTTTACAAGTACTTGTTTTTTTTGCAGTTTTCACTAACAAGTCCAGAACGAGTTTGATTTTAGCATCTATTTTTTACAAGTTTCTTCGAGGGTGTGTCAAATTATTCCAAGCCAGACTTGTTCTGCAAGGAAGACCGACGAATATTCCATTCTAGGCATTGGCATATTTGGTTCGTTGTCTTGCCCACCAAAAATTTGACTGGTGCACCTGTGTTTCGTAGCAGATCAGAATAGATCTCCACAGCGTTAAAACCAACACTTCTATAACACTAAGCACGTGCAATTACATTCTTTGCTTTTTATGAATATTATTATAAATTGCAAAATTTTGCAGTACTAACCTTGCTACACCTAGACCTAGGTGTAGGTAAACTTTACTTTATATGAAAGTAATACTTTTTTTATTCAATTACCTTTTTTTTTTATTAATTTTATAATTTATACATAAATGTATAAAAGGGCATCCTCTTCCTCTTCAAAATGGGATGCTACTATCAAAGGTCATAAGCCATAAAAAACTGGATATTTTGAAACACCTTTGGAATAAACACCATTACAAAGAAGATCTACAAAACACTTAAGGTCTTCTAATTATCCTAATCCTCGTCAACCTCCACCTACATGTCAACTACAAACCGATGTTGATATTAGTGAGGCCACACCCACTACACGTAAGCTTTCTGTTTCAAGTTTGGGTTCATGTATTCATTTAGTTAAAATTATAATCTATCATTTTTATGAATTTTTAATATGTTTTTAGATGTACGATGCACCAACATGCCATTACGAGGTGTAGTTGTGCAAGAGATCTCATCTTTGACTAGTAAGTCTAATACATTTAGATTAAATTTTAAAGTCTGCCTTCACAAAATTTGTAACAAAATTTTGTTGTGATTTTTTAAGCTGTTTCACAACAATTTACTATGTTGAAGTCCAGACTTATTTTAATTTAAGGGAATTTGACAAGAAAAAAGTTGTTGTGGCTACAAAGGATGTTGTCAAGGTTAGACTAATTTTTTCTAAAAAAAAATTGTTTTCTTTTTTTATTGTAAATTCTTTTGCATGCCAATTTTGGTAATATAAAGAAGCGGGTTAAAAACACGTAAGTTTATCTACAAATGGCAGAGGATAACTTGTTGGTTGATATGAAAATGTAAAAAATATTATAAGAAACAGTTAGAGAGAACAACGCTTTTAGGAGGATCATAATCCTACATAGATTTGATCTTGATATTTTGCTAAAGAAGAAGGGTAAATAAGTACTTGCAACAGTAACTAAAGATCTTGTGAATGAAAAAAAGGCCTTGCTCAAAGTCTTAGAAAAAGTAGAGAATGGCATAGTCAGATCTGGAGCAATGGAGGAGAATACTGAGGAGCAACCTGATGAGGAAGGACCTGTAGCATAATAAGAGGAGAGATTAGACGCGGGATCTGTACCACTTAAACTACATATTGTAGACATAGCACAAAAGAGAAAAAAACCCGAAACTACCTCTAGCCCTCAATATAAGGAATGAAAAAGTAAATGTTGTGCACTTGTTGATTGTACATGTATTATTGCAGTCAACAATTAAGAATTATCAAAAAACATTTCTATGAAATGTTGTCATATGAAATCTTTTTGAATTATCAAACAACACATTTGCAAAAATTGAGTATTATGTTATTTCCATGTATATTCTTGTGCACTTTTACAATTACCATGTATATTCTTGTGTTATTTTCATAGCTTTGGATATTATGTTATTTACATTTATATTCGTGTGTTATTTTCATAGCTTGCATATTATTCTATTTCCATTGTGCTTTAGTTTATGAAGGATACATCTATGCATGGGTTTAAATTTTGTTATAAATAGAGTATATTACATCATTTGGATCATGTAAATGTACCTTTCTTGGTACATACTTAGGACATTAGATTACTTTAGGGGGAAGTTATCTAGTTACTTCATGCAATGTAATAAATGCACAAGTGTCAAAGTGCAAGTTGTATATGTGCAAGCTGTCCCTTGCACATCTAGGTAGAGTGTTGGCCAAGGAACCTATTTCCTATATAAAGGGCCATAGGTATAGAGCAAGATATAGCAGTAGGAAGTAGTGTAGACCAGAGTGGTGTGATGTAGCAGTGTGATGTAATATGATGGAGTGTGATATGCTCAATGCCCATTCTTGAGCAGTAGCTCTATTCATGGAGTGTTCATTTCCTCCAGAGCTATTTTGTAAACATCTCCATCATTTCTATTTATAGTATTTTTAGTCATCTCGCATATTTACTTTATTTCATATTATTCTGCATCTTGTGATTGCTATCTCCCATTACATGTTGCATCAAAAGCTAACAGTGGTATCAGAGCCACGGTAGGTCAATAGGAAAACCACCATTATCATTGACCCTGAGTTTTTGTCAACCTGACGTGCCATTGGACCAATCACTATCAAAAATTCTCAGAAGAGTCTAGGTGGTAGAATTAAGGAGAGCCACAAGTTAGGACTGAAAGAAATCTCAGTTTTTGGAATACTGAGATTGCATATGGCTAGAGTCTTTCCACAGAGTTTCAAGGGAAAACTTGTGAAGACTAGGACTCAACATTTGATCCACTAGTTTGATGAATCAACTAGTGAAGCTCATCTAAGAGATCTGGAGAAATTGACCTAAAGTTTCTTTTATTGCAGGGAATTAATTCTCAGATGATTGGGACACCTCCTACAATAGAAAGCTAGGAGATTTCAACTTCATTGCCCAAAGGTCGGAGTGCCTTCATAGTGCAGAGATTAGTTACTGCAAGAGAAGAATACTACAGAAGAGACTTCTGGAGCAGAATTATGGTGAAGTTGGGAGACAGGAGATCTCCATTTCTAGATTGGAAACTTCACAAGAAGAAAAGGCCATAGAAGCCTATAAAAGGCCATAGAAGCCTTGATCCCAGATAAGAAAAGGCCATAGAAGCCTTGATCCAGAAGAAGAGGCCATAGAAGCCTTGAAGAAAAGGCCATAGAAGCCTTGGTACTAAAAAGGCCACATAAGCCTTGATACTAAAAAAGGCCACAGAAGCCTTGATCCTGAAGAAGACTTCAGAAGAGAGTATCTAATTCAGAAGTAGATTTTAGTACTAATATTTTGTTGTAGGAACAGGAAGATTCAGTGAGTTGGGAAAGCTTCCTACAAAAATGTTAGGAGGAGTATCTTCTTTAGAATCAATCCAACACCTAAAGCAAAAGAGATCAGGAGAAGATCTCATTGATGAAGAAGGACTAGGAGAGTCCTGCTCGAATACAGAGGTAGCAGAATCAGAGATCCAAGAGAAGATCTCACCACCAACACTTCCAAAAGTAGAAGGTTGAAGATAAGGTCTCAAGGAAGACCAAAAGAAGCTACAATATCAAAGGCCTTGGAGAGGTCTCTACGAGCATCCAATAAAAGGCTTGGAGAGCCTTACTAAAGAATTCATCAAAGGAGTTCCAAGGAGAACTCATTGGAGAAATTCACTATTGGAGATAGTGAAATATTTGGGATAATTATCACCATCCGACAACAAGCCCAAGAAGAAGAATTTGGCAAGGAGTGCCAAATCTCAGAAGACCTCAAGACATACAAAATCTTGAGAAGAAGATCATATTTGAAGTCAAAATTCGACAAGAAGCTTGAAGGAAGATTCAGACAGAAGAAGCCTACCAAATCTAGGAGACTTGGAGATTACCTCTCACAACAAGAAGGCACCACTTCAGAATCAAATATCTCTTCAAATATACAACAAAAGGAGGAGACTACAAGAGGAGAACAAGCCACCAAAAATTCTAGGCTCATGAAAGGGAGACCATATTTTGGTGAAGACAAAGTTGTTCAAGGTAGCCTATAGAGAGCTGCAAGATCTTACTCAAGGCAGCAACTTGGTGATCATAGACACCAAGATCTACATCCTCTACAGAAGTGGTAAAAAGGGCTTTCAAAAAAGGTAAGCAACTATTGGTGCAAGTAGATTCATTAAGTGGATTACTTATCAGATTTGTTTAAGCACCTTAATTGGATTGAAGTTGCAAAAAGGAGAGTTGAATTAGAGTCTTCAAAAAGTGCAAAAATAAAGGATTCTTTAAGGTTCATTTGCACTTTAGGAGTTGATTAGATTTCAGAATCTCAAACTATCTATCAACTACCTATTATCTACTTTGGAAAAGAAAATGAAGACTAGCTCCTATTACCTTGCTTTTAAAGAAATTGCAGAATAATTCTTGAAGATTCATTTCAGATTATTCTTGATTAGTTGTAGTAGATTGATTAAGTGCATTAGTTTTTGAGAGTTGATTGGAGTGATAAGGTGATATTATTAGTGCATTAAAGTAAAATATTATTAGATTTGCACTATTATATTGCTCTCAAAATATTATTGTTTGTGTTCATGAGAAGGGCACAAAAATAGAATTTGTCAAAGTGTCTAAAGACACTATTAGTGCATAAAGATCTACAACTTTGGGTGGCCTGAGGAAGCCATAAAATAAGCTCAATCCTCCAAGTATTGGAGAAGAAAGTAACCACAAAAAGAGCATCAAAGGAAGCATCGAACGAGACTTGGTGAGTCTCAAGTTCAAAGCACAAGAAATAGTGCAAAAAAATACAAGCAAAATAAAGCTTCCATCATGTGGTTACAAGCTTGGATCCATTCATAAAACATCCAAGAAAAAAGGGGAAGGTGTCTAATCAAAGAGACAACCTCAAAACCCCTATATTGCACTCAAATATTCTACCTCAAAACCAGAAATTTAGATGTAAAAAGAGGAGTGCAAAAGAAGGTGCAATAAGGATATTTTATGTAAAAACTATTTTACATTATATTGCACTATCCTAATCTGGTTATACAGGGAGAAAAGGTAGATTTAAAGGTGCCCCAAAGGCACTACACTTGCTGGAAAAACCAGCCGAAAGTGGTCGTATGCTAGCGCAATCCAAGCTTAGCTCAAGGAGCCAATCAAAGGGCTCATACTCCTCGCACCCTAGATGGTCGAACCTGCAAGATACAACGTGCAAAACAAAGGGAGAAACAACGTCAATCAAGAGCAATAGCATCTACGAAAGGAGGACATAAGCAAGTAAAGAAGAAAGGGAAAATCAAAGCACCATTGGAGTGTCACTTACTCCACATCCATTGGCAGAAATCGGTGCTCAAAGCCTCCATATTGTTGCTCCATATCCCAGCTAAAAATAGTGCAGGTGAATGAAAGAGGAGTTGGGGATTTTTGAAGCTAAAAGGATCTCCAAAAAGGTCCATTTGAACTAGTGAAAGGGAGGATGTCCATGCAGAGAAGAAAGTGACACTTGTCACCAAAGGAAAACCCTAACGCTCAAGTCAAGAGAGTGCTCATATTCAAGAAAGGAGTTACACGAATAGGTTGGTGCATTGAGTGTATGGGATACACTTGTCCATTGGAAGATCAAACATTTTGCTAAAGAATGTAATGCTCATACGTTACAAGAAGGAAGACAAACATTTCTTTTGCACCAAACTCTCCTCAAGCGCTCGAAGGGAAATGGACGTGCCACTTGGCACATTAGACAAGAAGCTTCTCCATATTAAGGACGTCAATGATCGAGGTCAAGCAATAAATTTTCATCTCGACATTTATCACTTCATCATCTACATGCACAGGGCAGAATTGTAACATGGAAAGAAGGTGTTAGAGCCTTCAATGCTCAATCCAAGTGAGGTCAAAGGAAGAGTCCAAGCAGCACCAATTTTGGAATGCTTAAAGCTCCAAGTGATTCCATTGGAGGGTACAATCACAACATTCAAGACGTCTACGTAAATACTGCAGCCCTAGCTTCTCAAAAAACAACATCGTATATTGCTTGGTGAAAGGTAAAGTTTCATTCCCATTATTATGTGCTTTCTTTCCTTGGGAGTTATAAGGTTATAATTGAAGGAATTTAAATAATTGAAAGCCATTCATCAAAGGGAATACTTTATCAAATAAATATAATATTTGCAATATAAAACCTAGGAGTAATAAGGGTTTCTACTAGAATAAATAATAATTATTTGCAAATATTATTGTGATCTAATTTATCCAAATATTAGGGAGTCATAAGGGCTACTACATCAAATTAATTAATTGGAAAATTAGATACACTAAACCTAATTCCCAAAGGGTTATTTATAAAGAGAGGTTTATCATAGCTTTTTCAAAGGTTGGATATTCATAATATTATTGTCTCAAACTTCTCAAAAGGAGACAAAAGATCCAACATTATTACCTCTTTAAAATTTTGGAACAATGCTTAGTTCAATAGGAGCAATAAGGGATAATAAGAATTGATTTTGGTATTTACAAAACCTTTACAAAATCAATCAAATATTGAACTATAATTTACAAAAGCACTATATCTTATCCATAGCATACTAGGGAGTCATAAGGCATTCTACAAAACTTGGTAATATCAACATCTATCAAAGATTATCAAGTTACAAAATATAAGCTTTCCTCAAAACCTAAAAATCCTTAGGAGTATATACTCACATTACTTGGGAGACATAAGGTAGTCTACAAAACAAGGATTAATAAAGGTTTTATCAAATCAAGCTTATATTATTCAATCATGAATCATATATCCTAATTAGGGAGTCATAAGAATGTCTACTTTCATATGCAAACTCCAACAAGGATAATTGTTTCAACAAAGAAAAAGTCAGTGCTATAAAACTTGGGATCATGAATCAGCTCATGAAATCTGAAAGAATGATAGATCTAACTTCAAAAGTAATCCATAGTGAAGCTTTAGAAGATAATTTTGATACTATGGAATACTATCTTCAAGCTCGTCTCAATGAAGCTATTGACAATGGAAAAAGTGACATTACACTTTCCTTAGATCTTGTGAGCATTTTATACATGGCATTGCTCACTTATAAATTCTACAAGAATGAAAATGTAGAACAAAGAGGATTGATAGAACTACTCAAAAAGAAGATCAAACTTAATGAGTCATATCTAGAAAAGTTTTTCCAATCCTCATGAACTACATTTCAGGATCTACTAATTCAAGATCTTATCATGATGACCTAAGTGGTTGTTCAAAAAATTCTATACAGATTGAAGACAAGAAAGAGGGACCCTCTCTACAAGAATCAAGTAGCAACACGACCACCTATGAAAGCATAGAGACTAGATCCAAAGGCAAAGCTAAAGAAGAAGAAGAAGATAAATCCAAAGAAGGAGGAATTCAATGCAAGGTCAATTGAAAGGAGAACCTACAACTTCAACCTATTTTTGTATCATCTAAAGACTGAAGCATCTACAAAAGAATCAAAGATCATCAGATGGAAGAAGATCCACATTGAAGACTAAAGTCTTCAATATCCAAATAATGTAATACAAGGGGGTGTTAGAAATAGAGTATATTACATCATTTGGATCATGTAAATGTACCTTTCTTGGTACATACTTAGGACATTAGATTACTTTAGGGGGAAGTTATCTAGTTACTTCATGCAATGTAATAAATGCACAAGTGTCAAAGTGCAAGTTGTATATGTGCAAGCTATCCCTTGCACATCTAGGTAGAGTGTTGGCCAAGGAACCTATTTCCTATATAAAGGGCCATAGGTATAGAGCAAGATACAATAGTAGGAAGTAGTATAGACCAGAGTGGTGTGATGTAGCAGTGTGATGTAATATGGTGGAGTGTGATATGCTCAATGCCCATTCTTGAGCAGTAGCTCTATTCATGGAGTGTTCATTTCCTCCAGAGCTATTTTGTAAACATCTCCATCATTTCTATTTATAGTATTTTTAGTCATCTCGCAGATTTACTTTATTTCATATTATTTTGCATCTTGTGATTGCTATCTCCCATTACATGTTGCATCAAAAGCTAACAAATTTTTAGTTTATTCAAAACCAAAGCATAAAACATAAAATTTTATCAACATAGACATTTAATACAATAACAAAGCTATGATATACAAATAAATATTTTCTTATGCTATTTCCATAACTTGAGTTTTTATGCTATTTTCATTTATATTCTTATGTTATTTTCATAACTTGAGTATTATGATATTTCCATTGTGCTTGAGTTTACGAAGGATACATCTATACATTGGTTTAAAAAAAATTGTTTATTCAAAGCCAAAGCATAGTAAATAACTGTTTATCAACATAGAAAGTTAATACAACATAACTTTCTAAACTACATACAACACTTGCATACATGGTTTTTAAAAATTTATTTATTCAAAGCCAAAGCATATAACAAAAAAATTGTCAACATAGTTAGTTAATACAATGAAAAATAAAGTCTTATCAACGAAAAAAATGATATCAAATACGAAATACCATTAAATATATGAATTTTGTTAAATCATTGAATTTTTACAATGGAGAAAGTTGAAACAGACACTTCTCAGATTCTCCAAAATCACTTGTAAGTGTATTTGAATTCTATGTCTCCACAATCTGATCACTGGAAGTGTCATTATCCTCATTATCAAGAATATTAGTGATACCTCTTATGTCTGCTAGGGACTTCCAATATGCAAAAGGTCTATCATAGGAATACTTATTGAGCTTGTACAATGATACATACATTCTCAAACAATTTTTCAAGTTTTTGTCCAACCTATTATGAAATTTAGATTTCACAAAAGATAGTGCACTAAAAACCCTTTCGTCTTCAACAGATCCCAAAATCATTGTCTGACATAATTCATATAAAATAAAATATTCACTCATTATTTCTTGTAAGACACTACTTGGATACAATTTTTTTCACAAACGTATGATGGAACCAGGCCCATGTGGGTTACTCAAATGCGTAATTTCATTAACCATTATCATTCCAAAATTGGTGGATTATTGTCTCAGAAGATATTTTTTGATAATACCATTGATTTCAATACCATTCACTTCCACACTTTTATTGAAATATTTCACAAGAGTGCCCATATATTTTACAAACAACTCACTTTTACTATTGTAGTCTGGACAAGGATTCTAGGACATGGGGTTAACCACAACCATTACCTCAAGCAACTCATCTCTTTGAAAACAATATCTTATTTCCCTTGTCAATGATTTTGTAATTCTTATCAATTTAATCTTAGTATTTTGTAAAACTACATCAAATCCGTTGTGTGTTATGGACACTTGTTCAACATCCTTTGTAACTATATGTGACCACTTTTAAAAACAATATAAAGGTATCATCTTTCCATGGACATTAATACAAATAATATCATTGATTTTGAACTTTAAAAAGTTGTTCAGATCGTTGACATTAATTAAAGTATTCCAACTATCAAACAAAGGTCCATAATTTTTTTTGGACAAGTATATCATATCAATTTGCATACATATTTATTTTCTCATCTTGATGAAATTGAAAATATAAATGGATCTTTCCTACATAATTTTAATCAAAGTATTCATTTCGTACAACAATGTAAGAATACCACATAATGTGAGAAGTGTTTCCAAGTCAATCATACGGTATAGAAAATATTTTGCCTTGTCAACATCCCTACGATGTGCATACATAAACCTTGCTAAGGATTGATATTATTAAAAAACTCTATTTGCAAGGAGAAATAGTGAAATCCACCTGGTGTCCACATATTTTAACAATTGTTTACCTTCACTAACATCTAGAGAAAACTGTTGAAACTCTGCAAACCTTTTTGGACCCACAAAAAGTAAGCATGTATTTCACGAACAAGTTCTTCCACTCTGGCAATATTTTTAAATGTGCTCACAATTTTGTATGCAAGATTCATTCTATGTGCCATGCAATGAATGAGAATCAAATATGGGGTAATTGATGTCTAAAGTCTAACACAAATATTATTCCTCTGTCCTTACATTATATTTGTACCATCAGCTCCAACACAAATTAACTTTACAGCTATTTATTTTCATCCATTTCGGCAATATCCTTTAAGCTAGTGACAACAATATTGTAATTTTTTTTGCATTACAGTTTTCCACCATCTTATGTAGTGCTAGTAAATGATATTGTCTTAAATAATTTTAGAATGTATAAACATGTATAAAAATCCAATATGTGTTGTCAGCAGTCGTTATCTCATTAATTGAAAGTGAAATGATTTCGACATGTTTTACATTTTCTCTCAGGTCCTCAACTAGTGATAGATATTTTGCAATTGTCCAAACACTTCGATCTAACCAATGGGGACTAGGAAGGTTCTACACATCAATTAGTTGAAATAGTTGCTTATAATAAGTAAAATCAAACATGGGTCTACCATTTTTAAGAATATTGTATACAACAACAAATGACAAACATTTTTAAGCTAATGTGGTCTTATGAATTTTTTGGAATTGGGCTTGGATTGTTCCACCCTTCTCAATAAGAGTTTGTTGTCATTTCATTTCTTTTTCACAGTCTTGTGCATATCTTACTTGCACACACTTTGATGTATCCTTCCACCTAATTTTTTTCTTAATTGTTTTATCACTTTCTTTTACTATTGAGTAAACTTTCTCATAATGTTTTGCTATTGTGTCTAACTTAAGTTGCATCTTATGATCCTTTCCTAGTTTCCAATTACAAATAATGCATCTACACTTTGTTGGTGTGTCATTGTTGTTCTTTGGATAAACTGGATCAATAAAGGGATATGTTGATGACCATCCACTATTAAATTTCCTTTTAATAGTCCACCTGGTTAACTTTATATGTTCAATTTTTTTACTAGAAGATTCTCCAAAAGTTTACATTTTACTTGTATGATCATTTTCTTTTTCAGTTGGCATGTCTGTATGAGGCATCTCATAAAGTGGTTGTTAAATATAGTTATTATGAAAATTATCATGTGGTTGCATCTCATCCTCAGGAATATCTTCAAGTGGAGGCATATCAGGATCAACATTGTTCACTGCATTCAATATTTTATGTTCTATATCATTTTTGGATGTAAAAAGGCATTATTTTAAAGAATTAACAGAATACATTTTTACAAGAATTAAAAAAGAGGTAGATAAACAAACAAACTTGCATTTATTTTTTAATGAAGAAAGTATTTATAGTTAATAATAACATAATACATAAATTAACTAATTAATTGGTAAAAGGTGTTTGTACCTTCAACTTGTGCAGATACGGATGCCTCACTACATTTTGATGTTTGTATAAAATATTTTAGGATACTCTTTTTACCAGAATATTGGCCTCCCTTATTTCCATCACCAATAGGTGACATTGTACCTGTAAAGAAAAAAAAAATTGATGTTAGAAAATGAATATGACGTTGAAGGAAAATCTTGCAGCACTTAGTCATTATAACAATTTTTGAAAATATACTTCCCTCAATAATTGTTTCCATATTTTTCAAGGGTTAGAGAATCATTACAATTATCCATTACTTCTTTTAAAAAAATAAACATAACTTTGACAATATGCATTTCTACATAATTTAATTTCATAATATAAGTAGGACTTAATAATTCTCAGTAAGCCAATCATAAAATTAAAAGCATAAATTTAAAGTCTTCCTTCAAAGAAACCAAGGTTAAACTATAATGGCATAAAGCATCTATGAGATGAACCTATGCTGCCCTCTACAATTATCTCTGCCTACATGCTCAAGGAACAACAACAAAATAATGCAACACTTTAAAAAATTACTCTAACACACATGAAATAGGCTTTGACAACAATAAATGCTCCTAATACACTACAAGATGACATGGATACTTGGATCTCACAGTTGCAGATAGTGCATCTATGCTACCTATGAAACTAAAGGAAAAAATCTTTGGACAACAAAACAATGGAAGAAGAAAACAATCCAACATAACATTCCAAACCCAACACTAAAGGAATACCTTGCACTCCACTAAGGTTAATATTCACTCAATTCTAAAGAAACCTTGACGTTTAATTTCATTACAACTACCATAGTCTACAAACTAAAAGAATAGTTATATAGCTCAATTCTAAAGAAAATTTATAGTAGCACACCAACAAAGGTTATAGAAATATTTAACAAGGCTACAGTAACAAGTAGGCATAAAGTAAAACTTATTGCTAGAGATGATCCAAAATAAAACAACCATACTCAAATTTTTGGAAGCTTTCACTTTACCTATTGTCAAAGTTTTCACAAATTTTTTGTTAGTCCTCTAAAACTAATTGGCCTTTTATGGATAAATAGGCTATGTAATAGATTTTCACCCTATTACGATTCTACAATCGATCAGATTTTGTTGATAGACAAACCTTTGCAATCGATCAATTTTTATCGATAAACAATCATTTGTAACTAATTATCACCTTGTCATGCTACTATAATCGATCAACAACTATCGATTGACTATCCTCTACAACCGATCAGCTTGTATTGACATACAATCCTCTACAACTAATCAGTTTTATTGATAGACTATAATTGATTAGTTTTTATCAATAGACAATCCTCTACAATTGATCATCACCTTGTCAGGATACTACAACCGATCAACAACTATCGATTAATAATCCTCTATAACCAATTAGTGTTGTGTCACACTTCTCTGTAACTGATCGATAAATATTTTGATTGATAGTCCTCTGCAACCGATCATATTTCTATCAAAAAACAATTCTTTGCAAATGATAGTGTTTGTTTTTTGTCTGCTACAAGGTTTTTGCTGCTTCAAGTCTATTTTTAAGGATTTCAAGTGTTTTAGATGTATGTTTATTGATACCGTGTTAGGTATTATATAGGTGGTATAAGAAGTGAACTAGGTGGGATAATCAAAACTTTTTATAATTTCAAGGTAAAAAATGTCCATGATTTAGGTTGGAGTGTTGGCGATTTAAAATAAAAATGGTGAAATTATTTTCAACGTGGGGTGAGCCTACCCCCAAAAAATTTTGGACCCAAATTTTTTTGGAAAATGGATACCCATCAAAGGTCCCCATATTTACCAATTTATAATTTCGAAAATCCTAATATTCACGAATTAATTATGATTTATCGCTATGCATAATGTTGGATATCCTCATCCCACCATGACCTATCACAAGGGAGAGAGTTAAGCTTATTAATAGGGAATTTAACACACAACCACACACCGTGGTTTGAACCTTAGATCTCCTAAAGAAGAACCAAATCTTGTATTGTTTCTTTCCCCCCCCCGATACCTAACTCTTATGTAGAGATAAACCTCCAGATCTACTCTTAGGTGGCCAATAGTGCCATCCTATCTGGATATACAACTATCTAGAGAAAAGCCATAGGATATTTTTTTATGTATGCTCAATCTTACGTTTGTATAGGGATTTGAACTCAAGACCTCTCAAATGGAGGGAGTTGTTTGTAATAACCAACATGTCACTCTTGTAAACAAAGCTCTTGGATAGATAAAAACCTCAAAATCCTCTCTTAGGTGGCCAACAGTGTCATCCCATCTGGGTATACCACTATCTAGAGGGAAGCCATAGGAGATTTTTATACCCATTTGAATGTCACGTTTGTATAGGGATTTAAACTCAAGAACTATCAAATAGGAGTTGTTTGCAATCACAAATGTGTCACCTTTGTCAATAATAAAAACTCTTAGTTAGATAAAAACCTCCAAAGTCACTCTTAGGTGGCCGATAGTGTCATCCCATATGGATATACCACTATCTAAAGGTAAGTCACACGAGATTTTTGTTTGTGTCTGCTCAGTCTCACGTCTGTATAGGAATTCAAACTTGAGATCTCTCAAATGGAGGAAGTTGTTTGTAATCACAAACACACCACACTTGTGGACTAAACTCTTGGGTAGAGAGAAACCTCCAATGCTCCTATTAGGTGGTTGACAGTGTCATCCCATCTAGGTATACCATTATCTAGAGGGAAGCCACTAGACATTTTTTAGTCCACAAATATAGTATAAGGGATGGTTCAAACACTGGATCTCACATTTATTAGTGTTAGGACCATGTCTTAAAACCAACTATACTTCAAATATGTGTAGGGGGTGGTTTGAACACTGGACCTCCCATATATTTGTTTTGGGGCCATGTCCCAGAAACCAACTCCACTACAACAATAGACTACAACTCTTGGTTAGAGAGAAACCTCCAAAGCCACTCATAGGTGGCTCGTAATGTCATTCCATTAGGGTATACCACTATCTAGAGGGAAGCCATAGGATATTTTTATTGGTGTTCACTTGGTGGCACATCCATATAGGGATTCAAACTTGAGATCTATAATATGGAGGGAGGTGTTTGCAATCACCAACATGACACACTTGTAAAATAAACTCTTGGATAGAGAGAAACCTCCAGAGTTGCTCTTAGGTGGCTGACAACGTCTTCCCATTCGAGTATACCACTATCTAGAGAGAAGCAATAATAGGTTTCTTATGTGTCTACAAAGACAATATAATGGTGGTTTGAACACTGGACCTCTTATTTATTAATTTTGAGGCCATGTCTTGAAAACTAGTTGTACTTCAAAGATGCACAAGAATAATTTGAACTATAATTAACAATTTGTTTTTTGAATAATACTTCTTATAAACATCCACCGTGGGCATTGAACCCGGGTCACATCATTGATAATGCAAGTGGCATCCTTTTCGGTAGACCACACTCACGTGGATAATTAAAAAAATTATTTTAATAAAATTAATAAAAATAAAACCTTTTACTAACAAATAAAAAACTACTATCAATCTGCATATTCTTTTGATTAGCCTCTACCCAAAAAAATGTTATCAATCTGCATATTATTTTAATTAGCCTCTATCCAAAATGTAAATGCAGTTGCTTTTTTTTAATAAATATTAATAGTTGAAACATATAGCAAGAACACCATGAAAACCACCTATTTATGACTTGGACTTGAGTCTTCACAATGTGAACTAAACACCACCGAACAATGTTACTTTAATTCTTTATCCTTCTAGTTGCAAGACTGATATCCACAGCCATGACACCACCTTCAAAGACACCTTCAACCATGGTGATGCCACTTTGGGTCACTATCATGTTGGTGTGCTCGAGCACCATGTATATCATAAAGCACTCAAAGCACATCATCGATCATGCTTACTATCCCCACTGCATGGTGGTGACGTGCAATGAATTGGCCATCTCATTCTATACAAGCTTTATCTTTACCATAATCTTGCACATGTTTGATTATGGTGGTGGATTTTGTTTCATGATGATACTCTAAACAATGATCCATGGTGCCACAACCATCCATACTTCATCGTCTTCAATACCACCAATGATAGAAAATGCTACGCCATGGAGTTCAACACCATCCAGAGCATTCACATCGAGTACAAGGATAGTAATCATGTAGGTTTGGATCTGAACAATATGATATCAATCAAGGCCACTCCTGTTGGCTACTAGGAGGAGAATAACACATTTTATGATCTCACTCTCAAAATTAGTCACAACATCTATGCTTGGATTGACTATAATGCCACCTCCAAGTGCCTTGATATAACTCTCGTAGAACCAGGAGCTCCATAAAGGCCGAAAAAACCTTTGCTCACCACAAAAAACTTGGACTTGGAAAAAATCCTTGAGGATGAAATGTACGTGGGGTTTTCTACCTCCATGGGGAGTTTGCCACTAGTGGAGGACCATTACATCCTTGCATGGAGATTCACTACTGGTGGTGCCACCCTACTATCATTGAGCATGTCCCTCCTCCCATAATTTTACTAGAAGTAGCATAAATTTACTTGATTTGTGATGTTTGTGGGCATGGTCATGGTAGTGGCTTTGATATATTGGTTAGCTTTAGTATCACAACATTTTGGTGGTTGAAGTGGATGGACTATATTGATATTTCAAAGAAGTGACAACTTGATTATTGGTTGCATCAATTTTTTTATAGACGGATCTGAGTAACCACCAAGGGTTTTGGTGATGGGTGGCTCTTGGATTGTAAGGGCTTCAAAATATTTTATCATAGACAATGAAGATATTGTAATTAAGTCCATTACCAAATATTGTAGTGTGGGTATGGAGTTTATATCAGAGCTTTCTAATTTAGGGTGGCTACAACACCATAATTTACTGTCATGTGGGGGTGGTGCTACAAGAGCAAGATTTCATTCATCATCTACGATTACATTCATAAAGGTAGCCTTGATAGAGTGCTACCGAGGCTTGGGAGGGAGAAATTATATAGGGTGCTAAAGGGTATGGTGGTGGGGTTGTTGTACTTACATGAGATGTGGGAGAAGAGGTTGGTGCATCGGGGCATCAAGTCGAGAAACTTATTGTTGTATGTGAAGCTTAATAGATAGGTGGGGGACTTTGGCCTAGCTCTATGGTATGACCACAATGAGAAGCCATAGATAATGTACGTGGTGAGCACTCTTGGCTACATAACGTTATAGCTCATGCACTCCAAGAAGGCATCGAGGCATTGATATTGAAGATGGGATGCGAGAGAAAGTTTGTCAACCCCGATGATGGGGCATAACATGCTATGTTGGTGTGGTGGGTGTGGGAATTGTATTTATAGGGAGGTTGTTGAATGCAGTGGATCCAAGGCTCAAGAACGCATGCAAGGGAGGCAAAGGTGATGCTCAAACTAGAGTTGGTTTACTCATATTTGAATCTATAAGGGTGGCCCAACATGTGATAGGTGTCGTAGGTACTCCTCAATGAGGTAGTTATACCTGCAAATCTCATGATACCTCTAGTTTTTGGAGACTTTGACGTCGACATCGATGATGCAAGGTTTAGTGCAACTTCTCCCCCTTCGTTGGAGATTTCCATATGAAACCAAGTCTCCTTCCCTTCATTTAAGGCTTGGGTGTTTTAGAAATAAGTTTATATGTTGAGGCTTATCCTATTCTGATGGAGGTGTCTATATGAAACTAACTCTCCTCCCCTCCTTTAGCAAGGGCTTTGATATTTTAGATTCCTATAAACCACTTCAATTTTAGCTCTACTTGGATTGTCTTTTACAGCTCCATTAGTATTAATTTTAATCCAACCTTCGAGATTATTTTCCAACTAGCTTTTTCCTATCCCTCCTACACTTTAGCTTCATTCTCCATTGTCCCTATATCTACTAGAGTTTTCTCTTTAGCATACAATACCATAGTTTTCATGACTCTACTCCAAATGACTTGTGAGATGCCATTCAAGGATGAAATATTTTCTCTAAAAAAATTATCATTTATTTCTAACCATACTTGCCACCTAATAAATTTTAATCCAAGCTTTCACCCAATATGAAGAAGTTCAAATTTAAATCTTTCTTCCATATTTCCCAAATATTATTCTAGTTCGAATCACCATTGGCTCGAATACTATCACTCCCATATTTGGTGCATGGACGAGAACTTAAACATCAAGTGGTTAGATATTTCCTTAATTTTGTAGTATAAAACACATTGAGATGGACAAAAAACTCCTTTACATATCATATTATCAAAATTTAGAACTCTATTATGCATGAAATACCATATAAAGAAGTTTACTTTTGGTCAACCCTTGGATTATCAAATATTTCTCTAATACTCAACTTGATATGCATGAGGAAGAGGTTCTGAAATGATCTTAGCATATCCATCCTTCACTATGTAGACTCCAAAGCTCCCATATCCCCAAGCTAATTCATCCTCCTCATCTCTACCTTTGAGAAATATTTATGCCAATATTTTAGTCATGATGGGTGTCAATTCCAGAGGGATCAGAATTGACCACTTGTCCAACTTTTTAAAGTGCTTAAACATGTAATCCCCTAGTTGTCTAGTGTTGAATTAACTTTCAATTGATCCAACCCTCGCTTTCCATAGTTGTTTCTACTAGTTGTACTTCTAGAATATCAACAATATAGGTGGGTATTAATCCCATGAATCTATCCAAAATCGTGCCTTCTCCCCTCTCCTCACTTTCTAAAATAATCCATATTTCACTATCTAAGATCCTAACTTTAGAGACTGCCACACTAGGGTACCATTACCATCGAGAGGGATATGACTCACCTCATTTGGGTTCATTTGTCCCAAATATTTACTAGTTAAAAATCTATTGAATAATGAATTTGTTCGGGAGATCTACCTCTAATAAAGCTTTCCAACCAAAGCTTTATTATTTAGCTCTAATATCCTCAATTCCTAACCTACCTTTGCCTTTGATTGGCTTACTTTTTCCTAACCTACTAACGCTCATTTCCTCTCCTTTTAGTCCTCCATATAGAAATTTTCTTGCCATCTTGTATAACTCTTTTTATATGGCATGTGGGGCAGCAAGGATAGATAATTTATAAATTGGCACGGCCTGAATAACTAGCAGTAAAAAAGTTAATCTACCTCCAAATATTAACTATTTGTTAGACCAATGGTTAATATTTTGACACAATCCAAAATATTCCTCCAAATAACTATCTTTCATTTTTTAAAATACAAAGGGACCCCTAAATAGACCACTAGGAGAGAAGTGTGTTTGAATCCCAAGATCTCTAAAATTTTATCTTAAAGCCTTTGATCAAGATTGAAAAAGACCACTTTGGTTTTCTTATCATTGATGACCTGGTTTGTGGCCCTAAGGTAAACATGAAAAATATCTTTGATCATTCTTGCTTCCCTGAGGTTAGCCACTTCCACCAATCCTGTGTCATCCATAAACTATAGGTGATTCAAAATAGGTGATTCAAAACCTCCTCACCCACCTTGATACTTGTTAGCAAACCCTGTTGTTTTCTCCTCAAGATGAGTCTACCCAAGCCTTCGGCCAATATAAGAAAATGATGAGGTAAACAAGGATCTCCATTACAAAGGACTTGAGTGGATCTAAATGGTTGTGAGAGAAGATCATTGATTAACACTAAGTATGTTGAAGTAGAGATGCAAATCATGACCCATTCTATCCAATATTGTGATAAATCGAAGACTACCATCATCCTTGATAAGAAGCTCCACCCTACCCTATCATAAGCCTTTGACATATCCAATTTTATGAACATTCCTCTAGTGCCAAATTTTTGCACTGAGTGGATTGCATCTTAAGCTAGAACCACACCATCCAAGTTTTGTCTACCATTTAAAAATCCCCCTTGCTCCAAGAATATAATGTTGTCTATGAGAGGTTTTAGCCGCTCAACCATTACCTTCGTGATTTTTTTATATATGACATTGCATAAGGTAATAGGTCTATAATCTAAAATATGCACTCCCTCCTCCCCTTTCATAATTAAGGTAATGAATGATTAAATTATTTATGCATTATTTTATTGCCTCTAAACTCCTCTATAACAACCATTACATCCTCCTCCAAGCTATCTTAGAAGGTTTGAAAAACTCAATTGGAAAGCCATCTAGACTTGACATTTTTCTTGTACTCTTTTCAAAGACTACCTTCTTCATCTCCTCTCTATCAATGGATTTAATTAGGGATTGATTTTGTTCCTTAGATAAAATAGATGTTATGTCATCAATAATTTCTTTCTAAGCCCCTTCGTCTTGCACCATACCTTAAATAATTTAGCAAAATAATCCATTGAATGGAATTTCATACCTGGGATTGTCTCAAAGGAGTACTCATTCTCATCCTAAAGAGCTTCCATATTGTTTATTTTCCTCCTAGCACAAACATACCAATGAAAAATTTGGTGTTTCTATCACCTTCAAATAACCAAATGGATCTTGCTCTCCAATTCCAGTAGATCTCCTCTTGGTTGTCAATGTCCTCAATTGCTTTACATAATTCATCATCCTCTTCTTTGAGTTGCTCTGTAATTGTTCCTTCCCTATTTTTTTAACATTTAAGACCATTCTTTTGATGAGATAAGATTAAAATTTTAGATCTTTATTCAAAAAATTTGAAATTTTTATTATTTAATTATTTATAAAGTATTTTAATTAATGATAGTAACAATATTATATTTTTCATATATATATATATATATATATTTAAAATAAGGTTTTGAAAGGTTACCTTTTCCATTTTACATCGACTTACTTGCATTGAGCTATTAGATGTCGTAGAGATTTACACCTTGGTGTAGCTACATCAACTATTTATCCTAGTTGTTGAACCAAAGACCTATTGGCAAAAAATAAATTAAGTTAAAAACACAAGTTTTTATAAGAGGCCCTAATCCCCTCGTATCGGGGTTTATCGGGGTTTGAATTTGGGTCTCCTAAATGAAAACCCAAGGACTTACTACTATGATATCCCTCTGGGACACATTTCACAAATAAATTATCATCAACATCAAATTTATAAATTTTCAAAGTCCTTCAAGTGCTCTTTTGTTCATAAAATTGGTGATGCTCCATGTCCCCTATACATTTATGATTAATATTATAATTACCCTTCTATTCAAATAGGAAAAAAATCATCATATAAATATTATGAGGCAACATTTTATTTGTGGATACACACATTTTAGTGTATCCCATCTCTCGTTGCCTTTACATGAAAGTGTAAATTTTAAAATAATAAATAAATATAGTTATTATATTTGAAACATTTAATTTATTAAAAAAATAAAATATAAAAATTATTATTAAATTTATATATTATATTTTATAAAAATTAAAAATTAAAATAAAAATAATCAATGTAACTTATAAATTGATACAAATTAATTAAGTTTTTTTTTTTAATGAAAGAGATCCAAATTCATAATGGCTAAGTTATTATAATAGTACTATGTGGTCATTATATTAGTATGTAATATGGGTGGAACTAGCTTCAATCCCATTCTATGCAATCAACTTAAAAAAAATAGTATAATACAAATAATAGTATAATAGTATAGTGTCTTAACCAATTAAAATAATACAAATTATTTTTATTAAAGTAATAGTATAATTAGTTTTTTCCAAGATAATATAGAGCAATAGCCAATAAAATACAATAACATAACTCAAAATCCAATCACTTTAATAGAATTTCTGTAATAGTTTTTAGTATATATTTTTTTAATTGGTTGTAAGGTTGAAATGACCCTAGACATGATTGTAACCTATATCACATCATGAGCAACAATTTGTATTGCATAGTGTCAACTTTTTGTTGTTTCACAACATCTTGATAAATATGTATATATGTTCCTTGACAAGATTTGAACATTAGTACATGTCTTAAAAGTTAATGTACTTAACCAATTGAAATCATGTTATTTGATAAAATGTTAAGTTCCACACATAAATTTGAACCTTGGTTTATAGTGTGAAATTGCTCCACATCATTTGATCCAACCCTTGGGACTTAAATTGATATATTTTATTAAGCCAATCAAATTATACATAATATATTAAATATAAAATATTGATAAAAAACCTGGGTTCTTCCTTGAGAGGTTGATGAGGCTTGGAGAATAATTTCTCACAAGAAACAACATCAGAGAGGATCAATTTTGTTAGAGGATCTTTTAGCAGTTAGGGTCACAACCGAGAATGGTGGCCATAGGTACTTCAGTACCACATCCTCCCAAACAAGGAATCTCATACTTGTCTAAGTTATGTGGAACCCAAGATAGCTTGAGCGATTGTCAAACACAGACAAGGAAAATCATAAACACCATGGATAAGTGACAAAAGGAGGATTCTCTACCTAGAAAGGTGAACAAATTTTCATCATAGGCAAAAGAAATACTAGTCTTTTAAATAGTATAGGACTAGATAGCCTAGGACATAGTATATAAGATGAAACACAACCTGATAGGTAAATTTGTGGGTTTTAGACCATCCATGCACTTTCTCCATACGTGGACAAGAAAACAATGGCATGTGGAAGGAGAATACGATATTCTAACTCTCCTAAATAGGTATTTTCTATGGATTTCATGTCAATGGCAGACCAACAAAAAGTATTTGAGGGAGGGTTGTATCATCACGGGCCAATAGGACTGTTACTACAACCATGGAAGATGTCAACCTAAGGGTGAAATTGACTATAGGACCAATATGGGTAAGATTATTTTCTCTTCCCCTTCAATTCTGGAAAGAGGAGGTACTCGAGGTAATTGGCAACTTACTAGGACATTATCAAGGTCGATCAAGAGAAACAATTTTAGGAGGATCGACAACTTTCTCTAGGAATTGTGTAGAAATGGATCTTAGTAAACCTCTTCCAATGTAGATAGATATGAAAATAAGGGATTTTATTTAGCACCAGCAACTAGATTATGAGTTTATTCCATTCATATGTAGGGTGTTCCAAGCTCACGAACATCTAGTTAGAATGTGCCCAACAGGTAAGGATCATCAACTGAAACAAGAGGGGAAAAAATAAATATTAATATGGCAAGTCAATATCTTCAATAGAAGGTAAATTAGAAGGTAGGGAAAGGTCCAAAAGACTATGAGGGCTTCTAAAAATTAATTAGAAGGTCAAATAAAAGAAATCAACAAAGTAATCAAAGACAAGGAGGAAAAATGAGAAGAACAAACAACAAATATGAAATATTCAAACAACTTGGAAGCTTGGAAATAGAAGGAAATATTGAAATGGAATAATTAGAGGAGGATATTCATCAGGTCACACCAAACAATTAGGAACAATACTCCAATATAGCATCAAGAAACAAGGAGTAGAATCATACCCAACCTCTCATGGAAAAGGAGAATCAACCCATGAGGGAGACATCACTAGAGGAAATGGAGCAGGGGATAGTCTTACATCAGGAAATAGAGATGAAATAAGGAATTAAAAACAAATATGGTCCTATTTTAGGGATTCATAAAATGGAGATGAAATATAAACCAAACCAATCTGCAAGGAGGAAGTCAAACAAGGGAAAGATGAAGGAACAAGGAAAAAAATTGAGCTAAAATGGAAAGGTAAAATCGATGGTTGATTTCTCCTCTTCCAATTCCTAATGATATTAATTACTTGGAATTTGAGGGTTTTAGGTAACCACCCTAGACAAAAGGCAATCAAAAATATTATTATGGATAAAAGTTTAGATATAATAATGTTATAGGAAACCAAAATGCAAGGATAATACTTATAGAAAATAAACAAGAGGATATGGCAAAAAGGAGAGATCCTTACTCAATCAACATAGGGGAAATAAAAGGGATTGACCCCTATGTGGAATCACCAACTATTCCTAGCGATAGGGGCAACCTCCACGAGAGGGGTATTGATGGTTTGGTTACAAAGTAATAAAATGGGAAAAACCTTAGTATAGTTAATTTCTATAGAGAAAAGATAATCATATTACAAAGAGATCAATGAGAGACCATCCAAACATTCAAAGACAACTACCTAGAGGACCAATAGATCATGGGGGTATATTTCAATGCAAATATTAGATTAGAGGAACAACAAGGAGATAGAATCACATTGGAGGAAAAGGATAGGTTATTCTCATCATAACATGTCAAATGAACCTAATAGATATCCCAACTATTAATAGCTCCATGACCTGGACAAACAAAAGAAAATGTGAGACAATCAAATCTTGCTTGGATCATTTCTTCATGGGGGAGGAATTATACTTGCATACCAAGCATAAAGGGAGGTTCATGGATAGGTTTTCTTTAAATTATTTTTCAGTAAGCCTTACCATAGGAGAAGATAATCATAAAGTAGTAGAAACTTTTAAATTTGAGCTATGGTGGCTGAAATATGAGGAGTTGGAGGACCACTTAAAGTAATGGTGGGAAGTAGGGAAACCAATATTTGGGACAGCACAATTCAAACTCCACAAATAACTAAAATATATGAGGACCCAACTAAAGGGATAAACACAAGAAGGAAATCACTAGAATCCAAAAGTACAAAATTAAGGATCAAAAGGAGAAGATTGCTAGGGAGATCAGATAAGGAACTATGATGGAGGATCTGCTGCAACAAGAGGTAAAATTTACAAGAGAAGAATCTTTGGAGGAACGAGAAGAGATCTACTAGAGGTAAAGAGCAAGAGTTACATGGTTATGTAGACACCCAAAAGTCACGTATTGCCACTTTCCTCATCATCACGGCTGATCAATTTGCAAAACCCTCAAAAATTGCATAAAATGTCTTTGAAACACTATTTATTCATTAAACTTACTATTCATCACTCTTAGCCCCCTTGGGCTAGTTAAGCCCCTTCCTATTATTAACTATGGGTCCTCATGTAACCTCATTCATAACTTAACTAAGGTTGAATTCTCCACCATGGTCAAAAAACACTTTATGGTCAAAAGTCAACCTTTTTGGTCAAAACTTGCTTTATGGTTAAACACATGATTAATTAGATCTAATCATGATTTAAGCTAAGTCTGTCACATCACCTAGTCTACTTTGACTAGCCTAGCCTTTCCACATCACCTAGTCTACTTTGACTAACCTAGCCTTGCCACATCTCATCCAGATATTTCCTCCATCTCACACTCTCTTGGGCAATAAATGAGAATTGGAGACTTTTGCACATAAAAAGGAATATCAAATTCAAAAATATTTCCAATTCAAATGTAATTAATTCTATTTGAAGACTTTCCTCCAGGTCATCATGACATTTGGATGGGTGAGAGATTCTCTCACCCAATTCCATTTATGAGGCATGACACCTCATAGAGGACACCTCACAATGCACACCTCACAGGGGACACCTCATGGGACACCTTAGCCCCTCCCCTAACCTTGGCCAATTCTATAAATAGAAGACCATTTTTACCATTTGAGATATATCAAATTTAGCTTACATAAACTCTATAGAAATCACTCTAGCCATCCAACATCCATCATACATCAAACACATCCATCTAGCATTAATATTTTTATTAGATCTAGTATGCTCTCTACAATTTAGATAGATTATTGATAAAGAAGGTGACTTCTGAAGGTGAACCAGTGACAAATCATAGAAGTAGTAACATCAGAATAGTATCTACTTCATATCTGGTAAGTTTGGCCAAAAATAGACAAGTGTGCAAACTTCTAGGTCTAGAAAAGTTTGCAAGCCCCCCTGCAAACTTAATTTTCAACAATCCAAAGGCTCCAAAAATAGGTAAGTATACTTCCTAACCCTATATTTCATCATTATATGCATTTATAAGCATATTTTAAGGTCTTTTTATCTGTATAAACATAAGTTTTGACCAATGCAAGCCCCCAAATGCTCTAACCCCATTTTGTAGACCAAACAGGCATAAAGGAAAGACCAAACCAGTGGTGTCCCACATGCAAGAAGCCCACCTACATTGAGGAACATCCAAAAGGTGAATCCAACTGCTTTTGGTCATATTGAGAAGGGCTTCCTTAGGGAAGACCCATTTGTAGCCTTTAGGGTAAAGTTGTAAAAGAGATTCATCTTATAACCTCCTTTTATATTCAATAGAAAGCAGTGATTCTACATTTATTAAATATGGTCTTTTGAATGGTTTCATTCTGGAACGTCCGGTGGGACCCCCACCAAGAATTAGCTTAATCTCTAACTCACATATCACGTGGGCTATTTTTCTGTGTTTCAGGTATTGAAAACCCAAAACAGACCCCACCAAAGCCCTGAAAAGCACTTCAGGTCTAGCCCTATAAAATTACAGATCCCAACTCCAAGTTTGCACCCCCTATGCAAACTTCCCAACATAGAAGAATTTGCAACCCCCATGCAAAATTTCAAAAAATGCAAATTTGGGCACACAAAGATAGACAAGAGCCTCTACAACTACTAGGACACAAGTATTTTGCTTTGGTACTCCTTATTTTAATTTTTTTAAAGTTGGTTCACTGCTAGGGTTAAATTTTGATTTTATGAAGACATTTCTTAGCTTAGATTTATTTTCAAAAGCACCCTAGCCTAGATTTTTTTTCAAAGCACTTAGGCTAAGTAGAATTTCTTTTTAAAAGGTACTTAGCATAGTTTGCTTTTAAAACTGTTAATAGTCAAAATCACATCCATACACTCATGTTTCATGAATAGTAATAAGATTCACCTTCATCACCAATCCCCGCTTGTGTCTGGTGACATTGTAATTCATCTCCTTCCACCAACTTGCCCCCCTTGTAGTCACCATAGTATCCCCCCAGGAGTGGTTGACCGGTCTTCATCACCAGGAGATCCCTTACTCTTGAGTGTTGGTTTTCTAGATTTAATCACTAGAAGGTACCTTTAGAGTAGGTAGTTTTAGAAAGCCCCTTTACCATAAGGTATTTAAAAATAATTAGTGGGTACAACTAATTGTTACTATGTATACCTTAAACATGAGGGTTAAGCGATCATCTGATTGCACCGGTAGCAACACACTAACACAGTCTCTCTTCGTGAGAGGATTTTGACTCATCAGTGTATTTTGAGTCTCCCTCCTTTTGAATATCATTTTACTATACCTTATTCCATTTAGATCGCCATTCACCCATTGGACACATAGTTCTATTCTACGTACCTTTGGGTGTTGTAGAAGGTTCTATGCTATGACATACTTGTTTGTTATAATATTCATCAATTCCTTTTGTTTTTTACTAGGTCGGATACAATACTATCATCAAAACACAATAAAAATCCAAAAATATATGCTTATTTTTTGAGTCATGCAAGTGGTTACAACATCATACAAAAATTTCTCACAACTCACTTTCTAGTTTTCCATAGTCTGTAACATCACAATGCACTTTACTCAATCTATTTTATTAAATTTTGCACCTCCACGTGTGAACTTCTAGTTCCAAACAAGTTTGCACCCCCTGTGTGAACCTAGCTTCTAAGCTTCAAATGAGAAACAATGGTGAAATTATTTTATTGATCAACAATGCATTACATACTTTTATAGTTCTTGAAAGAACTAAAAATAGACATGGTGGTTGAGAGAAATCCTCTTAAACTTATTACAACAAACTAACTTAAAGATAGCTCTTATTCTAACAACATGCTAATCTTGGACTATGGTCAAACATTGACCAACCAAGCCAAAACCTCAACGTATCTAATCAAATTAACTAGAAATATGTAAATCAAAACATTAAACTAAAACTAAATATTAGGACTTAATACTTAGGACTAAGGATTGAAAATATTTCAACATTCTCCCCCTTGATGCTAAAGACACTCATGCAAGATTTATTTAAGCATCACAGAGTTGGAAGAACATTTTTCGCTTATGTTTCCTCCAATCTTGAATCAAGAAATCAGAATTTACAAAATATTTATGGTGGCACTCCTTCCACTCTTCATGTGGAATTTGTTGCAAATGCTTGAGTGTCTTCTTTTGTTGATTAGATCCCCCTTCAACAAAAGTATCTCCTCTTGTGATTTTCAGCAACCACTCTCTTACATATTTATCATTATGGTCTTTAAACCATGCTCTCACATTTTGATCTTCTTTTACATCTTCAACACTAAACAATACTCCACATGAGTATTTAAAATTAATCATCTCACATAGGTGATTATACCATACAACTATTTCACATATTTCCACACAAAATATCACAATAAATATGGCCATATAATGACCAACTACATATGCAACATAAAGCTCCTCACACAAATATTTTCTCACAACAATGACTTTACAAGAATATTTCTCCCAAGGAATTTTGAACACATCATTTTGATCCATGTGACCCAAGTTCTCCATCATTGTATTCTCTCCAAGAATACTCTTCATCAAAGTTGTATTAATGAGACAATCACCTTTATTTTCATTCCTGCTCACAAAAAACAAATCATTAATCATAAAAACATTACCTTTAGTATGAGTAGATTTGGTGCTTCCCATAAAGCTATTTTGTAGCAGTTCTCCTTCATTGTATGGTGCTTCAATATCAACCATCAACTCTTCACTAATAGTTCTCCTCCTTTATTCAATCCATGTTGGTGTGTTGAAATACCATTCATTCAAGCAATCATACATAGTTGCCTTTTCAAGACAACTCTCTTTCTGCAATGTAGTCACTCCAAGTGAGTGATCTTCATCCATGAGTGATGTTTCCTTTGCCATTACGATAAGAAAATCAGAAATCTCATTTCCATTTTTTGTTTCTATCCCATTTTCCCTCTCACTTTCCATATACCAAATGAGAGAGTCTTGTGTGTTCTTTTCTTCACACAACACATCCTTCACCCTTGATGAGTGATCTTCAAACAAGAAGTCTATCGCTTCCATATCCTCTTCATAAATATTTTCTTGTGGATCATCATCCCACATTACTTTATTTATTCTTTCAAGAGAGCACACATCCATTCCAATTGAATGGCCTTCAACAAAAATAAGTCAATAGTCTTCCATGAACATTGTTTTTCCATCATCATATTCTTTATTCTCCTCCATGAGAATTGTAGATGCATTATCCATGAAGTATTCTTCAACAAATAGTTGATTTGGTGTCTTCTCCATAATACACTCTTCTTCATATGTCTCCTTCATGAGATATTCTTCATCATACATCTCACCTTGGTGATATTCAAGCAAGGAACACTCCAATGTGAGTTTTTCTCTTCCTTTATCTTCAAATTCTTCTTCCTCTTTGCTATCAATGTGAATGCTTTCAAAGCATATCATTCCTGCAAAAAAATTTATGTAGTACAATTTTTCTTTTCAAATTTTTCTCCTCCTAAAAGAAATAATTGTTTATTACAATTTTCCATTCCTATACAAGACATGTCTTCAATGATCTGTGTCTCACAATGAATCTCTCGAAGGAAAGTTGTACAAGTCTCTTCCTCTTTGTTATCCTCTTCTCCATTAAGGTACTATTTACTCTCTTTCACACAAGGCTCTTCTTAAAGTATATCTTCCTCTTTAAGAAATAATTCTCCATTATAAGAATGTATGTATTCTGCAAAATACATACCTTCATATGAGTCTTCACAAGACTCTTCAAAAGCTCCTTTAAAATGATCTAATTCAGAAACTTCTTCAAGGAAGAAAGGCTCCTCCTTGCTTAAACAATCTTCATGATTGTCACACATGGATTTATGGGTGTCCTCATAAAACCCATAAGCATCCTTCAACACTTGCCATACCATTGTAGTTGTTCTACAATTAGCTATGAGAGGGAAAACACTCTTTTCCATTCCTCTCCTCAAATCCATAAGAGCTAAGCAATTTGCATATTGCTGCTCCTTCTTCTCTTTTCTCTCCTCACCTTGTAGCTTGCTCCAAGAGGGTTCCTCATAGACTTATTTAACTATATCCCATAATTCTTGAGCCTTCAAGAAGGTCTTCATCATTATGCTCCAAATAGCATAGTTATCTCCATTGAATTTGGGCACTTCCAATTCTTTATATGTGGTGGCCATTCTGCAATCCACCACTCATCAATATTCCACCTAGCTTTCAGAAACTCCTTTCCTGTAGACTTATGATATAATTATTTAAAATTTCACTAAATTTTAGAAGCAAATTCACACAAATGAGAAATATGTGATCAATTTACTTTTGCCCTTTCTAGATCTTAGAATTTTTTTGAGACAACTCCAATGTTTTCACATAAATAAATCCATACAGCTCCAAATTTTTTGAAAATTAAACTCTATATTCCTGAGAAAATAATCTGAAAACCCTCTAAATTTTGGAAGAAAATTCACAAATGTGAAAAATATGTGATCATTTACTTTTTTCCTTTTTATCACAATTTCGGATCTAGGATTTTTGAAGAAAAAATAAATATTCACACAAATCAATAAATACAAATCCAAATGACTTGAAATTTTTTTTGAATGATTATTTTATCTAAATAATATCTCTCCCCAAATTTGAGAAGCAAATAACCTGTATTACACTTTGTACAACCATTTTATTGAAAAACTAAAAAATGTTAATAAAATATGTACATTAGCTCCAAATCACCTGAAATTTTGATAGCATCCGCTTGATACAATTATCTAACAACCCTTAAAATTTCATAATAAAATACCTTATGATACATGAGATATTAATGATTTACTCGAGCTCTTCTTTGCAACTCTGTTGAGTGTTCACCACTTGAGTTTTTCTAATAAAGTGCATGCTTCAAATATCTTCACGCCACTCTCCAAAGGTTTTGATCCATCTGAGCAAACCTGCTCTGATACCAAATGAGAAACAATGGTGAAATTGTTCTATTTATCAACAATGCATTACATAGTTTTATAGTTCTTGAAAGAACTAAAAATAGACATGGTGGTTGAGAGAAATCCTCTTAAACTTATTACAACAAACTAACTTAAAGATAGCTCTTATCCTAACAACATGCTAATCTTGGACTATGGTCAAACATTGACCAACCAAGCCAAAACCTCAACATATGCTAATCAAATTAACTATAAATATGTAAATCAAAACATTAAACTAAAACTAAATACTAGGACTTAATACTTAGGACTAAGGAGGCAATGTTGAAAATATTCCAAAATCAAAAAGTTCCAAAAATATAAGCACAACTTACATAGGCTCCAAACTTCATAAAACACTTCACTACGTCTATTTTTACCAATTTTGCACCCCCCGTGTGAACATCCAAAAACATACAAGTTTGCACCCCTCATGCAAACCTAGCTTCTAGGCTTTAGAAAGTTCTAAAAATAGACACAAAGCACACAAAGGCTCCAAAATTCACAAAACACTTCATTGTGTCTACTTTTGTAAGTTCGCACCCCCCATGTGAACTTTTAGAAATAGACAAATTCACACCTCCCATGCGAACCTAGCTTCTAGGCTTCAAAAAGTTCCAAAAATAGACACACAACACACAAAGGCTCCAAAATTCACAAAACACTTCACTATGTTCATTTTTGCCAAATTCGCACCCCCGTGCGAACTTGTGTTTTTCAGAATAAAAAGGTCCAGAGTCAGTTCGAGAGCACACAAAAGCCCAAAAATTCATAATTTTGGCTCTTTCTTCATAGTTGCATGCATCACCATGCAAGACTCTCATATTCTCCCTTATTCTCCAACCGCTTCATTAGGGCACTCATAGGAAGCCACCTCTGCTCATTCTCATACTCTTTTTGCTTCTTCACATAATTCCTCTCCTCCACCCACATTGTACTCTAGGATTTCATCCTATGATCATGATGTGAGACATCACACTCTTCCTCCTCCTCCCATGGGTTCTCCTCCCACTTCCTCCTCTTTGCATCATCATGCTTCCTAGCATGCTTCTCCACATTCAAGATTACATCTTCCACCTATTCTTCCTCCACCTCAATTTCTATTTCATATCACCCAACAGGTTGGCATTTACCAACCTTATTGACCCTCATTCCCACATTCTTCATCTCATACATATTTGTATTCTTCTTCATATCAATAATCACCCCCTACAATAGGCATTCATTCACATTCTATCTCCACACACCCATCTCCTCCTTCTCTTGACATGCACCACATCTTGACACGTCTCGATAATCTTGAGTTATGCTTAAGCCATTGTCAATGTCATACATCCATCCATAATCCAATCATGGTGGGTCCCACAATTACTCCACCTACACCAACCCCTCATCCTCAACAAATGGGTTCTCCATAACCTAGCTAAGCATTCAAACCATCATTGCCTAGTCTAAATCCCATTTAAACACAACATCCTCCACATTCTACTCATTCTTCCACCACTTCTTCTAAGCCCTTATCTCAAATTTTCCAACAGTTACATCGTACAAGCCGCTTAATTATACCTAAGGTCAAATTGATCGATCTAAACTGCCCAAAATCCAAAGGGTATAATGAGCACCAATTTTGTGTTTATCATCACCAACAAAGGTATGATATCAATACTTGTCATGTTTTCACACAACTAATCCACAACATGATGGATGAGGACACAATACAATGAATCAATCACGGTGCATCCTCACATAAAAATCAGGGCATAACTCAAAATACTTTACCCAATTTAACACCATAATCACTACATGATCATACTTCAGCATCTACTCTTGTGCCTCGATAAGTTCATCATGTCCATGGCCACACTTCTTATCAAGATAATAGTCATACCAATCTTGCGACTTGCATTCCACAATCTCTAAGGTGCTATCCTCCAGCAACATAGCATTTCTTTTTGTTGCACTAACCACTCTTTATTTCCTTGTACATAATCTATCTTTCTCACTTCATTTTTTCTTTTCTTCTACTCCATCATCACCATCCATTGACCTTTTAATAATTAATGCCAATTTATCCTTTCAAAAGGCTTGAAATCGTGTATTCATCGCTTCTAAAATAAAGGCCATCTTTTAACTTAATTTTCACCTATCAAATCATATTCAAATTTCCCAAAACTACCATTATTGGATTGGGTTCAAAAATATCTTTCCAACGATATAAGTTTTATCCAATTTTGACATCGTTTGGTCCTCCAAACTACTAAAACACTACACCTAGATCACATAGAAAAATTCGCACCCCTCGTGTAATTTTTTAGACATAGAAGAATTCACACCTCCCCGTGCAAACCTCATTTTTCCAATGTAATTTGTCATTTTATGCATGGATATTATCATCTGTGCTAATATTTCACATTTTCTACACCTTTTCATTTCTCATTTTCCATATTTTTACTCATTTGCACAGTTGGGGGATTTATCCTCCTTCCCACCCATATTATTCAACTAGGGGGGCTTCTCCTCCTTCTTACTCATCATCTACAACTAGGGAAGCTTCTCTCCTACCAACTCATCTTTTCCAATTAGGGGAATTCTCCTTCTTCCAACTCATATCTCATATCTAACGGGGTTTCATCTCCCTCCAACCCATATTTCACACTTAGGGGGATTTTTCTCTCCTTCCTTACCATCTTCTAAAATTGGGGGAGTTTTTCTCCCCTTACATTCACATCTCAATCAAAGCATTCATCGGTCAGGTCCTCCATAGAGTATACCCCTTTTCTTAAATATTGCATCCTTTGCCTCGGATTCACCTTTTACTCCACCATCAACTCATTCATCATCTACAGGTACCAATACAACTACCACAAGTATTGGTCCCACAACCTACAACTCATTCCATTCACCAAGTACCAATGCAACAAGAACAAGTATTGGTCCTCCACCACATCATTCCACAATCATCGTGTACCAAGGCCATAAACAACCAATACTGGTTCTATAACCCCCACTCATTCAACATCTATAGGTACCAGTACAACCACCACAAGTACTAGTCGCACAACATGCAACTCACTTCATTCACCAAGTACCAGTGCAACAATAACAAGTACTAATCCTCCACCACATCATTCCATAAGCAGTGGGTACCAGGGCCATAAAAACATCCAATTTTGGTTCCCCAAAACCCCTCATGCAACAAAAACATGTGCAAGGTTCACAAGATTACACCCTTTGCCTCACCCTCATAAATCCTTTGCTAGGTTCACAAGGTTGTGCCCTTTGCCTCATCCTCTCAATCAATTGTTAGGTTCAGAAGGTTGCACCCTTTGCCTCGCATTCAAGGTTTTGCCATGAACCTCAAAGCATTTGGCCCTCACAAATTTATGTTGGATTCAAAAGGCTGCATCCTTTTGTTAAATTTCACACCCTTTGCCTTACCTTCAACACAATGGTTTATCCAAAAATATCAGTAAAAATTTGGATCGGTTTCTCCAAAAATCTCAGCAAAAATCTGAATCGGTTTCTCCAAAATCTTCAGCAAAATTTTAGAACATTCTTTTCAAAATATTTTAGGAAACAAGTTTCTCCATAAACCTCAAAGCATTTGGAACACACACCTTAATCTAAGTTTTACATTCCTTTCATCACACTATAATAGATTTTATTTTGTGAGGAAGCATTCTAGCTTAGATTCATTTCAAAACACATTTCCATTCAGTCTTCATTTTAACACACTAGAATATATTTGATTTGTGAGGAAGCATTCTATCTTAGATTCATTTCAAAAAGCATTTCCATTCAGTCTTCATTTCAACTCACTAAAATAGAATTTATTTCATGAGGATGCATCCTAGTCTAGTCTAGTGTAGACATAGCCTAGCATAGCATAGGTGTACCAAGTCACATAGTCTAGGCTAGCATATCCATAGCCTAACATAGCATTTGGGGGAGTTTATCCTCCTTCCACTCATCTCCTTCAATTGGGTGACCTCTCCTCCTTGTCATCCATTTATTGCAACTGGGGGACCTCTCCTCCTTGTCATCCATTTACTGCAACTGGGGGACCTCTCCCCTTGTCATCCTTCTAGGCTAGCATATCCATAGCCTAGAATAGCATTTGGGGGAGTTTATCCTCCTTCCACTCATCTCCTTCAATTGGGTGACCTCTCCTCCTTTTCATCCATTTACTGCAACTGGGGGACCTCTCCCCTTGTCATCCTTCTTCTAATCCTAGGGGACTTCTCCTCCTTGCAATCCATCTACTATAATAGGGGGTATTTTCCTCCTTTCAAATCACCTCATCCTCATTTCTCACCTTTCCCATCACCCATTCCTTGCTTATTTCACCATTGGGGGAGTTCTCCTCCTTCCAACTCACCTTTTCATAACTAAGGGATTTTATTTCCTTCCCATTCCTCTTTCATAACTTGGGGAGTTCACCTTCTTCCCCTACTACATTATTATTTTTGGGGAGTTAATCCTTCTTCCACAACAAATTTCACCATATTCTTATACCCATCGCATATATGGTTGAGCCTTACAATATTTTCTTTTTCCCATGTCAAAGATTCTATAAAATTAGGCATTTTATTTTATATTTACCCCACACTTATCAATGAGAATTCAAACAAAGGGAAATCCATTACTCATTGTTGGAAAATATTCTTTCTCAATGCAACCACAATGGTATCCTTTGGGCGTTATCTTTAACCACATGAAACCTAGTACTTCATTAAGAATCATCTTACACATGGGTTAGTATTGGCCCACACTGGATCATGGTTGTTGTGAACACATTTAGCCATACATCGAATGGTAATACCATGCTAGTCTTACACTTTTTATCATCTCAAGCACTCCAGTCGATTCAATCTATGTGGTCCTTTTTCTCAATGGGGTTTGCATTTTATTGATAAAATCATCCCCACCTCATCCAAAAATACTGTGGAGTATTTTACAAATTGGGTTCAAGAAATTATTCTTGTTCAAACGATAGGTCTTACAATCATCACATTCATTACTTCACACATCACCTGTCACTTTGTCATCTCTTCCATGGTCATCTCTAATAATGGTATAATTTTACAGACCAAGAATTTTTGTGCACTATGTAAGAAACTCAACCAAACTTACCCATAAAACCATATGCACCATTATTCGTACAAAACCATTGCAAATTCATCATATTTAATCTACAACTGGGGTAGTAACATTTTTTAAATATGTTACCCCTCAAGCTTGAGCTTCTCATCATTGTGAATATCAATCCTAAAATTTATCAATGATAATATTGCTCATCTAGTAACATCAGGCCAGTTAACACTCTTGGATGAATGTCACATTTATGCCATTGAACACACACGTTTACCAACATTATATTTGATGTGCCTATCACAACAAGAAACATCGATGATAATTTCAAGTTTGAAATATGGTCCTCAAAAGAGAACCAACAGATCACTAGCCAACCATGCCACTTTCACGATAAATTTGATCCTAATTGGTTAGGTCCTTACATTGTAACACACAATTTTGGTTTTGGGGCATATCATCATGCCAATCTAGAAGGTCTTGCTGACCTTGAACTCACCATTATTATTTATCTTCGAGCATTTTATGCCTAATCATTTTCAAGTACAACTTGCCATTATTTGTACATACCATCGTGACTATTACAAAAATACAAAAAAAATTGCAAAACCAATCACAATAATAAAAACAACAATCACAAGACCGCCCATTCACGATGTATGTCAAATTGCATAATTTTGTTCTGCTTTTCTTCTCTTCTTCATCTCCTTCCTATTTTATCAATGTTGTATGGTCACGCTTCGAGTGGCTACACACATATGATTTATCCTTCTCTTATTTCTTCCTTTCCTTTCATCTTGTTACTTGTCATTGTTGTATGGTCACACTTTGAACGACTACATACCTTTGATTAGTTTCATTTCCTTTTCTTTCTTTCCCTCCCTCCCTTCTTCTCCCTCTTCTTCCATTTTCTTACATCACATCCATTTTCACACTCATCTATGGCACCACCATCTCGCTTCATCAATCACATTGATGCCGCAAAATATTTGTCATTTTACCTTGCGCTCACATCCTCATATTGACTCCCTCCATTCTATCCATCGTCCCTTCCATCTGGACATTATCCTAGGGTAACTTTGTATAGTCTTTGCATACTCCATTCATAGCAAAATCATGTCATTCACTACATCTATAGCTTTATACTCATGCCTATTCACATATTTTTACCAATCGATCATTGCTCATCGTATTGTTGTTCCACATCACACTCCTCATTCTTCATACATATTTACATGCATATAGATTATGTCCACATTCACATCTATACATTTTCATTATAATTAACACATCTGAAGAATTAAATACACACTTGCTAGCATTATATTTTTGGTGTCCAATACCATTTTCATGAGATTGGATCATTGAAATATTTGTGTGATTTGACCATTTACAGTTAAGTCAATCAACCACCATCTAAATTTGGTAGATTCTAAAGCACTTCACAGCTTCCTTTGACTAACTTGAGTTCTTTCATGGATCAAATTGCACATCTTACATATTAAGCAAATTTTGAGAATAGGACAGGAAATACTGTGTGTATACTAGCCACCTAGCTAAAATTACCTCGTTCATCATATCATTTGTATTTGAGGATCGAAAAAAGGACAAGCTAGAACACAAAAGCAAACGCCCAAAAAGAGAACTACAAAAGCAAAAAAATAAAAGCAAAGAAAAAGAGTACTATCAAAAATCTTTAATCCATGAGGTCTTTAGGTCCATATTGAAATCATGGGGTAAATCTCCATCGGGGCTATAGACACTTGACTAGCAGTGGAGTATGCATTACAAGTGGTGACATATATGTTGCATTTGTAATCTTCTTTTGAATAGAGCACTGCGTGCTTGTGGATGAGCTAGCTTACAAGATAAGTTAATAATAAGTTGAAACCATCCTCTCTCAAAATGGCTAAATTAACTTCACTTTGCACACATTGGTCCATGTTTGACTTCTCGTAAGTCAAGTAAGTTGATATCTTCAAAGAATCTTGCTCAGTTATTCAATGGATTTGATTGCTCAAACTGTAATGTTCGACTCTCTTCAAAGAAATTTTCACATTCAACATCTTTGAAAAAATGGTATGGATCACACCACCACTTGTTTCACAATAATACAAGTACCTTCTTCAGTACTATTTGCATCCACCCGCATAATCATACCTCACATACTCATATCAGGTTTGAATTCACCCCACTCAACACTTCGTCATATCTCATTCATTTTACATGCATCTACTTCTATCACATCTACACATCTATAAATTCACACATCTATGCTACATTCATAAATTCACATCATTCTCATGTACATACAGAAAAGCAGAATAATATGTAAAAAAATGCTATAAGATATAATGTCATAGAATATCATGTATATATGTATATATATCAAAACATTACCTTTAGGTTACAAAAAATGCATACCCTTTCGGATACCTCATCGCATGTGCATAAGCATGTATATATACTACTCATACATAAAGTGATGGCCTCTTGGCCACCAATAAAAACATCAATCAACCATGTTGCTCACTAGGAATATCTCCACTCCCCTCTTGAGCCATCGATACATGATCCCCCACAACCCTCACATCATCCACCTCCTGGTACAAATAAGAATCCTCCACTATGAACTTATCTCTCTCATCCATCCTAGCATCTAATGATAGTACATATTTTCATCTGCTAACCACCTTAAATCTGCCAAGGCTACCTCTAGCCTCTCCTCCAATCCTTGCCTCTCTACTCTGGCAGCATCTCTCTCCGCTCTCACTCCATCTCTCTACTAGCAGAGAAGCTCTAATCCACCATCCATACTGAGGTCCAACTCTCCTAATCCATACTTTCATCCATAAATTCACCTACTCTACTTCCATTGTTGATTGATCTATGGTCCACACACTCCCTCTAACCATTCATGTCGATTTCCTTTTTAAAAGGCTTGAAAGTGTGCATTCACCACCTTCAAAAGAAGGTTTATATTTGACCTAAATTTTCAGATATCAAATCACCTCTAAATTTCCTAAAACTACCACCATTGGATTGGGCTCGAAAAGATATTTCCAATGGTATAAGTTTTATCTAATTCTAACATCGTTTGGTCCCCTAAACTGTAGAAACACTGCATATGGATCAACCAAAAAAATTCACATTGACATGTGCAAATATTTTGGTTCACACCCCCCATGCAAACTTTTTTGTTTGCACCTCCCCATGCGAATATTTTTGCACCTCCTATTTTTTGCATCCATCCTACATGTTATGCCAAGTTTTACCTTAGTACATCATCTTTGGTATTTTTCCTCATTTCTCACCTCTCCTTTTCATCATTATTAGTGATTTCCATCACCTCCATCACCCATTCATTGCTTAAAGAGGTAGTTATTCACCATATAAATGCTACCTTGTGCATGATCAAATTCAAACACTCAATCTTGTAACTGATGTTTGTCCAAGAACTTTGCCAATGACTATTACAAGCCATCATTTGCTAGGACAACAAAAAACAAAATTTCTTTTCTCCACACACTTCCAAACCATCCCAATTTGGTACGTTGTTTTAGTATATGCAAGTTTACTTAGGTGTGTATTACTTCACCAAGGCCAACAACGAGCCCAATGAAGTAGTCATGAGTATGTCTACACATGCTCACACTTTTACTTTGGCAAGATGATCGAAGTAATGTGAGTACATTTGTAGATGACTGGACGGTTTACCAAATCAAATCAAGTGCATCAAATATATCAAAGGTAAAGTTTCAAAGACATGCATCCCTTTAAATTTTGGGCCATCATATATTTATCATGATAGTAAGACAATATTACATCTACTTCTTCAAAGCCATCATTATGACCCAATCCAAATGCCATAATCCACCTTCATCATTACCACCATCATCTTTATATTTTTCAATCGACTCATCATCACTTTTCATCTCCTCTATTGCCAATTCATCGCTTGAGGGGGTAGTCATTCAACAATAAAATATTGCTTTGCATGTGATCAAACAACCAAAATTCACTCATGGATTCAACATCTACCTAAGAATGTTTTTGCTAAAGATTATCTCAAGTTCTCATTTGCTAGGACAAACAAAAGTGAAATTTCTCTTCTCAATCAAAACTCCAATTCAAAACAAATAAATATTTGATAAACCTCAAAATACCTACGATTGTAGACAACTCATGGATTACCTTCTTCAAAGTGGCAGTCATAAGACCACTTTTGAATGAAGCACCTGACTAAGCTCTACCTTACGACATCAACGGTTTGTCAAATATCATCAAGAACTCATCAATCAATCAAAAGCAAAAAATTTCAAAGGCATTTATTCCTTCCATAATTGGAACATCTCAAGTTGATCACAATACAATATAATATTACGCCTTCCCCCAAAAGCAATCATTATTATGCTGCAAAGTATTGTACTCAACCATGAATCATTTTTTTATCAATGTGTTTCTCTCGCAATCATCCACAAATCATCAGTCGTAAATTCTTTGCCTTCCAAACCATCCATCAATTCATATCATCTATTTTTGTATGGAATCATGTTTTCATACAACACAGCATAAAAGAGGTAAAATATAGACACCCAAAAGTCACACATTGCCACTTTCCTCATCATCATGGCTGATCAATTTGCAAATCCCTCAAAAACTACATAAATTGGCTTTGAAATACTATTTATTCATCAAATTCATTATTCATCACTCTTAGCCCCCTTGGACTAGTTAAGCCCCTTCCTATATTTAATTATGGGTTCTCATGTGACCTTATTTATAACTCAACTAAGGTTGAATTCTCCCCCATGGTCAAAAAACACTTTATGGTCAAAAGTCAACCTTTTTGGCCAAAACTTGCTTTATGGCTAAAAACATTCTTAATTAGATCTAATCATGATTTAAGCTAAGCATGTCACCTCACCTAGTCTACTTTGACTAGCCTAGCCTTTCCACCTCACCTAGTCTACTTTGACTAGCCTAGCCTTGCCACCTCTCATCTAGATATTTCCTCCATCTCACACTCTCCTGGGCAATAAATGAGAATTGGAGACTTTTGCACATAAAAAGGAATATCAAATTCAAATATATTTCCAATTCAAATCCAATTAATGCTATTTGGAGACTTTCCTCCAGGTCATCATGACATGTGGATGGGTGAGAGATTATCTCATCCATTTCCATTTATGAGGTAATATACCTTAGTGGAAACCTCATAGAGGACACCTCACAATGCACACCTCATAGGGGACACCTCAGCCCCTCCCCTAACCTTAACCAAGTCTATAAATAGAATACCATTTTTACCATTTGGGATATATCAAATTTAGCTTATAGAAACTCTGTAGAAATCACTCTAGCCATCCAAAATCCATCATACATCAAACACACCCATCTAACATTAATGTTTTCATTAGATCTAGTATGCTCTCTATGATTTAGATAGGTTATCAATAAAGAAGGCAACTTCTGAAGGTGACCCAATGACAGATCACAAAAGCAGAAGCATCAGGACAACATCTACTTCATATCTAGCAAGTTCGATAAAAAATAGACAAGTTTGCACCCCCGTGCAAACTTCCAGGTCTAGACAAGTTCGTAGGCCTCCCTATGAACCTAATTTTCAATAGTCTAGGGGATCTCGAAATAGGTAAGTATGCTTCCTAACCCTATATTTCATCATTATATGTATTTATAAGCATGTTTTAAGGTCTTTTTATTTGTATAAACATAGGGTTTGACCAAGGCAAGCTCCCAAACGCTCTAACCCCATTTTGCAGGCCAAATAGGTACAAAGGACAGATCAAACTAGCGGTGGCCCATGCACAAGAAGCCCACCTACATCGAGGAACATACAAAAGGTGAATCCAACTACTTTGGTCATATTGATAAGGGCTTCTTTAGGGAAGACCCATTTGTAGCCTTCAGGGTAAAGTTGTAAAAGGGATTTATCTTGTAACCTCATTTTATATTCAATAGAAAGTAGTGATTTTACATTTATTAAATGTGGGTCTTTTGAATGGTTTCAAGTTAAACGAGGGGGATCAAAACACAACTTTCTTCCATAAGATAATAAAAGCTAGAAGACAACAAAATACAATTACAAGCCTTATAAATGTGATGGGTTAGGTAAAAACCAATCAAAGTAATTTGAAAACTATAGCAAACCAATCCTTCCATACCCTATTTAGTAGCAACGAAAATTTAAATGCAGCATGGTAGGAGAAGATACTAGAGGTAATTTCATAATTAGTCAAACCTGGACACAATAAATTATTAAAGAAAATTACTTTGAAAGAAACATCAAAGATCATACAAACAATGCAAACAAGAAAGACCCCAAGACCAAATGGGTTCCCCATTTAATTTTATCAAAACTTCTAGGTATTTGTGGGACAAGTAGTGGTGGAGGTGATGGAAAAAATAAAACAATGTAAGCAAATGTTAAAAGCCTTGAATCATACTTTCATTGCCTTAATTTCTAAGGGCCCACCTTGCAAGATAATTAGTAATTATAGGCCTATTTAATTATGTAATGTAGTATACAAGATATTAACAAAGCTTATGGCGAAGAGGGTAAAACCTTATATACCAAATCTTATTTCAAGTGAACAAGGTGGTTTTGTTGAAGGCTGACAAATTCTAGATGGAATAGTTGTGGCCCAAGAGGTGATACACATGATATCCAAGCAGAAGGATCCAGGCATGTTTATTAAATTAGATATTTCTAAATCCTATGACAAAGTAGACTAGACCTTTATGCAAAGGATTTTAGAAAAAATGGGCTTTGTAGAGGGGTGGAGAGAATGGGTAAAATCATGTACACAAACCACATCATTATCAATTTTGGTGAATGACAATCCCTTTTCCATGTTCACAACATGACAGGGTTTGAGGTAAGAATGAAATGCATGCATATTTAGATCAGAGCATAGAACAAGGGAGTAAGTATAGGAGAGGATTATTAGTAAGGTAATGGAAACAATACTTATTATATTATAGGAGGAAAAGGACATATAAATGGAGGAAGTAACTATCCTTACGAGATTTGGAATAACTATAAAAGAAAAATAAGTGTTGGATGCATAGGTGAGAATCCCTCAAGTGACACACAATGGAGACCACCTCCCAAAGAGTGGGTGAAGGCTAACATGGATGGGGCTTCCACAAAAAAACTTAGGAAAATTGTTTTTGGCCTTATCATAAGGAATTGGAAAGGAGATTAGGTGTACTGGAGAGTAGAAGGTATAGGGGAGAAAACAAATAATGAAGCAAAAGGACAAGCGATCCTGTCGGCATCAATGATAGCAACAAATCTACACTTACATAAGCTATGGATAGAAACTCTCAGGCATGGGTTAGAATCCTAAATTCGATAAGACCCTTCCAGGTGTTGGGAATTGAGGAGAGAAGGGGGGTGGAAGTGGTTCGAAATATTTGGAATGTTTTTCAAGATATCTTTATTATGTATATCAAGCAAAAGGGAAATAAGGTGGTGGATTATTTAGCAAAATGAGGAAATGAGTTAGAGGAAGGGCAATACATGGACTCTTAGATGGAAAATTATATAAGTTGACGCTAAAACATATAAGGGATATGAGCAGTGGTACAAGTAGATAGCAGAATAGGCAGAGTAAATAGTGATTCTAATAAATCTATCACAGTTACCAATGAGCAATGGCCTCGAACGAAACCAATGACAAGTTATCCTAGTTTCGAGTTGGGTAAGTAAGTTTCTTGGCTTACTGCCATAGGCTCTTATGTCTTCATTTTTAGGCCATTGTTGCTCTACTATATGATGTTCCTACCATTAGACTCAGAGCGGCCAAGGTGGATGGCTTTCAAAAATAGAACACACCAAGTCATGGGTATTTTGTTGAGTATAGCCAAAATAAGAGAAAATAAGCCTCCACCCCATAGAGCAATAGGTATGTCAGGCATGATCAAGATGCGAATAATAACTTCAAAATAGTATGAAGATAGAGGGATGGTCTATGGATTTCAAATAAATGAGAATTATTAGAATTCAACTCATGTGTTATTGATGTGCATGGATAACTACATAATGATGGTCTTAGGTGTTGTTTTCAATGAACCCACCTATATAACATGTGCAGTGCTTTATGGAAAGTGGTTTGTCAACATTAATCTCGTGAAAACCTCCACAATGATTGATATATTATGTATATACAGTGATGAGTTACTTCCAAGATAGGTTCGAAACTAATCATGGCCCATACTGAGACATGCGTTGATGATGAGTATAGCATTTTTACCAGTTGTATAGGTAGTTTTTGAGCTAGGAGGGACTAGAGGAGGCTCCTCTTTCTCCCTTGTTTCCTATCTTGCTCCTTTTATTTTGTAATTTAGCTTTAGTTAATATAATTTATTTTTAAACTTTCAATATATATATTGATGTATTTATATCAAATGGCATTAATTCAATTGGTTAGATCCTTTGAATTTTAGAGAGGAAACCTTATTCAAATCTTGCCTAGTGGATGGGAGGGGTTGTCTCATTCCCATATGATCGATTTAAAAAATGATATATATATATATATATATATATATATATATATATATATATATATATATATATATATATATATATATATATATATATGAAAGATACCTAAATAAAAATGAAAAAAGGTAAGAAAATTTTATCAACAAGGTTAAGTAGCATAAGTGGAGAAGGTAAACTTGGCCCCGTTGAACGGGAGGTCCAAGGTTCGAACCTCTGTGGTGCGAAGGAAAATATAAAAAATCTCTTGTGGCTTCCCTCTAGATAGTGGTATATCCTTATGAGACGCCATTTTCAGCCACCTAAGAGCAACTGTCAGAGTTTCCATCAAACCTACAAGTTTTTTTCGTATTTGTAGCATAAGTGGAGAAGACGAGCTTGGCCCTATTGAACGAGAGGTCCATAATTCGAACCTCTATGATGTGACGGGGGACACAAAAAAATCTCTTGTAGCTTCCCTTTAGATAGTGGTATACCCGTATGAGACGACATTGTTGACCACCTAAGAGTGGCTCTCAAGGTTTCTTTCAAACCTAAAAGTTTTAGTCTTGGTGGGGACAACACAACGATTTCGGGTTTGGCTCTTCTTTGGGAGGTCCAAGATTCAATTCACCATGTTTGGTTATGTGTTAACTCCCTATTGATAAGTGTAGCTCTCGAATTTATGAGGGATCATGACTAGGAGGAGACAACTTAGCCCTATGCATCGATCGTAGGAGTTTATCACACTATCCATTTACTTTTATGTCCTAAGGGTTAGATGGATCGGTAGTTGTTTGTCTGGCTAGGCACTTACCAAGAAGAGACCTAGGTTCAAACCTTGGGGGTATGCATATTTGCAAAGGTAGTAGTCTGATTTGAATTCTTTGAGTGCATGCCAAATCGATGACAATGATATGAATCGCAAGTGACCACTGGTCCTCCTCACATCGAATTAACAACAAGAAAGTGATATATGCTTGTTGCGAGCAACCCCTATGGTTTGAATGATTTGAACCTTGCACTTGGCAGTTATTAAAAGTAATGTGGATGTAACCAACTTCCCTATGTATCTAAAAAGAATATTAAGTATAAAAAAAATCAATTCTTAGTTAAATGACATGATTTCAATCCATATTTAAAAGAGGATCATATTTGAATCTTGCCTAACAATACATGTATAATTATTAAAAAAATATTATTACATTTAGTATAAAAAATCAATTCTTCGTCAAATGGTATGGTTCAATCCAAGAGAATCATATTTGAATTTTGCCTAGCAATACATGCATAATTATTAAAAAAATATTAAAATATTATTACTTATAAAAAAACAATTCTTAGTCAAATTACATGAATACAATACATATTTCAAAGAGGATCATTTTTTTATCTTACCTAACAATAAGTGCATAATTATTAAAAAATGTTAAAGTATTTTTTAGATTGTATATTAAACTAGAGAAATAAGAAAGACGTATATAAATATATAATGCATGTGGAGCTTAAATTTTATTTTTATATTTAAGTAGAGGTGTTATTTAAAACTTGCATAATTATTAAAAAATGTTAAAGTATTTTTTAGATTGTATATTAAACTAGAGAAATAAGAAACACGTATATAATTATATAATGCATGTGGAGCTTAAATTTTATTTTTATATTTAAGTAGAGGTGTTATTTAAAACTTACTTTCAAATGAATTTAAAAATTTCTAAATAAAGAAAACATATTCAACGAGCCAATGAGTAAAATATTTTGTTTTTAAACACATTTTTATTCAAATAATAATTAAAGATATTGCTCAAACCGCATTCACTCAACTAATTCAAATCTTAGACTTTCAAAGCAAGTTTATATTTGAATCTGGTTAAATATTACAATATAATATGAAGAGGGCTCACTCCAATCCTATACAATAATTAAAATAAAATAATAATAATTTAATTAAAATTTACATAAAAAAATATTGGTTTAATTGATTAAATTAATTTTAAAAATATATACACATAGTTATTATTATTTTTACATATAAAAGGAGTTGGTTATGTTCTCACTATTTTTAGTAACTTCCAAGTGCAGGGTTTAAACCATAGGAATTGTTCCCAACAAGCCTATACCACCTCGTTGTTGATGACCCAATGTGATGGAACCATCGATTGCTCGAGACTCATACCGTTGTTGTCAATTTGGCATACATTCAAAGGATTTAGATCGAACTACTACCTTTGTAATAGACATGCTCCCAAGGTTTGAACCTAAGTCCCTCCTTAATAAGTGCCTAACCAAACAAACAATTACCAATCCACCTAGCCCTTGGGGGCTAATTCATACATAACTATCGAATTATCTTTTTTTTTTTTAGCCACCAAAAAGGTGAATTGGTAAGTGCTTGTCTAGCCAGGTTCAAACCTCGGGGGTAAACAAGGTTTGAACCTAAGTCTCTCCTTGGTAAATGCCTAGCCAAACAGACAATTATCAATCCACCTAGCCCTTGGGGACTAATTCATACATAACTATCGAATTATCTTTTTTTTGGCCACCAAAAAGGTGAATTGGTAAGTGTTTGTCTAGCCAGGTTCAAACTTAGGGGGCCACCTGTTTGCAAAGGTAGTAGTTTGATCTAAATTCTCTGAGTGCGCACCAAACTGACGATGATGGTATGAATCGCGAGTGATCAGTGGTCCCCTTCACCAGGTCAACAATAACAAGGTAGAATAGGTTTGGTGGGAGCAACTCATGTGGTTTGAACCTTACACTTGTCGATTATTAAAAATAGTGTGGTTGTGACCGACTCTCCTATGTAACAAAAAAAAAAAAAAAATCTTTTTATTCAGATAGTGTGATAAACCCCTACAAGAGAGACCTTGGACCTCTAAAGAAGAATAAAACCCTAAACTATTACATTGTTTTTCACAGAACACATAATTATTAAATTATCAATCTTATTATATAATTTTAATCCCATATAATCAATTAAAAATTAAATTAAAACAGAAAAAAAAAAAAAATTATTACAATTTCTACAAAGTTCTATCTCCTAAGAAAATGAATATTGCTTGGTCACCTTAAAAATGACTTTTGCTTTATTTAAGAGAATAAAATAAATAAACAAATTCATGGTCAAATTGGAATGGAAGGCAAACGAGATTGAAGGTTTAAAAAAAAAACAGACACTATATAATGCCATTAATAACAGACAGCAAACACACCGTGTCCCACGTGAAGTCTTGAAATTTATCGTCCATTTTTGTCGGGCATTGTGAAAAGGGAGTGAAATGGTCTAAGTTGTCCACGTTATCAATCTTTGTAATTAAGAGAAATAAATATTTGGCAGTGCACACACAACAACGGCCCACCAAATTTTATGAAATAAAAAGCCTTCTATACAGCAAATTTTGGACTTTTTCATTCGGCTTGCCCAAACCGACAGATCAATAACAGTTAACCTTAAATGGATTGGTAAGTGTAATGGTTATTTATTAGCAAAAGATTTAGGTTCAAAAGGGGAGCCAATCATTTGTAAAAGTAGTAGTCTGCTTCGAATTTGAGTGCGAGTCAGAGTGACAACGATGGTATGAACTTCGAGCGACGGGTCAACAAAAACGAGACGGATGGGTTTGTTGGAAGTAGTGCCTGTGGTTTGAACCTTGCGTTAGTCAGACCGATGACAAGCTACGGGTCAACAAAAACGAGACGGATGGGTTTGTTGGAAGCAATCCATGTGGTTTGAACCCTACGCTGGCCAGTTACTAAAACCAGTGTCTGTAACCAACTCTTCTATGTAAGAATGGAAGCAATCCCTTTGGTTTAAACAAAGCGAGACCTTCTATGTAAGAATGGAAGCAATCCCTTTGGTTTAAACAAAGCGAGACCGACGACGATATGAACTTCGAGCGACAGGTTTTTCTCATCTTACGTCGGGTCAACAAGAACAAGACGAACATGTTTGTTTGAAGCAGTTCCTGTGGTTTGAACCCTACGCTGACCAGTTACTAAAAATAATGACTGTAACCAACTCTCCTATGTAATAATAGAAGCAATCTCTTTGGTTTAAACCCTGAACCTTATCCTGACCAGTTACTAAAAATAGTGACTGTAACCAACTCTCCTATGTAATAATAGAAACAGTATCTCTGGTTTAAATCCTAACCTCGCATTGACCAGTTACTAAAAAATAGTGACTCTAACCAATTCTCCTATGTAATAATGGAAGCAGTCTCTCTAATTTAAACCCTGCATTAACCAATTAATGAGTGTAACCACCTTCCCTATGTCTTTTTAAGATTAATTAATGTTGAAGTTCCCTGCCGATATTTTCAGCCTGCCGCCTATATTGACCTATGCTCCCCTCAGCGATGCCGTGTTCACCACGGGAAAGCGAACTTAACCCACGTTAAATCAAATTCACAGCGAAACCTATCTCCGTCTGACATGCACATTCATGTGAAGCAAGACGACAAGTCATGGTTTTGTGAAGCATGTTCAAGGAAAGCAAGGCGAGAAGCCATGGTTTTGGAACTATTAGATCAGTGTCTCAGCTAGAGATGAATCTATCTTCTTAATTTGTCGATATTGGGAGTTCAATCATGGCTGCGTCTAGGGCCACTATGGCTCTGATAACACCTCTGTTGTCTTCACTAATGGTTTTCGTTACAGGCGATCAGATCAACACCAGTTTTGTTTTCAACAACTTCAACTCTTCCTCGGGGCTGATTTTAGTGAACAACGCGGAGATCCGCAGCCCGAGCGTGGTGCGGCTCACGAACGACTCAAAGTGGATGATCGGGCGGGCTCTGTATCCGAGGCAGCTGACGATAAAAAGCAACGGCACCGTGGCCTCCTTCAGCACGACCTTCGTTATGGCCATGGTGCCGCCGCCGGGGGCGCAGGGCACCGGCCACGGCATCGCATTCGTGATGACGAAGCCGACTACGTCGCTCATGGGCGCCTCCTCGGCCGAGTACCTAGGCCTCTTCAACGACACCAGCAACTCCCAGGCCTACAACCACCTCTTCGCCGTGGAGTTCGACACCAGCCAGAACGTGGAATTCCAGGACCCTAGCGCGAACCACGTCGGCCTCGACTTCGACAGCCTCCACTCCAACTTCACCCACGACGCCGGCTACTGGGACGACACAACGGGCGAATTTATAAACGTGACGCTCAAGAGCGGACGGAATATTCAAGTCTGGATCGATTATAATCACACCCACGACCGGATCGAAGTCGCCATGACGCTGGCGGGTCTGCCCCGGCCGAAAAGGCCTATGATATCGGTCCCAAACGCCGACCTTTCTCAAATCCTGGAAGATACAATTTATGTTGGCTTCTCATCCGCCACAGGGAACTTCGTGGCCGAGCACTACATCCTTGCCTGGAGCTTCGCCGCCGGCGAAGCGGCGGTGGCGCCCCCGCTCGACACCTCGTGGCTCCCTTCTCTCATGTGGAAGAAGAAGCCCGTGTACCGCAGCGGCGGGTTTATCGCCGGGATGACTTCGGCTTGCTTGGTACTTTTGTTGGCTCTGGGTGCGGCGGCGTTGAAGAGGTACAGAGAGAGGGATGTTGTAGCTGAGTGGGAGAAAGAGTTTTGGCCGCACAGGTTCACGTACAGGGACCTGAAGGCGGCCACGAAGGGGTTTTCGGAAGAGCTGGGCGCCGGAGGGTTCGGCAGAGTTTACCGCGGGGTGTTGAGCGGACAGGAGATTGCGGTTAAGTGTGTGAACAAGGAGGTTAGGGAGGGCGGGATGAAGGAGTTTGTTGCGGAGATAAGCAGCATGGGGCGCCTCCAGCACCGTAATTTAGTGCATCTCCGGGGGTGGTGTCGCAACGGGCGGAGGCTCTTCATCGTCTACGACTACATGCCCAACGGGAGCCTCGATGGAGCTCTACCGGGGCTTGGGTGGAATCAACGTTACAGGGTGCTAAAGGGCGTGGCGGCGGGGTTATTGTATTTGCATGAGGAGTGGGAGAAGAGGGTTGTCCACAGGGACGTTAAGTCGAGCAACGTGTTGCTGGACGCGGAGCTCGACGGGAGGCTAGGGGATTTCGGGCTTGCTCGGTTGTATGATCACGATGAGAATCCGGCAACGACTAGGGTTGTGGGGACGCTGGGGTACATCGCGCCGGAGCTTCTCTATTCCGGGAAGGCGACCCCCGCCTCGGACGTGTACAGTTTTGGTGTGGTCTTAATGGAGGTTGCTTGTGGGAGGAAGCCCGTGGACCCCGCGCGGGAGGATCACGAGGCGGTGATGGTGGACTGGGTTTGGGAGTTGTACGGCCAGGAGCGCCTCGAGGAGGCGGTGGACCCCAGGCTGAAGGGGGACTACGATGTGGAGGAGGTGGGGAGGGTGCTTCGGCTAGGGCTGTTTTGTTGTCATCCGCAGGCGGAGAAGAGGCTGAACATCCGCCATGTGTTGCAGATACTCGAAGGGGAGGCGCCCCTGCCGGTGCTCAGCATGCCCTCGTTTAATAGCAGTGTTTTGGGCAATACCCCTCGGAGCGGGTTTTTCAGCCTGGCTTCCACCTCGGATTCCAAAGATTCCAAGAACTCGGGAATAGATGGGTTCACCAAATCCAGCTCCAGAAGCCCCTTGGCGCTCGAAAAAGAGACGTCAGCGTTATTATGAATTCATCGGTGATTATCAAAATCTTATCCAGTGGTCAAAATGTTTCTGTAGTGCGAATATCACGGTTTGAGAGATTGGTTAAGTTAAAATCTCTTAGGCCGGCGGTGTTCTCGGTAAGTTAAAATTTCTAGACCTCGTAATAATACGAGAGGGTGTTTGTGGTTAAGTTAAAATCTCTGGTATTGATTACTATGCAGGGAGGGGATACACATACATTAACCCTTTTGGATGTGTATTTGAAGAAGATGGACCTTTCGCCGTCCAGGCGACCCGAGGGGCGAGTTCGGTAGAGATCTTCTCGAGGCTTAATTTAAAGCAGAGGAGTCGACTCTTTTGGTGCTTTAAGATTTTCTTTGTAGATTTTGTAATTTAACCATTTGGATTCGGGAAGATGATGTAGCTGTGATAATAACAGATGGATTCGTGGTGTATACGGTGTTTATGATTTAAAAAAAAAAATCGAGTTTTTTTTTTTAATGTAACAAGGAATATTATTAAGTGTAAGGAGATTTGAATCTTTCATATAACGAGAATTTTTGTTTTATTGAGATTTGAGGTTCAATTTGAAAAGGAAAGCATTAATTAATAATCTTGAACCGCTTGTAAACAAATATTTTATTAAAATATTGTTTTTTTTTTTTTTTTTTAAGTTATAAGGGCTAGAAAATATGGACGTTTTAGAAGAAATTGTAAACAATTTTATCTTCTCTGTATTAGAGTAGATCTTTGAAAAAGAAAGCATAAATTAATAATCTTGAACCTTTTGCAAACAAATATTTTATTAAAATATTGTTTTATTTTTTATTTTTAAGTTATAAGGACTAGAAAATATGGATTTTTTAAAGAGATTTTTTTTTATTTTATTAAACCTTGAATCTCTTGTAAACAATTCTATTTTTTTTTGTATTTAATTAGATCTATAAATTAATAATTTTGAATTTTTTGTAAACAAATATTTTATTAAAATATTGTCTTATTTTTAAGTTATAAGGGCTAGAAAATATGGATTTTTTAGAATAAATTTTTCTTTATTTTATTAAATCTTGAACCTCTTGTAAACAATTATATCTTATTTGTATTGAATTAGATCTTAATTTTTTATTTGATTGAATTATGCGTAAATCTCTTGGAAACAAATCTATCATGTTTTTAGTAAATTAAACTTTAAGCATATTTATTTATTATTATAGTAGAGGTATTGGGTAGGAACTTAAAGAAGATTAACAAACATGAGCTAATAAGTAGAATTAAGGCTAGTAATAACATCGACAACATCACCCATCAACAATTTTAGATGATACAATCCTTTTTAGGAGGGCAGGATAAACAAGGCCAGGTCAGAGCTTTGAATAACTTATTAAAATAATATGAAAGAGCTTAAGAGCAAAAAATTAATATCTGATGCAAGAGCATCTAGAAGCCCAACAGTTGAATTCAAAAATTAGAAGGCCAACCGTTCAGCCTATGTAACTATCTTCTAAAAACTTTAAACCTTGGGAGTTTTGTCTCTAGGAATGAGTGGAGAGAGAAATGGTATTTCAAAATATTGTCTTGTATCCTCATCAAAGAAGCAATGAATAAACGTTTATCAAATAACTTTGTCTCAATCGTGAATGTTGAATGCTCATTTTTGTAGGTTGTTTGTATTATTGTTTAACATTTGTGTAAGTTGTAAAGAAGCAAAGCCAAGCATTGGGATAACAGACGAAGGAAATCCAACGCATAGGAAGGACATGCAAGCATGTATGCAAAAATTGCAAGCTAGAGAAATGCTATGAAGGTTCGTGGTTGAGGAATATTGAAGGTACAGAGGCATGCCATATAAAATTTCATCAATGGAGGGAATGGTTGTAAGAATAGAAGACAATTTCTCATTAGGAAAAATCTATTATACCCTTTGCGTGTGAAGATTTGGTTGATTCAAGCGAAAGCCCAGACTGAGTAAACGAAGAAATGGTCAACTAAAAATTTAACTACTATCTAAAATAAATCATCGTACATAAAATAAACCACATAATTGTACGATCAGAGGGGCAAACAATTAAATTACCACACTAGAAGAAACTTCGGGCCATACAAGGAAAAATAATCACCATATCTAGAAATGAGTAGGGTCATATAGTGAAGCAATGAAGATCGTACAAGGGTGATGAATGAATAATAACAATATCAATGTATAACAAAGAATATTTGACATGTCATGATAGGCACACTACAAATGGCAAACGGTATTGGACTCTCCTAGCTGAGACCAAAGTTCAATTCATGGGGAGGGTGGCCCCTAATGTGCCACCAACTTTTCAACCTATTCCAATATAAATGAAGATTGACATTAATATTAATTGGTTGTACAATTCAATTGTAGTGTGATTAAAGGGTGACACAATCTATACATTGAATGAAGGTTTTGGTGACCACATGGTAAAATTGGTTTTTCTAAGCGTTGCATCGTACAATAAAGGAGATCGTACAAGGAAGAACTTGGATAGTATGATAAGAAACATTAGCATCGTATATGATAGAATTAATGTCGTACAATAGAGAAGAGTTGTATTGTATGACAAGGAAAGTCCTCATCATACAAGAGAGGGATTTTTTTATTTGTATATCTACATCATTTTGGTATCAGAGCTAGGTTATCTCTAAGGTGTGACATGTGCCAAAGGAAAGATGACATATTGGGTAAGAAGAAGACCGTGAGACCCTCAAGCCATGGATATAGTTGAGATGATCAAAGGAGTCATTACTCGACCAGATGCACTTGAAACTACTTAGAGGAGGGGTATTCAAGTAGAAGATGTAAGTGATAGTGAAGAGGAGGGATCAAATAAACTAGGAGTTCACAATAAAGGACAAGAAAGAGATCTAGAAGATATATTTATTCAAGCAATTTCTAACATGGGCAGGAAGCCAAATTTAGAAACCCCATTGTATAATGGAAGTTTAAACCCCTAATAACTCATTGATTGGATTACGGATATGGAGAAATATTTTGATTTTGAATCAATAGAAGACCCCAAGAAGGTGAAGTTCGCCTATACAAAGCTAAAAGGGCATGCATCCTTATGGTGGGACCATGTTCAAAGTAAAATAAAGAAAAGAAAAGAAAAATATTAAGACATGGGAGAAAATGGTCACCAAATTGAAGGTCAAATTCCTCTCATCGGATTACCAATTGGGTCTTTTCAAGAAACTACAAAACTTAAGACAAAAATATATGAGTGTGAAGGATTACATAAAGGAATTCTATAGGCTCACCATTTGGGCCAATCATGTGGAAGACAATGAGGAGAAGGTTTTAAAGTATATCAATGGACTATGATTGTCCATACAAGATGAAGTTAGTATGATAAGAATGAGGATGGTAGAAGAAGCCTACCAGTATGCCTTGAAGGCAGAGGAGAAGTTGTTATGAAAGCAACAAAATAATCAAAGAGGAAGAGGATGGTTCTTGCAAGGACGAGGACAAACAAGTAGTGGAAGAGGACAATGAAAACAGGAAGGAGAAGCTAGTACTTCTCATAATGACTTCAACCAAAACACCAGAGGAGGTGGAGACTTCTCACAAGGAAGAGGTAGTTTTGGTAGAGGAAGGGGTAGAGGATTCCCTGGAAGGTGTTATAGATGTGGAGAAGATGGTCATCGGGTATTTGAATGTCTAATAACACAACAAAGTAGCAATAAGAGAAAGGAGATTAAGAACCATATTGCACAAGCAAAAGAAGAAAGTGTTGCTTCCCCAAAACACACGGAGGAGCCTAGAACAAGGAGAATCTCTCATGATGAAGAGAGTACTATTAAAGCCAAAAAAGAGGGAATGTGAACCTATTCAAAGGAGAAATATTTTTAGAACAATATGCAAATCAAGAGGTAAATGTTGCAAGGTCATTGTGGATAGTGGGAGTACGGATAATCTAGTATCCACTGAGATGGTAGAGAAACTAGGGTTGAAGAGGATAGAACACCCCAATCTATACAAGGTCTCTTGGTTGCAAAAGGGACACCAAATTTTAGTCAGTGAATAGTGTCAAGGTGAAATTTCAAATTGGATCTTACAAGGATGAGGTCCTATGTGATATTATGCCTATGGATGCTTGCCATGTGTTGTTGGGAAGACCTTGGCAATTTGATAGAAAGGCAGTACATGATGGTAGGGAAAACACCTACACTATTGTGAAAGATGGTAAGAAGTATGTACTAAGTCCATTGAAGGACAAGGATGAAGGAAAGGACAATGGTCCAAAAGTATGTTTGATTTTTGGAAAACAATTTTTGAAGGAGATGACAAAGAAGAAGGTGTGTTTTGCTTTGATTGCTAAACCCACAAAGGGTGGGATAGGAGACAAGAAGGATGAAATTCCAAGTGAAGTGAAGGATTTGCTAGAAGAGTATGCAAAAAAATTATCAGAAGAATTACCGGATGGATTGCCACTGATAAGGAGTATTAGCCATCACATTGATTTCATTCCTAGATCGAGTTTACCCAATAAGGCAGCATATAGAATGATGCCAATGGAGAATGAGGAAATAAAGAGATAAGTCTAGGAACTATTAGACAAGGGGTTGATTAGGGAAAGTTTGAGCCTATGTGTAGTACCAATTGTACTTGCACCAAAGAAAGGTGGAGAATGGTACATGTGTACAGATTCAAGGGCTATTAATAAGATAACCATAAAGTATAGATTTCCATTGCCACGCATGGATGATTTGATGGATTGTTTGAGTGGAGCAAAGTACTTCACAAAGATAGATTTGAAGAGTGGCTATCATCAAATCTAGATTAGGGAAGGAGATGAGTGGAAGACCGCATTCAAGATAAAGGATGGATTGTATGAGTGGTTGGTTATGCCATTCGGATTGACAAATGCACCTAGTACCTTTATGCGGTTGATGAATGAAGTGTTGAAGCCATTTCTTGGCAAGTTTGTGGTTGTCTATTTGGATGATATTTTGATATTCAATAAGAGTAAGGAAGATCATTTGACACATTTGAGATTGGTCTTACAAATACTAAAGGAAGAAAAGTTGCTAGTCAACTTGAAGAAATGTAGTTTTATGAAAGAGGAATTGGTGTACTTGGGTTTTGTGATTTCACAAGAGGGGTTGCAGATGGACCCTGAGAAGGTTAAGGCCATTGTGAATTGGCCATCACCAAGAAGTAAGTTTGAGGCTAGGAGTTTCCATGGTCTAGCAAGTTTTTATAGGAAGTTTATCAAAAACTTTAGTGGGATTTGTGCACCAATTACGAAGACCCTAAAAGGAGGAAGGCATGAATTTAAGTGGATGAGTGTAGCAAAAAGGAGTTTTTGAATCTTGAAGGAAAAGATAATGGAACAATCGGTTCTAGCTTTGCCAGATTTCAATAAGGTCTTTCAAGTGGATTGTGATGCAAGTGGGATAACAATAGGAGTCTTGAGCCAAGAAGGCAAGCCCATTGCCTATCTCAACGAGAAGTTAAATGAGGCAAAGAGAAAATACTTGATCTATGACCAAGAGTTTTATGCCATTGTTCAAGCCCTAAAGAAATGGAGGCATTATTTGTTGCCAAAAGAGTTTGTCTTGTTCACAAATAATCATGCTTTGTAGTTTATTAATAATTAGAGTAAGTTGAATCAAAGGCATATGAAGTGGGTAGAATTTTTGCAAGGATATTCATTTGTCTTGAAGCACAAAAGTGGCAGATTGAATTGAGTAGTTGATGCCTTGAGTAGGCAAAATTTGTTGGTGAATATGATGAGGATAGAAGTTGTTGGTTTTGATGCCATGAAGGAGCTTTATAAGGATGATGAAGATTTCAAGGAAGCTTGGTCAGCATGCAATAATCCTACTATAGGAGATAGGACCCCATGGCTTGATTATTTCATCCAAGAAGGAATGTTATTCAAGGGACATTGATTGTGCATACCACAAAGTTCAATGAGAGAAAATTTGATAAGAGAAAAACACAATGGAGGACTTGTAGGACATTTTGGGATAGATAAAACCCTAAGACAACTTGAAGAAAGTTACTATTGGCCTAGAATGAGTATGGATGTAAGAAGATTTGTGCAAGGTTGTCAAATATGTTAGTATGTGAAAGGGAAGATCCAAAACACTAGATTGTATCAACCATTACCAATTCCAGAGAGACCATGGGAAGACATAAGCATGGATTTTGTTCTTGGATTGCTAAGGATACAAAAGGGTAATGACTCTATTTTTGTTGTGGTTGATAGATTCTCAAATATGGCACATTTCATACCTTGCAGGAAGACAAATGATGTGACTCATATTGCTACCTTATTCTTCACGAAAGTGGTGAGATTACATGGGTTGCCAAAGAGTATTGTTTCAAATAGGGATAGCAAATTTGTGGGCTATTTTTGGAAAATATTGTGGAAGAAATTAGGTACTAAGTTGGCATTCAATTTGGCTTATCATCCACAAATCAATGGGTAAACCAAGGTTGTGAATGAGAGTCTTGGAAATTTGTTAAGATGCTTAGTTGGCAAGAAGCTAAAGCTTTGGGATACTATTTTGGCACAAGCAAAATTTTCATAAAACAACTCAATAAATTGAAGTATAGGTAAAAGTCCATTTCAGATTACATATGGAATACATCCAAGGGGAGTAGATGAATTGTGAAAGACAACTGATCTATAGAGACCAAGTGCTATAGCAGAATACTTTGTTGACTACATTCATGATTTGCATCAGGAGGTGAGAAGTGATTTAGAAAAGAGTGATACAACATTCAAACAACATGTTGATCGCAAGTAAAGAATGCAAGAATTTCAAGTTGGATATTTGGTTTTAGCACATTTGCAAAAGGAGCGGTTCCCAAAAGACACTTATAATAAGTTAAATATGAAGAAGATTGGACCCTGTAGAGTCTTGAAGAAGTTTGTCATGAATGCTTATGAAATAGAACTACCTAAAGGAGTGGATATATCTCCCATCTTCAATGTAGCAGATCTATACCCATATTATGAGGGATCAACTAGTGAGAAAGATAGTGTAATTTTAAAACTTTGAAAGGTTGATTGGGTACAATAGTTACTAGAGAAGGAACGAGATGAAATTGAGGTGATCATAGATTCCAGAGTTGCCAAGAGGATGAGAGGTAAGGAATATCATGAATATTTGGTCAAATGGAAGAATCAAGTAATTGAGGATGCAACGTGGATGAATGCATCTAAGATTGCCAAGTATGGAGTTCAAATTGAAGGTTTGCAAAATGTTCATAAAATATTTCTTTAATCTATGAGTATGATGTAGGAGCATCCAAAAGCCCAACTACCTAGTTGAGAAGTTAGAAGATCAACCGAAGGAGATCTCATATGAAGGATGCATTGGATATCTTGTCTTTGCCTTTCTGGGATTTGAATAGGCCAATCCTCAATAGAGATCCAATATCTACCAACCTCTGAATTACGAATATGGTACCGATATTAATTAACCACCTCTATCTAGTTAGCTTTGTGAAGCTCCTCCATCCAAGGCCTCCAATTGGAAAATTGAGTTATCAAAGGCTTGTGACCATCCCAAGAATCTGTCCAAAAAATTACCTATTGACCATTATGAATGATCCAAAATAATTTTTTCTTTATCAAATCCTCACCAATCTTAAGAACTGCTAAAATGGGAAAACCTTTGGAAGGCAATTGATAGCGAACAAGGTCTTCAGGACTTTTGTTCTCAGCAAATTTAGCATGGAGATTCTTGGTCCAAGGAGCATTGGGGTTATGCAAAATTCTCCAATATAATATAGCAGCTAAAGCTTTGTTGTTATTAATAGCAGATCGAAATCCTAACTCCACTTCATTCTTAGGAAGACATAAAGTGTCCCATTTCACCAAGGCCCATTTTCTTTTCTCCTTAGTACCACTCCAGAGGAACCAATGACTGATTTTATCCAGTTCTGGAAGAAAAACCTTTGGGCTATTCAACACGATAGAAACATAAATAGGAATAGCCTGAAGGACTGATTTAACCAAGGTGATTCTACCCCCAGAAGAAAGCCACCTATTGATCCACTTTCTAGTTTTCTTCTTGACTTTGTCCAACAACCAATTCCAATATATATTTTTTTGTCTTCGAATATTGATGGCAATACCTAAATAAGTGATTGGAAGGGAGGTCTTCTTATATATTAATTTATCCAAGACCATGGATTCCTGTCTAGTAGAGAAGTGAAAGAAAATGACTTTAGATTTATCTTCATTGATCAATTGCCCGATAGCCTTAGAAAAATAGCTAATGATTTGCTTAATAGTAGAAGCTTCCTTAACTGTAGATTTACCTAAAAGAGTAGAGTCATCAAAAAATTGAATATGAGAGATAGGTCTAGCTCCATGAGCAATGGTAACTCCCTCAAGGGTTTTGTCTTCTCTTTTTTGGTTATAGCCCTACCTAAGAATTCAACAATAATGATGAATAAATAAGGGGATAGAGGGTCACCTTGACTAATACCTCTGGAAGCTGGGAACAACTGAGAAGGCCTACCATTGATAAGAACTAAGTAGAAAACTGAAGAGATGCATCCCATAATCCAATCCATCCAATCCTGAGAGAAACCAAATTGCCTCAAAACTTTGATAAGGAAGTGCCAATCCACTCTATCATAAGCTTTGGATAAGTCTAACCGAATGAACATGGAAGTATATTTTTGCATATCCATGGAATGGATGGCTTCTTGAGCAAGAACTATCTCATCAACTATTTGACGCCCTTCCACATAACCCCCTTGTTCAAGGGAAATAATATTATGCAAAAGAGGCTTCAACCTTTATGCCATGATCTTAGTAATTATTTTGAGAACATTACATAAAGCAATAGGTCTAAAAGTTGAGATATGTTTAGCCTCTTGAGCTTTTGGAAGAAGAGTAATATAACTTTTATTGATAACCTTCAAAATTTCTTTGGCTTTCCCGGTTTCTTCCACCACCTCTAATAAATCAACATGAAGGATATCCTAAAACTCTTGGTAGAACTCAATAGGAAAACCATCAGGACCTAGGGTTTTACCTTTTTGTATTTTAAAAACTACCTGTTGAAGCTTATTGATATTAACAGGAGTAGTAAAAATAGGGTTCTCCTCAAAAGTGATAAGAGAAGAGATTGCTTGAAGAATATTTTTTTGCGAAGTCGACTCAAGAGGAGTAGCAGTAAAAATATTGGTAAAGTAATTGATAACAATACAGTTCATGCCATCCCAAGTGTAGACAACATCTCCAGAATCTAATTTTAGGGAAGAAATAAAGTTCTGAGATCTTCGAGCTAGAATATATTTGTGAAAGAAAATTGTGTTTCAATAACCTTCTTTGAGCCATTGGATTCTAGATTTTTACTTCCATAAGAGTTCTTCTCTTTTTTCCCATTCCTCTAACTGAGCTGTGAGTTTAATTTCATTTGCACTTGTACTCTCTGTGAGGTCATCTAAATGGGGATTTTCTTATTCAAATTTTCAAGCTAAGCAATAACTTCATGTTTTTTTTATGAACATCCCCAAACTCCTTCCAGTTTCAAGTCTTGATTTTAGATTTAATGTATTGCAATATTTTGGCAAAATAGAACATATTAGTCCCATACCTAGGTTTACCTTCTTTCCACCATTGTTGCACTCAAGGTTTAAAGGAACTGTCTCTAAGCCACATTAACTGAAATAAAAAATGAGATAAACTCACATTGGTTTTCCACATTTCCACCATGACAGGCCAATGATCTAAATCAACATTTTTAAGAGTCTTCACTTTAGGAATGTGACCATGGATTAAGAAATTGTTAGATAGCAATAACCTATCCAATATCTCCATTATACAAGCTAAGCCTTGCCTTATGTTAGACCAAGTCATAAGGCCATTATCTGGTTGGATGTCCACAAGATGGAGGTTTGTAATATATTCGCTCATGAGGTCAGTGCTCCTATCAAAATTTCTATTTCCCCCCACTTTCTCAGCTAGAGAGAGGATGGTATTGAAATATTCTCTGATCAAGATCCAAGCTTCAGGAAAATGAGAGATAATATAAGTAATATTCTTCCACTGTATTATTTTTTCTTTCAAATTAGTCGTAGCATAAACAGTAATGTAGAGCATAATTTGGTTGGAATGTCTCCTTTGAATAGCTATAGCCAAAAGACCCCAACTACCAACCATATGGTGAATAACTATCTCTTTTGGGTCCCAAAGGCAATCAATGCCACCAGAAGTCCCTTGGGAACTGAGAGAAATCACTTTTCCAGCTAGACAAATTTTACTAGCAATTGATTCCATATCCTCTATTGACATATTCATTTCTTGAAGGAAAACAAGATGTGGATGATTTATCTGAATCATTCTTCTAATTTCATTTGTTTTGAAAGATTCTCTTTAAGTCCTCTAATATTCCAAGTGATGATCTTCATTAATACAAGGGCTAAAAAAATTGGGAAGAGCATTAATCTTACCTTCCTCTAGAAGCTTTTCACCTTCTTTTATCATATGATATTGATTAGTCTTGCGACCTACCTTTTGATTAGAATCCATATTTAGTTTTTTTTTCCCTATTTCTTGAATTCAATTGAATATGAGATGTCTTCTAGCCTTGAATAATGATTGTACACAATCAAAATATTACCAGAAGGTTACACAAAGTCTATATTGGGACCTGTATTATTTGAAGTTTTAACATTTAAAAGATTGTTTTTCTTGTGAATATTTTCACACTTTTTTCTATTGAAAACCTTTGATTTGTTGGTTTGTCTTTGAGTTCTTCCCTTTATCTTTAAATTGTGTTTCTAATATTTTTATTTCCATTATTTCATGTTCCTCACTTAAGACCTCATTTGTGGAAAGAATTTTAAACATATTAGTAGATAACTTTGATTGATCCTTCATAATTATTTTTTTTGAGAGTTCTTTCTTAGGCATTTGGAAACTTGCTAAATTTATATCTTCTTTCTTTTGATCTAGAATTTTATTTAGGCAAACAGTAGCCAAATGACCATATTCATGGTAAATTCTACAACGAAAAGGAATGTTCTCATAGTCCACTACTTTCTCCCAAGTGTCCTCCCCAAATTGTAAAGTGATATTTTTATGTAGGGTTTTTTCAAAATCCATTAAAACATAAATTCAAGCATAAATAATATGTTCAAATTTTTGAGTACAATCAACAGTCATCATAAATGTTTCTAAAGAGTTTCCAATTGAAGAAAAAATAGTCGTATTCTAGAATTCAATTGGGAGGCCAAAGAGTCTAACCCACACGGGTCTTGTAGAAGGCATCTCTTCTTTGGATTTAAATTTAGTATGCCAGGGCTTCATGAAAAGCCCTGCCCTTCCAAAGAACCAGGGAACCCCTTGAAATTTTTTCTCTCTATCTTCATTATTACCAAATAAAACAAGAAAATAACCATTTGGATAAATAGAGATTTGTAATTCACCTTTAGTTTTCCAGCTTTTTGCAACCCAGACTTTGAAAGCGGATAGGCTCGAACGAAAACCCATGAAACGATAAATCAGTCCTCTTTTTTACAGATCTTCAATGTCAGTCTGAATGTTGTCCATATCAAGCTCAACAATAGGAGTTCCATCAGCTGCTTTAAGACATCATGACTCTGTTTTCTTGGGATCAATCTTAGGCATTCCTAAAGGTTTACGGGAAGCCCTAAGATTAATATTAGCATTAGGCTGAGGTTTTCCACCACATAGGGCATCCTTAAAGTTCATTTTTGGGGCTGATTCTTTGAAATTCTTGCCCTTGATAGGGGTTTCCATAGTAGATTTATTTTGTGGGTGCACCTTAGCACCATATTCACTTGAGATATGAACTATTTTTTTATTAGCTACTTGAAACTTTTTTCGTGATCTCTTTAATCCATGCCCTAAATGTCGTGGAAAGGTATGATTTTCACTTTTATTTTGTGCAACAAATTGGAAGTCGTTGTCACTCAAGTTCATAGCATGAATATCTATTGAAAGATAAATTTCTAATCCATATTGGATCCCTTGCAACATTTCCTACTAAAATCTTGAGCAAAATCACAAAAATATTGGTCACTATGGCCCAAAGGCCCCAAAAACCAACCTCTAGAGTTGCTTGCACTTAACCCAGATGAAACCCTCGCACAGTCACTTGCCAAAAATCTTGTTCACACATAGGGATGTACTAAGATCTATGCTACGCCAAACGATCTAAAAATTGGTGGAGACATTCTAGGGTTTGTCAGGCATCTACCCTCAAAATTTCTTGAAAATAGATTATCACACTTCTTTAATGTTTAAATTTATCTTATAAATTCAAAGATTAAAAATAATTTTATTTTATGATCAAGGAGTCTTCTTTTCATATGTGGAATAAGATTTTCTCGTATATAAAGACCACATACACATGAAATTTTTCTTTTGACATATATTTCATCTTTGTTATCATCTAGCAAAAAAAAAGTATCTACAAATAAAAATATTATTATTCTTAGATTGTTAGTTATCTTAGATGAAGTTAAAAAACATCATATAATTAAACATTTATAAATCCTTTGATTAAGATAATTACTTATTACATTTAAATTTTTGGTTTTTATAAATAAAATGAAAAAAGACATCATAAAACAACACATTTATAATGTTTTATATCATGATGATTATTTTTATATTTAGATTGTATATTTTTTTGCATCAAATAACTTTAAAAATTCTTAGCTAAGTTATAATAAATATGTGCATAAAATATTATAATTTATTTATAGTAAGTTATATGTAGCTTCTATTGGGGGCCACTCCCATCAAAATACCAAAATATTACTTTTGTTGTTATGTCAATTAAACCATATCCAACATTTTTTTTTATCATTTGTTTCATTTCTTTTTATATTAAATATATTCTTCAACTTATTTGAAGTTCTATGCTTCCACAATAAGCTCCTTGATATAAAATCTCACTTGTTTGATTGCCTTAAAATTTGAATTTCAGCAAGGTGAAGATCAACACTACAATTGGCTAAATTATCTACTACTCGATTTTCGTCTCTATAAATATGCTCATGCTTCCAAGATATTGCCTCTAGTAATAGGTGATGAACATCAATAATAATATTTTTTATCCAGTATCCACATCCATTTTTTTTAATAGCATTTATGATAATTTGTGAATCCCCCTTAATTGAAATTTATTCCTATCATTTTTCTATTGCAATTTTAATCCCTGGAAAAAGTGCCCTAGTATCTACATAGTTGTTAGTTGATGTTCCATATGACTTTGAGTAAGTGAGGAGAATTTTGCCTTCACTATTTCTAAAAACACCATCTCCATAAGCTTTTCTTGGATTTATTTTAGAGGCACCATCAAAATTAATTTTGATAAACCTAATTTTGGACATTTCTATTTTACCCTAGATCGAAGTAGATCATTTGTTATAATTCCATTATTACAAATGTATCTTTCCATGTATGTTCAAATTGTGTATCCAAGTTATCATCACCTCTTTTTCTGCACTTGAAACTTCCCATGATGAGCACCACATTTGTAGGTATTTTATAAGAGGCAATAATACGATTCCAAAATTGGGCATGATTTTGAGATTTATTTTTTAAAACTTCTATTATTCCTTTCAATCCATAACTTCCAACAAATAATGACAAGGCCAATCCTCCACCTAATACATAATGCTTTATCTTTGAAATAATTAATCCAACATTTCATCAACTCTTTCAATTTTGAAGGAGCTATCCAATATGATTTTATATTTAAAAAAAGTAATCCCAAATAGTGTGAGAAAAGGGACAGTAAAGAAGTAAATGGTCTAATTGTAGACACCCAAAAAGTGCTAATTTTATAACCACCTAAACACGTTCTTGCAATCAATCTGCCAAAATACCTAATTTCCTATCAAATTCTTCTAATTTCCCCCAAATTCTCCAATTTCATCCCAAATTCCCTAATTCTCTTCCAAATTCTTCTTGATTCCTCCAAAATCCCCAATTCCTCTATTAATTCCCCATAATTCTCTCTATTTTCTTTAATTTTCTCTTATTTCCCTAAATCTCTCTCTAATTTCTCTAAATTCCCAAAATTCTTCTAAATCCCTCTAATTCCCTTAAATTTCCTAAATCCTCAATAAAAACCCTAAAATCCCCAAATCATCCTCAAAAATCCCAAAACCCCCAATTAACCCCTAATCCTTAATCAACTCTCCTAATAAAATCCCTAATCACTTCCAAATCCCTAATAAAATCCATAATAAATTTCCAAATCCCAAACCAAATCCCCAAAAGTCCTAATTATTTCCCAAATCCCTAATCAAATCTCCTAGGAAATATCCACAATAAATTCCCAAATCCCTCCAAATCCACTTTGCAATTTTGTATGAATTTAAAATTCCCCAAATCCCAAGTCAAAGCTCCTAATAAATATCCACAATAAATTCACAAGTCATTCCAAACCCACCTTGCAATTTTTTATGAATTTAAAATTCCTCCACATCACCCTAGGTCTCCACATCCCCATGCTCCATCATCACTTCCCATACCCATTTATGACACTTGGGTGGGTGAGGACTCTCCTCACCCAAGGTCATTAATGTTGGAAGGTGCACATTCCTCCAAATAGAAATCTCTAGATTTTCCTTGTCCTCCACACTTGCCACATGGTTGCCACCTCACCTCCTAGTCACCCCCTCTCCCTTGAAAAAATTATATAATTATCCCTCCTCATTTCTCAATTTACAAAAGAAATCCAAGTTTACTAGCCAAAACTCTACCAAAATTTCCACCCAGTCCCCTTGCTCCTTTATGTGTACCTAAATATTTTTATTCAATTACCCCTTCTTTGAATGCAAAGTTACCATGGAATGAAGATGTCTTGGAGGATGTACTCTCTTTCCTTTTGAAGATGCTCTCAATAAAAATATCCAACATGTACTAAATCAATACCAGAGTCTCCTAGCAGTACATAGAGAGACCATATCAAATCTCAACACCACTAGAGCAGTTGGGATCCAACCACTCACCCCCGAGTGGTTAGTAGACCCAACCACCACCCCTGGAAATCAACAATCCCAACCTCAACCCTCAAGTGGTTGCATTCTGAGACCAAAAGTAGATACCAAATCAATAAAGTCAACAAGGTAAGAAAGATAGTTTTGTGGTTTTGTAACATTTTCATGCATTGTTATTGCTTTTATCAAGGTTTTTAGATTTTTTTTATTTTCATCTTTAAAGATTTGGGCCTAATCAAGATAGGTCCTCATGATGCTATTGACTATTTTGTGGGTTGTGTGTAGGTGCCATGGAGGAGTATGCAACCTAGGATGGTCTAGCTATCATGACTATTGAAACCCATCCACCCTTTGGAGGTGACAAGAGAAGACTAGTTGAGCACCATTGGTATTGCATGTTGTAAAAGGGGTTTCCTCCATTTTGAGGACCCTATTGTAAGCCCTAATAAGGCCATTTGTAAAAATAGAAGAATTGTAATACATTATTTATCATTAATGAAAAATTATGCACTTTCTTTATCACACTAATGTTTATAAATTTCTCTCACACAAGGCATGTCTAAAATATCCATAATATCCTCTTCTTTGTAGACTCTTTCCTATAAGAATATTACTTTGAATTGCTAACCAAAGGAATGTTGAGGCCTTAGGGAGAGCCTCTAATGACCAAAAATTCTTCCAAGAAAATATTTAGGAGAAGGAAATTTTGATTGCTCTAAATCCTCATATCTCAACTTGACCAAGTATCTACCATATTTTGATAAATTCCAAACCAACTCATCCTTTCATGTAAAAATCAGTAAATAAAACTCTTGAAGCATATTTTTAAGTTTATCTAAAAAAAATTTGAGTCCCTCTCCTTCAACCAGGTTACTAAAAGAAATCCATGATCTAGAGTTGTTGCTCATATTAATATAAAGTCTTTGACCTTTATATTCTAGGTATGCTTGAGGTAGAGATACGAGTATAAGGCTTCAACCAATCATCAGATCAAAAATTTGTATAACTCCCCTCATTGACTGACCATATAATATGTTTCTTAATAAATTGAAAACTATTTGATATGAAGTTCCATGTTGATGACTTATTGGGTAGGGTTATTTTCCTGAATAATTTAATTGCATCAAGAGAACCTATATATTTTTTCCCAATTCTTTCCTCGATCTTTGAATAATATCCACCCAACCCTTATCTCTAATTTCAAATAATAAATCTACAATTCTACAAGCATGCTCCTCCAATATTTTTTCCTTTGTAAACCCTTTCCCACTTACAAAGAGGAAACCTAAATTTTTCCTCACAACATTTTCATAAAAAATCTCTTTGAATTTTATCAAATTTTTATGTTATACCTATTGGCAATCTTGAAAGTGACATCATATAAATAAGGATGGATTACAATGTAGTCTTTGTGAGTTGTAGCCTTCTTTCCATGGTTAATAACTTACCTTTTTAACTTTCCAAACAAGCTTTTATTCTATCCAATAGAGAGATCCAAAACTTCCTTTTATGTCCTTTATGAGACAAAGGAATACCCAAGTAGGTTGATGGAATTTTTTAATTTTAAATCCTAAAATATTATAAATAATTTTAGGTAAATCTAGCATAGTACTAATGAAAAAATCCTAAATTTTATAGTATCAACCAATTGTCTAATAGCCTTCTCATAGAATGATAATATGTATTTAAACTCCATGGCCTCACTGACTAAGGAATGACCCAAAATAAAAGTATCATCAACAAATTGGAGATGAGATTCAAAGGAACTATTTTTTGAAACTTGAATACCTTTTATTTCTCCTTCCATTTTTACCTTTGAGAACCCTCTCCCTAATTCTTCCAAAAGAATAATGAATAGATAAGGAGATAGTGGATCACCTTGACGAAGTCCACAAGATGACTTGAAGTAACCAGTAGGAGAACCATTGATCAAATCATAAAACTTTGTAGTGCTATAACAACATTTAATCCATTCATACCACCACTACACCAAAAAGGATATTTAAGGGTGTTTTTCAACCATCTTTAAATACCTTTGAGGGTGGTTATTCAATCTCCATCTATGAGGACGTCAAAAAATGTTTGTATCATATGACGACAGTTTAAAACCACCCTTTTATGGTCTAAGAGGGTGGTTTAAAACCACCCTATTAGACCCTACGAGGGTAGTTTTGAACCACCCTCTTAGGGTCTAAGAGGGAAGTTTAAAACCACCCTCTTAGACCCTAGAGGCCCTAAGAGTGTAGTTTTAAACTGCCCTCTTAGACCCTACCAGGGTGGTTTTAAACCTCCCTTGTAGGGATCTAAGAGGTGACCCTATGAGGGTGGTTTTAAACCACCCTCATAGGGTCTAAGAGGGTGGTTTACAACCACCCTCGTAGGGCCTCCAACATTTGTCAAAGGCCAGCCTCTGGAGTGAATATGCATTGTTCACTATCTGAATTCAGTGGCATATGCATTTAGACCATTGTGCTTCTGAATGTAACGGGAATAATATGAGGAATTGGTGACTTTGTACAGCCAGGATGCAGCCCACAGAAGCTCATCCTGTTAACAGAACAAGAAAGCTTTTCGCTGTATAAAAAACTCAAAAGCGTTGATCATGAAATCATGCTGACATGCATTCCAAAATTTCAAACGAATCAGAATAATTAAAATATAGCTTTTACTTACTTTGTAACCAGAATAAGAACAATAGAAGGGGCATTCACCCGTGTAGGTACCCTGATATCTATCAGCAAAACGAAAAAGCTGCTTCCAAAACAAGATTTAGATAAAATTGTGGTCATCAATAGCAAATACAAACTCCATGTGATATATTAAAGCTGGAACTAGAGATGCGTTACATATTAAATATTTCAACCTTCAAAACTTGAGATCTTTTTCTGATTTTATGTTTTTCATCCCTTTGGATGTGAACATCATGTGCCGTTTATATAACTTACTGATTCAGCCCTTGCAAGGAGAAGATGTGAATAATGAGGGTCAATGTTTCTGAAAACAATGGAGGAGGCAGAAAAAGCTGCAGCAGTTTCTGCTGCAATTTCTGTTCCAGGCGTGTGCTTATCAATCTTGTAAAGAGTTCGAGGAGTGTCCATATCTTCTGGACGCTGCCAGCAGTGGTGATCTGCCTCTGGATCTCCAACCTAAAATCAAACGCAATTTCCTCCCTTAGCAAAATTGGGTGTCTTTAGTTTTATTGCAATTCACAATGGAAACGTAGAGGATTGTACGTCATCTACAAAATCTTGAGTACCTGAACCCATAATTGATTTGGAGTTGCGCTAGCCTTGATAAAATAGTCAGTGCCCCACTTGATGGCATCCCTGACACTCTGCATCTCTCCTGTTGCTTCAATCTCTTTCTCATAATGTATTGCTCCCCAGGCGAGGGTGGTGATAGTGAAAGACATGGGAAGTCCATATTTTACATTATCTCCTGCATCGTAGTAACCTCCAACCAAATCAACCTGCACATAACAATGCATGTCGGTCAATTATACAGCAATACCAACTTTTTCATACATTTTTAGGACAGTTACACCCTCTCAAAGACACATCCATATTAGATACAAACATAACTTCAAATATAAAAATATGCCATACTCCCAACCGGAAGACAAGAGGGCTATTACAAATTTACACCCATTACTTAATATTAGGTAATAAAAGATCAAAGGTTTGCATATCTGTTTTATTAACAAAGGGTGTGATCGATTATAGCTTTAACAAATTATTTAAAATTTAAAATACGTTTGCATTTCTATTTTATTAACAAAGGGTGTGATCGATTATAGCTTTAACAAATTATTTAAAATTTAAAATACTAGGATTACTTTACAGTTGTATCATATTGATCTCCTTACTTTCTGCAAGTGTCCATCGGTGAGGCCAGAATCCCCTCTCCACTTGACTCGTTGAGTTTCTGGAAGTTTGCCGGATCTTTGGGCCTCCAAAAACATAAGAGACTTGGAGAGAGCATCTCTGTAATCAAATTCACCATGAACAACACAACACTGGTCATAAAATATCAACAAAGCCAATGATAGCAAAACTGAGATAACCCTGGCCATGGCTGATTGCTCTCGGTATTGAAAGAGCCTTAGATCCTAAGCAGCCTTGAGATTAAACCGTGTATGATGCAAGCCGTGGTGAATGAATTGGTGCATGGTATGGATGCTTATGTAGCATGATTGACAAATAAGTTGGTCGTTAATAAGCAACAACACGAGATCCTGCAACCGCCGGATTAACGTGAAGTAACAACTATCTCATGTTCCATGGCTTCTCAATTGAATTACATTTTTTAAGAAAACTCCAAAACATAACGATAAGTTTGGAGCTAACTGTTAAACGTTATTAGGATGTGGATCATCTAGTTTGTCTAATCCTGTGGTTTTTTTAAGAAGGTTGACCAAAGTTGCCTTTTGTGCTTTCCATGTATGTTGAACAATTTAATAATTGAATTAAATGGTATTAGCTCAATTGGTTAGATTTTTTTACTTTAAAGAAGGAATTCAAGGTTCAAATCTTGCTAAATGATACATGTGTAATAGCTAATTTGTTATAATACCACTTTGTAGTGATGATATAATACAGATAAGATTTCAATCTCATATAACCTATTAAAAAATACTACTTAAACAATTGAAGAAGCTAATCGGTTGTGGCTTCTTGCACCTGATTATGGTAATATACAGTCTCTTAACCTTGAGTTTACAAACAACTATATTTTCCCTCAATTCCCCTAGAATAAACATTTCATGTTTGGCTTTCTTGCCAATATCATGCACACTACAGATAGCACTTTTCAGGCTTGATCTATCCCATCCTATTGTTACTTTTTGAACTATAACTATTTTTTGTAGGTTACACTGAAGGCCAAACCTATCTCTTTCTTAAATTTAATGCCATGAGTGAAGGGGGATTTGTGGATGGCTAAATGGGTTGTCAATGTATCCTGTACTGAATTCCTTGAAAGGATGTCGAACAATGGTCCAACTCCACTTGTTGGATCAGATGGATCCATGTTAAGACTATAATCCAAAAGAAGATACACCAAACAATGAAACAAGAGAGAAGCAAGTGTTGTAAAAGAATTGATTATATTGAATACAAGGGAGCCGTAGTCTCACTATTTCCAATATTTTTTTACCTTGAGTGTGCAAGGGTATGAGTACAACAAGCTTGTTTGCTTTTTGATATTACAATGGGTAAAAAGAGGGGACATACCCCTTTTGCCAAATACAAGGAATATTGGCATCTTTAGTCTTCTCTGCTACAACCAATGGGTATATGGGCTTCAACTATCCTCGCGGACCATCCTCACTGCAACAACATTCAAGAACCTGTAACTTGCACATGCATGAATACAAACACAAGAGTCAGTAACACTTGTTGATGTGAATAGAAATAACTACTATAAAAACCCTAGCAATGAATACATATAGACTGAAACATGATGTACAAGAAATAGAAGTAAAGAATTAAGCATATGCCTTGTTGATTTTACCTGACCTTGCTCTCTGTCTATTTTTGGATGAACTTACTCCTGAGAAAATACGAGTGCATGTTTGAGACTATGTAATCATGGGCTCGCATTTAGCAAACGTGGATGCGCATTTGGGAACTGTGTAAACACCCACCGACATTTAGGATTGGATGGTAGAAACCCTAGGATTTAATTTAGGATCTTGAGTGATCGATCTCCATGGAAGCAGTTGACCTCCTATAGCTATTCCTGTAGTGTAATGATATATTTTCCAGACTCCTTTGGGTGATGAGATGATGGTGCCATATTTTTTTATTTTAGCAGTCATTTTCAAAAGTTATTTATACCATTGTCTAGATATTTTTGAGTACTATAAAAATGACCGCTCATTTGTTAAATTTTGATCAGTATTGAGAAAGGTATGGTTGTTTGAAGTTGGGTTATTTGTGCTATGTTTTGACCGTGCAAAATTATTTTTTCAAAAAGAAAAATTCGCATTAAATTTTTCATCAGTCATTTTTAGAATCATTTTGCACCAACATATATATTATTTTGAGTACTATAAAAATGATTGCTCACTTGTGAAATTTTGATACATATTGAAAGAGTTATAAATGTTTGAAGTTAGGCTATTGAGGTTGTTTTTGGGTTGTGCGAATTTTTTTCAAAAATAAAAAGTTCGTATTAATTTTTTATCAGTAATTTTTAGAATATTTTTGCACCAGCATGTAGATTATTTTGAGTACTATAAAATGACTACTCACTTATGAATTTTTGATACATATTGAGAGAGTTACAATTGTTTGAAGTGGGTTGTTTGATGTTGTTTTTTGGCTGCATGAATGTTTTTCAAAAAGAAAAAATTCGTATTAAATTTTTTAGCAATCATTTTCAGAATTTGTTTGCACCAGCATACAGGTTATTTTGAGTACTACAAAAATTATTATTCATTTGTTAAATTTTGATAAGTATTGAGAGAGTTACAGTTGTTGCAAGTTGGGCTTTTGGTGTTGTTTTTTGGGTTGCATGGAAAAGGGAAAAAAATCATCTCTCAATCCGGGTATGCAAATTAGTTGTCATTTGTTTTGTTTTGAATAAATTCTGTAGATTTAATTGTTTATAGAAAGAAATAGATGAGATCTTAAAATTTTAATTTTGTAGAGATTTCGGTTATTTCAAACCCTCGCTACTTGTATATATATATATATATATATATATATATATATATATATATATGGAGTTGCCAAAATTTTCTAGAGAAGATGATATTGATGCTAAGGAATGGTGGGAAAATTTTAAGTCTTTATATTCTTTTGAATATTTTTGGAGATTTCAAATTTGCATTTCCTTGCAAGGGGAAGCTTCATCTTGGTATTCCAACTTTGTTGGTTCTCGTGATTATATACACACATGGGAAGAATTTGAAGTTGTATTTTTTAAAAAATTGGATCAAAAGAAAAGGATAATAATGTGCAGGCTAAGGAAACTATATCTTTTGTGTTAGGGCCAAATAGTGGTCACAAAGATTTGTTTGAATGTAAAAATTTTATTTTGCAAGTTCATGGGTGCATTCAAAATCAAAAAAATATTGTTTCCATTAACCCTAGCAGCAAATATAATTTTATCAATGTCTTTGACCAAGAGGTTGCAAGTCCAAGCAAAGAAAATCAAAGACATACAACTTAAGGGTCAAAATGTTCAAATTTTTTAAGATTTGAAAATCACCATGGATAAATATGTTTTGCATTCAAATTTTCATGCTATTGAGATGGAGGATGTAGATATTGTTCTTGGTTATCCTTGGTTGTATTCTTTGGGTACTATTAACATTAATTTGCAAAATAAATTTATGAAGTTATGGTATCGAAAGAAGAAGATAGCATTATAGGATATTTCTCAGTGTAAGGAAAAACAAGTAGCTATTACAGAGGAACAAAGTGAAGAACAATCAAAAGAACCTGAAATAGAATCTCAAATGGAGGTAGTAGCAAAAATCAAGGAAGCTAAAGTAAAGGAAGAATCAATGGAAGGGAGCAAGAGAGAAGGACCAAAACAGGTAGAACAATAGGCTAAGGTTGGAGTCTATTGCCATCCACACCACCATGAGAGGCACCATTCATGGAGATATGACATAGAACAACAAAGGAGCTATGAGGGACATACAAGAAACCAGAGGAGTCCACACTTTGGTCATGAATACAAGCAGGTTTGGATGAAAAAGTAAAATTTATGCTTCCAACACATGGCATTGACATCAACGAAGACCACCACCAATCATAGTTTCACTAGGATGGATTGATGATCGAGATTGGTACCAGTATTCAGCATGGCTCCAAAGATCTTATTATTTAGCCTCTTCTAATATTTTGAGGATGAAACATTTGTAATGGGGATGTAATTTTAGATACGTAAGATATGTACTTAATAATTTAATATTGTATTGTATAATAATATGAGCCATAAATTAATTATTAAGGAAGACCACGTGTCAATTTAAAATAGGTATGTCATAGAATCATATATGCAACCATTGGGAGAATATTGTCATATATATATGCAAGGAATATTGTCATATGTAACTGCAAGGAATATTGTCATTATGCATCTTGTAAGGTAAACTGTCATATGGGTGATCTTGTAACTCATGGAAGGTGAACCATCACACTCTTGTATAAAGAGAGATGTACCCCCATTGGAGAAGGTAACTATGATGTATTCTTGGAGAATTCTTGGATCATGGAGTTAGAGATCTTGTGGAGTGGCTTCCTTCCAAAAGGAGCATTGTACGGTGTTTTCCTACCTCAAGGGTATAATCAATCTCTATTTTATTATGAGCAATTTATTGTGTAATTTATTTATGGATGCATGTTGATATTTATGCAAATTGTTGAAATATTTATGGTATGATAAGTCAAAAAATATGATAATATTTATTCACTTGTGAGTTGCTAGATCTCTATCATTATCTACCTTAGGCGAGTAACTTTCTTAGAAGGTTTAGCAACCTTGCTATTCCACCAATATCTAGCACTTATTGAAATATTCTTAATTCTCTAAAATATGGTGGCAATAGGATGAGTGGGAGAAGTGGATGTGGTGATCAAATATGGAAAAAATAGGATTGGAGAAGGTGGAATGGTCATGATAGTGGAGTCTAAACTTGTGGGAGTCATTGTAGTCAATATTGCTACTATGGAAGATGGCAGAGGAGATGTTAAAATTTATTGTCCCACTATGATAGGGGAAGATGTTGGTGTTGGAGGAGAAGAAATATGGACCAAAGGGGATAAGAGTTGGACTCCCGATGTAAGAGATACGGGATATGGGGGATGTGATGAAGGGGGTGAGGTAAATAGTGGAGATGTATGAGCTTGAGGTGATGGAACTTTTTTAACTTGTTGTTGAGAAGGAGAAGGGAGATTACTTGGGGACTGAGGAGGAGAAAGAGAAGGAGAAGAAGGGACAAATATTGTACTTGAGTCCTTCAGTGAGGACTATTGGATTGTGGTCTCTAGATCTAGTTGCTCTGAATCTAGGGGCTATGCTTGCTCAACTATTTGTAGTGTTTGATATAATTTCCTTTTCTTGCTAACCTCCTTAGTAACTTCTCCCACTAAATTCTTTAATTTCTTCTTAAACACTATGTGAGAAGAAAGGCTAGCTTTTGCAACTATATCTTGGTGTTAAGGTTTAAGCACTGCTATTTCCTGAGCTGGTGAAGGTGGTGGCTTAGGGACAGTTGAACTAGAAAACTTGATCTGAGAGATGCTATGTTTATATTTCATCCTACCTTCATTTTTCCTTTTCTATGGTTTTTACTCCTAGGGTGAAATATTCAGGCTTTTTTTCAACTTTAATCACCTTTATGGACCTTATTTCACTTTTTCCTTATCCTTTTCTAGCGTAGCCCAATATTTTCATTATTTGTGCCCCTTTTGTATAAGTTTACAACTACTCAGGTGTAGGTTCAAATACAGGCTATGCTTTTTCAACTACAAAATGAGTATTTGCCTCAATACTAGCTTACTTTTGGGCTTGAGGGGGTGAAGGAGGTGGGGAAGTCTGAGCTTTTTTTTCCTTTCCTAAATATGATTCTTTATCTGTTTCCTTGCTTTTCCCAACTTCACATTTTGTAGTTGTGCTATGAAATCTTAGTGATAATATCTTTTCATTTTTGGCCTTCCATGATTTATAAAATTCATCATACTTGCTAGAGAATTCATTTTCCAACTTGTTGCCATACTTAGAGCTAGTGGTATTTGTTTCAACCTTCATTACCCACCACTCAAATATCTTGGCGTCATCCCACTTGCAATTTTTTCTACATGGATTGGATCCTTGATTCCATAAGGACATGTTGCTTCTTATTTTCATGATCATAATATACCAATGGCTCATAGAAATCTCTCCATAGAGGTAATGCTTGCATCTAGATGACATTCCATTCTAATTTTTAATATTCTTTATTATTCTTGAACTTTTAAAATGGGGCCTCTTTGTATTTTCAATTTTTGGAGGCTTCCTTAATTTGACTTAATTTGTCAAGAAAGTTGTTGGCATGGTCATTCCTCCATCTGTGAAGGATTTCTCTTAAGACCAATTTTTCATTGCCATGGAAATACTTTCATGTTAGCCTTTCATTTTTATAATGATATCTTCCATATTAAAAGGACACTACATGTACCCTTATTATTAATCCCTGCACCAAAAGCACAATTGATATAATCAATCAGTCTACAATATTACATAGAAAATATAAGGTCCATGACAAAATAGGGTAAAAAATGGTTTTCCAGTATAGCTGTATAATCTAACTGTTGTACCTTCAGTTAAGATGTACCAGTCTCCCTCTTCTGCTTGTACGATCTGTAACACTTCCTTTATTTTGGGAGATAATCTAGGGAACTCTTCATAGATAATCTAGAGGGATAACCCAAAAAATTCTCCACTGAAGTTATAATAGGACTCAGTTTTAGTCTAAAGACTGGTCCATGTATAGACTAGCAAGAGATTTCTCTCTTCATCAGTAGGGATCATTGTTATCCATGGCATTTAAACCTGAGCAAAATAGAAAAATAACCAGGCCATGTGGGAGCAATATTTGAAAGAAGCAACTTGTGAGCCCTATTTCACCTTTTTCAACTGCTCATGTAATTGATTACAAAGGAAGGAGGACTAATCAAATAATATTGGCTTGGTGTTCTTGTCCATAAAGGACATATCATAGTATTTGGGGTTTGAAATGCAATACGTTGTGGCTATCTGTCAATCATAAACTAACTTATGAGTAGTCATACCTTCTAATATTGCCAACATTGAAAAATATCTGGGCTCTGGAATTCTTTGGTTAGAATGGAAGTTTTTGGCAAGGTGTTACCTACCACTATGCTTTTTAGCTATGAACATAACCAAGTCTTAAGGTAATTCTCATCGTTTGTACAACCTTGTAGGGTATAACATGTAGATTGATCCTTAGGACTAAAGGGTTTAGGCTTCACGTTAGATTTCAAGCCCATAGCCAAAGCATTGGTGAAAGCCTTAGGGGTTAGTCGAAAAAGGGATTTTCCTTGAGCCATTTGAACTTGTCTTTGCTTTAGGTCATAGAATTTAGCTATAGCAAATAGTAATTTAGGGTAAGGATGAAAAACATCACAAATATAAAAATATAGAAGGGAATGTAGAGCAAAATAACCTAGGCTTGACAATGAAAGGCCCTACAACACCCTTTTTTCCACGTCTGTTATTAAATGCTCCTTCTTCCACATCATAATTATATCAACAAACCTAACAGTTGCATCATGAAACATATTTTTATTATCACTCTCAGCTCCTATGGATGCTTTTTTTATTGAAGATGATGCAACCATTGTTGTTTTCCAAGAATCCTTTTGCTTTGAATGATCTGAATTAGTGCAAAGTGCAAGGTAAGCTGCTGAGTTTTGTGCTCTCTACAAATATTTGATAATGCTCTAAGGGTTCTAAGATCACTATCCTTTTTTAATGCTAAGGAACTGGTAAAGAATGAATGTTACCTCAAGTCTCAATTAAATAGTCCACTATTTTTTTTATATTAATGTAGTAGTTGGACTTCTTCTTTGGCACCTTCAATTGCATGCATCAACCCAGCTAGCGTAAAGTTGATGAGTTTCCCGACTATAATTATTTCTCATCTATTCAAGGTGGTATAATTTTAAGGTAGCTCATGATTGTGGTGTATCTATTTAATTTTAAGAACACTTTGTCACATTGACCATGGTTTGGAGGAAACTTGTGGTCATGATGCACCTTCAAACTTAAAAGAGTTTTGATCACACTGACTACGTTTTGAGGAAACTCATATCACATAGTCATGGTGTTACATTGCTCGAGGACCTTTGACTTGGATTTTGATAAAAGCTTGAAGCTCGCTCACGGTCGTGACGTCCATATTCTTCTTTGGTACATATGATACAAGGAAAATAAACTACAAGAATATTTACATGAAAATGTACATATGATATAAGAAAAATAAACTACTTAAAATAAAGCTTGAGATGGTATCCATTAACCAGGACAGGTTGCACTCTCCCCTCCTGTTATTGTAATTGAAATGCATTATTTTGCTTTACTACAATTATGGTGAAAGGACCTTCCCATAATATATCAAACTTTTGATGATTGCCTAGTTTGGCCTTATCTTCATTCCATCTTACGACTAGGTCTTCAACCTTGAACTTCCTGAATGTGGCCTTTTTGTCAAACCACCCCTTAGTCTCTATTAAATTTTTTTGAAATTTCTCATAGGCTTTATCTCTTTGCTCCTCCAACTATAATAGTTGCATTAGCCTTGCTTCTACTGAATTTTCTGTGGCAAATAAGCTTGGCCAACCAATTTTAGAGTTGGTATTTAAATATGTGTGGGAAGAATGGTTTCTTTTTCATACATCAATGCATAGGAATATGTATTAATTAAATTTTTCATGGTGATTTTATCTTCCCATAATACCTGATTTATCAATAGATGCCAACTTCTCTTGTTTTTTTTAATACTCTCTTTAGAATCCTAAGCAAATTCTTGTTAGTATATTCTACTAAACCATTCCCTTGAGGATAATATTTTAAAGAATTATTTAGGTAAATACCATATCTACTAGAAAATTCAATGTATTTTTCTCCAATGAAAGAAGGGCCATTATCACTCACTAAATAATTAGGTAGGTCAAACCTTGTAATGAGGCTTTCAAAAAATTCAATAACAACTTTTTTTTCATCTTTCTTAGTGGGCATTACTTCAACTCATCTAGTGAAGTAATATGTAGCAGTTAAGATATACTTATGAGCTGCTAAAAATTAAGATTTATTATTCCAATGAAGTCTAGCCCCCCTATTAGAAAGGTTGCTCAACCTGAATTTGCCTGAGTGGCAATGGTGCATTTCTGTTTCTTCCCACATATCTCTAACACTTATCATAATATCTTGCTATTCTGAAGGTTTTAGCAAAAATAGTTGGCTAATAATAGTTTGTTCTTAGTATTTTTATTGCAGTTGTTCTACCTGAGTAATGACCTCCTAATAGCCCCTCATGAATTTCATCTAGTATCTTTTGTTTTTTATTATCTATAACACATCTCAGAAGAACCCCATCAAGGTTCTTTTTGTATATTCCTTCAGGTAGAAGAACATATTTCAAATTCTATAGCATATATCTTCTTCTTTGTGAAGTATTTATATTTTGAGGGTATACCCCAATTTGGAAGTAATTTGTGAGCTGATCTACCCAATCTACATTCTCAGAAATAATATCCTTCTTTTGATTTAATTATGATGTTTGAAAAGCTACCATGTGATCTTTGTCTACCTTTGTTGCTAACTCTTGATACAATGCTATTTCTATTACCAGCTTTTTAGGATGGATCTCTACATCATATTCTTAAATTCTAGTAATCCAACCTGCTCTCTTGTCACCAAGCTCTCCCTGGAGGATGAAGTTTCTAATATTTGGGTGCACTACATATACGATAGTCCTACTCTGAGCTAGGTATTGTTTGAACTTTTGAGTGACTTCAAAAATATAAATACCTACCTCTCAATAAAATTATACTTTATCTGGTATTCATGGAGGGTATTACTCTAGAAGAATAGAGGATGCTCATCACCTACATCATCCTTTTTGTGTCAATACTACAACATAACTTTCATCAGCACCATAGACATATAGGATGAAATCTTTATTAAAATCTAAATTTACCAGCACTAGGGTAGTAGCAATAGCCTGCTTAATTAGTTCAAAATATTGCTTTCTTTTCTTAGTCCATTTGAATACAATATTTTTCTTAAGGATTTCAAAATTAGGCTATACAATTTGGAGAAAATTAGATATGAACTTTCTTACAAAGTTAATCTATCCAAAAAAGGATTGTAAAGCCTTTTTATTCATAGGAAGAGGGAGAGATAATATAGATTTCACTCTATTTGGATCTATTGACATTCCTTGTTTGGACACTACATGCCCTAACAACTTTCCTTCATGAACTGCAAAGATTGACTTCTTGGGATTAAGAGATATACCAAATTCTCTGCACTTCTAAAAGACATGTTACAAATGCTTCAAGTGTTCCTATTTTTCATGAGAAAATATAGTCATTTCATCCAGATATTTAAGGATAATTTTATTTATCAATTATCCAAAGGCATAATCCATAGCTCTTTGGAAAGTAGCTCATGCATTGGATAAACCAAATGGTATCGCAAAAGTGCCCCACTTTGTAGTGAAATTTATCTTATATTGATCATCTTATTTTACCCAGATTTGATTAGAACCAGAGAAATCATCTAATAGAGAAAACTTTTTAGCCCCTGCAACCATCTACATAATTTGATCTATTTGAGGCAAAGGGTAATGATCCTTGAGAGATACCACATTTAAATTTCTAAAATCTACACATTAGCGAATGTCACCATTCTTCTTTCTCACTGGAACCAAATTGGCAACCCATGTAGAATGATTAATAGGGTAAATAATATTTGTCTTTAAATACTTAAGTGATTCTTATCTCATGATTGACTCAATCTTAGGATTCACTGGTTTCTATTTTTGTCTAAACGGTTTAGCCTCAGGAATTAACTCAATAGTATGTTGGATTATGTTTTTGTCATAGAATTTCAAGTCTTCAGAAGTCCAAGCTATAATATCTTGATATTGATCACACAAATATTTGAAATCTTCAATTTCCTTTGGAGTGCATTGGATACCAATATTAAAGTTCTTTCCACTCTCAATTTCTACTTCTTTGTAGATCTTATCATATATTTTCATAATTTTTTATTTCTTTCTATATTCATTATCAAAGAGACTTTCTAATGTAATAAAACCTTGGGTATATGATTTTTCTTCAACTGTATAATATCTTGATGTTCAATTTCTTAAGGTATATCTTCTTATAGGTTAAAAAACTAGCTTTTCTTATTAAGAAAACAACAATCTGGTCATCATTCTCAAATATCTACTTGTTGGAAATATTGAGTACATTGCGTTGTCATTGATGTCAAAGGGTACATAAGGCAGAAATAATGAGATATCAAAGGTGCATGATAGTCAAGAATATTCTTCATAGGTTTGATAGAAAGATTCAAAGACAAGGCTTTATTTGGTTGAAAAAGATTTCAATTGCAAAAGACAAAAGGTTAAAAGTTTAAATTATAATATTTAAATCTTTTAGATTTAAATTATTATAATAAAATAAAATTTTAAAAAGAAAGGGCGGAAAAATTTTTGGAGCTAAATAAAAGTAAAAAATTATATTATTATCTCATGCACCGACGTCATGAAAAAGGAGTGCAACCATATATATATGAAGCGCCAAATATTGCAAGCCTAAGGTTTTCATAGTGTAATGTGCAAATCGAGATATCCGTTCATGATTAGTTCATGGAGGCAGAAGTAAAACTCCCAGCACATGAGAGACAAGCAGAAGCGTAAATTTCAAGGTGTTATCTCAATGAACAGGAGAGGTAGAAGTGCAGAGGTTGATGTGGTATTTCCAGCGGATAGAGAAGGGAAGAAAGTGAGCTTACATGTTGTTTAAGATAGGAAAAAATTCATAGATAAATAAGGGACAACACGTTTGTATTCTCATCTAGGTGGCTAGCCCAGATGGCAGGGAAGCCCTGCACTAAAACGTTGGCAAGGAGGAGGTCATGGGTTCAAGGCATAGCGAGTGCATTTTGTTGAAGTTTTAATTTTGGAGGAAATCATAGAAGGGACTCAAAATATTTTTTGTATGCTTTGTGTCTTGTGTGGGCAACTAGCCCACGCGACAGCCTAGCTTGTGCTAGGGCATGGGCCAACAAGAGATGGAAGGTTCAATTCGCGATGACAACACTTTGGTAAGGGTAAAATTTTTATTAAAATATTTTGCATGGTATAAAGTATGTATAGCGCTCATTTGCATTAGGGATACATAAGGTATATATTTTGGATTTATTGATTTTTGCATAAGTTGGTTAAATTCAAAGGTACTGTGTGAGAAATTGCATTTTAGAATTAGTGTGTGGGCATTATTAAATCAAATCGATTGAAAAAGTAGAAGTTATAAGGTGTCGTTATGGTTTAAATATTGTTTGTATTTTCCATGGTGAGAAATAAAATTTGAAAGGTTTTGGTTATTATTTAAAAGCTTTATCTTGGAAAATTAAAAGGATCTATAAAGAATCACTTCAAGATTTTTGAGCACATCTTTTGAGAAAGAATTTAGAGGTCTACTAACCCTTGAAGTGGCATAAGAAAGAATATTTTGAGACAGGTTTTGAGGGCACATCTTCATCAAAGAAATTTAAGAGGTATGGTGATCTATTTCTTCCTTAAGGTTTTTGGTTGAGAAAATATTTTTGGTGTCATAAGAAGGATATATAAGGATTAATTTCATGTGCATTGTTGGAAATATATGTACTTTGATTTGAAAGCCAAATTGTGCATTATTATTGGAAGCATATGTGCTAGGGTTTTGAGAACAAAGTGTGCATCATTGTTGAATGAAAGTGGAAACACATGTGCTAGGGTTTGAGAACAAGTTGTGCATGATTTTTGAGTAATAGTGGAATGAAAGTGCAAGAGTCATAGACCAGTTTTGTGAAGCAAATTTGAGCATTGGTTTTGAGTGATATTGGGAATGAAAATGCAAGAATTATAGATCTATTTGTGAAAGCAATTTGTGCATCTTCATGATTGATTGTGTGAGTAGATGAGAAGGACTTGTGCATTGTGATTGGTCTTGAAATAAAAGTGCAACTCAACAATAACCAGGTCAGTTATCAAGTGCTAGACTAGAGCTACCTTTAGAATGCAATAAATATGAGACATGTGAAATCAATAGACTTAATGAATGTGAAGAACATATTGAACATTTTATAGTGCGTATCATTCTCTATATGTTCAAGAGGTTAAACAAATTCTGGGTAGAATATGTCTAAACTACTTTAGTTAAAGAAAGCACATTGAAGATTAGATAAAGCACTTGATAACATCATTATACAAGATTTAGAAATAGACAAACATTATTTTGTATGCAAGATTTGGAAAGATTAGAACTGACTTATGAGCAGGTTTGAGCAGATTATTTGATGCAGAGATGAGTAGGTTTGAGGCAGAGTTGAGCATGTTTTATAAGCAGGGTTGAGGTAGAGCTGAGCAGATTTATAAGTAGGATTGAATAGGTTAGTGAGCACATTTAAGCATATTTTATGAGCAAATTTAAGCAGGTTGTATGAGTAAATTTGAGCAGGTTTATGAGCAAGATTGAGCAAGTTAGTGAGCAGATTTGAGCAGGTTAGTAAGTAGATTTAAGCAAGTGTTATGAGAAAATTTAAGCAGGTTTTATGAGCATATTTGAGCAGGTTTTATGAGCATATTTGAGTAGAATTGTGAGTAAGCTTTGGAATAAACTAAAGTAAATGGTATTGAGGTCTCCTGTGGATAGAGTTCCATGAACTAGAGTAGAGGGGATTGAGGTCTCTTGTGGATAGAGGTCCACAAACCAAAGCAAAGGGGATTGAGGTCTCCTATGGATAGAGGTCCACGAACCAGAGCAAAGGGGATTGAGGTCTCCTATGGATAGAGGTCCACGAACCAGAGCAAAGGGGATTGAGGTCTCCTATGGATAGAGGTCCACGAACCAGATCAGAGGGGATTAAGGTCTCCTGTGGATAGAGGTCCACGAACCAGAGCAAAGGGGATTGAGGTCTCCTGTGGATAGAGTTCCATGAACCAGAGCAAAGGAGATTAATGTCTCTTGTGGATAGAGGTCCATGAACCAGAGCAGAATGGATTGAGGTATCCTATAGATAGAGTTCCATGAACCAGAGTAGATGGGATTGAGGTCTCCTATGGATAGAGGTCCATGAACCAGAGAAAATGGGATTGAGGTCTCCTGTGGATAGAGGTCCATGAACCAGAGTAGAAGGTATTGATGTCTCCTATGGATAGAGGTCCATGAACCAAAGAAAAATGGATTAAGGTCTCCTGTGGATAGAGGTCCATGAACTAGAAAAAAGGAGACAAGTGTCTCCTGTGGATAGGTGTCCACAACCATTATAATAGGGAATGAGTTCCCAAGAATTTTGTTAAGAAATTTATAAGAAATATTTCTCTGTGGATGTAGCCCACATTGGGGAATTAAAGATGAAATATGAGGAAAATATTGTTAGGTAACTACCTCATGTTGATGAGGTTGTTAACACCATTCATGGGCTTGGATAAAATATTGAGATTCTACTATTGTTTAGAAAATTCTAATATCACCTCCCATGAGATATGATGCAAAGGTTTCTGCAATAGAAGAAATGAAGGATCTCGTAACTCTAATGATAGATGAACAACATGGGATTCTCGCAACTTATGAGATGAGAACAGAAAAGGATCAAACATCCAAAAGGGAGGCAACATTCAAAGCTTCAAATAAGACAAAGGATAAAGAATCAAAATCTAGTGATGAATCAAGCAGTGAAGAAGAGGCTAATTTTGTAAGAAGAAATAAGAAGGGTCCAAGTAAACCCAAGAATATGCAAACTGTGAAATGTTTTAGTTGTGGCAACATTAATCACTATGCATTTTATTGTCCATAATATGGATATAGTAGCAGTGAATATGAAAAGGAATAGAAGAAAAATAAAGAAAGAAAACTTGGTTATGAAAACAAAAATAGGCATGGTCAAGGCAAGCATGAAAAGAAGATCTTTCAAAGGCACAAGAAAAACTTTTATGTTGAAGAAGAAAGCAGTGCTTCAAGTTACAGTGATGAAAGTCTCTCAGACAGTGAAGAAGAAGATATTCTATTTTTGAAAATAGAAGAAGAAGAGGATACTTCAATTAAAGACCAAGTAGAAGAGGAAAAGAATACTCCTATTGAATACCAAGTAAAAGAGAAAGAAGATGCACCTTTTTTTTTTTTTTTTTGTGGAAAACATCCCAAAAGGGATGCCACTTTCGGGTAAGACCCAAGGAGGCAGGGGTATCCATTCCGCCAAAAATGCCCAAGACTCGGACCTAGCCTACCACCTTTGACATACTCAAGGAGCAAACAAACACACAAAACCAATTTAAAAATAAGTAAATAACAACAAAAATAATAAAATAAAATAAAAAACATGCTCCTTGAGTGTGTCAAAAACAAAAGCACAACCAAACACGCACAATAAGATAAAAGAAACCACAACACAAACCACATAGAAAAACACAAGAACCACATAACAAAACACAAACAAGACAAAAACAACAGAACACTACAAAGACATAACCCAAAAAAAACATGAAAAATAAACACAACCAAAACCTAAAAAATTTAAAAATAAATAAAATAAAAATAAAAACAACCAACAACAGACAATAAACAAAAACAAAAAACATAGAAAACACTCACACATAAAAACACGAAATAACACAAACAAAGAGAAACCCAAGAACAAGAACAAAAAAAACACAAGAACAATAACAAAAAACATAAAAAAAACAAAACAAAACAAAAACAAGAACAACAAAAAACAACACAAAGAACACAAAAACAAAACAAAACAAAAGAACCCACCCACCTTAAAAAAACTAAACAAAAAAAAACAAAAAAGAAAAAAGAAAAAAAAATTGAACATAACAATGACCTATCTAGACCAGAAGACTATTAAGGCAAGAATCAACAGAGGAAACAAAATAAAGAATAGAATGAGCTAGGGAACTAAAAAAAACTGAATGAACCAAAGAGAAGCAAAAAAAAAAAAAACAAGAAGAAACTAGGTACCTTCCTAACAGGAGCCATCCAAAGAAATGATAGAAAGAAGAGCTTCCCTAATTTGAGAAGCCCACCATATAGGAGGGTGGCCATAACAAGTAAGATCACCTTTGCCCAAAGCCCAATTAGCTAAAGCATCAACACTCTTGTTTTGATCTCTGACCACATGATTGTAATCAACTTTCAAAAATCCCATCTGGATTAATTGAATCTTCTCAATAATTCTTTTTATTCTCCAATCCACCTTATGATTCTTAGAAGGAGTCTTCAAGAGATTAATCATAAGTTGAGAGTCAGACTCAACTAACACCTTTTCCCATCCAACCTTAGTAGCCTCCTGAAGGCCTCTGAGGATACCATACCCCTCAGCAAGGTTATTGGAAAGAATACCCAAATTCTTAGCAAAAGTAAAAACCAGGGAGCCATCTGAAAGTCTACCAATTCCTCCCACACTGGCTTTTCCAGGGTTCCCTCTAGAGGCTCCATCAGTATTGACTTTTCCAAAATCCTTAGGAGGAGGTTGCCAATTTCTAGTCCTATCCATCTTACTAATACTCACATTCCCTTTAAGTTGGTTGCCCTTAGAAGATTTAATCTTCAATCTTTGCATCACTTGATCCCATCTTTGGTGGGAGTTTTGGGGGTGATTAAGGAGTTGATGGACTGATTCAACTAAGTTGGCTATGGTCTTTTGCCAAATATAGTGAATATCCTTCCTATCTTGATTAAAAATTTGGTTGTTCCTTTCATTCCAAATATTCCAAAGAAGAATGGTAGAACCCATCCAAACTAACTCGCCTAATAAAATGATCAACACCCTCTTGATTAGGCCAATCCCTCCAAAGTTGTTCAAAAGTAAAAAAATTGGACCACTGTAAGCCAAGTAAAGTGGCCATTCTCCTCCATAGCTCAGAGGCTAAAGTACACTCAATAAAAATATGGTTGAGATTTTCTACATTCTCTTCACACATTTCACATCTAAAAGGGCCATGAAAACCACGCTTCATAAGTTGCTCACCAAGTAAGCACCCTACGATGCAATAAAATCCAATTAAAGAACCTCACCTTAGGCCAGAGCTTTTGAGCCCACAATCGAGAAAATATGTCAGAAGAATGGTTGGGATTATTATGGCATAAGGTCAAATAACCTTGAGCAACCGAATACTCACCCTTAGTAGTGTTGTTCCATCCAAAACAATCTTTTTCATGGGACCAAGAGAGGGATCTCATATGAAGGATGCCTTGGATATCTTGTCTTTGCCTTTCTGGGATTTGAATAGGCCAGTCCTCAATAGGGATCCAATATCTACCAACCTTTGAATTACCAGTATGGTACCGATAGTAATTAGCCACCTTTATCCAATTAGCTCGGTGAAGCTCCTCCATCCAAGGCCTCCAATCGGGAAACCGAGTTATCAAAGGCTTGTGACCATCCCAAGAATCTATCCAAAAATTTGACATGTTGACCATTATGAATGATCCAAAATAATTTTTTCTTTATCAAATCCTCACCAGTCTTAAGAACTGCTAAAATGGGAGAACCTTTGGTAGGAAGTTGATAGCGAACAAGGTCTTCAAGACTTTTGTTCTCAGCATATTTAGCACGGAGATTATTGGCCCAAAGAGCATTGGGGTTATGCAACATCCTCCAATATAATTTAGCAGCTAAAGCTTTGTTGTTATTAATAGAATACCGGAATCCTAACCCCCCTTCACTCTTAGGAAGACATAAAGTATCCCATTTCACCAAGGCCCATTTTCTTTTCTCCTTAGTACCACTCCAAAGGAAACGATGACTGATTTGATCCAATTCTCGAAGAACAACCTTTGGGATATTCAAAACGGAAGAAACATAAATAGGAATAGCTTGAAGGACTGATTTTACCAAGGTGATTCTACCCCCATAAGAAAGCCACTTGTTGGTCCACTTTCCAATTTTCTTCTTGACTTTGTCCAACAACCAATTCCAATATTTATTTTTTTGCCTTTGAATATTTATGGGAATACCTAAATAAGTGATTGGAAGAGAGGTCTTCTTATATCTTAATTTATCCAAGACCATGGATTCCTGTCTAGCAGCGCAGTGAAAGAAAATAACTTTAGATTTGTCTTCATTGATCAATTGCCCAAGTAGCCTTAGAAAAATAGCTAATGATTTGCTTAATATTAGAAGCTTCCTTAACTGTAGCTTTACCTAAAAGAGTAGAGTCATCCACAAATTGAAGATGAGAGATAGGTCTAGCTCCATGAGCAATGGTAACTCCCTCAAGGGTTTTGTTTTCCCTCTTTTTGGTTATAGTCCTACCCAAGCATTCAGCAAGAATGATGAATAAATAAGGGGATAGCGGGTCACCTTGCCTAATACCTCTGGAAGCCGGGAATGACTGAGAAGGCCTGCCATTGATAAGAACTAAGTAGGAAACTAAAGAGATACATCCCATAATCCAATCCATCCAATCCTTAGAGAAACCAAATTGCCTCAAAACTTTGATAAGGAAGTGCCAATCCACTTTGTCATAAGCTTTGGATAAGTCTAACCGAATGAACATGGAAGGAGAATTTTGCATATCCATGGAATGGATGGCTTCCCGAGCAAGAACTATCTCATCTACTATTTGACGTCCTTCCACATAACCCCCTTGCTCTGGGGAAATAATCTTATGCAAAAGAGGCTTCAACCTTTTTGCCATGATTTTAGTAATGATTTTGAGAAGAACATTACATAAAGCAATAGGTCTAAAAGCTGAGATATGATCAACCTCTTGAGCTTTTGGAACAAGAGTAATATAAGTTTTATTGATAACCTTCAAAATTTCTTTGGCTTTCCCGGCTTCTTCCACCACCTCTAATAAATCAACATGAAGGATATCCCATAACTCTTGGTAGAACTCAATGGGAAAACCATCAGGACCTGGGGTTTTCCCTTTTTGCATTTTAAAAACTACTTGTTGAAGCTCATTGATAGTAATAGGAGCAGTCAAAATAGAGTTCTCCTCAAAAGTGATAAGAGAAGGGATTGCTTGAAGAACATTTTGTTGTGAAGTCGAGTCAAGAGGAGTAGCAACAAAAAGATTGGAAAAGTAATCAACAACAATAGAGTTCATGCCATCCCAAGTATAAACAACATCTCCAGAATCTAATTTTAAGGAAGAAATAAAGTTGTGAGATCTTCGAGCTAGAAGAGATTTGTGGAAGAAATTTGTGTTTCGATCTCCTTCTTTGAGCCATTGAATTCTAGATTTTTGCTTCCATAAGATTTCTTCTCTTTTTTCCCATTCCTCTAACTGAGTTGTGAGTTTAATTTCATCTGGACTTCTCTTCTTCGTGAGGCCATCTAAACGGATTTTCTTATTCAAATTTTCAATATGAGCAATAACTTCATGTTTTTTTTATGAACATCCCCAAACTCTTTCCAGTTCCAAGTCTTGATTTTGGATTTAATGTATTGCAGTATTTTGGCAAAACAGAACATCTTAGTCCCATGCCTAGGTTTACCTTCCTTCCACCATTGTTGCACACGAGGTCTAAAGGAAATGTCTCTAAGCCACATTAATTGAAAACAAAAAGGAGAGAAACTCACATTGGTTTTCCACATTTCCACCATGACTGGCCAATGATCCGAACCAACATTATTAAGAGTCTTCACTTTAGGAATGTGACCATGGATTAAGAAATTTTTAGAGAGCAAAAACCTATCCAATCTCTCCATTATACAAGCTAAGCCTTGCCTTCCGTTAGACCAAGTCATAAGGCCATTATCTAGTTGGATATCCACAAGATGGAGGTTTGCAATATATTCGCTCATGAGGTCAGTGCTTTTGTCCAAATTTCTATTTCCCCCTCTTTTCTCATCCAGAGAGAGGATGGTATTGAAATCTCCTCCGATCAAGATCCAAGCTTTAGGAAAATGAGAGATAATATGAGTAATATCCTTCCACTGTCTTCTTTTTTCCTCCAAAGAAGTCGGAGCATAAACAGTAATGCAGAGCATAATCTGGTTGGAATGTCTACTTTGAATAGCTATAGCCAACAAACCCCAACCGCCAACCATATGGTGAATAACTACCTCTTTTGGGTCCCAAAGACAAGCAATGCCACCCGAAGTCCCTTGGGAACTGAGGGAAACCACTTTTCCAGCTGGCCAAATTTTACTGGCAATTGAGTCCATATCCTCCATTGACATCTTTGTTTCTTGAAGGAAAACAAGATGTGGATGATTTATCTGAATCATTCTTCTAATTTCATTTTGTTTTGAAAGACTCCCTTTGAGTCCTCTAATATTCCAAGTGATGATCTTCATTAATACCAGGGCTAAAAAAGTTGGGAAGGGCATTAATCTTACCTTCCTCTACAAGCTTTTCACCTTCTTTTACCATATGATATTGATTGGTCTTGCGACCTACTTTTTGATTAGAATCCATCTTCAATTTTTTTTTCCCTATTTCTTGACTTATTCCAATTGAATCTGAGATGGCTTCTAACCTTGAAGAATGCTCGTACACAACCAAAATTTTACTAGATGGTTCAACGGAGTCTATATTGGGACCTACATTATTTGAAGTTTTGACATTTGAAAGATTGTTTTTCTTGTGTAAATTTTCTCTTTTTTTTTTGTTGAAAACCCTTTGATTTGTTGGTTTTTTCCCCGTTTTCTCCCCTTATTTTTATATTGTTTCTCAGAGTTTCCCTTTCCATTTTTTCCTCTTCCTTTGGGAAATCATTTGTGGAAAGGATTTCAAACATATTAGTAGATGACTTTGATTGATCCTTCATAACTGGTTTTTTCCGAGTGTTCTTCTTCTTAGGTATTTGGAAACCTCGCTGAGTTTATATCTTCTTTCTTTTGATCAGGAATTTTATTTGGGCAAGCACTGGCCAAATGACCATATTCATGGCAAATTCTACAACGAAAAGGAATGTTCTCATAGTCCACTACTTGCTCCCAAGTGTCTTCCCCAAATTGTAATGTGATATTTTTAGGTAGGGGTTTGTCAAAATCCATTAAAACACAAATCCGAGCATAAATAATATGTTCAAAATTTTGAGTACAATCAACGAGTCATCATAAAAGTTCCTAAAGAGTTTCCAATTGAAGAAAAAATAGTAGGATTCCAAAATTCAATAGGGAGGCCAAAGAGTCTAACCCACACGGGAGCTATAGAAGGCATCTCTTCTTCGACTTTAAATTTAGTATGCCAGGGCTTCATGAAAAGCCTTGCCCTTCCAAAAAACCAAGGACCCCCTTGAAAATTTTTCTCTCTATCTTCATTATTAGCAAATAAAACAAGAAAATAACCATTTGGATAAATAGAGATTTGTAACTCACCTTTAGTTTTCTAGCTTTTTGCAGCCCAAACTTTGAAAGTAGATAGACTCGGACGAAAACCCACGAACCGAAAAATTAGTCCTCTTTTTTCCAAATCTTCAATGCCGATCCGAATGTTACCCATATCAAGCTTAACAATAGGAGTTCCATCAACCGCTTTAAGACATCCTGACTCCATTTTCCCGGGATCAATCTTAGGCATTCTTAGAGGTTTATGGGAAGCCCTAAGATTGATATTAGCATTGGGCTGAGGCTGTCCACCACGAAGGGCATCCCTAAAATTCATTTTTGGGACCGAGTCTTCGAAATTCTTACCCTTGGACAAGGGTTTTCATAGTAGAATTATTTTGTGGGTGCACCTTAGCACCAGATTCACTTGAGATATGAGCCATTTTTTGATCAACTGCTTGAAACTTGTTTTGTGATCTCTTTAATCCTTGCCCTAGACGCCGTGGAAAGGTATGGTTTTCACTTTTATTTTGTGCAAAAAATTGGAAGTCGTTGTCACTCAAGTTCACAGTATGATCTATTGAAAGATAAATTTCTAACCCATCTTGGATCCCCTACAACATTTCCTGCTAAAATATTGAGCATAAACCACAAAAATATTGGCCGCTAGGGCCCGAAGGCCCTAAAAACCAACCTCTGGAGCTGCTTGCACTCAACCCAGATGAAACCCTCGCATAGCCGCTTGCCAAATATCTCTTTCACACATAGGGATGTGCTAGGATCTGTGTTCCTCCAAATGATATGAAAATTGGTGGAGACGTTCTAGGGTTTTTTAGGCATCTACCCTCAAAATTTCAGCTCAATCCGAGTCCGGATGAGTGAGATATGGCCGAAACGAGTTCGGTAGTTTGGGCAGTCTTGCGAAAAATGTCCCCTAGAGCAACCATTATCCAGATCAAATGCACCTGTTGTCAAAGACAAAGTCGAAAAGAAATAATATGATCATGTTATTGAAGATCTACAAAAAGAAAAAGATTCAAAAAAGGAAGAAGCTACAGTTGAAATGAAAAAGGAACTTGAAGAGCTAAAAAGGGAGAACTTAGGATTGAAGACTCAAGTACAAGAAGATGAGAAAGCAAAGGCAAAGCTTCTACAAGATCTCACTGACTTAAAAATTAAGGTTGAAGAGGTAAGGAAAATTGAAGAAGGTATGGCTAAACAGTTGAAGGTAAAAGAGCTAGAATGTGAAATATTAGAACATGAAGTGGTTTCTCTAAGGATGGAAGTAAAATATTCTAATGATAAGCTACATAGGTTTGAGAAAAGCTCAAAATATTTGGATGACATTCTCAAAGCACAAAGATCTCCATTTATCAATATTGGACTTGGTTTTGAAGAAGGACAAGGGAAACAAGAAGAGGAGTCAAGCTCAAGGTCAAAATAAATAGAAGAACCAGAAGTGATTAAAGAAGAACCTAAGACCGATGCTAATGTGTTGAAAAATAGAAGCATCAAAGAGGAAGAAAATAATGCACAATCAAGGTACATAGATTATCCCAGAAAAGGCAAAGAAAGAACCATGGGTCCATATCCTCCAAGGCAAGATGAATATTTCTTTCAAGGTTACTATTTCTCATGTAATAATTTTGGTCATAAAGCAGTGCATTGTAGGGGTCATGGAAAGAAGGATTATGGCTTCACCAAGAGGAACTTCAATACATTTGAAGATGAATATTTCTTTCAAGGTTATTGCTACTCATGTAATCATTTTGGTCACAAAGCTATACACTGCAGGATTCATGGAAAGAATAATTATGGCTTCACTAAGAGGAACTTAAATTCATTTGAATATGGATATTTCTTTCAAGGTCATTGCTACTCATGTAATCACTTTGGTCACAAAGCTATTCATTGCAGGGTTCATGGCAAAAATGATTATGGTTTCACAAAGAGGAACTTCAAAACATTTGCACCTTCCAAGGACTACAATTGCAATAATTTTGGGCATAAAGCAAGGTGGTGTAGAACAAAATTTTTGGAAATTCCAAGGATAAGCAAGAAAAATGATAGTCAAAATGTTCAAAGAGGTATGACTTCAAAAGTTTGGAAAAACATTAAGAAAGAAGAAGAGCATTGCAAGTTAGGAGTAGCTTTACTCCCATCCCATAATTAATCACCTCAAGAAAAGGAGGTGGTGAGGGGGCTATGCTAAAATGTCTTATTTTTAGCCCCAAAGGATCCCTTTGCCATTGATGTCAAAGGGGGAGAGAATTCAGTGAGGGGGATAGAATTCAATGAGAGGAGCAGCTTCTCGGGGGAGCAGTTTTTGGAATCCAGTTGCACTAAAAGAATATTTTTTTGTAAGGGTTGCCATCAATGACAAAGGGGGAGATTGTTGGAAATATTGAGTACATTGAGTTGTCATTGATGTCAAAGGGTACATGAGGCAGAAATAATGAGATATCAAAGGTGCATGATAGTCAAGAATATTCTTCATAGGTTTGATAGCAAGATTCAAAGGACCAAAAAAGACAAGGATTTATTTGGTTGAAAAATATTTCAATTGCAAAAGACAAAAGGTTAAAATTTTAAATTATAATATTTAAATATTTTAGATTTAAATTATTATAATAAAATAAAAGTTTAAAAAGAAAGGGTGGAAAAATTTTGGAGCTAAATAAAAGTCAAAAATTATATTATTATCTCATGCACCGACGTCATGAAAAAGGAGTGCAAGCATATATATATGAAGCACCAAATATTGCAAGCCTAAGGTTTTGTAGTGTAATGCGCTAATCGAGATATCCGTTTGTGATTCATTCATGGAGGCAGAAGCAAAACTCCCAATGAATGAGAGAGAGGTAGAAGCACAAATTTTGAGGTGTTATCTCAACGAACAAGAGAGGCAGAAGCACAAAGGTTGACATGGTATTTCCAATGGATAGAGAAGGGAAGAAAGGGAGCTTGCACGTTGTTTAAGACAGGATTGAATTCACAGATAAAGAAGGGATAATGCATTTGTATTCTCATATCGATAGCTAGCCCAAATGATAAGAAATCCCTGCACTAAAATGTTGGCAAGGAGGAGGTCACAGGTTCAAGGTGCAGCGAGTGCATTTTGTTGAAGTTTTAATTTTGAAGGAAATCGTAGAAGGGACTCAAAAGGTTTTTCGCATGCTTTGTGTCTTGTGTGGGCAGCTAGCCCACGCGGTAGCCTAGCTTGTGCTAGGGCACGAGCCAGCAAGAGGTGGCAGGTTCAATTCATGGTGGCAACACTTTGGTAAGGGTAAAATTTTGATTAAAATATTTTGCATGGTATAAAGTATGCATAGCACTCATTTGCATTAGGGAGACATAAGGTATATATTTTGGATTGGTTGATTTTTGCATAAGTTGGTTAAAGTCAAAGGTACTATGTGAGAAATTGCATTTTAAAATTAGTGTGTGGGCATTATTAAATCAAATCAATTGAGAAAGTAGGAGTTATAAGGTGTCATTATGGTTTAATTATTGTTTGTATTTTTCATGGTGAGAAAGGAAATTTGAAAGGTTTTGGTTATTTGTTAAAAGCTTTATCTTGGGAAATTAAAAGGAGCTATAAAGCATCATCTTCAATATTTTTGAGCACATCTTTTGAGAAAGGATTTAGAGGTCTACTAACCCTTGAAGTGGCATAAGAAAGATAGAATATTTTGAGACAGGTTTTTGAGGGCACATCTTCATCAAAGCAAGTTAAGAGGTATGGTGATCTATTTCTTCCTTAAGGTGTTTGGTTGAGCAAATATTTTTGATGTCATAAGGAGGAGATATAAGGATTAAGTTCATGTGCATTGTTGGAAATATATGTACTTTGATTTGAAATCCAAATTGTGCATTATTATTGGAAGCATATGTGCTAGGGTTTTTAGAACAAAGTGTGCATCATTGTTGAATGAAAGTGGAAACACATGTGCTAGGGTTTGAGAACAAGTTGTGCATGATTTTTTAGTAATAGTGGAATGAAAGTGCAAGAGTCATAGACCAGTTTTGTGAAGTAAATTTGAGCATTGGTTTTGAGTGATATTGGGAATGAAAATGCAAGAATTATAGATCTATTTGTGAAAGCAATTTGTGCATCTTCATGATTGATTGTGTGAGTAGATGAGAAGGACTTGTGCATTGTGATTGGTATTGAAATAAAAGTGCAACTTAGCAATAACCAGGTCAGTTATCAAGTGCTAGACTAGAGCTACCTTTAGAATGCAATAAATGTGAGACATGTGAAAGTGACAGACTTAATGAATGTGAAGAACATATTGAGCATTTTTTAGTGCATATCATTCTCTATATGTTCAAGAGGTTAAACGAATTCTAGGTAGAATATGTCTAAACTACTTTAGTTAAAGAAATCACATTGAAGATTAGATAAAGCACTTGATGACATCATTATACAAGATTTAGAAATAGATAAACATTATTTTGTATTCAATATTTGGAAAGATAAGAATAGACTTGTGAGCAGGTTTGAGTAGATTATTTGAGGCAGAGCTGAGCATATTTTATGAGTATGTTTGAGGCATAGTTGAGCAAGTTTTATAAGCAGGGTTGAGGTAGAGTTGAGTAGGGTTTTTGAGTAGGTTTGTAAGCAGGATTGAATAGGTTAGTGAGCATATTTAAGCAGGTTTTATGACCAATTTTATCAGGTTGTATGAGAAAATTTGAGTAGGTTTATGAGTAGGATTAAGCAGGTTAGTGAGCAGATTTGAGCAGGTTAGTGAGAAGATTTAAGTAGGTTTTATGAGCATATTTAAACAGGTTTTATGAGCATATTTGAGCAGTTTTTGTGAGTAGAGTTGTGAGCAGGCTTTGAAATGAACTAGAGTAGAGGGGATTGAGGTATCCTATGGATAGAGGTCCATAAATCAAAGTAGAGGGGATTGAGGTATCCTGTAGATAGAGGTCCATGAACCAGATTAGAGGGGATTGAGGTTTCCTATGGATAGAGGTCCACAAACCATAGCAAATGGGATTGATGTCTCCTATGGATAGAGGTCCACAAACCAAATCAAATGGGATTGAGGTCTCCTATGGATAGAGTTCTACAAATCATATTAAAGGGGATTGAGGTCTCCTATGGATAGATGTCCATAAACCAGAGTAGATGGGATTGAGGTCTCCTATGTATATAGGTCCACAAACCAGAGCAAAGGGGATTGAGGTCTCCTATGGATAGAGGTCCATGAACCAAAGCAAAGGGATTTGAGGTCTCATGTGGATAGAGGTCCACGAACTAAAGTAGAAGGGATTGAGGTCTCCTATGGATAGAGGTCCACAAACCAGATCAGAGGGGATTGAGGTATCCTGTGGATAGAGATCCATGAACCAGAGCAAAGGGGATTAAGGTCTCCTATGGATAGAGGTCCACAAACTAGAGTAGAGGGAATTGAGGTCTCCTGTGGATAGAGGTCCATGAACCATAGCAGAGGGGATTAAGGTCTCCTATGGATAAAGGTCCACGAACCAAAGGAAAGGGGACATGTGTCTCCTATGGATAGGTATCCATAACCATTGTAATAAGGAATGAGTTCCCAAGAATTTTGTTGAGAATTTTATAATAAATATTTCTCCATAGATGTAGCCCAAATTGGGTGAACCACTTTAAATTTGTGTCTCTTATGTGTGTGATGATGTGTGCATTGTTTCATTATTACAATTAATAATATTTGATTGTATTGCTTTGGAAAGAAAAGTAAAATTTTTATCTTATACTGTTCACCCCATAAGCTTGTGTTCTTCACTTGTCTAGTATTGAGGGCCCGAAGATCAACTTGACTCATTTATTCTTAGTTGACATAAGGTTTGAAGATGGAGTATAATTAGAACCTTTAACAGCTAAGGCATATACCAACAGATTCTATTGTCTAGGAATAACATGTATATTTAAGGCATCAAAGGATTCCATTAAGTCCCATACTCTATTCATATATGTTTTCAAGTAGTGATGTTTGCTATTATATTTATCAATAACTTGATTCACTACTAATTATGAGTCACCATATATATCCAATAATTTTATGTCCAATTTCTTAGCTTGAATCAAACATAGACATAAGGCCTCATACTCTGCAACATTGTTTATGCAAGACCAAGTTGGCCTATAAGCAAATATCTTAACACCTCCTGAGTTGGATAATTTTTGCACGTTGCTCCATCAAAGTGCATAGTCCAAATTTCAAATTTCCTTAGGATTTGATTGGATATGGCATGAGTTCTTTTATCCTTTTCAAAAGTAATGTTGTACGTACCCATTTTATTTTAAAATAAATTATAATTTTCCGCAAGCAATAGCTTATCCTCTATTTCTAGATCTTCCAGTATTTCCACCAACTTTGGTTCTTCCAAAATAGGGTTATTATACATGTCAACTTTAATATTTTCAATATGGTAGGCTACTGGCTTCTCTAGAACTATCTTCATTATCTTTCCTTTGTGGGGAATCGTCATACAAGAGTAATCTAAATACATATATCCCCTTAATTTGGAAGTGAATTTTCTTTAAAGGCATAAGCCAAAATAAGGCTTTAAATCCACTACAACTATCTCTTGGACTATAGTAACCTCTAGGGCTCTATGTAGTTTTATAAGAATATATTTGACCACCCCAATGGTTCACTGGTGTCCCATCTAACTATAAGACTCATGGCCATGAACGGGTGTATTCCATACCCATTTCTTCACAAACTACTTTTGGCATAACTATAGTTGAAGCTCTTGAATATATCATACAATTGTGAACAATCTATCCTTTTATCCTTAAAGAAATGTAAAAGGGGGAAGTTTTATTCTTAAACTGAGTTGGAGTCATTTTCTCTTGTCCATGTGCTAAGTTTTATACATGTTGTGGCTAATCCACAACACACCCCAAAATTGGGGACCCACCTTTTTGCAGGCTTTCAGAGAAAAATCTCAGTGACCCAGATGCTAAAAATGAAGAAAAGAGGCAAAAAAATTCACAAGTGTAGAAATGTCGCGAAATCGCGCCGGGCGCGGCGCGGGCCGGCCCCCCGAAAACAGAAAAGTGTCGCGAAATCGTGACATGTCGCTCCGTCGCGGCCCAGAGAGGAGAGAGAAAGGCAGAATGGAAAACTGTAGCGAAATCGCGACGTGTCGAAAAATCACGGTCAACGCGGTCAACGGCAGCAGGGGGCGGAACGGTCGCGAAATCGCGACGTGTTTGATTTTCGTGGCTCGAAAGCGGGTAGAGGGCACAAATTGGAAAGGCGTCACGAAATCGTGACAAAACTGGGACATAGGTGCATAGTTCGAAAGGCGTCGCGAAATCGTGACGTGTCGCGTTTTCACGGCGCAAGTGGATAAAAAGCTTAAGTATCAAAATGGTAGTGATTTCGTGCAACTTTTGGTGAAGCGTTCTAGCCAGGAAAAGACGTCGCGAAATCACGACAAAAATGAAGACCATGCCGAAACAGAGAAACGGTAGCGAAATCGCGACAGGTTTTGGCAAAGTGTACGAAAGAAAACGTAGCGAAATCGCGACAAAATGAAGACCATGCCCGAAAAGAAAATGGTAGCGAAATCACGACAGGTTTTGGCAAAGTGTACGAAAGAGAAAAGTCGAAATCCATGAGAAAATGGTAGCGAAATCGCGACGGTTGCGAGAGATGGTCCGAAGATGAAAATGGTAGCGATTTCATGACAGGTTGCGGCGAGAGGGCCCGAAGGAGAAAATGGTCACGATTTCACGACAGGTTGCGGCCGAAGCGTACGGAGAACAAAAGCGTCGCGATATCGCGACATGTCGCGTTTTCGTTGTGAAAGCGAAGGAGCAAGGCCGCGGGCTATTTTTGGTCATGATTTTCATGGGACCATTACTGAGCATACAGAGAGCGCTGAACACGTGGCAGAAAGGCATGAGGATCATAGTAACGCTTCAGATCGACAGTTACAACAGCCGAGAAGATCAAACGTTACAAATTCAAGCGAAAGGTAAAAACACCCAAAAGCGGGAAATGAAACGAAGCGTCCTGGGCAGTGAAACGAAGCGTCGCAGAGCAACCAAGGGTCGCAGCAGAAGGTTTAAAAGCCGAAGTGAATGTGGATACAGGGGCTAGAAATTGTAGCAAAAAAAAGCATTATTTGTTGAAATAAAGGAGTTATTTGGCAAGAGTGACTTTTGTGTGTAAAACCAAAAGGAGATTGAAGCTAAGACTACTGTTTTCTTTGTTAATCTTTCCTTTGCATTATTTTCTCTTGTATCTATCCGTTTACACCATGAGATGGGTTACGATAGGTGAATGACAGAATGATGCAATTATTTTCTTTCCTTAGAGTCTTGCATCTGATCTGATTTGACTGTGTGTTAGTGCAGGTCTGTTAGGTCAGGTTGTTTTAGAACTTCATCTCACAACTTGGGGTTTTGCAGGGAGGAGATTGCTAACCGAATTAACGTCCTGTTTTAGTTTTCCAGCTGATTTTCATAAGAAATGTTGCGGTTCTAGGTTCTGATATTATTTTTACTTTTGTTTCATTCGAATATTGGCATCTCGGGTTCTAGTGCATTCCAGGATTCGTTTTATATTTTTTTTACTAACTCCAAAAGCTAACTTAGAAATAGCAGAATAATTAAAGTAAAGATAAAATGAACCAATTAACTGTAAAATGAACCTCATGCTAAAGGCACAGAGCTTAAAATGAAGTGGCCTATACCACGCATTTTCTCATTTAAAATCTTTCTTTAAGCCAAAGATAAAAGAGGTTGCTAATTTATTCTAGGGAGGGTTTCATTAATTTCAAGATCATAAAAGAAGAAAGGGATTTTGTTCTTTCTTTTGCTTTATGTGGTTAGATTATTTTAACAGATTAGGGTTACAAAGTTTGCTGGGAATCATCAAAGGCCCCTTGTTAACAGTTACTTGCAGAAAATAAGTTATTCTAGATTACATTCATTTATTTGCATTATGTCTTAATTGGTTATATGCATATGAATGTTTGTTCACAAGAAACTTGGAGAAATTAAAATAATAAATTTTCTTTGCAAGAAAGAGTCTGCGGGTTTGAGACTCCAGTTGCGTGTTCATTTTGTAGTAGGACAAAATATTCACTCAACATTTTGGCGCTAGAAGGAGGGCCTTCTTTATTGCTTTGTAATTTTGATTTGTTCTAACAATTAACGTGGGTAGTTTTGTTTCCACCTATTGTGCTTGCAGGTATAACATTTAGACATTTTATTTGGCAAGTGAGTTGAGAGAAGTCTTTTAGAGTTCTAGAGTTTCCAAGCTGGCCCAACCTGAGTACATAGCTACTAGGTCTAAAACCACAGGGGAAACTATTTTCCAAAGCCTTTCTCCCACTGCTAGGAGGCCGAAAAACAAAACATTAGAGATCGAAATACCACCCAGTATACTTGAGTTAGGGATTTCTTTAGACTCAAGTACGTCTAGCGGGCTTGAGCCCTTAATTTCAAGTGCGACAGTAACACCAGTTGTATCTGTCTCCACAGTTCCAAGCGTTTCCATTGTTCCCACAGGGTTAACACCTTTGAATAACATGGCCCAACAACAACAACAACAACAACAACAACCACCTGCCCTTTGGTATGGTGCTCAAAGTTCCCCTTTAGATATTCCTGGGGCAGTCCATGACTTGCCTAGAAACATTGAAAGGGGATTACCCAAATTCATTCATGATGGTCCCACAACAGTAGAAGATCATGTTCAAATCTACAAGGACTATATGTTTAGGCAAGGGGTTACTCACGAGGATGTTGCTTGCCGAGTTTTCCCTGCTAGTCTAGACCCCACGGCCAATGAATGGTATCGAAATCTTCCAGCAAGGTCCATCACTTCATGGGCCCAATTAGAAACCGCCTTCATTAGCCAATTTAGAATGTTATTGGATCCCTCCATAATCTACAATCTGTTCGTATCATGTAAAATATTACCCAATGAACCCATACGAACATTCAATCAGAGGTTCTAAAAATTATACACGAATGCGACTCGTCACTTTGCGATAGATCCTGCAGTCGCCTTGCAATTATATTTCGGAGCCTTAGATCCTTTAACGTCTTTGTTGACTAGAAGGAACCCTCAGGTTACGACGCTTCCTTTAGCCTATGCAGAAACAATGACTCTTGAACAACAGATGAACCTGCCAGGAGCAGGATTGTCTCAATTGACTAGGATGGGACAATATGGTCCATACAGTCAATTTGCCATGATGAACCAGTTAATGGCACCACAGGTTCCTATGATGAATAATTTTCAAACACCCACCCAAGTGACGCCATTTCCAGGTTATCCGAATGCCTCTGTTCAAACGCAGGGATTAATTCAAAATAGCCCGATGGGTTTGCCTGGGTTCGGCATGGGCAGTAATTTGTTGACCATGCCGGGGTTTGCTCCGATTAGCATGCCAAGCCCAACGACTTATCCAACAATCACTCCCATTCAAAGTGTGAATCCAGGGTGGAATCCACCTGCCCAGACCCAAGCCATTGTACCTATTCCAGAGGTGGCTAATGCAGCAAACACAACTGGACCCGAAATTACAGTGCCTCAACCACAAGGGTCCGAATCCGCCATAGAAAACATGAAGGAAACCTTGGCCAAAGTTTTGGTCACGGTGGGAAATGTCAATAAAAAAGTGGACCAAGCCATGGGTCATAACCGGCCTCATAACCATAGAGGAAAAGGAACATACAACACGCAGCCGAATAATGGGCGAGTACCCAATCCCGTAGCCAATCAAGCAGATGTCTCGAAAGATTTTGGAGAATCGGGACCTTGTGACAACGATTGTATGCACTGTGGCCACGGGAAGCATGAGTCTATATTGACTGAGGTTATACATTCCCAAGAAAGTGAAGAAGAGGAGGATGTGGAATTTTTTGGAAACGAAGATGAAGAAACATTGGAAGTTCATGCCAACAAACGTTTTGGGAAAGGAAATCACAAGTATTACACTAGGAGTTCTAAGGAGCCCAAAACTTCCTCTACTCCTCCAAACAACCAATTACTTCCTCCTGATTTCAAAGGAGATGTCAATCCCCCTCCTCCATCCATGGTGGAAAAGTCTAAGATGGTGCAAAATATGTCAAATTCAGAAAAACCCACTTATGACTTGGTGGAAGACATGAAGAAAACTAAGGCCAATGTCTCGATGTATGACATGTCCCGATTATTAGGCCAAGAAGTAAGTCCACCAAAAATATTAGATCCATCTGCCCAAGTTCATGAAGCTAAAAGTGCTTAGTCCCGATTGGTTTTACAAAAGGAAAAACGAGATATACCTCCTTTTTGATAACCATTAGAATTGCAGGTAAAAACCCGCACAATTGTTTAATAGATTCAGGGGCCTCGGCTACCATCATGCCCCTAGAAATCTGTAAAAAATTGGGACTTACACCAAAACCTTCTAGAAGCAGGGTGGTGCGGCTGGATAGATCAACCATGGAGGCAGTGGGAGAATTGGGTGATGTTCTTATTCAAGTCAATTCAGAACCCAGGGTTCAACATCACATAGACATATTGGTGCTCGACATTCCTATCAAATATGGCATGGTTTTGGGAAGAGATTGGAGTAAAAACCTGAATGGTTACATTGTGACAGATTCTTCACATATGTGGTTGCCGTGGAGGGGAGTGGCCAACCAAATTCGGATTGATAGTGAACCTAGGCTCAAGGAGATGATCACGGAGTACAACAAACCGAATGAGATCCAATACATTGAAGCAGAGCTGGGAGCATATTGTTTGGACATAGAAACACCTGAAAGTTCCCAAGATGAAAGGATTGGGTGCAACGTTACTGAAGGACATCAGGACATTTGGACTTTAAGATTTGATGGATCCAAGTCCAGGACAAGGAGCGAGGAGCCGGTGTTGAATTATCATGTTCGGATAAGGAGCCTATGTTCGTTGCATACAGACTGCAGTTCCCTGCCACCAACAATATGGCAGAATATGAGGCCTTGATTCTCGGACTTCAATTGGCCCTTCGAAAGAAAGTTAAGTGTATCAAGGTCCTTGGTGATTCGAAGCTGGTGGTAAAACAAGTGAAGGGACAATACGTATGCAAGGACAGGCGGCTCAGACTTTACCGAACCAGGGTTAGAGATTTGATAGACGAGTTTGATGCTTTTAACATATCTCTGATCTCTAGAAAAGGCAATCGTCTGGCAGACTCTCTAGCCGTAGCTGCGAGTATGTTGAAACCAGTGGACCATAAGAAATGCAAGAAATTCTCCATAGAGCTGGTCCCTTGTCCCTCGATACCAGATAATGTCACGAATTTCCAAGTGTTTGATAGTGATAGGCACATATTCCATTTTGTCACTAATTCTGGTATATTTGAAAAGTAGGTTATAGATGAAGATGAGAGGGATTTAGAGGAGGCAGATTTGGAAGAAAAAATTATTGGAAAAAACAATAAGATGCGAGATGAGATGGCTTCGTTAGAAAAAACTTTCGATATCGGATACCAACCAAGAGAAGGTAAAAAGGTTCCACCTCCCAGAGAAGCCTGTGATTTGGTTAACATTGGAAGTGCAGAAAACCCTCGAGAAGTATTCATAGCAAAAGCATGTACCAAGCGTAGGAGAAGGATTCCATTGCCAATGCATTAAAAGAATACATAGACTGCATAGCTTGGAGTTATAAGGAGTTGAAAACCTATGATCAGAATGTCATAATGCACACGATTCCGTTGAAGCCAGATTCCAAACCCTTCAGGCAAAGACAAAGGCGAGTCAATCCATTATTAGAACCCTTGATAGAGAAAGAGGTGAAGTGACTGTTAGAAGCTAAGATCATCTTTCCTGTTAGGCATTCCACATGGGTTGCTAACCTGGTCCCCGTGAGGAAAAAGAGTGGAGAAATAAGGTTATGTATCGATTTTAGAAATCTTAATAAAGCCTCACAAAAGGACAACTACCCGTTACCCACCATTGATGAAATACTCCAAAAGGTAAACGGGTCGGAGATGATGTCATTCCTGGATGGTTATTCGGGATATAATCAGGTCCTTATCCATCCTAGTGATAGGATGAAAATTGCTTTTACCACAAAGTGGGGCACCTTTGCATACAGGAGAATGCCCTTCGGACTATTGAACGCAGGTGCCACTTTCCAGCGAGCTATGGACTTTGCTTTTAAAGGGCTCATAGGTAAGTGCATCATTGTCTATGTAGATGACATTCCTGTCTTTTCTAAGAACAGGGAAAACCACGTCAGGGATCTTAAGAAAGTCTTTCAAAGATGCAGGGAACATGGCATTTCTCTCAACCCAAAGAAGTGCATTTTCGGGGTAACGGAAGGAAAACTGTTGGGACATATAATATCTAAGGATGGAATTTCCATTGACCCTGAGAGAATAGAGGCCATACAGCAGATTCCTTGTCCCAACAGCAAGAAGGGGTTGAGATCATTTTTTGGGAAGATCAATTTCGTCAGAAAATTTATTGCAGATTTTGCAGAAATAGCAAAGCCTTTGAACGACATGTTAAAGAAAGAGGTCCAGATCAAGTGGATAGATGAAAATAGAGATGCTTTTAAAAATATCAAGGACGCGATTTCTAAAGCCCCGATTTTAGTGAGTCCCGGTTATACGAAGCCTTTCTATATCTACACATTTTTAGATCACTCCTTTGCGAGTGTTTTAACTCAGAAGAGTGAAGGCAGCATTGAAAATCCTATTGCCTTCCTGAGTAGTCCTCTCAAAGATGCGAAACTGAGATACTCCATCTTGGACAAGCAAATGTATGCTCTGGTTAAGACTGTGAAAAAATTCAGGCATTACATAGTCCACAGTAGGGTCTTTGCTATCGTCCCGGATCCTGCAGTCAAAGCCATGTTCATACAGAATGAATTAGGTGAAAGACGTGGTAAGTGGGTTTCAACTTTGCAGGAGTTTGATCTTGAGATTCAGTCGATGAAGATAGTGCGGGGACAAGGGTTGGTTAAGGCAATAGCGAGAAAAGGATCTCGCAATTTCATGTCAACATTATGAAGTCGCGAATATAACCAAAGATGAGTGGTATACAGATGTGGTGTATTTTCTACTAAATGGTAAATGTCCACCGCATTTGAATTCTACTCAACGAAGAGCCTTGCGCTTGAAGTCTGCTAATTTCCTAATTAGATCTGGCACATTATACAAGAAAAACCATGAAGGTATTTACCTTCGTTGTGTTGATCAAAAAGAGGCAGTGCAAATACTCGAGGAATTTCATGGTAAACATGGGACGGGACATGGGTCCGCTAATGCCACAGCCCATCAAATCCTTAGAGCCGGTTATTATTGGCCTCGACTATTCAAAGATGCCCATACTCATGTGAGGTCATGTCATACATGTCAAACTACGACCAATAGAGACAGGAGTGCTTCCATGCCTTTACAATCCGTAATTGAGTCTAGACCTTTTGCGCAATGGGGCCTGGATTTTGTTGGGATTATCAGTCCCAATTCATCTGATTCCCACAAATACATTACGACGACTACGGATTATTGCACAAGGTGGACTGAAGCTATCCCCACAAAGAATGCTACTTCGGAGGTTGTTATTAAATTTTTAGAGGATAATATTGTCACTCGGTTCGGGATGCCTAACTCCATTGTAAGTGATAATGGTTCAGCTTTTTCCTCTCTAGAGTTTGCTAATTGGGCCTTTGATAACAGCGTGAGTTTAAAATTCTCTTCCAATTATTATCCGCAAGGTAATGGATTGGCCGAATCATCTAACAAGAATTTGTTAAATGTCATAAAAAAATTGTTGGAAAGAAATCCGAGGGACTGGCATAACAAGCTTAAGTTGGCTCTTTGGGCTGACAGAATCAGAGTCAAAGAAGCAATAGGAACATCTCCTTACCATCTGGTTTATGGACAAGATCCCATTTTTCCTACAAATCTCAGGTTACAAACGCTGCATTTCATGAAAGATTATTTCGGAACTGATGATAAACTTGAGTCTAGACTAACACAATTAATGCATCTGGATGAAAAAAGGGATGAAGCTATGCTTCATTTTAGTAAACACCAGGATGTAGTAAAAATATGGTTTGACAAAAAGTCTAGAGCCAAGGCTTTTAAAATATCAGATCTAGTCTTGTTATGGGACAAAAGACATGAGAAGAAAGGGGATCATGATAAGTTTGACTACTTATGGTTGGGTCCGTACCAAGTTTCAGAAGTCCTAGGGGAAAACAGTTTTAGACTAAGAACCTTGGATGGAAAGGATTTGGCATTACCTGTCAATGGGTTGCACTTGAAACACTACTTCCAGGCTTGAAGCAGTTGGGTTTTGTATTATATGTAATTATGCCATGCTTTGTTTCTTTTGTGTGCAGATTTGATATTTAAGTTGTGTGTTCTTGACATGTTTAGGTTTGTATTAATGTTGTGCTTTGTTTCTTTTGTGTGTGCAGGTTGGACGTTTAGGTGGTGTGTTTATTTGACATGTTTTCATTGTCTTATACATATAAAAAAAAAAAAAAAGAATAAAAGTTTGAAATGGTAACACATGCCTAAGATCGGGAGAATATGAAGCATTGGAATTATGTTGTAAAAGCTCCACATATAACACAAACAGTTAAATAATATCGTTTGAGGCTTGTGATACATGAAGTAGTCAGTTTTATAATTATGGCAATACTTCATCTGCAATTCAAAGAGCAATGCATTCATAGTACATCTCACTTTGCATATACATGCCATCTTAGTTGCATATGCATTTCAGATACAAATCATTAAAGTGTGTTAAATCCTCTTAGGGTTATACTATAACATAAATAAAGAAAAATCCTAAGGTTGGAAACTGAGCCCCAAGATATCTAGAACCAAGCACAGTTTGTACACATTAAAAAGATCTTGGGCAAAATGATCAAAACCTTGCTTGGAGGAAAAGGGTCAAGCGAAAGGAATATTTCATGTCTATCCTATTATGCAACATGATCCTTAAAACAGTGGTTTTTACCACTTCCATTAAGCTTAAAGCCTAAAATCAGAGTAGTAAGGATAGGGTTAAGTCCTCATCGAACTTAGGTTGAGGATCCAACTCCCCAAAGCTTTGATTTGACCTACATGGAGTAGTAAGGATAGGGCATAATTCTCATCTCGCCTAGGTTGAGAATCTGATTCCCCAAAGCTCCTATGTCTCATTTCAAGATAAAACTTGGATTGGAAGGATCGTACTACTTGTCCTCTGCAAAGGATGGGTAGTCATCCCCAAGGTCCAAGTAATAAAATTAATATTCTCCATTTTCATCTAAGACTTGGATTGGAAGGATCGTACTACATGTCCCTAGCAAGGATGGGTAGTCATCCCCAAGATCCAAGAAGTAAAATTAACTTTTTCCCATCTCATATTTATATTGGATTGAAAGGATCGTACTACTTGTCCTCTGCAAAGGATGGGTAGTCATCCCCAAAGTCCAAAGAAATGAAGTTAAGTCATGGATTATGGGGTTAGGTATGCCCATGCATGACAACATGTCTTGTCTAAAAAACAAGACCACTGACTGTTCAAAGGGTTAGACTAGCATGACCATTTCTTCCATAATTGGTTAAATCATTTTGCTCAAAGTGAGGTAATGAATTCCAAATCAGAGTAGTAAGAATAGGGTTAAACTCCCATCTAGATTAAGTTGGGAGTCTGATTTCCCAAAGCTCTGATTTCACTTTCACTTACACATGGGTTCAAGATAGTAGTGACTCATAACCAACTTTGGGATCTAATAAAACAATTCATTATACACATGGTTGATCCTAAGAGGGTTTGATAATCTTGAATATTTGTGTATGATATTAGAAGGTCTATGCATTTGTAAAAGCAAAATCTCTAAGCATATTCATTAGGTTTCACAAATCATTTACAATCTCACACATGCATGCATGTAAAACTGACAATGGAATGTTGATCAAGTCCAAGCGATATGGAATGAAAACAAATAGCACACACCGAGCTAATACTAATGATTCTGATGTTTCATGTACTTCTGATCTGTCGGTATTTGTTTATCTTTTATGTGCTAACGCCTGTATCTAAGCTTGTATATTTCAGGTTGGGTTCTCACAAAAATGCTCTGGAGCATTTGACAACAAAGTCGCCATTTGTTGTGGCTAATCCACAACACACCCCAAAATTGGGGACCCACCTTTTTGCGAGGCTTTCGAGAGAAAATCTCAAGTGACCCGAGATGCTAAAAATGAAGAAAAGGGGCAAAAATGCACAAGTGTAGAAAGTGTCGCGAAATCGCGACATGTCACGAAATCGCGACACGTTGCGATGTCGCGGCCAAAAACAGAAGTGTCACAAAATCGTGACATGTCGCTCCGTCATGGCCCAGAGAGGAGAGAGAAAGGTAGAATGGAAAACTGTAGCAAAATCGCGACGTGTCAAAATCGCGGTCAACGTGGTCAACGGAGAGGGGGCGAAACGTCGCGAAATCGTGACGTGTTTGATTTTTTCGGCTTGAAAGTGGGAGAGGCACAAATGAAAATGGTCACGAAATCATGACAAACCGTGAGACATAGGTGCACTTAAGTCGAAGGCGTCGCGAAATCGCGACGTGTCGCTTTCGGAAGTGGATAAAGCTAAGTAGTAAAATGGTAGCGATTTCACGCAACTTTTGGCGAACTTCGGAAAAGACGTCACGAAATCACGACATGGTGCCGAGAAAATGGTAGCGAAATCATGACAATGAGATGCCGAAAAGAAAATGGTCGCGAAATCGCGACAGGTTTTGGCAAAGTGTACGAAAAGAGAAAATGTCGAAATTGCGACGAATGAAGATGCCGAAGAGAAAATGGTCGCGAAATCGCGATAGGTTGCGAAAGTGTACGGAGATCAAAATGGTAGCGATTTCACGACAAGTTGTGGCGAGAGGGCCCGAAGGAGAAAATGGTCATGATTTCGTGACAGGTTGCGGCCGAAGCGTACGGAGAGCAAAAGCGTCACGATATCGTGACATGTCGCGATTTCGCGACATGTCGCGTTTTCACTGTGAAACCAAAGGAGCAAGGCCGCGTGCTATTTTTGGTCATGATTTTCATGGGACCGTTACTGAACATACAGAGAGCACTGAACACGTGGCAGAAAGGCATGAGGGTCATAGTAACGCTTCAGATCGACAGTTACAACAGCAGAGAAGATCAAACGTTGCAGATTCAAGCGAAAGGTCAAAAACACCAAAAAGCGGGAAAATGAAGCGAAGCGTCATGGGAAATGAAACGAAGCGTCGCAGAGCAACCAAGAGCCGCAACAGAAGGTTTAAATAGCCGAAGTGAATGTGGATACAGAGGCTGGAAATTGTAGCAAAAAAGCATTATTTGTTGAAATAAAGGAGTTATTTGGCAAGAGTGACTTTTGTGTGTAAAACCAAAAGGAGATTGAAGCTAAGACTACTGTTTTCTTTGTTAATCTTTCCTTTGCATCATTTTCTCTTGTATCTATCCGTTTACACCATGAGATGGGTTACGATAGGTGAATGACGAGAATGATGCAATTATTTTCTTTCCTTAGAGTCTTGCATCCGATCCGATTTGACTGTGTGTTAGTGCAGGTCTGTTAGGTCAGGTTGTTTTAGAACTTCATCTCACAACTTGGGGTTTTGCAGGGAGGAGATTGCTAACCGAATTAACGTCCTGTTTTAGTTTTCCAGCTGATTCTCATAAGCAATGTTGTGGTTCTAGGTTTTAGATATTATTTTTACATTTGTTTTATTCGAAGATTGGCATCTCGGATTCTGGTGCATTCCAGGATACGTTTTATATTTTTTACTAACTCCAAACGCTAACGTAGAAATAGCAGAACATTTAAATGAAAGATAAAATGAACCAATTAATTGTAAAATGAACCTCATGCTAAAGGCACGGAGCTTAAAATGAAGTGGCCTATACCACGCATTTTCTCATTTAAAATCTTTCTTTAAGCCAAAGATAAAAGAGGTTGCTAATTCATTCTAGGGAGGGTTTCATTAATTTCAAGATCATAAAAGAAGAAAGGGTTTTTGTTCTTTCTTTTGCTTTATGCGGTTAGATTATTTTAACAGATTAGGGTTACAAAGTTTGTTGGGAATCATCAAAGGCCCCTTGTTAACAGTTACTTGCAGAAAATAAGTTATTCTAGATTACATTCATTTATTTGCATTTTGTCTTAATTGGTTATATGCATATGAATGTTTGTTCACAAGAAACTTGGAGAAATTAAAATAATAAATTTTCTTTGCAAGAAAGAGTCTGCGGGTTTGAGACTCCAGTTGCGTGTTCATTTTGTAGTAGGACAAAATATTCACTCAACAATACAGTGGATGTCTCTTTTTCTTGAGCATTTCTATTTAGGCAAGCCTTTAATAAGGCTATTTGACTAGGGATGAAGAGTGTATCATATAGAATTGTTTTCGAGGGAGCTTTCTTCAATTCCTCTACAATATTAAAATTGGATTTTCCTAAAGGATTAGCCTCAAATTTCTTATTTTATTCACCAAATTTCCTTTTATATTGTTTAGTTAGATCAATTCTTTACCTTTTGGTGATAGAATGAAACTTTACTTTCTCTTTGGCTTCTTCTTTTGACCCTGTACGTTTTTTCATCTTCTTTATCAGACTACTTTAGAATATGTTTATCTTTTCCTTGTTCACTGGGGCTTGGATCAATATTTTCATCTACTTATGGAACTGAGATCTTCTCATTAGTTGGTAAAGGTTATCTCCTATTCTTTTGAGAAAGAACTTGAAATTGATCCATTTTTGTGGGTTAACTTGTAATGATTTATTTTCTGATCTCATAAGCATGGAGAAAACCTCTTATTCTAAAGGATATTGCCCAACCATAATTTTTTCAAGTTGCCAAAGCATATTCACTCTCACCTTTTGGGTTCTCTTTGCCTTTTCCATAGCTTGTTGTACATGGTGTTGATACATAGCACATGTATCTAGACTATGAGGGTCATTGTAAACTACACACAACATATCCACTGATCTCAGGGATTAACTCACGTTCTTCATTATTAGCATTAATATTAGGCCTTATATTGCTACTTGTAGTAGGCCTTTGATCCATGTTTATGTATGGGAACATTCTTTGTTAAAATATTTCTATTTTCCTTTTTTCCATCGCATTTAATTTGTTGTTGATTGTTTTCAAGGTACTTTGAATATCTAGTAATAAAGATAATTCTTGAGGCTCCTATGATGGGAGAGGAGGAAAAAGAATTGAAGTTGATGATGTTTTAGGAGGAGGAATTAAAGCTATTTAAGGAGGCAAGGATGACAATGGATATGGGTCCATAAAGTAGGATGTTGTTGCCTTTGATTGAGCAACTTCAGGGTAGTAAGGTATGACAAATATGGGAGGCAACCTACCTACTAAAATCAAAATATTTCCTACATGAACAACCACTTGATAAAATTATGGGAAGGTAGTTATACTTACCTATTGATCTTGCAACCCTAGATCAGGACCAAGGGTTCTAATATAATACATGTATGCAAAAGGAGCAGTTGGTCTGACCTCAATGGGAATCCTATTCCAGGCTCTACTAAACCTTAAGTTGAATTCAATGACTAATTATTATGGATGTATTTGCGTAACAATAAACGAAGTTAAAAGTGAAAAGGGGTCTACTAATTTTTTGAATTCTTCCATGAAAGGACCTACTAAATTGGCCCAAGAATGGATGTTGTTATCATCTAAGGTTCTAAACCAATGTAGGACTTTACCTCTAAAATATAGGGCTAAAAGTCTTACAATAACATCCTCATTTATGATATTATGGATGGTTGCTAAGGATAATATATCTTGACAATATTCATAAGGAGTTTTACCAAAACCATCATATATGGGTATGGCATTCAATCCAACTTGAGGGATATCATTCATGTGAGGGAGTCCTAAAGAGCCTGAAGTATCCTAGTTGGGATAACTTTGTTGATTAGGATCTTGATTTTGGTCCATGGTGGTTGGTGTATTTAGTAGGCTTGGTTTAGGGGAAGTTGAACAAAATAGTGGTGATTCAATATCCTCAAAGGTGGACTCAAGAGAAATATTTATTGTATGCGTAGTATTTATAGAAAATAGCTCCAAAAAAGGTATTGGTTCTTGACTATTTTTAGCAAATGACCTATTAATCATAAAATATGTGATGCAAAAAAATGATTTATGGGTTCTTTTACTCATGGATTCACCAAGTGAATTTACTTTATTTGCTTAATAAGGTCAATGCAATTCACTAAACCTTGATTCCTCCAGGGAAAATTAGTCAGTGGGACTAATTTTTCTTAATGGGAAATGATACCTTGTAAATAGTCCCATCGAGCATGCTGAAAACTATTGTGGCTCAGATTGACACTAGGATGAAAATGCACTATAACTATTATCTGTTAATATTTTTAATACAAGCACATGGTAGTTATAACCCAAATCCAACATTGGATGACTCAAATATGTTCTAACCCAACCTCCAATGTAGGTTGGTTCCTTGTCAACTTGTTGAATTTTGACTCTCTTAAGCTCAATTGAGATGGTAAAAGGATAGGGAAAGAAATGAGAAAGTTTGAAAGAGTGAGGGTTAGAGAAATATGAATAACAAGTGGATAGATAAATCTAACACCATAGGATTCTATTGAAAATCCCTTATAGACCAAGTATAGAGAAATTAAATGAAAATAAAAACATTCACAATTTTTCATCCTCAAAATTAAGAACATATGCATACTTAAGAATCATTCCAAATATCTAGGGTATTAGCAATCCAATATCAATAGAATAGACCAACAACCTGACTAACATAAATGAATTCTCAAAGCATACATTTGAATATGAATCATTCCAATTACCCTAAGTCAACAATTCAATAGCAACATAATAGACTAACCTAGCAACATTAATAGAAATGACTTCACAGATTTATTACCAAACAAATGGAGAAGATGCGCAAACATTAGGTAAACATTCCAAGTAATGCTTCTTTATTGATTTGTAGAAGAGATTACAATAGTAGTGCAAGCAAACACTTTAGAGCTAACCCTTTAAAATTGGTTTTGACTCAAAACAAGCTATGGGCTATTTGACTATGCTGACCATGGTTTTGAGTCATCTACCTTCCATCACTAGCTTCTATGGGCTAGCTCGCGATCATGATTCAAAACTCAAGATCTCCAATTTTTACCATGTTGATCGTGGAATAGAGGCATCCCATAGCCATGACTTAAGTTTGGAACAATGCAAGTTTAATCGCACTAACCATATATTTGAGAATGCTTTGGATTGTGATCCCCTTTCAAATTGGTCATATCCTCGTGATAATGATTGAGGTTTCGGGCCTTCTTCTAGCTTTTTCTTTTGATGAATGTTGACTACACTGACCGTAGCTTCAAGACATCCCACAGTTGAAATTCACTTTCGACTAGGCACTCCATCTTGATCGTAATTTTAGAAAATCTCACAGCCATGATCATTTTACAACTTAAGCCTCTTTTTGACCATGCTAATTACGATTTTAAGTTGTCTATCATCACACGATCATGATATTTTTATCTACTGGGCTACTTTAACCCACCTTTGATCGTAATTTTAAGCCATTTTCTCAATACCAAGCCATATTTTGAAAATTTTTCTAGCTTCTTAGTGATGTAGCCATTATTGGCCTACAGATCCCTCTCATTGATCTTTGTGGTATGCATAAATGTTGTCCTTTAAATAATAATAATTCTTATTGGATAAAATAATCAATCCATGGTGTTTTATCTCCCATAGTAGGGTTCTAACATGTTGCCCAAGCTTCTTTGAAGTCCAAATCATCAACATAAATCTCTTTCATTATATCAAAACCAACAAGTTCAATCTTCCTTGCATTCACCAACAAAATTCTTCTACTCAAGGTAAATGCTATCAAATTTGAAATACCACTTATATATTTCAAAATAAAGGAGTAACTTTGGAGATACTCTATCCATTTTATGTCTTTGGTTCAATTTGCCTTGACTATTAATTAACTACAAAGCATGATAATCCATAAACAACAAAAATTATTTTAGCAATAGGTAATGTCTCCATTTCTTGAGTGCTTGCACAATAGCATAGAACTTCTAATCATTAATTGAATATTTCTTCTTGGATTCATTTAGATTCTTGTTAAAATAAGCAATGGGTTTATCTTCTTGGCTCAATAGTCCTCCAATGGCAATTTCACTTGCATCATAATCTACTTGGAAAACTTTGTTAAAATCCAGTAATGATAAAATTGGTTGCTCTATGACTTTCTCCTTTAATACTTGAAAGATCCTTTCTATTGAATCTGCTCATTTGAATTATGTCCTTTCATCATTTTTGTGATTGGAGTACAAAGTATGCTAAAAGTTTTGATGAATTTTTTGTAAAAATTTGCCAAGCCATGGAAGCTTCTGGCTTCATACATATTTTTTTGTGACAACCACTCCACAATAGCCTTTAATTTTACTAGATCCATCCACAAACCATCCTTGGATATGATAAAACCCAAATTTCTTTCGATTTAAGCATTTGTATATGATATTGCATAAGGTCTAGTTTATGGATGGATACTTATTTCAAATTATACCATCCTTGAAGAAATATAGTTTGCAGATGGATACATATTTCAAATTATAGACCTATCATCCTTAGTAGCAATGCCATTATGTCATTGAACACCTACCACCTTCTTGGTACCCATCTTAGCTAGGACGTTTACCACTATATTAAGAGCTATAACCACACAAATTGGGATCACATCATCTAATTCCCTCCACAACTCCTTAATCTAGGTGACAAGAATCCTCAATGTCTATGTATCTAAAGAAAATTTCCTCATGCAATCCAAGGCTCCTACCAAGATTTGAGAATTTGATTATATAATTATCCTCCTATAACCTTGTATTATCACCCAGGTAGAAGTGATAGCTAAGGGTTTTGCTTCATCATTTGTGGCCTTACCCAGACCCTAAAATTTCCAATAGTTCATTGTTCCAATATGATTCCTACAGACCAAACCAATTCCATCTCTACCCAAATTGCCTTTTGTATCTTCATCATATTACTTTTAATCTAGCCTTTTATAGGTATTTTATAGCTAGCTTTGTCCTTCCCCTCCTGCACTTCAAACTTATTCACCATTATGCCTATATTAGCCTAAGTTTCGTCTTTAGCATACATTGCCATAGTTTTTGTAATTTGTTTCAAATGACCTGTCACACATCATCCAAGGATGAAAAGGTTTCGCTAAATATTATACCATTTTTATCTAGCCATAATTTTTGCCAAAGAAAGTTTAATCCAAGATTCCACACAATACAAAGAGCTTCAAATTTAAATTTGCCTCTCTTCCATATTTCGTAAATATTAATCCGATTTAGATCACCATTAACTTGGATTTTATAAGCTAAAAATCATCTCTCCTAGATTTGGCATGTAAACGGGCACTCAAACATCAAACGACCAAATATTTCCTCACCTTTATAACATTGAACACATTGGGATGGGCCAACGATTCCCCCATATGTTATACTATCAAAGGTAATAATTTTGTTGTGCATGACCTGCCAAACAAAGAAGTTTACCTTCGGCCAACCCTTGGACTACCAAATATTTCTCCAATCCTCAACCTCATAAGCATGATGAGGAGGTTCTAGAAAGATCTTTTCATATTCATCGTTCACCCTATAGACTCCAAGGCTCCCATATCCCTAATCTAATTCATCCCACTTGTCCCTACCTATGAGAAATATTTCTACCAGGATTTAGTCATGATGAGTGCCAATTCCAAAGGGATTAAAATTGGCCACTCATCTAACTTTTTAAATTATTTAAATGTATAATCCCCCTACTAACTAGTGTTGAAATAATTTTCAATCTTTGATCCAACCCCTTCTTTCCATGATTGTTTTTATTGGTTGTAGTTCTAAGAATTTAGCAATGATAAGTGGGTATTGATCCCATGAATCTATCCAAAATCATACCTTCTCCCCTTTCCCCACTTTCTAAAATAATCCATCTTTTACTACTTTAGATCCTAGCTTTAGTGCCTACCACACTAGGGACCCATTGTCATTAAAATAAAAATGACTACGTCATTCGGGTTCACCTATCCCAAATATTTACTAGTTAAAATCCTACTGAATAAAGAATTTGGTTGGGAGATCCACCTCCAATAAAGCTTTCCAACCAAAGCTTTATTATTTAGCTTTGATATCCTTAGGTCCAAAGCTCCTTTCTTATTGGGTTGGCTTACTTTCTCCTAGCCTACTAATGTTCACTTCCTCTTTCCTTTTGCTCCTCCCCATAAAATATTTTTGGCCATCTTGTCCAACTATTTCCATATGGTATGTGGGGCAACAATGATAGAAAATTTGTAGATTGGTATGACTTGAATGACTGACTACAAAAAAGTTAATCTACCCCAAAGGTTAACCATTTTGTGATACCAATGGTTAATTCTTTCTTTGATACAATCCAAAATATTCCTCCAAACAACTATCTTCAATTTTTAAAAGTAGAGGGACCCCCAAATAGACCACTAGGAGAGAAGTCCTCATGAATCCCAAGATCTCTATACTTTTGTCTTGAAGCCTTCGATCAAGATTGAAGAATACCACATTGGATTTTTTATCTTTGATTACTTGGTTTGTGGCCCTAAGATAAACATTAAGAGTACCTCTAATCATTCTTACTTCCTTGAGGTTGGCCACTCCCATCATCTTGTGTCATCCACAAACTATAGGTGAATCAACACCTCCTCACCCTCCTTGATACCTATGAGCAAACCCTGTTACCTTCTCCTCAAGATAATTCTACCCAAGCCTTTAGCCAATATGAGAAAAAAATAAGGGTAACAAGGATATCCCTAATGGAGACCTCTAGTGGCTCTAACCGATTAGAAGGAAATACCATTGATTAACACTAAGTATTTCAAAGTAGAGATGCAAATCATGACCCACTCTATCCAATCCTGAGAGATACCAAAGGCTACCTTCCTCCTTGACAATAATCTCCACTCCACCCTATCATAAGCCTTTGGCATATCCAATTTTATGAATATTTCTCTATTGCTAGATTTTTACATTGAGTGAATTTCCTCCTGAACTAGAACCACACCATCCAAGATCTATTGCCCTATACAAAACCCCCTTGTTCTAAGAAGAAAATGTTGTCTAGGAGAGGTTTTAGCCGCTCATCCATTACCTTCATGATTATTTTGTATATGACATTGCATAAGGTGATAGGTCTATAATTTGAAATATGTATCCATACGCAAACTATATTTCTTCAAGGATGGTTTAAGCATTTGTGTATAACATTGCATAAGGTCTATAATTTCAAATACGTAACCTATAATTTGAAATTGAGGCAATGAATATATGATTTAATGTTTTAAGCATTTGTTTATTGCCCCTAGACTTCTCTATGGTAGCCATTACATCCTCCTCTAAGTTGTTCCAAAAGGCCTAAAAAAACTCGACTGGAAAGTCATTTGGACCTAGCATTTTTCTCATACTCATTCCAATGACTACCTGCTTCAGATCCTCTCTATCCATAGGTTTAAGTAGGTATTGATTTTGTTCTTCAAAGATGATAGAGGGAATGACAACATGAACTTCTTTTTTATCCTCTTCATCCTGCAACAATCCTTCCTTAAACAATTTAATAAAATAATCCATTGAATGAGAATGCATACCTAGGATCGTAACAAAAGAGAGCTTGTTCTCATTCTAAAGAGCTTCCATCTTATTCATTTGTCTCCTAGCACAAGCATCCCAATGGAAAAATTTAATATTTCTATCCCTTTTAAAAACCAAGTAGTTCTTGCTCTTTGTTTCCAATAGATCTCCTCTTGGTTGTCAATGTCCTCTATCACTTTATGCAACTCATCATCCTCTTCTTTGAGTTGCTCTATAAATATTCCTTCGTTAAAGAGTCTCTGCACCTCATCCCATCTAGTCACCAATAGAGCTCTTTAGGCCTAGAAATCTAACTTGTTAGATTGCCTTCACCTATTTAGTTGATCCTTGACATAGTGAAGTTGCTTATAAAAACTAAACATTATCCTTCTTTTCACCATTATTAAATTTTTATTAAAAGTTCTTCCTTTTATAACCAAAAGTTTTCAAATATAAAAAGTTTTCTTTAAAGTTTTGTAAACAAACTCTATCTATCTAAAAATTTAAAAATACCCTATTAAACCCTTCTAAAACAACATTCTTCAACATTATATACATCCTCGTCTTCGCCTAAGATTTTCTAACTACTTTACTAACTTAATATCTTAATATCTAGTTTAGACAAAGTTCTATTTCTTAATCTCATGGTCAATTGAAAATCGAAGGCAAATTTCTATTTCACCTTTATAAAATTACTTTTGCTTCGTCAACTTAAGATAATAAAATAAATAAATCAATTTATGTTCAAATTATAATAAAAGGCAAATAAGATTGAAGGTTAAAAAAAAAATTCAAACCAAACAGCATATAATGCCGTAAACAAACACACCGCGCTCCACGTGAACTCGTGATTATATCGTCCATTTGAGTGAAATGGTGCAAGTTGTCCACGTTATCACTCTTTCTAGTTCAGAAACATAAATTTATTTATTTTTATTTTTTTATACATAGAAAATAGGTTATATCCAGAGTTCTTTTATTATTAAGTTGGGTTCAATTGTAAGCTGCGTTTTATAATTTTTATATCACCTTGTTTTATAACCTAGTATGAAATGGACCACCAATTGTTCAGGATCGATATGCTGTTGGTCAACGCACATTCAATTGTTCAGGATCGATACGCTATTGGTCAACGCACATTCAACAGATTCAATTCAGACTAATACCTTTGCAAAGAGGCATAGTCCAAAAATTGGAACCTAAATCTTTTCTTATTAAATTTAGACTAATACCTTTGCAAACAAGCATAGCTCCAAAAATTGAACTTAAGTCTCTTCTTAGTAAATGCTTGATCAAACATACAACTACCAATCCACCTAACCTTTAAAAACAAAATAAATAAATTTTGACAATGCACGAGACAATGGACAGCACACAGCCCATGAAAAAAAACAAAAACCCCAAAAATTGAACCTAAGTCTTTTCTTAGTAGATGCTTGACCAAACATAAAACTACCAATCCACCTAACCTTTAAAAATAAAATAAATAAATTTTGACAATGCACAGCACACAACCCAAGAAAAAAACAAAAACCTTATATCCACGAATTTTTATTGATTTTTTTTATACAAGCTCGCACACACCACATCTCACAATGGTTTGAACTTGGGTCTCCCAATTTTATTGACTTTCATCTAACAAATCAACAACAACCAAACTTAAAAGCAAGTCATTTTTAACATTTAATATTATTTTATTTTATTTATTTATTTTTTATTTTTTATTTGGTTAGTGTGAGAAACTTTTGCGTTGGGGTTATGCTTATCAATAGGGAATTTAACACAGTCACCACACACCCACCTCCTCATACACTCATGTTGCTATTAGCGTAGTTAAATTTGATTATTTCATTATTAGGCTATTGTTACGTTGTTATAACAATGGCTATTTTTCGCCTAGGAGGTTCTGTATTCTATGGGCTATTCTCAGGCTACAATGTATTATTTAATTGATCAATGCAATTCATCTACTATTCGCTTGGTCAACATGGTATCAAAGCTACTCTGGGTTTTTGGGTACATTTTTTGAGGAGGATTAATTTGTTTTATTCTTCGAACTCGGGCACGTTTCTCGAGATAGGATCCTCGGGCAAAAATCTCGAGGGAAGGAGGCAGACTCGACTAGGCCGAATAAAGCCAACTCGACACCCGACTGATAGACGAGACCGAACGTGACTAACGGGGACTGGTTGAACAGGCCGACTCAGACGCGGGTGACCGAAAGCAAAGCGGGGACCGACTCAAAACTTTGGACGACACAACATAGGAACGAAGCTAAGTGGAGCGCGTGGCGTGAGACAAAGCGAGGAGGAGGCGGTCCTCAACCAGTGGCAGACCTTCCCTGGTGGCAGCCACCAAAGCGGCCCCACACGGGAAGAAGACCCGCCACCCGCTTGGGCAGCATCTCCCCGAGAGGAGACACCCTCCATCAGGAGGGGAATTTGCAGGTGGTTAGCAGAGTTTTACAGAGTGTTTGGATGCATTTTGGAGCTGAGGTCGCGGATGCTGAGTTTACCAAGGCGAAGGATCTGTTGCTCGTGGATCTGTTGCAGTTGTTTTTCACAGTGCATATGATGCAGCAGTGTCGCTACCGCCCGCATGCCACCGAAGGAAGAGCCACAACGGAGCGATGCTTTAAGAGTTGCCGCCCCGCGGGCCCTTCAACTAGGGGAAGGAGTCCCCTAGTTTATGCCGAGGCGCCTAGCTCGGTTGGCAGGCGACCCCAACGCTAGGGCGTACGAAGAGCAAGAGGTCGCGGGATCCATTCCCGTCGACCCCCACGTATCTTTTCCTAAGATATATAATTTTTTATTAAGTTTTGTTAAATATATTTTTTTTAAAGTTCTTTTTTAAATTTTCTTTATTTTTAGTTTAATTAACATTAAATCTAATTATTTTTCATAATAAAATTATTTTTTTTAATAATTTTTTATGATAAAGTAATTTTTAAATTAATTAAATTTTATAAATATTTTTTTTAAAAAGACTTTAGAAAAGGATTTTTTCAAAAACTTAAAGGGGGGCCATTCTTTTTCAAAACTGCAAAATTTAGGGGGGGAGAGTAAAAAAAAATTTCAAGCTTTTCAAACAAAATTGGCAAAATTTGTAAAAGGTGCATTCTCGGTGGTAACCGACACCTTAGGTTCATTTTTGGATGCTTTATGTGATGTATGTTGCATTTTCCTTTCTACAATATTTCTAAAGCAAAATCTCCTAAGTTCCAAAAAATAAATGAACTCATCCGTGCAATTTATTGCACTTCAACGTTCGGTATTTGTGATACCTTTGGCCAGCACTTACAGGTAATGTTGTCGTGATTGCGCTACTATATCCGCCGCCTAATATAGCTATCAAAATGACGTCTGAGCTTGTTCTCTATCAATCATAGGGGAGATATAAGTTTACCATTTTGCTATTTTTACTCCATTCCACTACCTTAATTGTTCTTGTGTTTAGGCGTAAATCTTGACGAAAGTTCTAACATTCGAAGTTTTTAGGGGAAGTTACGCCCCACGCATGAGGATTGACGACTTTCTATGGTAGGTGCCATCAACGAGACGATTCCTTTTTAGTACCACCTAAGTACCACGTATCGTATAATCATTGAAATTACCTATAGTCTCCCTCACATAAGGGCGGGTAATTTCTCTAATTTTTCAAAATACCTATAGTCTCCCTCATGTAAGGGCGGGTATTTTGTACGGTATAACGGCCTGACATTAAGGTATATCGAAAGGGGGACCATTTGGTGTTATAAGGAACCCTCACAATGTCTGCAAAATTAATGATTGATGCTCATCAGTTGTTGAAAGGTCCTAACTATACACCATGGAAAAACAAGATGAAGGTAATCCTAGAAATGGATGACTTATGGGATGTTGTATCTAGAGCAACAACAAGACCTTCACCTGCTGTCGGAGCTACAACTCCAACTGTTGATCAGAAATACTTTGACAAGAAAGACAACAAAGCAAAAGTGCTCATCTTGCTTGTTGTGTCTGATGAAGTTCAACCCCATATTGCTGACCATGATCATAGTAAAGAGGCATGGGATGCCCTTAAAACTATATATGAGGGAAAAAATGATTTCACTATTCTATTCCTTCAATCTCAATTACACAGTCTAAGCATGAAGCAGGGAGAAACATTTGAACACTTTCTTTATAGAGTATCTAATTTGAAAGTAAAATTGAATTCTTTGGGAGAACCTATTGATGACAAACTCCTTATCTCAATTGTATTGAGAGCTTTACCTGATTCTTATAGGGTGTTGATCACTTCCCTTCAAGTGTCACAACAAAGAGTTACCTTTGTTGATTTGGTCAATATGCTTCAAGAAGAGGAGGCATGCCAACTTCAGAGAGATGATTCTTCTAACACAACCCTCTATTCCAACAGGAAGGGTCCTAAGAAGAAGGGTAATTTTCAGAAAGGAGAATATTCTAACAAAGATTCAAAATGGAAACAACCTCAACAAACAAAAAGATATTGCAAGATCTGTGACAAAGACAATCATGATACAAATAGATGTTGGCATAAGAATAAACAACCTAAACAGAAAGGCCAGAACAAACCACAAAACAAGAATAAGCAACCCAAAGTGAATGTTGTTGTCGAAGAATATGACTAGGATTTTGAGAGGGCACACAAGGTGCTTATGACTACCACAATTTCCAAGCAGAAGGATCCTATATGGTATGTCGATTCTGGCGCTAGTAAGCACATGACTGGTGACAAATCGTGGTTTGAGTCCTTTGAGGCCAAAGAGGGCAAACCTGTCACTATTACCGATGATAAAACCTACAAGTTTTAGGGAGAAGGTACAGTTTTAGTCACTCTTCCTGATGGCAAGTGTCAGATTGAAAAAGTCCTCTATGTTCCAAGATTGGTGAACAATTTGTTGTCGATCACACAAATTCTGGACAAAGATATGGTTGTGAACTTTAGTGTTGAGGGAGGCAAGAAGTGTTGTTCTATTACCAGGAGAGGTAAGAACATTGCAACCGCTTCATATAAGCATGGCTTATTTGCCTTAGATGCTATCTCTACTCCACATGTAGCCATGACAGTATTTACAAAAGAGGCAACTTCCCTATGGCACAATAGATATGGGCATCGTAGTTCTGGCTACTTACTTGAGCTAAGTAAGTATGAGATGGTAAAGGGTCTTCCTTCCCTTTCTTCTGCATTGCCAGTGTGCTCTGACTGCTTGGCAGGAAAGCAACATAGAGTACCTTTTGAGAAAAGCTCTACAAGAGCAAAGAAACCTCTCGAGTTGACTCACAGGAGCTAGTCTTGAGCAACAATATTGGGCAGAAGCTATCACCACAACAGTATATCTGTTGAATAGGGCACCCACAAAGGCCCTACAAGGAATGACTCCACAAGAATCTTGGAGTGGTCGAAAACCCTTCATATCTCATCTATGCATTTTTGGATGTAATGCTTTCATGCACATACCGAAAGAGAAAAGGAAGAAGCTAGATGAGAAGACATTGAAGTGTATTCTTCTTGGCTATGATGAGCACTCTAAGGGTTATCATTTGATTGATCCTTTGACCAAGAAGATTCATGTCAGTAGAGATGTTTTTGATGAAGTTTTCACATCACAAAGCACATCTTCTGTATACCTAGATCTTGTGGAATCTAAAGTTGAGAAGTCCCCTTCATCACCAAATACTGGAGGTCCTTCTACTTCTTCATCTTCTTCATCACCACAGAAGAAGAATCCAAAATGGTATACAAATACAATCAGAGACTCCAAGTTATCCACTCCACCGGATTTGACTTTGTATAGACCTCGTACTCGCAGCATGGCTCAATAGCAAAGAGTAGCAGCAAAGACTACTGAGGTTGATGACCTTTGTCAATCCTTTGAGGAACTTTTTGTTTATCCAGAGAGACAAACAGAGGATATGAATATAGATGATGACAGGGTGTTTATGTCTTCAATGAATGAACATGAACCTGCTTCAGTACAAGATGCCCTTAGTGAGCCACAATGGAAGGCTACTATGGATGCTGAGTATAAGTCTCTAAAAAAGAACAAAACTTGGGAGCTTGTCGATCTGCCACACGAAAAGAATCCCATTGGATACAAACGGGTGTACAAAGTCAAGTACAAGGCAGATGGGACAATTGATAAGCATAAGACCCGTCTTGTTGCAAAGGGCTATGTGCAAAAGGAAGGCATTGACTATGAGGAAACTTTTGCACCTACTGCTCGGATGACCACCATTCGAGTTCTTTGTGCTATGGCAACACAATATGGGTGGAAAGTTCACCAAATGGATGTCAAGAGTGCTTTTCTAAATGGTGATATCCAAGAGGAAGTCTACATGACTCAACCTGAAGGATTTGAAGTGGAAGGCCAAGAGCAAAAAGTGTGCAAGTTGGTCAAATCCTTGTATGGTTTAAAACAAGCTCCTCGAGCTTGGTATATAAAAATGGATAATCACCTCCTGTAGCATGGATTTAAGAGATGTCCGTTAGATGCAAACCTCTATTTTAAGAAATAAGGTTCTGAGATAGTGTTGCTTGTATTGTATGTGGATGATCTGATCATTACAGGGAGTTCAGAAACTATGATCTTAGCTGTCAAAAAGAACTTGTGTAAATCTTTTGATATGACAGATCTCGGACTTCTTCATTACTGTCTTGGTCTGGAAGTGAACTAGAATGAGCACTACATCAAAGTGTTTGAGAAGAAATATGCCAAGACACTGTTAGAAAAATATCGAATGACTGATTGCAAGTTGATGGCAACTTCGATGGAAACAGGGCTTTAGTTATTGCGATATGACGATTCACCTCAGGTTGATGGTACTCTCTATCGACAGTTGATTGGGAGTCTCATATATCTGACTAATACTAGGCCAGATATCGTATTTGTTGTCAACTATCTTTCGAGGTTCATGCAGGAACCTAAGACTACTCACTGGAAAGTAGCAAAACGTGTTCTTCACTATGTTCGTGGCACAATGGAATATGGCCTAGAATACAAGAGGAATAACAAATTCTTCTTGCAAGGATACACGGACTCTGACTATGTCGGGTCATATGATGATCGTAAGTCAACTTCAGGATATATATTTCATCTTGGATCCGGTCCTGTCTCTTGGCACAACAAGAAGCAACAGGTGGTTGCTATCTCATCTACAGAGGCAGAATATCGCACCGCATGTGAAGCTGTGTGCGAAGTGATATGGTTGTGTCGCATTCTGACAAGTATGGGTCATCCATCAAAATCTCCAATACACTTGTTCTGCGACAACCAGGGTGTTTTGAACCTTGTTAAGAATCTAGTGCATCATGAGAAAACCAAGCACATTGACACACAATGTCACTTCATTCGAGACGAAGTTCCAAGGCATCGAATTCAGCTTCAATACATCTCCACCAATGCTCAAGTTGCAGATATTTTCACTAAGGCACTTGCACGTGTCAAATTTGAATTGTTTCGCAGCTCTCTATGTATTGCAAAATAATGTAATCAGGGGGGATGTTAGTATAGCTAGTAGTTATCTTATTACCCAAATTATGTAATAAGGGGGAATGTTAGCGTAGCTATATTTGTTTATTTCATTATTAGGCTATTGTTACGTTGTTATAACAATGGTTATTTCTCGCCTAGGAGGTTCCGTATTCTACGGGCTATTCTCAGGCTACAATGTATTATTTAATTGATCAATGCAATTCATCTACTGTTCTCTTGGTCAACAACTGCCTCTCTAAAATGTAGCTCTTTGGGTAAAAGGGATGCTCATACAAGGCTATGCTTATCAATAGGGAATTTAACACAGTCACCACACACCCACCCCTCAAACACTCATGATGCCTCTATAAAATGTAGCTCTTTGGGTAAAAAGAATGATGCCTCTATAAAATGTAGCTCTTTGGATAAAAAGGCAAACACTCGGTACCACGACCATCCAACCTATCCCCCTGGTAGGTTGTAGTTTGAACCATGGACCTCCCCAAAGAGAAGCCAAAACCCTAACCACCACATTGTCCTAAGCAAACAATATAAATAACTAATCATAATGTAATATAAGACTTGTTTCAATTTCATATAACTAATTAAAAATATATTTACTTAAAATGTTATAATGTAATAACTCAACCTTTTATATTTTTTAACTTTGAAAACTTATAAATTTAAATTTGGCCAAACAATACATATATAATTATCAAATCATTTAATTAAACAATATAATAAATAATATAATATATATATTTTTTAATCTTATGTAATGGGGGTTTTGACCAGGAATCCCCAAACCTGTTACAACAACTCCACTAGGGAAACACACACCCACCCCTTCCCACATCATTTAATTAAACAATATAATAAATAATATAATATATATATTTTTTAATCTTATGTAATGGGGTTTTGACAAGGAATCCCAAACCTGTTACAACAACTCCACTAGGGAAACACACACCCACCCCCTCACACACTCACCCACGCCACGGTTTAATAAACAATATAATATTATAATAATTTAATCTAAATAATTAATTTCAAAATACGCATTAACTTAAAATTATATTAATTTTTTTTTTTTTTTTTTTTAAATAATACTTCTTATACACATCCACGGGAATTGAACCCGAGTCACATCACCAATAATGCAAGTGACATTCTAACGGTAGACCACACTTATTCACAGGAAAAAAAATTATAATTCTCAACCACGAGTTTCTGTAAAATCAATGTCCTATGAACTCTTTTTCTTTCTTTCTTGTTAAATCAAATTCGTGTTCAGATTTCAACTTCGGAAACCTTTTCTATCGAATCCGCGTCGAAAAGCATCAAACTGAAATAAAACAGATGAGAAACACGGGCGGCCAGGCCCCTCTTATTCGATCACGTCCGCGTCATCGGCGCAACCGTACAACCCAAGTAAAAGACGGAGTAGCAGCCCAACCCTCCAAGTAAAAGTCAAGCTACTTCCCACTACTTCTTTTTTTAATAAAGGAGAACCTATCATCTTAGAGACGTTCGCATTTTAAGAACAATAAGTCTGCGAAACTATGAAGAGTGTGCGATGCACCATAGAACCTAAAATAATTAAATAATATCGTCCATCGACAGCCACACATTTGTAAACATGTTGTAACCAATAATCCTATCTTAATAGAATTGAAACCTTCCACTAATAAACAAAAAAACTGCAACCCTTTATGCACAAGCAGTAGTACATCAGCTAAAATGATGCAATTTCTACTTTTATTCTCCGTCTGTCTACCTAAAGTCGTGGCTCAGGCCGATGTCCCCGGCCACGACACCGCCTTTGTCTACAACGGCTTCAACACCACGGCGGCGCCGCTCCTGGTCGGCGCCGCGACGATGCGCTCGGGCACCGTGCAGCTCACAAATCACTCGAACCGCATCATCGGGCGTGCTTATTATCCTCACCGCCTAGCCGTAAAGCGAAACGGATCGGTCATCTCCTTCCACACGACCTTCGTCTTCGCCATCGTCCCGCAACCGCGGATCGACGGCGGCGATGGGCTGTGCTTCGTGATGACGCCCGACACGGCGCTCCACGGCGCCATCGCCCCCCAGTACTTTGGCCTCGTCAACATCACCAGCAACGGGCAGTCCAACAACCACCTCTTCGCCGTGGAGTTCGACACCGTCGAGAGCGTGGGCGTCGAGGACAAGGACAGTAATCATGTAGGTTTGGATCTAAACAGCGCGAAATCAGTCAAGGCTACGCCCGCTGGCTACTGGGAGGGGGACAACACATTTAGCGATCTCAGCCTCAAGAGCGGCCGCAACATCCGCGCCTGGATCGACTACGATGCCGCCTCCAAGCGCCTCGATATAACTCTCGCAGAAGCAGGAGCTCCCCGGAGGCCGGAAAAACCTCTGCTCACCACAAAAAACCTGGACTTGGACAGCATCCTAGAGGACGAAATGTACGTGGGGTTTTCTGCCTCCACGGGGAGTTCGCCGCTGGTGGAGGACCATTACGTCCTTGCCTGGAGCTTCGCCTCCGGCGGCGCCGCCCTGCCGCCGCTGGACTTGTCCCGGCTTCCAACATTTTACCAGAAGCAGCACAAATTCATCCAACAATCTGCGAGGTTTGTGGGGATGGTCATGGCGGCGGCTTTGATACTGATGGTCGGCCTTTGTCTCGCGGCGTTCTGGTGGTTGAAGCGGGTGGACTATATTGATATTCCGGAGAAGTGGGAGCTTGAGTACTGGCCGCATCGATTTTCTTACAGACGGCTCCGAGTAGCCACCAAGGGTTTTGGCGAGGAGCGGCTCCTAGGTTGCGGGGGCTTCGGACGGGTCTATCGCGGAGTGCTTCCCTCGAGCGGCGAAGAGATCGCAGTGAAGTCCATTACCAAAGACTGTAGTGAGGGCATGAAGGAGTTCATCTCGGAGCTTTCTAGTTTAGGGCGGCTGCAACACCGTAATTTAGTGCCGTTGAGGGGGTGGTGCCGCAAGGGCAAGAGGTTGTTTATCGTCTACGACTATATGCCCAACGGGAGCCTCGACAGAGCGCTACCGGGGCTCGGGTGGGAGCAACGGTACCGGGTGCTAAAGGGCGTGGCGGCGGGTCTGTTGTACTTGCATGAGATGTGGGAGAAGAGGGTGGTGCATCGGGACATCAAGTCGAGCAACGTGTTGCTGGACGCGGAGCTCAATGGGCGGGTGGGGGACTTTGGCCTAGCTCGATTGTATGACCACAGCGAGAAGCCGCAGACGACACATGTGGTGGGCACGCTTGGGTACATAGCGCCGGAGCTTGTGCACTCCGGGAAGGCGTCGCCCGCCACCGACGTGTTTAGTTTCGGGGCGTTGATGTTGGAGGTGGCGTGCGGGAGGAAGCCTGTTGATCCCGACGAGGGGGCGGAGCACGCCGTGTTGGTGCGGTGGGTGTGGGAATTGTATTCGCGTGGGAGGTTGTTGGAGGCGGTGGATCTGAGGCTCGACGGCGCCTACGATGTGAGGGAGGCGGAGGCGGTGCTCCTGCTGGGGTTGGTTTGCTCGCATCCGGAGCCGCAGGGGCGGCCCAGCGTGCGACAGGTGTTGCAGATACTCTTCGGTGAGGCGGCTCTGCCTACGGATCTCGTGGTGCCTCCGGTGTTTGGAGACTTTGATGTCAACATCGACGTCGCACAGATTAGTGCGACCTCTCCCCCTCCGCTGGAGATTTCCAAATGAAACCAACTCTCCTTCCCTTCAGCCAAGGCTTGGGTGTTCTAGATAGAATGTTGTGTGGTTTACTGAGGCTTCTCCTCGTCTAGATGAAACTAACTCTCCTCTCCTTCAACAAGGCCTGGATATTCCAAATAGAAGGTTATGTGGTTTACCAATGCTGCATCTCTTTATGGAGGTGTTAAGGTGAAACCGACTTTCCTCCTTCGATGGAAGTGTTCAGACGAACCCGACTCTTCTCTCAGTAAAGGCTTGGGAATTCCAATACAAGGTTGTGTGGTTTACTGGTATTTTTCCTCATTAAATGGAGGTATCCAGATCAAACCAACTCTCCTTCCTTTTGGTAAAGCCTGTATACTTTAAATAGAAGGTTCAGCATCATGTGTGCCTGTTCCAAAGAAGTAAGGGATCACTTGGAATCTTGGATACTTACGAGAAAAAGTTCAAACCTGTAAAAGATAATATATAAATATATTTAATATGATCGGATATAGGCACTACTGATTGTCAGCTTTTTCTCTGCTAGAGGTGTCCAAATGAAACTGAGGCCGTACGATAATGTACATAAAATCCATTGTGGGATCCAGTGGACGGAATTTTCGAAGTTGACTGGTGGGAGAACAAATTTGGTCAGGTGTGGTTAATGAAATCCAGAATTAACATAATCTGTCACCGGGAAATTTAACTTTTGGTTTGGGAATTAAAGTTGGTATTAAACCTTTGTGGCGAGGACAAACTAGGTTGGATATGGCTGTTCTTTTTCTGTAACATATGCATGGGATAAAATTGATAGAAGATTTGTGCAGTTCGAAGGTTCGGTGAGGTTTACATTAAGAAGGAGATTTATAAAATTAAAAAATAATAATAAATTAAATTTGCTCAATTTTCTTTTGAAATTGTAACTCACAAATAGTTTGTGTGATTTCCAACGTGTGATCTTAAAGTAGTTTTTATAATTTATGACTACAAGTTTTTTGGTCCAAGTATGGTATATAATTTTTTTTTAAAGACAACAATTATAATAAAGAGATTATAAGGTTAAAAAGTAAGTAGGGAGCAAACTAACATGTTGTATTTTTAGTGGTGCAGGTTGGTTGGGTGTTACAAGTATTATAGTCAAAACTATGGATATTTATTTAGTGTATATAACACTTGCAATTTTACATATTAGTTGGATGTTACATGCATCATAATTATAATTTTCTAATTTGAAGTATGGTAATTGTTAAAATTTTACAAGGACAATAATGTTAATCAAAACAAAAGCTCTTCCTCAATAAAGAAAGAAGGACGAGAACAAAGAAATCTTTGGTCATTGTAGTTCACAACAGTTTGCAAAATAGATAGAGCCAGTATACTTAGTTTGTGTGATCACCTTTGAAGTTTTTAGAATTCTTGGTTTTAAATTTTGTTATGTGAGCTAAAAAAGGATGTAAAAAAATGTCTTCACTAGCCTTTTTTATTTGCCAGATGGTTTTGCTTCTTAGGAATGTGATGCCAATTAATCTGATCAATTTCTTCCAGAATATTATAGACTTGATTCAACAACAACTAGAGTAGAATATATTTGTCCTCTTGTTTGCTAGAAAGAAATTATATGATCAACTTAGAGTCCCCATAAATTAAAAGGGTTTTGACATTTTCTCTTGTCATAAGAGAGACCAAATTTGTAGCCCATCAACTCAGCTATATTTTTGGTGGTTTGTCCTAAATTCAAGCAAAAGTCAAGAATCTTAAATTATGTCCTTGACCATAAAACTCCTCCACAACATTTATTCTAGGGTTAGACTTCTAAGCCTCATCAAAGAATAGAGTTGAAAAAATAAAACACAGCTGAGACAGACTATTGGCAATAGAGATGTTGATTAGATCTTGAAGATTCCAACTTTTGAGGATATGTAACTCAACTCTAAAAAGAATACTTTATATTGCTTAGTTTTAAAGCAACCTCTAACATTTTCCACGATAACATGATTAATATTGCATATCAATATAACCAAAATGTGTACAATCTTACTCCTTGAGATTAAAACTTTAGATCTCTATTATGAAGTCTACCGTTAAACCTACTTAAATGATACTAATAATATTATATTTTTTAGCGGATTCAAAAGCGAGTGTGAGCGCTTAAGAGAGAGTGCAGTTGGAAGTGAGTGCGAACGCTCGAAAGGGAGTGCAATCGAAAGTGAGTGCGAGTGCGAGCTGAGAGGGAGTGCAACTGAAAGTAAGTGCGAGTGCGAGATAGGAGGGAGTGCAACTGGAAGTAAGTGCGAGTGTGAGCTGGAGGAAGTGTAGCAATGAGTGTGAGCATGATCTGAGAGTGAGTGCAATCGAAAGTGAGTGTAAATGCTAGCACAAGTTGCAAAGGAGTGTAGTAGTGAGTGCGAGTGCAATATGAGAGTGAGTATAACCGAAAGCGAGTGTGAGTGTGAGGCAGGAGTGAGGAGGAAGTGTGAGCAAGAAATAGAAAGCAAAGTGTGATCTAGTTGAAGAAAATCTAGTGTGAGCCAAGAGGAAATTCAATCTAAGAGGGATTGCAAGCCAAGATTCAATCATGGTAATAAAGCATCGGTTTCATATGGAGTGCATCAATGCTTCAAATTATTACCATGAATGCATGAAACATTGTTTCCAAAAAAATGCTCAAGTGAAGGAACATCGAGAAAAAGAAGAGACAAGGACTATTTCCATCCAAGAGGGAGTGTATGCAAGGAGCAAGTGTGAGGCAAGAGAGAGTGCAAGTTGGGAGCGAGTGCAAGTCGAAAGGGAAGGTGAGCCAAGAGGGAGTGCAAGCCAAGAGCAAGCCCCATTAACTAGTATGGAAGGAAAGTCATATTTGAAAGCCCTAATGGGAAGTTAGGATGCCCTAGTTGGAAGTATGGAGGCCCAAGTTGGAGATAAGCAAAAGAACGAATACATGGCAAGTTTGATCCAAGTAGCAAATATTACACCAAAAGTGAGTATCAAGGATGAGATGATTGAGCATGATATAATGGTTCTTAAAATTAGATGATTAATATGTAAGTTTCATAGATCATGGCCAAGGTTTTTGGAGATTCAAAATTGGATCAAGCGAAAGTGAGGATTAAATTCAAATTACTTTGTGACTTCTTCCTAGAGGTTTTTTCTCATCATCTTTTCTAGTTCAGAAATTAGGGATAAAATAATGGTTGGTGGCTTATGGTTTAGGGGAAGAGATGCACTTTTTTTAAGACCATGGAATGAAAATTTTTCTATTGAGACAAAAACTATTAAGAAGCTTCCAGTATGGGTTAGGCTACTTGGACTTCCATATCATCTTATAAATAATGATGTTCTAAAGAATATTGGAAATGTTAGAGTATATTACATTATTTATGTACATGTCAATGTACCACCTTGGGTACATTATTAGATTAGAGGTTTATCGTAGGTTAAGTAGTTACCTGAGGAAGAAGTAATAAATGCACAAGTGTCAATGTGCAATAATGTAAATGTACAAGGATTCCACTTGTACATGAGTCATAGGAAAGGTAGTTAGGAAGAGTAAGGGCCAAGTAACTTATGTTGTTATATATAGGCCCCATAGTGAATAGGAGAGAAGCATAGGAGAGATTACTATTGAGTAGTGAGTAGGTACAATTTAGTTTCCATTAAAGTTATGGAGTGTCCATTTCCTCCATTACAATGCATTGTACTATTTTTGCAACTTATCCATTAATAGCATATTTCAGCATTCTTGCAAGAATTCCATTATCTTACTTTTTGCATATCTTACATCTTGTTATTGCTTTCTTCCATATCATATATTATCAAAAGCTAACAGTGGTATCAAAGCCACTATAGATCAGATAGGAATATGGAGAGCCACAAGAGATATTGAGAGGAGAGAAGTAAATCTTAGTTCTAGAATTTTTTAGATTGCATTTGGCTAGAGTATTTCCATAGAGTTGCTAAAAAACTCGTGAAGACTAGGACTCAAAATTCATTCCACTAGATTGACAAATCAACTAGTGAAGATTTGTCATTTAAAATTTCTTCCATTACAGTCCTAATACTTTGGAGTAGGAAAAATGAGATTCAAAGAAAATTGGGAAGCTTCCTACCAAGAGCTAGGAAGAATATCATCTTCAGAATCAATCCAACACTAGAAGCAACAAAAGAAAGAAGAGGAGATTCCAGGAACCTGAGGGAAGTCCTGTTACAGGCCTATGTAGTGTAGAAGAAGAAAAGGTCATAGAAGCCTTGTTCCAGATTCGAGGAAGAGACTGTAGAGAAGAATCCAGGAGAATATTGGAGGTTGGTGATCTCCATTGAAAAACTGCAAGTAGCAGATTAAAAGTGACTCCGGAGAAGCATCCTGGTGAAGATAAGAGATTGGTCCTAAAAGATATCACATACCCAACAAGACAGAAAGAAAGTATTAACATGAAGAAATTCTAATTATAGAATGTATCATTAGATTTGTATTATCATATTAATTTATTAGAAAGTAAGAGGACCAACTCTTTAGACACATTCCTAAATAAGATGTTAATAGGGATGAGGAATTCCACAAAATGATACCAAGGACTTGTACCTTTAAACTTACTACCCATTGACAAAGAATATAACAAGTGTTAAAATTTATAAAAATATGTTTGAGCACATGCAATCATATAATATTTCTCGTCAAAGTGTACCGTGTCGACAACAATACTAGGATGAATAAATCTACACGGCTCTTCCATGCTAATGCTAATGTCCAATTCAGTTGGTATTCCAGCAACATCTCTGATATGTGGTCGTTACGTCATATATGGCATATGAAAATTGGCCCGTATTGGGCCATTTATATTACAAGAATTTAAAAGACCTTTACATGTCAAGTGGATTGAATGAGACTTATAAGTAGCTAGCCTACCCAATTTGCACCAAATTAGATATATTTGAGGGTTCTATCCAATTATTTTAGAATCTCGAGCAAGGTAAATATTCATGAATAAGGAATTTAAGGATTATTCCTCTCATTGCATTCATTGTGTGCTATTGGCAATAGGTTGCATTTAAGATAGGAGATTGGTGATCTCCAAAGGAGATTTTGAGTTATTTTTTATATCGTGATTGGTCAAAGTGAGATCCACGTGGCAATCACAAACTCTCCTTCCTTTGTCCCTATGCCTACATTCGATCTATTGATTTATATGCTCCTTTGCGCATCATTGGATATCTTATGCTCGTTTGTTGCCAACCATATTCCACCACTTTTCATGCTCATATTAGAGCACATGACCTTTCTCAACATCATCTAGTCTATTTATTTGGGTGCCCCTTTACGCATCGTTGGATCTCCTATGCCTAAATCTACAAATTTCCCATCGCCATGTGTCACACTCAGCTTGGAGTGTTTTGCTTTGCATACCCTCTCTCGCACCGTCAAATATGTGCATCTAAATATGTTAGTTGACTCTAAGATGTGATGGATGGGATCAGTCGTTGTAGGCGCGCAAAAGGACATGACCAATGAAGGGGGGGAAATTGCATGAGAAGTGGGAGGGGGTCATCACATGGATATAGGGGGCTTAGACTTAGAAATTTACATGACTTAGGCTTAGGATTACATGACTCAAAGGGGTCCTTGGAGTAAAATGTGAAGGTGATAGAAAGATTAAGGCTTATATATAAAAAGGGCTAACGACTAAAGGATAAAGTAGTCAAATGACTAGTGGAAGGGTTGAAAGCTTCCAATGACTAGAAATAATAAAGGAGAACGGTTAAGGGAAAAATATTTAATTAATTAAAATTTAGGACTTGAGGACCAAAACTCGACGGCTATAGTACTCTACTTAAGAGGATTTGGTGTTCTGTAATGTCCCCATTTTAGCTTGCTCGTTATGCAGTGGTGATTAGCCTATTATGCGGTTCCCGTAGGCTAAGATCATGGTTAGGGAACCTCTTTTGGAGGCAGTTTGCATGCTTTGGGTGTGGACTTACTATTTTTAGTAAGTCGGTGATCTTGTAGAGTGAAAGTTACGGGTGAGTAGTTTGGCTTAATGGGTGCCCGAAAATGCGTTCAAATGTTCGTTCGGCCAATCCAGTTGAGATATTTTAATGATCAAAGTTTAATTTAATATAAAGTCAAATTATAAAATAATTATTGATGGTGACTTTATATTATTATTAAAAAGGGTCCTTTAAGTCACTTAAAAATTATAATATAATAAAGTGACTTTGCAAATGAAGTTTATGAGAATTAATTATTAATTTTTTTTTTAATAATTAATTATGGTGCAAAAGTGAATTTTGGCCCTAATTGGTGAAATAAAAAGAAAAGGGCATTCATTTCTCAGGGATTATTCTGGGGTTTTTGTTTTTTGAAGTTTGCTCTGCAAAAATGGGAGGAGAAGCTTGCAGGTTGTAGGTGATTTCTCAAGGGCTTGTTGAGGACGTCCATTCTCAAGAAAAGTCTTCTCGGTTGTGAAAGATCAATCCTAAAGGTTTGAGAGGTGTTTGCATCCAACATTCACCATTGTGCTTCATTGTTAAAGGAAAATTTCAAGGGTTTATAATGTCGAAATGATGAAGTAAGTATAATATTTATTGAGGTATTTCAATGGAGGAATTCCAAGGGTTTAATTGATAGATTATTTGCAAGGATTTTCTGGAGATTGTTTGAAGTTTGTATAATTTAATAGTACTCCTACAGTACGGTGCTACAGTGCTAGCCATACATATTCAACTTCAATCAGCCATACATTTTAGAACCTAGTTGGTTACAAATTTGAAAGTATTTCTGGTTCAATTTGGTTTTGACATTGCGGTTTGTTGTTGTGGTCATTTTTTGAGGACATTGCAGATTTTTGCCTTGTTGGAGCTTGTGGAGAGAATACCTCCATAAGAACATTGGTTTCGTGTGTTGGAGAACTCACCTAGCCAATTAGAGGAGTTTCTACTTCAGGAAACTCATTGTACTTCAGATATTTTTGAATCAAGGGTTCTGGAGATTGGAAAAGTTCATCATTGGAGCAAACCAACACATGGGTTTTGTTGGTCTTCATCAGCCATGCAAGAATCCATAGTTATTTTGGAGAACTAAGGGCTTATAGAGGTAACTTCAGAATTTCATTCTTGACTAATTTTCCTACAGCAGATCCATGTTTCCACTCATAACTTTAGATTTTGGCATCATATGATTGTGGGTATTGGTTCAAAGCATAGTTGTTGTCTTCACCATCATTTAAGAACTTATATGGCAAGGTTCATGGTATATTTGATTTATTAGAGAGGGCCAAAATTCTACCCAAGGCGCACCTCTTAGAACACCCACTATTTTGGCATTGACTTGGTGATTTATGACTGCATTGCATTGAACTTGCATCACACTTCAAAAGCATTCATTTGGCATCAATTTATTGGCAATTTGGTGAGGGTTATGAGCTTCATAATAAGTTTGAAGACAAAAATTTACAGTCATACTTCAGAATTCATAATTATCTAATTTGGAGGCCATCCAACCTCCAAATTGTGTCTTTGACATCCTCCAAGTTTGGCGCCTCCATTGAGACTGTTTCTAAGACGAGAAGGTGATGTGTGGTTAAGTCTGAAGCATTCATATCAGACTATTTTATCTTCTGATCAGACCTTAATTCTTTGGCATCCAAGGGTGATTTGTGGACCAGTATTCAAGGAGAACCTCCTCATTCCATAGCCCATCCATTGGTGATCACATTGGTGCATTTGGTGGTAATTTGTAATCAATCTCAAGTCTGAAGCAACATATACCAGGTCTGAGAACATTTATATCAGAACTCTGTAATTTTGTTTTGAAAGTAAATTAAGTGTGGAAGTTGCAATACTTTGTTAGTTCTTTATTTTGACAATTAGTTTAGACTCTTGTTGCATGGTATCTTTCATTTTGGCATTGCAAAAAAACCAACCATATCAGCAAACCAAACCAAAAACAAAATCAGACCCAAACAAAATCAAACACATATCAGAAGAACCAGATAAGGGGGTGTATATTATAGTGGTATCAGAGCAGGTCATTCCTACCATCCTGTGGAAGCCTCAAGTCAATTTTAGATTCAATGGCATCTATTGATTGGACTGAGAGACAGCGTGAGTGGGATAGGACCCAACATGAGATAGAAAAGTCCCTCAAAAGTTTTGTTGCAATGATGAAAGTTCCTCTACCTTCAGTTCCTCTTCAGGTTCAACGAAAGTCAGAGCCGACAGTAGTAGACCAACATAAACAGTATAGACAGGAGTGGGATGCACTAGGTTCGGATTTTCAAAAACTCATGTCATTCCAAGATTTTGTGGGTACTCGAAATAGGCAAACTCCTAGAAATAGGAGTAGACCAATTCATCAGGGACAGATCCACCAAGAACAGGGAGAACCGATACAACCCACATCACATGAACGTTCTGAGATTCAGGAACAAAGGAGGATAGGTAGTGAAGTGATTACAAAAAATCTACAGGTTTTGAAACCTCCTCACATCAGCAGGAACCAGTTGAGGCGAGAGCATAAGTGCTTCACATGCCAGAAACCTTGGACGCTCGGTCATGTTTGTGAGACCAGCTATGATAGTGATTTATTACAGCCTAGTATGGTTGAGGACAACAAGAAGATTGAGCCGATTGCAGATGCTTCACCTCAGGAAATAAGCCAGATAGAAGCTCAAAATGACTTAGGTGATGATGAGTTGCTAGAAGATGGTTTGTCATAGGGTGAATGCATATCAAAGTTTCAGGATGACTTGGTCAAGGAGCATCTTGTTGATGATGGGGCAGTAGTTGTGGGTTTACATGTAGTTACAGTTGTTAACATACCAGTTGGAGTCCCTACTGCTATTAGTTGTCTTGTGGACACTACTGGGATTGTTGTTGGACATGTTAGCTCAGTTGAGGTTTCTGTCACGACTGCAAGAGTGGAGACTGATGCATATGTTACTCATGATAATGTTGTCTCAGACTTCATACCAGCCATTTTTTATGAGTCTGTTACTTATTCTCAATCAGTTCATTTTGAGACCATTGAGCATCATGACAGCTTTGGTGATGTAGAGATTGACAGGATTATGACATACAGTGGTGACAATGCAGGTGTAGGGTTTGGTTATCAAACCAAATTTTTGGAGGAGAGTGCATAGGTTGTTCTACCTACCGATGATTCACAGAGTGATGTTACAAGGGTAGTACATTTTGAGAATTATAACTACTGTGATGATATTGTACAACATAACTCACTTACAGTGGTCGAGCATAGTCCAAGAGTTGGCATGAGATTAGAGGATCATCTTATAGTGCCTTGGGATCCGGGTGTGTTGGCATCCGATGGTGATCTTGCACTGGTAGGAGTTATTTCTCTTTTTTGTGGAATTTCTACCCTAGATTTACAGAGAGAGCTATGCTCAAGGGGAATATTAGGAGATGAATACCCGGTTAGCACAACAGAGGAGTTGTTTTCAGAGCTGTATCAAGTAGTTGATGAGTTTGATGAGTGTCAGATTGTAGATTCATGCATGAGTCCCTATAATAGTACATCCGTGTGTGATGTTATTCCTCTGTATAGTGTGATGCTTCCTTTTCCCAAAGGGAAGCCAAATTTATGCAGGTTTGATGGTCAGCTTTAGTAGGATAGTGTGTTCACAAATTTAGAGTTTGGGTTGAGTGACTTTACACCTATATACAGTATATGCCAACAGGATGTTGTAGGTAGCTTTGATGATTATGTGCTTGGTGTGGTCTATGATGGTGATCAATTTTGCATTTGTGATCCAGGGAGTTGTGAGTGGTACTTGTTTCGTCCCTATGAGTCAACAGTTTCTAGGACTGCTCGACTTTATGTTGGTCCATGGGATCCGGGTGGAGTGTACCCATGGCAGTTGTTGACTTGTGGAGATTATACCTTGATGTCACTTTCGTTGGATGTTTGGTGGCGGGAGTCAGTTCAGATCTTCAGTTGGGACTTTCCTGTTCGATTGTAGGTCAATAACCGAGTAACTCCAGTCCGATGTCTGCTGATGGATTGGAGAGATATTTTGGTCAGGGAGTGGATATTCATACTGATGAGAGTTGTTGGGAAGTTATTTCCAACATCTTCTCCTTTCATCGTCTTGGATGTATTCATTTGTTTGCATTGTTATCACATTTTGGGTTGGCATGTTGCTTCTTCCTTGGTGAAGCAGACGAGGGGTATACTATTGTGGCACTTAGTTTTTTCAGCAATGTCCAGTTGGGTGCACCCGCAGCATGACAGTGGTATTCTCATACTGGTGTGGGACCCTTGGATTCTGTCAGATTTCAATATGGGATTGCTTCTTCTGGAGATAGCGTTTGTTGGTGCTGCAATGATAAGTGGTTGCAACATGCTGGGAGATGGGGTTGTTTTTAGGTGTGTTGGTATATGGCCATGTCTATCCAGTGAGGTGTTTTTCAGATTTGTTTGGGGATTGCGACAGACGATGCATTTCTCGAGGACAAATAATATTAAGGGGGGGTGACTGTAATGTCCCCATTTTAGCTTGCTTGTTATGCAGTTGTGATTAGCCTATTATGTGGTTCCCGTAGGCTAAGATCATGGTTAGGGAACCTCTTTTGGAGGCAGTTTGCATGCTTTGGGTGTGGACTTACTATTTTTAGTAAGTCGGTGATCTTGCAGAGCGAAAGTTATGGGTGAGTAGTTTGGTTTAATAGATTCCCGAAAATACGTTCAGATGTTCGTTTGGCCAATCCAGTTGAGATATTTTAATGATCGAAGTTTAATTTAATATAAAGTCAAATTATAAAATAATTATTGATGGTGACTTTATATTATTATTAAAAAGGGTCCTTTAAGTCACTTAAAAATTATAATATAATAAAGTGACTTTGCAAATGAAGTTTATGAGAATTAATTATTAAAAGTTTTTTTTAATAATTAATTATGGTGCAAAAGTGAATTTTGGCCCTAATTGGTGAAATAAAAAGAAAAGGGCATTCATTTCTCAGGGATTATTCTGGGTTTTGGTTTTTTGAAGTTTGCTCTACAAAAATGGGAGGAGAAGCTTGCAGGTTGTAGGTGATTTCTCAAGGGCTTGTTGAGGACGTCCATTCTCAGCAGGAAAAATCTTCCTGGAGGTTTGAGAGGTGTTTGCATCCAGCATTCACCATTGTGCTTCATTGTTGAAGGAAAATTTCAAGGGTTTATAATGTCGGAATGATGAAGTAAGTATAATATTTATTGAGGTATTTCAATGGAGGAATTCCAAGGGTTTAATTGACAGATTATTTGCAAGGATTTTTGGAGATTGTTTGAAGTTTGCATAATTTAATAGTACTGCTACACTACGGTGCTACAATGCCAGCCATACATATTCAGCTTCAAACTGTCGTACATTTTAGAACCCAGCTGGTTGCAAATTTGGAAGTTTTTTCTGGTTCAATCTGGTTTTGACATTGAAGTTTGTTGTTGTGGTCATTTTTTGAGGACATTGCATATTTTTGCCTTGTTGGAGCTTGTGGGGAGAATACCTCCATAAGAACATTGGTTTCGTGTGTTGGAGAACTCACCTATCCAATTAGAGGAGTTTTTACTTTAGGAAACTCATTGTACTTCAAAGATTTTTGAATCAAGGATTTTGCAGATTGGAAAAGTTCATCATTGGAGAAAACCAACACATGGGTTTTTTTGGTCTTCATCAGCCATACAAGAATCTATAGTTATTTTGGAGAACTAAGGGCTTATAGGGGTAACTTCAGACTTTCATTCTCGACTGGTTTTCCTATAGTAGATCCATGTTTCCACTCATAACTTCAGATTTTGGCATCATATGATTGTGGGTATTGGTTCAAAGCATAGTTGTTGTCTTCACCATCATTTTAAGCACTTATATGGCAAGTTTCATGGTATATTTGATTTATTAGAGAGGGCCAAACTTATTCCCAAGGAGCACCTCTTAGAACACCCACAATTTTGGTATTGACATGGTGATTTGTGACTGCATTGCATTGAAATTGCATCACACTTCAGAAGCATTCATTTGGTATCAATTTATTGGCAATTTGGTGAGGGTTATGAGCTTCATAATAAGTTTGAAGACAACAATTTACAGTCATACTTCAGACTTCATAATTATCTAATTTGGAGGTCATCCAACCTTCAAATTGTGTCTTTGACATCCTCCAAGTTTGGCACCTCCATTGAGACTGTTTCTAAGACGAGAAGGTGATGTGTGGTTAAGTCTGAAGCATTCATATCATACTATTTTATCTTCTGATCAGACCTTAATTCTTTGGCATCCAAGGGTGATTTGTGGACCAGTATTCAAGGAGAACCTCCTCATTCCATAGCCCATCCATTTATGATCACATTGGTGCATTTTGGTGGCAATTTGTAATCAATCTCAAGTCTGAAGCAACATATACCAGGTATGAGAACATTTATATCAAAACTCTGTAATTTTGTTTTGAAAGAAAATTAAGTGTGGAAGTTGCAATACTTTGTTAGTTCTTTATTTTGGCAACTAGTTTAGACTCTTGTTGCATGGTATCTTTCATTTTGGCATTGCAAAAAAACCAACCATATCATCAAACCAAAAAAAAAACAAAATCAGACCCAAACAAACTCAAACACATATCAGAAGAATCAGATAAGGGGGTGTATATTATAGTGGCCCTTGGAGTAAAATGCGAAGGTGATAGAAATATTAAGGCTTATATATAAAAAAGGGCTAACGACTAAGGGATAAAGCAGTCAAATGACTAGTGTAAGGGTTGAAAGCTTCCAACGACTAGAAATATTAAAGGAGAACGGTTAAGGGAAAAATATTTAATTAATTAAAATTTAGGACTTGAGGACCAAAACTCGACAACTATAGTACTCTACTTAAGAGGATTTGGTGTTCCTAGATGAAGGGGGGCAAATTACATGAAAAGAGGGAGGGGGTCATCACATGGATATAGGGGGCTTAGGCTTAGGAATTTACATGACTTAGCTTAGGATTACATGACTCAAAGGGGCCCTTGGAGTAAAATGTAAAGGTGATAGAAAGATTAATGCTTATATATAAAAAAGGGCTAACAACTAAGGGATAAAGCAATCAAATGACTAGTGGAAGGGTTGAAAGCTTCCAACGACTAGAAATATTAAAGGAGAACGGTTAAGGGAAAAAAAATTAATTAATTACAATTTAGGACTTGAGGACCAAAACGTGATGGCTATAGTACTCTCCTTAAGAGGATTTGGTGTTCCTAGATGCCTCCATTTATGTGATCATAGTGTTTGGTTACGATCGGTTCAAATACCCATATTTGTAGTAAACTATGTATTTGTAGGACAACATTTCATAATTTAGTTGTTGAATCCAACATAATCTTGCAAGTTCAAGTTCCAAATTTACTAGAAGAGGTTGGCTAAGATCCATTTCAACATATTCTAGAATAGACGATTGTGTTTTCTTCCATTGTGTCTTTAGAAACACTTAAATGCCTTCCAAGTTTCTAATACCTACTTATTCCATAACTCCATTGGAAGTGCATACAATAGGAGCCAAATTAGGACAACAATAGGTTCAATTTGGGGATCAAATCCCACTCTCCAAGGTTGGACAAATAATCTTGTTGAAAAACAATGATAAAATATTTATTACTAATAAACCATAAGGAATAATCACCAAGAGGCTTCTAGTTCTATCGAACACATAAATGCAAGATGTTCAAGGTAGGACAAATACCCATGAATTTGTAGATCAAGTCATGATTGGTTATATATAGGATTGTTTCTTCTACAATACTCTGCTCAATAACGATTTGTGGTCTTGATTCAGACTGTGATAAACATCATTTGCCCTTTGAGATACCTCCTTACTCATTATTTTTTTCTAACAACTACAAAAAAAACATTTTCAATACTATGTTTCATACCTTTTTAATCTTTGTTAAAGGTTTCTCCATAATATATTTATGAACTAACTCTATTTATTCTGAAAGAGGATTTGAAACTACCCTATTAAACCCTTTTGATCAACATTCTCATCTAAGTTTTTGTATCTACTTTACTAACTTAATATCTTAATATAAATTTCTAAGGTGAATTCATGGTCAATTGAAAACGAAAGGCAAATTTCTATATCACCTTTAAAAAGTGACTTTTACTTCTTCAACTTAAGATAATAGAATAGAATAAAAGGCAAATAAGGTTGAAGGTTCTAAAATTAAAATTCAAACCAAACAGCATATAATGCCATTTTAACAAACACACCGTGCCCCGCGTGAAATATTGATTATATGGAACATTTCTCTCGGGAAATGTGAAAAGGGTTAGAAAAACCTTATATAATTAAATTTTATTTACTTTCAACCATAGATTTGTGTTCAAATTTCAAACCCGACATAATCGACATCTAAGTTGGGCATTGCCGAATCTTCAGAAAACCTTTTCTATTAACCACTGCCTCTCTCTTATTCGATAACGTCCACGCCATCGACGCAACCCTCCAACTACAAGTCAAGTCAAGCAAGACTATTAGCAGCCCCTTTACAATTTTTTCTTAATAAAGTGGAACAACCTATTCATTCATTTACACAATACCATATCTAGATGCATACGCCGTAGTACATCACCCAAAATGATGTAGTTGCTACTTTTATTCTCCCTCTTTCTACCTACAATCGTGGTTCACACGGATGTCCCTGGTTTACTGAACCTTCTCCTCTTTTGATGCAGGTGTCTAGATGAAACGAACTCTCCTCTCCTTCAACAAGGGCTTGGATATTACAAATAGAATGTTATGTGGTTTACCAAGGATTCTTCTATTTATGGAGGTGTTCAGATGAAACAGACTTTCCTCCTCGATGGAAAGTTTTCAGACGAAACCGACTCTTCTCTCCTTCATTGAAGGCTTGGGCATTCCATATACAAGGTTGTGTGGTTTACTAGAAATTATCCTCATTAGATACCTATCCATATCAAACCAACTCTCCTTCCCTTCCGTAAAGCCTCTATACTTTAGATTGAATATTTAGGGTCGTTGGAAGTGAAAAATATCAGGTACATTATGTGTGTCTGATCCAAAGTAATAAGGGATCACTTGGATACTTTTGATAAAAAGTTTAAATTCAAATTCGTAAAAGATAAGCTATATATGTTTAATAGAAAAATATATTCAATATAATTGGATATAAGCAATACTGATTGTAAGGTTTTTCTATGCTGGAGGTGACCAAATGAAACCGAGGCTGTACGACAATGTACATAAAATCTATTTTGGGTTCAGGTGGATAGAGTTTTCTAAGTTGACAGTTGAGAATTTGGTCAGGTGTGGTAAATGAAATCGAGAATTAATGAAATCTATCACTAGGAAATTGAACTTTTGGTTTGGGAGTTAAAGTTGTTCGAGGATTTGAGAGATGAGGAGCGGTGGAGGAAGCGGAGGAGGAGCAAAAATGGAAGGCAAGAATTTTGAACCAATGGAAGGAGAAGATCTAGAGGTAGGGCAGAATGCTATAGCTAGAAAGGAAAAGGATTCCCTATCAGCTCAGTTCAAAAAGGCTAAAGGTACAGATCCTCTAGATAAACCCTCAAACAAAGGGTCCCACTGGGGTTCGGGAGCTGGCAACAAGGGCCCAACCTTTTTGGAAATGCTGAAAGGAAAAAAGAAGGATCCAGTCAGTGAACTACCACCCCTAATACCAAAAAATAACAGGTTAAATGCGCCAGTGGAGATTATGGAAAGATTCTTGGATATGGAGGCATCATCCTTAGTTGGCAAGTTTTTAGGAGGAAGGCCGGACATTGAGACTATTCGCTCATGGGCCACGACAAAATGGAAAACTTCAGGAAGCTTAGAAATCATAGCCATGTCAAGAGGTTTTTTTATGATAAGACTCAACAACAAATATGATGCAAAGCGCATCTTGACAGGAGGACCCTAGTTTCTAGGAAGGCGTAGCCTCTTTCTGAGGAAGTGGGGGAGGATTTCAACCCTGAGAAGTAGAACATTAATATAGCACCCATTTGGGTTTGCTTACCAAACCTCCCAGCCTAGTTTGTTAATGAGTACGGCTTAGTGGCATAGCAAATATGATAGGAGAGCTCGTGGCAATAGACCATTCAACCCGGGTAAGGACTAGACTGACGCATGCCAGGATCTATGTAAATGCAAACTTGGATTCTGATCTACCTTCTTAGGTGGAACTAGCATATGGAGAGTTTCTAAGGATTCAACCTATGGAGTATGAGAACAAGTCGGCATTTTGTAGCGTGTGCAAAACCCAGGGCCACCTTCAAGCCCAATGTCTGACAATAACTACAAACAAGGAAGCCAAGAGCGAAGGTTTTTTGGAGAAAGCTAATGGGAGAGGGATCCCAAAGTTTTAGGGACCGCGTCTTAACTTGGAAGGATACAGAAAAGTTAAGAATAACCAGGCTGACCAAGCCAACATAGAACTGGCAAAAATCCAGGAGAAAGGAAAGCAACATAATGAGGGAGGCAAAAATCATAAGGTATGTAATAAAGATCCCAACTTGAACATGTTTGATATCCTAGCAAATCTAGAAGTTGCAAAAGAAAACAGTAAGGATGATACCATTAGTGTCAAGTTTCCGAAACCCTAGACTCCCCATCCAAATCGGGACCATCCATAGTTATGAAAAAAAGCCCCAAAAGCTATGCTCAAAATGAAGAAAAATTTCCAGGTCATTTCAGTTTAAACATGGAAAAAATAGAGTCAAGAGTCGAAGTTGTGGAAACAAGAGGCAGGAATGTATCGCATAATCCGGTAGTGGAGCAAATTATCCCTTATCAGACGAGCCCAATGGTAAAAGGTTCTTTGAAGGAAAGTCCCCTGTTTAGGAACCAGATAGGAGAGGTGAACCAAAACAAGGCTGAGGATGAAGAGGGAATTGAAAACCCCCAAAATGAGGAATAAGGTTCAAGCCCTAGACTATCACAGTATATGCCCCCTCATTTCAGTCCAAAACATACTAGAAGCACCACCAAGCCTCCGATAGATTATGGAAGTGAAAGAAATAAAGGGAGAATATCTACAGCAGAGCACTATAGAATGAGAATCAATGAAGAAATTGCAAACAGAAAGCAAAGAACATTGTTACAACAAGCTATTCCTGGCAAGGATAATAGCAAAATTGACAAACCCCCTTTGGCTCAAGGAAGGGGGCTGGGAAAAAATATCAAACAGTATAAATGAAGGTTCTCTCATGGAATGTGAGAGGCCTAAACGACCCACCAAAACAAAGGATGGTGAAGTCTATAAGGAAGGATTGGAATCCTACCATCATTTTTCTTCAAGAAACCAAAACAGATGCGGCACAATCAACACTTATGCCTAGAAGGATTTGGAAGCAAGGGGAAGTGGCCTTTCAACAGGCGAGAGGAGCATCTAGGGGCCTCATGATCTTATGGGACCCTATTACAATAGAAGGAAGTATTATTTAGGAAAATGAAAGGGTCTTAAGCGTATTATTTCATGATTTTGATACTAATAATAATTGGATTATGTCAAATATTTATGCCCCCACCTCTGTCCAAGGGCGGTCTGAACTGTGAGAGTTTTTGGGGCATTTGAGCCAAGCTTTTAAAGACATTCCTTGGGTGATTGGGGGAGATTTCAATACCCCCCTTTACCTGTCGGATAAGAAGGGAGGATCTGGGTTACCCTCAAGGAGCATGGAGGACTTCAATGAATTCATTAACACAAATGAATTGATGGATGTAAGACTAAAAGGAGCCAAATTTACATGGAGTAACAAGAGGATAGGAAGTCAATTTGATTCAAGAAAGGTTGGACGAGGTTTTTTTATCCAAGGAAGCTACAACAATGTTTGGTGATTCAGTATTACAAGCCCTTCCTAAATGCGCTTCAGACCATAATCTCATTCTATGGGAGGCATTTTAGGAAAACTCCTTTAAAAAGCCATTCAGATTTTTGTCAATGTGGGTTAAACATCCGAAATTCAAGAAACGAATAGAGGAATGGTGGCAGCAGCCTATCAATGGAAGTGCTTCCTTCAAACTATCTTAAAAATTTAAGATGGTGAAAAACAACCTTAGAATATGGAATAAAGAAGTCTTTGGAAATATTTTTGATAATAAGAGAGTAGTGGCGGAAAAACTGAGAATAATAGAAAGCAAAATCCAAAATAGAACCTATGATGAGGCAACAAGGACTGAAAAGAAGGAAACCCTTTGTGAGTTTTATAATATTTTAGCTTGTGAGGAGATGTATTGGAGGCAGAAATCAAGGGCATTATGGCTAAAGGAAGGGGACTCTAATTCAAAGTTTTTCCATGTTACCACATTGAGCAATAGAAGCAACAATAATATTAGAAATTTAACTAAGGTGGATGGATCCTCAACTCAAAACATTTAGGAGATCAGGGACGAGGCTGTCAATTTTTTTAGTTCATTATTGGGTGAAGAACGGGCCTGTAATGCCCAAGCAAAGGACTCTCTCCTTCAATTCATTCCACAACTCATTGATGAAACGATTAACGAGTCTCTTACAACAGCTTTTTCAGACGAAGAGATCAAGGGGGCTTTGTTTAACATGGATCCTGACAAAGCTCCTGGGCCGGATGGGTTTTCACCGTAGTTTTTCCAAGTTTGTTGGGATATTGTTGGAGCAGAAGTTATTGCTGCAATCAAGGAGTTCCAAAGTTCAAATCATATTCCAAGGGGTTTCAATTCAACTTTCATTGCTTTGATCCCTAAAGGCCCCAACCCCAAGACTATGGCTGACTTTAGGTCGGTTAGCCTGTGTAATATATCCTATAAAATTCTGTCCAAAGTTTTAGCCAACCGTTTGAAGAAAGTTCTACCGGTTATCATTGATCCAAGTCAAGGAAGTTCTGTACAAGGAAGATCAATCTTAGAAGGAATTATTACTGTTCATGAGGCTCTTCATACAGCTGCTCAAACCAAAAAAGCGATCATGGCTTTAAAGTTAGACATGAACAAAGCTTATGACAGGATAAATTGGGAATTCCTAGAGGCAGTTTTATTAGAATTTGGCTTCAACATGAAATGGGTCAAGTTAATAAGAGAGTGTATTTCTAAGCCTTGTTTTTTAGTTTTGGTTAATGGGTCTACTACAAGTTATTTTCAAAGCAAATGTGGTCTAAGACAAGGAGATCCCATAAGTCCTATGTTGTTCATCATCGTTGCTGAGGCCTTGGAAAGAACCATTAAGGTAGCAGTGGTAGCTAGACTCATATCAGGTATCAAGGCCACGTCGCTAACTACCCCGGTGACACATCAACAATTTGTTGATGATACATTGCTACTGACTTTGGCTTATGTGGTTGAGGCAAGAAGGATTAAAAATATTCTCATAATGTATGAAGAAGCGACTGGACAGAAAGTGAATTTTGATAAGAGCAAACTTTATTTCATCAATACCCCCATTCCTAGGCAAAACAACATAGCAAGGATCATGGAATGTCAGATTGCATCTCTTCCCACCTCCTATTTAGGTCTTCCCTCGTTTACGGGGAAACTCGAAGGATCAATGTGGAACATAGTTCGGAGAGGATCCAAAAAAAGCTAGCGAGGTTGGAAATGACATCTGTTATCTCAAGCGAGAAAGCAGTTTTAACTATGGCTTCACTTCAAAGTATACCCGTTTACTTCCTATCGGTGTTCGAGCTCCCAACAAGGTGTATCACAAAATTGAGCGACTTCAAAAAAAATTTCTCCGGTCGGGGATCGAGGATAAGAAAATGATCCATTTAGTAGGTTGGAACAAGGTTTGCAAACCTAAAGTCGATGGGGGTTAGGATTGAGGAGAGTTGCTCATCTCAATACGACTATGTTAGCCAAACAAGCATGGCGGTTATTGACTAAGGTCGATAATAAATGGATTGCCATAGTTAGGAGGAAATACCTCCAAGGTGTGAACTTCTTTAATGACAACTTAGCAAGCAGGGGGTCTGCTTTTTGGAAGGTAGTCCTCACGAGCAGGAATCTTATCAAGAAAGGTCTTAGATGGATTCTAGGAAATGGGTAAACGATAGACTTTTGGAAGGATCGGTGGGTGAGAGCTGAGGAGTTATCCCGGAATCCTCGTTTGGCTAGGATTCAAGAGCATATGGAGCAGCATATTGGGAAGAAGTTTGCAAATTATATGTGGCAGGATATAAATATCAACAAGTGGAAACACATCAGAGTACAAGGTTTTGAAGCGGAGTCTGAAGAGCTTTATAACATTTTAACTTAGCAAATTATTCCCTCTAGAAAGGATGAAGATCACATTGTTTGGGCTGAGACTGAAAGTGGTGACTTCATAGTTAAGTCTACCTATAATTTGCTTCTCAATGTGGAAGGTCAACAATTTCAATCGAGTTGGTTTGGATCAAAGGCTTAATTCCTAAAATATCCTTTTTTTCATGGCTGGTGATTCAAGGAAAAATCCTCACTATGGAAAATATGTTATCCAAAGGTATGGTTATTGCTAACTGTCGCTACATGTGCAGGGCAGGATGGGAGACTACCCAACACTTGTTTCTGGGGTTTTCAGTAGCGGAGTCCATCTTGAATGAATTTTTCCAAGCCTTTAGGATCTCGTGGGTTAAGCCCGCTCTTATATCCAAAGTGTTCCATCAATGGCCTCAACCCTTCGTTAGCCTAAAACTTAAGTACCTATGGAAAATTTGTTGGCATCATTTTCTCTGGAAAATTTGGCTAGAAAGGACCCATAGAGCCTTTAAGGATACCATTCACAAACCAAAAACCATCCTCATCAGGATTATTGTCTTTGTGAAAGAAAACCTTAGCACCTTAGTGGATGAGAACCACTCAATTCCTCCCCAAGAAAAACAATTAGCTCGGGCCTTAGGTATTGAGGACAAACCTTCCATTCCTTTGCCCAATCCCAAAAATGGGATTTCTTGGGAGCCACCCCCCAGGGTTGGTTTAAACTAAATTTTTATGGTGCAGCCAAGGAGAATCCGGGAAGAGCTGGAGCTGGAGGAATAATCAGGGATCATCAAGGAAATCTGGTCAAGGTCTTCGCTTAAACATTGGGAATCATAACTAATAACAAAGTAGAAGCTATAGCCCTTTGGAGAGGGTTGCAAGTAGCCCAAGCAACTCAAGATAACTTGATGATTGAAGGTGATTCGATGAACATCATCAACCTGCTAACCAATGGCAAAAAACCTCCATGGAGAATCGAGGGAGTCATCCATGAAGTGAGGATCCTTTTTGCGGCAAGATAGAATAGGAGGGCTCGTCACGTGTACCGTGAGGCCAACAGTTTAGCTGACAAATAGGCCAACATAGGTGTTGATGTTGGTATTTTGGTGACATGGACACAAGGTGTGCCACATGAAGTGGAAAACATTATTAGTCATGAAAAGAAACCTACCCGTTAAGGAAAAAGATGAATGGGTGTTCTTTCCCCATGGAGCTGGTAATAACTATGGGGTTTCCCTCTAAATCATTCCAAATTGGAAATGAAGGTAACTGGGTGTAAGCATTGGAGGATTCCTACAGAGAATAGGAAATGGGCAAGCAACGGGTTTCACAAGTGCAAAGTTCCAAACTTCAATTTCCTGTCAATGTAAGTAATGTTTACAGTTATGTTTAGGTATGGGTGTGCCTTGTTAGTAAGGTGTTGTAGGGGATTCAACACAAGTTCTGGTAAGAAAGTTTCAAAGATGACTAGGATCTACAATCTAAGCAGAAGGCTGGATATTGTAATAGGTTTTGGGTTAACCTGCAAAACCCGGTAATTAATAAAGACTTTTATTTACAAAAAAAAAAGTTGTTCATGGAATCTTGTGGCGGGGAAAAACAAACAAAGTTAATATGTTTAGTTTGTGTGATCATTCCTTAAGTTTTTAGAATTCATGGTTTTAAACTTTTTTGTGGGAGCTAAAAAAATGTCTTCATTACTTTTTTTTAATTTCTTGAATGGTTTTGTTTTCTAGGAATGTGATGTCACTTAATCTGATCAAAATTTTTCAAAATCTTATAGCCTTTGATGATACAACAATTGGAGTAGAATAGACTTGACCTCTTGTTTGCTAGAAAAAAACCATATTATTAGCTTAGAGTCCTCATAAACTGAAAGGAATTTGATATTTTCTCTTGCCATAAGAGTGAGACCAGATTTAAAGCCTATCAACTCAACTATATTGTTGGTGGTTTGTCCTAAATTGAAGCAAAAATTAAAAATCCAAGAGTGTTTTCTTGACCATAAAACTCCTCCAATAATAGTTATTCTAGGGTTAGATTTCTAAGCCCCATCAAAAAATAGAGTTGAAAAACTAAAACATAGTTGAGGCGTCAAGGAGAACGGTTAAGGGAAAAATATTTAATTAATTAAAATTTAGGACTTGAGGACCAAAACTCGACGACTATAGTACTCTACTTAAGAGGATTTGGTGTTCCTAGATGAAGGGGGGCAAATTGCATGAAAAGAGGGAGGGGGTCATCACATGGATATAGGGGGCTTAGGCTTAGGAATTTACATGACTTAGCTTAGGATTACATGAATCAAAGGGGCCCTTGGAGTAAAATGTGAAGGTGATAGAAAGATTAAGGCTTATATATATAAAATGGCTAACAACTAAGGGATAAAGCAATCAAATGACTAGTGGAAGGGTTGAAAGCTTCCAACGACTAGAAATATTAAAGGAGAACGGTTAAGGAAAAAATATTTAATTAATTAAAATTTAGGACTTGAGGACCAAAACGCGATGGCTATAGTACTCTCCTTAAGAGGATTTGGTGTTCCTAGATGCCTCCATTTATGTGATCATAGTGTTTGGTTACGATCGGTTCAAATACCCATATTTGTAGTAAAATATGTATTTGTAGGACAACATTTCATAATTTAGTTGTTGAATCCAACATAATCTTGCAAGTTCAAGTTCCACCTTTACTAGAAGAGGTTGGCTAAGATCCATTTCAACATATTCTAGAATAGACGATTGTGTTTTCTTCCATTGTGTCTTTAGAAACACTTAAATGCCTTCCAAGTTTCTAATACCTGCTTATTCCATAACTCCATTGGAAGTGCATACAATAGGAGCCAAATTAGGACAACAATAGGTTCAATTTGGGGATCAAATCCCACTCTCCAAGGTTGGAAAAATAATCTTGTTGAAAAACAATGATAAAATATTTATTACTAATAAACCATAAGGAATAATCACCAAGAGGCTTCTAGTTCTATCGAACACATAAATGCAAGATGTTCAAGCTAGGACAAATACCCATGAATTTGTAGATCAAGTCATGATTGGTTATATATAGGATTGTTTCTTCTACAATACTCTGCTCAATAACGATTTGTGGTCTTGATTCAGACTGTGATAAACATCATTTGCCCTTTGAGATATCTCCTTACTCATCATTTTTTTCTAACAACTACAAAAAAAAAACATTTTCAATACTATGTTTCATACCTTTTTAATCTTTGTTAAAGGTTTCTCCATAATATATTTATGAACTAACTCTATTTATTCTAAAAGAGGATTTGAAACTACCCTATTAAACCCTTTTGATCAACATTCTCATCTAAGTTTTTGTATCTACTTTACTAACTTAATATCTTAATATAAATTTCTAAGGTGAATTCATGGTCAATTGAAAACGAAAGGCAAATTTCTATATCACCTTTAAAAAGTGACTTTTACTTCTTCAACTTAAGATAATAGAATAGAATAAAAGGCAAATAAGGTTGAAGGTTCTAAAATTAAAATTCAAACCAAACAGCATATAATGCCATTTTAACAAACACACCGTGCTCCACATGAACTCCTGATTATATGGAACATTTCTCTCGGGCAATGTGAAAAGGGTTAGAAAAACCTTATATAATTAAATTTTATTTACTTTCAACCATATATTTGTGTTCAAATTTCAAACCCGACATAATCGACATCTAAGTTGGGCATTGTCGAATCTTTAGAAAACCTTTTCTATTAACCACTGCCTCTCTCTTATTCAATCACGTCCACGCCATCGACGCAACCCTCCAACTACAAGTCAAGTCAAGCAAGACTATTAGTAGCCCCTTTACAATTTTTTTTTAATAAAGTGGAACAACCTATTCATTCATTTACACAATACCATATGCAGATGCATAAGTCGTAGTACATCACCCAAAATGATGTAGTTGCTACTTGTATTCTCCCTCTTTCTACCTACAATTGTGGTTCACATGGATGTCCCTGGTTTACTGAGCCTTCTCCTCTTTTGATGCAGGTGTCTAGATGAAACCAACTCTCCTCTCCTTCAACAAGGGCTTGGATATTCCAAATAGAAGGTTATGTGGTTTACCAAGGCTTCTTCTATTTATGGAGGTGTTCAGATGAAACAAAATTTCCTCCTCGATGGAAAGTTTTTAGACGAAACTGACTCTTCTCTCCTTCAGTGAAGGCTTGGGCATTCCATATACAAGGTTGTGTGGTTTACTGGAAATTATCCTCATTAGATACCTATCCATATCAAACCAACTCTCCTTCCATTTCGTAAAGCCTCTATACTTTAGATTGAATATTTAGGGTCGTTGGAAGTGAAAAATATCAGGTACATTATGTGTGTCTGATCCAAAGTAATAAGGGATCACTTGGATACTTCTGATAAAAAATTTAAATTCAAATCCGTAAAAGATAAGCTATATATATTTAATAGAAAAATATATTCAATATGATCGGATATAAGCAATACTGATTGTAAGGTTTTTCTATGCTGGAGGTGACAAAATGAAACTGAGGCCATACGACAATGTACATAAAATCCATTTTGGGTTTCGGTGGATGGAATATTTTGAGTTGACTGTTGAGAGAAAAAATTTGGTCAGGTGTGGTGAATGAAATCGAGAATTAACGAAATCTGTCGCTGGGAAATTGAACTTTTGGTTTGGGAGTTAAAGTTGTTCGAGGATTTGAGAGATGAGGAGCGGTGGAGGAAGTGGAGGAGGAGCAAAAATGGTAGGCAAGAATTTTGAACCAATGGAAGGAGAAGATATAGAGGTAGGGCAGAATGTTGTAGCTGGAAAGGAAAAGGATTCCCTATTAGCTCAGTTCAAAAAGGCTAAAGGTACAGATCCTCTAGATAAACCCTCATACAAAGGGTCCCACTGGGGTTTAGGAGCTGGCAACAAGGGCCCAACCTTTTTGGAAATGCTGAAAGGAAAAAAGGAGCCAGTCAGTGAACTACCGCCCCTAATACCAAACAATAACAGGTTAAATGTGCCAGTGGAGATTATGGAAAGATTCTTGGATATGGAGGCATCATCCTTAGTTGGCAAGTTTTTGGGAGGAAGGCCGGACATTGAGACTATTCGCTCATGGGCCACGACAAAGTGGAAAACTTCAGGAAGCTTAGAAATCATAGCCATGTCAAGAGGTTTTTTTATGATAAGACTCAACAACAAATATGATGCAGAGCACATCTTGATAGGAGGACCCTGGTTTCTAGGAAGGCGTAGCCTCTTTCTGAGGAAGTGGGGGGAGGATTTCAACCCTGAGAAGTAGAACATTAATATAGCACCCATTTGGGTTCGCTTACCAAACCTCCCAGCCTAGTTTGTTAATGAGTATTGGCTTAGTGGCATAGCAAAGATGATAGGAGAGCTCGTGGCAATAGACCATTCAACCCGGGTAAGGACTAGACTGACGCATGCCAGGATCTGTGTAAATGTAAACTTGGATTTTGATCTACCTTCTCAGGTGGAACTAGCATATGGAGAATTTCTAAGGATTCAGCCTATGGAGTATGAGAAAAAGCTGGCATTTTGTAGCGTGTGCAAAACTCAGGGCCACCTTCAAGCCCAATGTCTAACAATAACTGCGAACAAGGAAGCCAAGAGCGAAGGTTTTCTAGAGAAAGCTAATGGGAGAGGGATCCCAAAGTTTTAGGGACCGCGTCTTAACTTGGAAGGATACAGACAAGTTAAGAATAACCAGGCTGACCAAGCCAACATAGAACTGGCAAAAATCCAGGAGAAAGGAAAGCAACATAATGAGGGAGGCAAAAATCATAAGGTATGTAATAAAGATCCCAACTTGAACATGTTTGATATCCTAGCAAATCTAGAAGTTGCAAAAGAAAACAGTAAGGATGATACCATTAGTGTCAAGTTTCCTGAAACCCTAGAATCCCCATCCAAATCGGGACCATACATAGTTATGACAAAAATCCCCAAAAGCTATGCTCAAAATGAAGAAAAATTGCCAGGTCATTTTAGTTTAAACATGGAAAAAATAGAGTCAAGAGTCGAAGTTGTGGAAACAAGAGGCAGGAATGTATCTCCTAATCTGGTAGTGGAGCAAATTATCCCTTATTAGACGAGCCCAACGGTAAAAGGTTCTTTGAATGAAAGTCCCCTGTTTAGGAACCAGATAGGAGAGGTGAACCAAAATAAGGCTGAGGATGAAGAGGGAATTGAAAACCCCCAAAATGAGGAAGAAGGTTCAAGCCCTAGACTATCACAGTATATGCCCCCTCATTTTAGTCCAAAACATACTAGAAGCACCACCAAGCCTCCGATAGATTATGGAAGTGAAAGAAATAAAGGGAGAATATCTACAACAGAGCACTATAGAATGAGAATCAATGAAGAAATTGCAAACAAAAAGCAAAGAACATTGTTACAGCAAGCTATTCCTGGCAAGGATAATAGCAAAATTGACAAACCCCCTTTGGCTCAGGGAAGGGGGCGGGGAAAAAATATCAAATAGTATAAATGAAGGTTCTCTCATGGAATGTGAGAGGCCTAAACGACCCACCAAAATAAAGGATGGTGAAGTCTATAAGGAAGGATTGGAATCCTACTATCATTTTTCTTCAAGAAACCAAAACAGATGCGGCATAATCAACACTTATACCTAGAAGGATTTGGAAGCAAGGGGAAGTGGCCTTTCAATAGGCGAGAGGAGCATCTAGGGGCCTCATGATATTATGGGACCCTATTACAATAGAAGGAAGTATTATTCAGGCAAATGAAAGGGTCTTAAGCGTATTATTTCATGATTTTGATACTAATAAGAATTGGATTATGTCAAATATTTATGCCCCCACCTCTGTCCAAGGGCGGTCTGAAGCGTGGGAGTTTTTGGGGCATTTGAGCCAAGATTTTAAAGACATTCCTTGGGTGATTGGGGGAGATTTCAATACCCCCCTTTACCTGTCCGATAAGAAGGGAGGATCCGGGTTACCCTCAAGGAGCATGGAGGACTTCAATGAATTCATTAACACAAATGAATTGATGGATGTAAGACTAAAAGGAGCCAAATTTACATGGAGTAACAAGAGGATAGGAAGTCAGCTGATTCAAGAAAGGTTGGACAGGTTTTTTTATCCAAGGAAGCTACAACAATGTTTGGTGATTCAGCATTACAAGCCCTTCCTAAATGCGCTTCAGACCATAATCTCATTCTATGGGAGGCATTTCAGGCTAACTCCTTTAAAAAGCCATTCAAATTTTTGTCAATGTGGGTTAAACATCCGAAATTCAAGAAACGAATAGAGGAATGGTGGCAGCAGCCTATCAATGGAAGTGCTTCCTTCAAACTATCTTAAAAATTTAAGATGGTGAAAAACAACCTTAGAATATGGAATAAAGAAGTCTTTGGAAATATTTTTGAGAATAAGAGAGCAGTGGGGGAAAAAATGAGAATAATAGAAAACAAAATCTAAAATGGAACCTATGATGAGGCAACAAGGACTGAAGAGAATGAAACCCTTTGTGAGTTTTATAATATTTTAGCTTGTGAGGAGATTTATTGGAGGCAAAAATCAAGGGCATTATGGCTAAAGGAAGGGGACTCTAATTCAAAGTTTTTCCATGCTACCACATTGAGTAATAGAAGCAACAATAATATTAGAAATTTAACTAATGTGGAAGGATCCTCAACTCAAAACATTCAGGAGATCAGGGACGAGGATGTCAATTTTTTCAGTTCATTATTGGGTGAAGAACGGACCTGTAATGCCCAAGCAATGGACTCTCTCCTTTAATTCATTCCACAACTTATTGATGAAACGATTAACGAGTCTCTTACAACAGTTTTTTCAGACGAAGAGATCAAGGGGGCTTTGTTTAACATGGATCATGACAAAGCTCTTGGGCCGGATGGGTTTTCACCATAGTTTTTCCAAGTTTGTTGGGATATTGTTGGAGTAGAAGTTATTACTGCAATCAAGGAGTCCCAAAGTTCAAATGATATTCCAAGGGGTTTCAATTCAACTTTCATTGCTTTGATCCCTAAAGGCCCCAACCCCAAGACTATGGCTGACTTTAGGTCGGTTAGCCTGTGTAATATATCCTATAAAATTTTGTCCAAAGTTTTAGCCAACTGTTTGAAGAAAGTTCCACCGGTTATCATTGATCCAAGTCAAGGAAGTTCTGTACAAGGAAGATCAATATTAGGAGTTATTACTATTCATGAGGCTCTTCATACAGTCGCTCAAACCAAAAAAGCAGTCATGGCTTTAAAGTTAGACATGAACAAAGCTTATGACAGGATAAATTGGGAATTCCTAGAGGCAGTTTTATTAAAATTTGGCTTCAACATGAAATGGGTCAAGTTAATAAGAGAGTGTATTTCTAAGCCTTGTTTTTTAGTTTTGGTTAATGGGTCTACTACAGGTTATTTTCAAAGCAAATGTGGTCTAAGACAAGGAGATCCCATAAGTCCTATGTTGTTCATCATCGTTGCTGAGGCCTTGGGAAGAACCATTAAGGCAGCAGTGGTAGCTGGACTCATATCAGGTATCAAGGCCACGTCGCTAACTACCCCGGTGACACATCAACAATTTGTTGATGATACATTGCTATTGACTTTGGCTTCTGTTTTTGAGGCAAGAAGGATTAAAAATATTCTCATAATGTATGAAGAAGTGGCTGGACAGAAAGTGAATTTTGATAAGAGCAAACTTTATTTCATCAATACCCCCATTCCTAGGTAAAACAACATAGCAAGGATCATGGAATGTCAGATTGCATCCCTTCCCACATCCTATTTAGGTCTTCCCCTGTTTACGGGGAAACCCGAAGGATCAATGTGGAACATAGTTCGGAGAGGATCCAAAAAAAGCTAGCAGGTTGGAAAGGACATCTCGTTATCTCAAGCAAGCAAAGCAGTTTTAACTATGGCTTCACTTCAAAGTATACTCGTTTACTTCCTATCAGTGTTCAGAGCTCCCAACAAGGTGTATCACAAAATTGAGCAGCTTCAAAAAAAATTTCTCTGGTCAGGGATCGAGGATAAGAAAATGATCCATTTAGTAGGTTGGAACAAGGTTTGCAAACCTAAAGCTGATGGGGGGTTAGGATTGAGGAGAGTTGCTCATCTCAATACAGCTATGTTAGCCAACCAAGCGTGGCGGTTATTGACTAAGGTCGATAATAAATGAATTGCCATAGTTAGGAGGGAATACCTCCAAGGTGTGAAATTCCTTAATGACAACTTAGCATGCAAGGGGTCTGCTTTTTGGAAGGTAATCCTCATGAGCAGGGATCTTATCAAGAAAGGTCTTAGATGGATTCTAGGAAATGGGTAAATGATAGACTTTTGGAAGGATAGACTTTTGGAAGGATAGGTGGGTGAGAGCTGAGGAGTTATCCCAGAATCCTCGTTTGGCTAGGATTCAAGAGCATATGGAGCAGCATATTGGGAAGAAGGTTGCAAATTATATGTGGCAGGATATAAATATCAATAGGTGGAAACACATCAGAGTACAAGGTTTTGAAGTGGAGTCTGAAGAGTTTTATAACATTTTAACTCAGCAAATTATTCCCTCTGGAGAGGATGAAGATCACATTATTTGGGCTGAGACTGAAAGTGGTGACTTCATAGTTAAGTCTGCCTATAATTTGCTTCTCAATGTGGAAGGTCAACAATTTCAACCGAGTTTGGTTTGGATCAAAGGCTTAATTCCTAAAATATCTTTTTTTTCATGGTTGGTGATTCAAGGAAAAATCCTCACTATGGACAATATGTTATCCAAAGGTATGGTTATTTCTAACCGTTGCTACATGTGCAGGGCAGGATGGGAGACTACCCAACACTTGTTTCTGGAGTGTCCGATAGCAGAGTCCATCCTGAATGAATTTTTCCAAGCCTTTAGGATCTCGTGGGTTAAGCCTGCTCTTATATCCGAATGTTCCATCAATGGCCTCAACCCTTTGTTAGCCTAAAACTTAAGTACCTATGGAAAATATGTTGGCATCATTTTCTCTAGCAGATTTGGCTAGAAAGGAACCATAGAGCCTTTAAGGATACCATTCGCAACCCAAAAACCATCCTCAACGGGATTATTGTCTTTGCGAAAGAAAACCTTAGCACCTTAGTGGATGAGAACCACTCAATTCCTCCCCAAGAAAAACAATTAGCTCGGGCCTTAGGTATTGAGGACAAACCTTCCATTCCTTTGCCCAATCCCAAAAATGGGATTTCTTGGGAGCCACCCCCCAGGGTTGGTTTAAACTAAATTTTTATGGTGCAGCCAAGGAGAACCCGGGAAGATCTGGAGCTGGAGGAATAATCAGGGATCATCAAGGAAATATGGTCAAGGCCTTTGCTTAAACATTAGGAATTAGAACTAATAACAAAGCAAAAGCTATAGCCCTTTGGAGAGGGTTGGAAGTAGCCCAAACAACTCAAGATAACTTGATGATTGAAGGTGATTCGATGAACATCATTAACCTGATAACCAATGGCAAAAAACCTCCATGGAGAATCTAGGGAGTCATCCATGAAGTGAGGATCCTTTTTGCGGCAAGATAGAATAGGAGGGCTCATCACATGTACTGTGAGGCCAACAGTTCAGCTGACAAATTGGCCAACACAGGTGTTGATGTTGGTATTTTGGTGACATGGACACAAGGTGTGCCACGTGAAGTGGAAAACATTATTAGTCATGAAAAGAAACCTACCCGTTAAGGAGAAAGATGAACGGGTGTTCTTTCCCCATGGAGCTAGTAATAACTATGGGGTTTCCCTCTAAATCATTCCAAATTGGAAATGAAGGTAACTGGGTGTAAGCCTTGGAGGATTCCTACAGAGAATAGGAAATGGGCAAGCAACAGGTTTCACAAGTGCAAAGTTCCAAACTTCAATTTCCTGTCAATGTAAGTAATGTTTACGATTATGTTTAGGTATGGGTGTGTCTTGTTAGTAAGGTGTTGTAGGGGAGTCAACACAAGTTCTGGTAAGAAAGTTTCAAAGATGACTAGGATCTACAATCTAAGCAGAAGGCTGGATATTGTAATAGGTTTTGGGTTAACTTGAAAAACCCGGTAATTAATGAAGACTTTTATTTACCAAAAAAAAAGTTGTTCATGGAATCTTGTGGCGAGGAAAAAAGAGGCAGCGAGGACAAAAAAACAAAGTTAATATGTTTAGTTTGTGTGATCATTCCTTATGTTTTTAGAATTCATGGTTTTAAACTTTTTTGTGGGAGCTAAAAAAATGTCTTCATTACTTTTTTTTTAAATTTCTTGAATGGTTTTGTTTTCTAGGAATGTGATGTCAATTAATCTGATCAAATTTTTTCAAAATCTTATAGCCTTTGATGATACAACAATTGGAGTAGAATAGACTTGACCTCTTGTTTGCTAGAAAAAAACCATATGATTATCTTAGAGTCATAAACTGAAAGGAATTTGATATTTTCTCTTACCATAAGAGTGAGACCAGATTTAAAGCCTATCAACTCAACTATATTGTTGGTGGTTTGTCCTAAATTGAAGCAAAAATTAAAAATCCAAGAGTGTGTTCTTGACCATAAAACTCCTCCAATAATATTTATTCTAGGGTTAGATTTCTAAGCCCCATCAAAAAATAGAGCTGAAAAACTAAAACATAGTTGAGGCATCAAGCTATTGATAATAGAGGTGCTAATTAGATCTTGAATATTCCAACTTTTGAACCTAGGTGTTGTAGGTGAGTTAGAGAGGAGAGGGAAATCCTCCAAGGGAGGTCTCAGGTTCGAATCTCCACCCTACCAAAAAAGTTGAATTAGGTACCCAAAATCCAATTGATAATGTTGATGTGGGTAGGGTTGGGCATGACTCTCAGGTGACTTTAACGGTGTAGAACCCCCTGATCGTGGTCTCTCAGACCAAGGCGACCAAGACGACCCCGCAAGAGGTTTTTCGCTTAAAAAAAATATTTCAATTTTTGAGGATATATAACTCAACTCTAGAAAGAGCACTCTCATATTACTTAGATTTAAAGCAAACTTTAACATTTTCCATGATAACATAATTAATTTTGTGTATCAAAACAACCAAAATTGTGTATAACCTTACTTCCTAAGATTAAAACTTTAGATCTCTATTATGAAATCTTTACTATTAAACACACTTAAATGATACTAATAATATTATATTTTTTAGGTTTCAAATACTTTCATAAATAACTACTATCAACACTGAAATTTTAAATTTTCAAAGTTTTTCAAATGTTCATTTGTTCCATAAAATTGGCGATGTTAATTAGGATTAAAAAGATAACTACCCTTCTATATAAATTAAAGTATAAGGAAAAAAACATTATATGAACATTAAGAGGTGTCATTTTATTTAAAAAGATAATTGCCCTTCTATATAAATTAAATTATAAGGAAAAAAACATTATATGAACATTAAGAGGTATCATTTTATTTATGGATATTTGCATTTTAGTTCATCCTATATCTCGTCATATTTGAACGAAGTTGTAAATATTAGAATAATAATAATAAATTATAAATAATAATTTTTTATCTAGATGTTGTAGGTGAGTTGGAGAGGAGAGGGCAATCCTCCAAGGGAGGTCTCGGGTTTGAATCTCCACCCTACCAAAAAGTTGAATTGGGTACCCAAAATCTAAATGATAATGTTGGTGCAGGCAGGGCCGGGTGTGTCTCCCGGATGACTTTGACGGTGTAGAACTCCTATTTATGGTCTCTCAAATCAAGCCTCAAGGGGTTTTTCGCTAAAAAAAAATAATAAAATTACAAGTAGTTACATTTGAGATATTTAATTAATTGAATAGAGAATATATATAATAATTTTGTACATCATAATTTTATAGAAGTTAAAAATTTATAAAAAATCAACATAACTTACAAATAAATACAAATTGATTAAATTTCTTGATTTGAATGGAGGAGATCCAGGTTCATAAATGCAAATTATTATAATAAAATTATGTGGTCATTATGTAATATGGATGAAGCTAGCTTTAGTCTCATCATATTACATCTACTCCATTTACATCATGAACCCCAACCTATATTGTATCATAAGAATATTTTAATATTTTATTGTATTGCAATATCTAAATATGTATATGTAGCTTGACAAGATTTGAACATTAATGTATCTTGACATTTGATAAATCTAACTAATTGAACTCTTGTTATTTGATAAAATATTAAGTTTCACCTATAAAATTTGAACCTTCTTTATGGTGTGAAATTGATCCATATCATTTGATCTAACCCCTTAAATTGATATATTTTTACTAAACCAAATAAATTATATAATATATTAAACATAAGGTGTTAAAAAAATTATATCAAATGGCATTAGTTCAAGGAGGAAACCTTGATTCAAATCTTACAACGTTTCATTCCCATATAACCTATAAAAAATTTGATATATTTATCTTTTTATAAGTAAATAAAAGAGACCTAAATAAAAATGGAAAACAAACATGTAAGAAAAATTTATCAACAAGATAGCATTAAAAAATCAATTCTTAATCAAATTTTTATGAGTCCAATGAATATTTCAAAGAGGAACATGTTTAAAGCTTACCAAACAATGCATACATAATTATTAAAAAAAGTTGAAATATTGTTACATTGAATATTAAAATAGAGTAGGAAATACTGTGGACCTTAAAATTTATTTCTAAATACTTGACTAGAGGTGTTATTAAAAACTTACTTTCAAGAGTTACGGTAATAAATAAATCGAATAAAGAAATATAAAGACTTCTAACAAATAAATCACTAGGTAGTAGGAAGGTTGATGAATCCTAGGAGGTAGTGAATGTGTTTTTAGATATGTGAAATTTCTAGTTTAATCAATTACTCTCAACCCAATTTTTTTTATTTGCAAAAAAATATGTAGATTGAGGGTTTTAGGGGGGAAACGATGTAAATCAAAGATTTCATGATGAAAAGTAGTGTAAAGCAAGGTTATTATCAACAAAAACAATGTAAAATTATGAAAACCTCTATAGGAATTTGGATCAATGATAACATTATTTTATAGAAAGAGATAGAGGTAGCAGGCTCTAGGTGTTGAGAAAACATAATTGTACAAGGTTGAACAACCAATAAGGAGAATCATAAGGGTAATCCAAAGAGGTGCCCACCATAGAAAGGGAAATGGGGGAGATACCTCTCACCCAAAAAATATATTTTTAGGATATAGTTAGAACAAGATAGGGAGGAAATGGGGGCAATAATGTTGTTAAGTTTCCAAGAAGACCTCTAAGAATGCTTGAAGGAGATCCTAGGAAAACAGATAATGGTTGCATGAAGGCTACAAATGGATCTCCAATAGTGAGTTTAGAGAGGGAATATTTTCAAGATGATATTTATGTTGTGGAGAAAAGATGTTTGATATGTAGGTTTATGGGCTTCAAACCTTAATTCAAACTTTCAAAATATGGGCATCCAAGCAATGGCGAATAAAAAGGAAATATCAAATAACAGTTTATCCCAGTAGATATTTTTATCATCTTTGCTAATGAGGAGGATAGAGAGCAAATATTCCAAGGAGGTCTATGGTTCTTTGGTAGAGCAAGGCTCTTCTTGAAACCCTGACACACGAAATTTCAAACAAAAGATGAAATGCTATCAGCAGGACCACTATGGGTTAGGTTGTTCGGGTTACCAATAAATTTTTGGAATCCCAATGTCTTTACTACTATCAAAAATACATTTGGTACCGTAATGATGGTTGTAGATAATACATACAGGTTTGAGTGAATCATGTTGAATAACACAAGCTTATACTGAGAGGGGGTGAAAAGTATAAGATCACTTTTTACTTTTCTTTCCCAATCAATATTATGCAATGTATAGATAACAATATCAATAGCAGTAATAAAATCAATGCAAAAATCACCATACACAATAGAGACACCACAATTTATGTGGTTCACCCAATGTGGGCTACTCCATGGAGAAAATATTTCACTAAAATTTTCTGAATCAATCTTTGGGAATCCTTTCCCTATTACAATGTTTATGGACCTCTATATAAAGGAGATACCAATCCCCTAATCAAGTTCATGGATCTCTATCCACAGGAGAACTCCTTATCCTCTGCTTTGGCTGGTGATCCTCTAGAAGAATACTACCTCCACTTCACTGGCTTGCAAATATCTTTCCACTGAATAATCTTGTCGTCACTTAGAAGACTTGTCCTCACTGTCTTGGCTAATGGATCTCTATCCACTAGAGACTACTGCCCTCTGATCTGTCACCTCCAAAGCTTACTCTCAACTATGTACTAAACACAATCCATTGGTCTAGCACAAATTTGTCCTCAATCTCTATCCTTGGTCTGGCATACACTTATCCTCAAATCTGCACCAAACTATATCCTTGAATATGTACTAAACACAGTCCTTCATTCAAGCACAAATATATCCTTGATCTATATCCTCAAGCCTTAACTTAAAGCTTGACTCAATCTCAAATTAACTCTGCTAGATCTGCCCCAAACCTTAACTCAAGGTTTGAAAAAATCAATCAACTCTGATCTCAAGCCTTCTCAAAGACTTGTCTTAAATATGTCTTGTAATATTTCACAAAAGCTCACACTAATATGTCCTCAAGTCCTCTCTAGAACTTATCCAATCTACTCAATAAGGCCTCTCAAGAACTTATCCAAACCTACTCAATAAGTTCTCTCAATAACTTATCCAAATATGCTCAATAATCTATATTGTAAGCTTCCACAAAAGTTTACCCAAATCTGTCCATAAGTCTTCTCAAAGACTTACCTCAAATCAGCTCAACAAGTCCACACTAGAACTTGTCCAATCTCATAGAAACATAAATATAATTGTTAGAGACTCAATATGCTCTATACTCATTATAATGCTCAAACACTTTCAATCACTCTTTTAGAAACATACAAAGAATTGTTAGAGACTCAATATGCTTCAACTCAATCACTTTCTCAATTCAATTCAAAATATATAATAGTTTGTTTTATGGAACTTGAACAATCACTTCACACACCCACTTGACTAGGCTCAACCAACTCTACTCAACCAATCACTCAATAAAATAATCCTTCCTTACAAAACCTAGTCCAAGCATATGACATTCACTCAAAATGTTTCCAACAATTCTTATCAACCAATCTCACATAACAATGATACTCATGTTCTTTTCACCCCTAGTTCAAGTTCTTCAGACAACAACTCACTTCAATAACAATGCTTATAAAAAAAGGTTTCAATAATAACTCTTTATTCCAAAAAACCTTAAAGCATTAACTCAAACACACTCAATAAGAAAGCCCTAATCAAATTCTTTTCACTCCAAACTTATTTTCCAGAAAACCAACCAATCAACTAAAATATGGAAGAATGTGCTCATACATTTTTGATGATGAAGGAACCTCAAATATCTGCCACAACCACAAACACTTCTATGCCAAACTCAAAGAGGTTAGAAGATAAATCTCTCTCACAATGTAATGCAAAAACTCAATTACACCTTATCACTCCATATTTAAAAACAACCATCAACATACATAAAATATTTGTCCAATAACACCTTATAATCTCCCAATTAAAATAAATTTAACATCCATCAAAATTAACTCGAAAACCTCCTTAATTAAATTTAATGGCAAAAAGAACTTTGGCAAAAATCAAATCCACTTTTCTTATAACTCCAATAACATAAATTAATTACCAAGCAAGTAACCTTTCATTTACCCTTATAACTCCCTTTTTCACCTTAGGAAAAACATTAGGCAAATAAAAAATATTTAATTAAAAGTACCTTTGCCACTTGTGGGATTCGAACCCACAACCATCGCCTCCTCGTGCATCCTAGTTACAGACTTGACCACCGCGTGAGCTAGGTGCACGCTTGGGAGGATAAGAGCACCATGTGCTCTTTCTTCCCAAACCTGGCACTTAAAAAATGCGTGCCAAATATATTTCCACCTTGGCGCTCAAGACAAACATGCCAACAACATCCACACGAGTCAATCATGGTCACTCTCGCTCCAAAACGCTCTCGCGAAACGTGCACTGCCAATGGACCACATTGACCAATGGGAGTGAGGTCTTAAGCCCTCCCCACTAGTCTTCTTCCTGGCGCTAAAAGACAACGATTTTTTGTCTTCTTCCTCAATGATTTGCACAAAATAAACTTTTCTTGGTCACTCAAAATCAATCGATGAAGGTAAGGTTTGAATGCCCCTTGGCATGGCATTTATACACGAAATCCATCATTTGACTTAGACATCGGCGCTCCACAAAATTTGATGACATCGACGGGGAAAAGACAATTGCAATTAAATTTAAACTTTGCCAACCTTACCATAAGGTAATTTAATTAAATTATAAATTAATTAATAATAATACTAATTAATATAATTAAGTTATAATTAATTTAATAACCAAAAGGATTATTAAATTAAATTACAAATTAATATATATAATTAAATTATTATAATTAATTTAATTCCTTAGGCCTCTCCATAGGTTTTAAGAAAAACCTTTTATTTTGCCATCAATGGTTTTGAGAAAAACCTTTTAAATCATGCTTCACATAAAGCTCTTTTGGAACCAATCAAAATGCAATTCTTCTGAGAACCTTTTGACATCAAATGACAAGTAATATTCCTCAAAATTTCCAACACATGTATGATTGCTTTTATGTTCTAATGGACTTTGATAAACTATTATCAAAGAAAATCACACTACAAGTGGGGAAAGAGATATGGGAGCAAGAAGTAGACTATGAAAATATTCATTTTCATTGTAGAATTTATCATAAGTATTGTCACATGGCAAGGGAATGCCATCATAAAATTATAGAACAGAGAAAGGAGGTTAGTTCAAAGAGCTTCCAGTAGCCTAAGAGGAGATCAACTCAAAGGAAAAATATGACTAAGAAGAATATTGTACTAATAACTAAAAATTTTACTAATCTATCTATAGAAGATATTATTGATGATGAGAATGACTCAATGGAAACAAAAATATTGGAGACAAATTTCCAAAAGAACTAGTGGTTTAAATCAGGAGAAAATAGTAAAATACATCCCAAACATGGAGGAAAAGCATATTATTAAGCAAGCATAAACTAGTCAACAACCCAAAGGCTACCAAAAAATAAAAGAGAGGAAAAAGTGAAAGAGAAGATTCAATCAAATGGAGGAAGCCATTAAGATCTAGAGGAGAGCAGGGAACCTTTAGCTCCAATAATACTTTGATATTTTATTCACACACCCTAGGGTTGGATTCCATCCAATATTCATCTAGAATATGATAGGAAAACAATAAAAGAATGAAACTAGACACTAATCAGAAGGTAAGGCAAAAATCAAATCATCACTACATTGTTAGGGAAGGGGAAAAATTGATTGCTAAAGGTAAGGGCACTCCCTTTACAAATCTCTTCAATCCCCATCCCTAATGAGAATCATTTCATGGAATGTGAGAGGGCTTAGAGGAAGCCCCTCCAAACACAATAAAAGTTTAAAGGACGATTCAAGTAAATAAACCATAATTAGTTTTCAAAAAATAGTTTGATGAATTAATCAAATAGGAGGTAGGGATCACCATGCATATTGAAGGGATTGGATAGATTCATGATTGTGAACAAGCTCCTCTTGCATGGAACCATCCCAAAATAATGAACTTCAAGCAATGTTGGTTTAGATCATTTGCATGTCTTGTTGGACCTTTGGAAACCTAGTTGCAACTACACTTCATTCAAATTATAACTTATGTGGTTTTGGGATAGCACTTTTAGACCTTTGGTCCAACAATGATAGATGGAAGGTGAGCCAAGATTTAGTAGTAAAATATATTGTTTTGCAAAAAGACTACAATATTTAAGAAACAAAATCAAGGCATGGAATTGACGGGAATTTAGGGATGTAAAGAAAAAAAGGTAGAGTTGGATCTTTAACTTGAACAGGTGAATGAGCAAATATGCACTATGGGTCTCTCAAAGAATGTAAACAAGACAAATAAAATTAGCCACTTATTTAGAGGAATGGAAGAAATGGAAAGAGTTGTTATGGAAGTAAAAATCTAGGATTCAGTTTTTACAAGTAGGGCACAAGAATACAACTTTCTTCAATAAATTTCTTTTATGAAGAAGGGCTTATAACTTCATATCATCCATAAAAACATATATGGCTGAATTAGTGTATTTATGAGATGGTATGAATACTATTGTTGTTGATTACTTTTCAAAAATTTCTTAGGGACTCCTTTAGATCCAAGTTCTCAACAAAAAATCCTTCACTTATCACAAAAGAAGATAATTTAGTCTTGACAAGTGTTGTTACTATTAAGGAACTATAGGAAGTGGTATTCAAAATGAAAAAGGGAAAACACCTTACACCTCATGAACGTCCCATTGAATTATTCCAGATTTCTTAGGATTTACTAAATGAGGATCTACTTGAGGTGGTAGAAGAAACAAGGAAGACTAAAATTGTGCTCAAGGAAATTAATAAAATATACGTAGCGCTCATTTCTAAGTCTTAAGATGTGGAAAATATTATTGGTTTCAGATCGATAGCACTATGTAATGTACTTAAAATTATTACAAAGACATTGGTAGATAAATTGAAGCCTCTATCCTAAAAGATAATTTCACCAGAGTGGGGAGGTCTAATCGGAAGAAGGAAAATTGTAGATGAGATACTCTTGAATCAAGAGGCTTTACGTTCTATGCAAGCACAAAGCTCCCCATCCATGTTTATTTGATTGGACCTATCCAAGGCATATGATAGAGTAAATTGAAACTTTCTTCTCAGGGTTTTGGATCAATTTGTTTTTTTACAAGACTAGATAGAGTGGATTAGGGTTGCAGTTCTTTGTCTCCTACTCAATTCTTATCAATGGAATCACAATAACCTTTAGAGTGACATTGATATCCCATCTACAATTTATAGACAACTCCACCTTGTTGGGGCATGCCTCTGTGAGAGAGGCTTCCAAACTTCAAATGATTTTGAATATTTTCTCCACAACCACAAGATAATTGATTAATGAAGAAAAAATCAAATATTATTTTTCAATTACTCAACCCTTCAATAAACCATGATTTTGGATGTCCTACAATTCATAATAACCTCTCTTCCAATTACCTATTTAGGAGTCCTACACAAAACCACAAGACAAAAGGAGTAGTTGTGGTTGATAGACAAAATAAAAAGAAAATTGGACAATTGGACAATTAGACTAGTAGATGGCCTTCTTTGGAAGGCAAAATCACCTTTTCCAAATTAGTGCCTTAATCCATCCTTATATATCTCCTCGGTTCTAAATATACCTAAATTTTTTTTGGGGGAGCTAGATAAAATAAACTAGAGATTTCTATGGAATGGAACAAAAGCAAAAGGGAAGTGGACACTAGTGATATGGGATCAATCATGCCTACCATAAAGAAGAAGCTTGGGATTCAGATCATCTATTAATAATTACAAAACATTGACATCCAAATTATATTAGAGGTTACTTAATTCTCCTAATGCACTTTGAACTTTTCTTAATCTAAAATTCTATAATTATACCTCTTTTAAACAACTTTGACATACTTAACCTTAAACTAACGGTATAAACAAATCTATAAAGAAAAATATTGATACAACATTTCTAAACATTTCTATTCAACAACCAAATCAACAACAGTCAAACTTAAAATCAATGATCCTTTTTAACATTAATTTATGTCAAAGTTTTTTAGATTTTTTTAATTAAAAATATACCTACAAGTTAAATATTCGGTATTTATTTTTCACCAACACATGTACTCACTACAAGGACAAAAATCTCTGTTACATTTCAGCTCCTCCATTAAATAAAAAATAATCTTCACCCAAACATTTAAATTCTTCCCTCTTATTGAGCCAGACCCATTAAAATCAAACTTAAAATCAATGGTCCTTTTTAACATTAATTTATGTTAAAGTTCTTTGGATTTTTTTATTAAATATGTGCCTACAAGTTAAATATCCGGAATTTATTTTTCACCAACACATGTGCTCAATACAAGGAAAAAAATCTCAATTACAATTCATCTCCTCCATTAAATAAATAATAATCTTCACCCAAACATTTAAATTCTTCCTTTAAATAAATAATAATCTTCACCCAAACATTTAAATTCTTCCTTTCTAATTGTTTGTTGAGAAGATCGTTTTCTTATGTGTCTAGTCGTTTCAGATAATGTGGTGGGCTTGGATGTATTTGATGGTGTTGATGGCTCTGGTACAAGTGATAATGTTTGCACGTTAGGGAGGATGGGTGACCTATTTCCATTCTTTCTAATATCGGTTGGTAGAATATAAAGGGTGATGTACTTTTACCTCATGAGTATACCCCCATGATTGAAATCATGATTTAATGCATGCTTTTTGGTGTTGTAGTTGGTGACGGTTTTAATCTTATTTTTGTTGTTTTGAGTAACCGCTTCCTAACTCAACCTAAGTTAGTGTGACTACCTATTGGAGTGTGCCAATACACCCATTTTCTAGTGGAGTGTACCTATCCACTCATTATGGTCCCCAACTCTGGCGGACCAATGCACAACATTGGTACCATAGAAGAGAATGCATGCGATAATGGCTCCTCTCATTCAACTATGTAGGTTTGTGCTAAGAATGGTCCACAAGGTAACCCTCGTTCTCCTGATGTAATTTTTTCTTTGTTTGAAGTTGATTATGTATGTCACAATTTAGAATCTCTCATCCTTGCGTATTTCATTGGTCGCATCCTTAATAAATCTTCCCTTAGGTCCTGGTTAACACAACTTGAACTCCTCATGAAGTAAAGCTAAAGCTAACGATGGTTCAAAACCTTACAAAAGAATTTTTTCTATTTCATTTTGCGAAAATAACCCTCAGATGATTTATTAACATGACCTATCATCCCCACACATCAAAAAAAAATTGAGTTTTTTTTTTTTAATATAATATTAAGAAATGGGGTTTTCGCGAGGAATCTCCAACCTGTTACAACAACTCCACCATGGAGACACACCCACCCTTCACACACTCACCCATGCCACTGTTTGTAAAAATTTGAGTTTTGCATATTATTTTTTAATTAAATTAAAAAATAAGGGTGCAAACGTCCAGATAGAATTTATGTTGGCTTCTCGTCCTCCACAGGCAACTTCGTGGCCGAGCACTACATCCTCGCCTGGAGCTTCGCCGCCGGCGAAGGGGAGGCACCGCCTCGGCTCGACACCTCGCGGCTCCCCTCTCTCACGTGGAAGAAGAAGCCCGTGTACCGCAGCGGCAGGTTTATCGCCGGGATGACTTTGTCTTTCGTCTTGTTACTTTTGTTGGCTCTGGGTGCAGCGGCGAAGGGGTATAGAGAGAGGGAAGTTGTAGATGAGTGGGAGAAAAAGTTTTGGCCGCACACATTCGCGTACAGGGACCTGAAGGCGGCCACGAAGGGGTTTTCCGAAGAGCTGGGCGCCGGAGGGTTCGGCAGAGTTTACAGCGGGGTGTTGAGCGGACAGGAGGTTGCGGTGAAGTGCGTGAACAAGGAGATTAGGGAGGGAGGAATGAGGGAGTTTGTTGCGGAGATAAGCAGCATGGGGCGCCTGCAGCACCGTAATTTAGTGCATCTCCGGGGATGGTGCCGCAACGGGCCGAGGCTCTTCATTGTCTACGAGTACATTCCTAAGGGAGCCTCGATGGAGTGCTACCGGGGCTTGGGTGGCAGCAACGGTACAGGGTGCTAAAGGGCGTGGCGGCGGCGTTGTTGTATTTGCATGAGGAGTGGGAGAAGAGGGTGGTCTACAGGGACATCAAGTCGAGCAACGTGTTGCTGGACGCGGAACTCGACGGGAGGTTGGGGGACTTCGGGCTGGCTCGGTTGTACGATCACGGAGAAAATCCAGAAACGACTAGAATTGTTGGGACGCTGGGTTACATCCGCAGGCGGAGAAGAGGCTGAGCATGCGCCACGTGTTGCAGATACTCGAAGGGGAGGCGCCCCTGCCGGTGCTCGGAATGCCCTCGTTTAATAGCAGTGTTTTGGTCCCTCGCAGCGGGGTTTTCAGCTTGGTTTATTCGAAAGATTCCAGAAACTCCGAAATTGTCAAATCCAGCTCCAGAAGCCCTTTGGCCTTCAAAACAGAGACGTCATCGTCCTTGTGAATTCATCTGTGCATATCAAATCATATCTTACTCTTGAATATATGTATATTTTGAATTTATTACACGTATAAAGAGAAAGCATACATGTTGAGTTAACTATTTACTGGACGTATAGATGAAAATAAACTTTTGTATTTAATAATTATAAATTCAAAGATTCAAAGTCGATCGTTCAATTTTATGATCAAAGAGTCTTCTTTTCATATGTGGACTAAGATTTTTTTAATATATAAAGCCTATAGACGCATTTTTTTGGACATATGTTTCATCTTTGCTATTATCTAGGAAAAAAAAAAAAAAATCTACTTAAAAAGATTATTATTTTTAGATTGTTAGTTCTTTTAAATGAATTTAAAAAACATCATAAAATAAATCAAGATAATTACTTGTTACATTTAAATTGTTGTTTTTTAAAAATAAAACAAAAATAAATATTATAAAATAATACAGTTATAAGGTTTTATATGAAGATGATTATTTTTATATTTAAATTGTGTAAGTTTATGTATTAAATAAATAAAAAAACTCCTAATTAAGTTATAGTAAATATGTGCATAAACAGTTATAATCAACTTAGTAGAATTTATCATTTTTTAAAATTATTTAATATTAAATTTATAAAAATTATGTTATTTAATAATATTTATTTAATTAATTAATTTTTTAAAATATTTATTTTTTAATTTTGTTAAACAATAAATATATAGTTACTAAAGTTATTGTAACCTTATAGTTGTGATGTAAAAATAAAAAACTTATTTCAATCTTTTATATATATATATATATATTAAAACAAAATTATTTACAAGTTGGAAAATGACTCTTCCGAACCTTTTATATATATATATATATATATATATTTTAGAACAAAATTATTTACAAGTTGGAAAATGACTCCTCCGAGCCTTAGCAACAACAGCACCCATTCCCTCTTTTTAACTTTTCAAAATACTCCTCTAAATCCTAAGATCCTAAGAGCTAACCACTTTTGATTACAACACTAAAAGGAGATATGCATTGGAGTCAAATCTCCTAAACCATGTCTGTGTTGGTTGTCCAATTTAATCAAACGTTATATTTGCTCACTAAATTACTCAATTAACTCATGCTCAATAGTCATGCTCATGCCACTGTGCCATAAAACCCTTGTGTCCTTCTCAGAACTTATCTTAACCAAGAAGTCTGCCACTATAACCAGAGCTCTAACCACATAAATTGAGATCACATCATCAAATTTCCTCCACAACTCCCTAATTTGGGTGATAAGAATCCTGAACTTTACTCTCCCAAAAACAAATTCTCGTATAATTCAAAGCTTTTAGCAAGATTTGAGAATCTGATATGATTATCCTCCTATAACCTTGTCTTAACGCCCTGATAAAAGCAGATTTAATAGCTAAAACTTTTGCTTTATTATTTGTGGCCTTACCTAAGCCTTATAGTTTTCAAGAGAAAATTGTCCCAATATGACTCTTATAAACCATTTTAATTCTAACTCTACGTACATTATCTTTTGCACCTCCATCAATATTAATTTTCATGTCATTTAATTTTATAATTTTTAAAAATAACCAATTAAATTTCATTTTATAATTTTTTAAAATAATAAGTAAAATTGTTTCTTTAAAACAAATCAAGGTTCTAAATTATCTTATCATTTCATAATATCATTTTAGTTTTAATTTTAAGTAACCATTTAAAAACAACTTAAAATAAACATTTAAAAAAAAAGAAATATAAATTATTTCCTATATTAAAAAAATAAAATAAAATAACATCACAAGTGTATTTAAACTCAACTTATTATACACGGCATTGACTATTCTCAATAAAAACAAATAACGGCAATAGAATGTTCAACTTGGGTGGAGCATATTCAAAATTGATTGCCAAACAACCTTAAGTTGTATTTCAATTACATACAAACTCCAAGGATGTAATTTTCTACGAGTCCCATTTTCCATCCCAACTCAATTTTGGTAGAGAAAGGTACACGCCATGCTTATATTTATAGCTTTCTAGTAGGTTTATTGTGAAAACAAATAGTATCTGATCACAAGAAAAATAGAGATTCTAAATTGATTGCCAAACAATCTTAAGTTGTATTTCAATTATATACAAACTTTAAGGGGTCGTGACCTTCAACGAATTCAATCTCGTCTTCTTCACTTGTTTTACAAAGGAGGAAACTACTTTATTTATTATTACTAGGATGAGAAGGGTATTAATATATTATAATGTGAAAAATATTTTTAAAAGATTAATTATTTTTAAAGTTTTGTAATTTTTATTGTTTTGATTTTTTATTTTTTTGAATAACATTGAAGAGTATTTAGTCCTGGTGGGGACAATGTAATGGTTTGGGGTTTGGATCTTCTTCGAGAGGTCTAAGGTTCGAATCATGGTGTTTGGTTGTGTATTAATTTTCTATTAATAAGTGTAGCTTTCAGCTTTACAAGGAGTCATGACTAGAAGGAGACTGCTCATCCATATGCATCGGTCATAGGGATTTACCACACTATCCATTTAACTTTTTGCTCTAGTGAGGATAACACAACGATTTGAGGTTTGGCTCTTCTTCAAGAGGTCAAAGGTTCAAACCATGGTGTTTGGTTGTGTGTTAATTTTTTATTGATAAGTATAGCTCTCGGTTTTACAACGGGTTGTGACTGAGAGGAGACTACTCAATCCTATGTATCAGTCATAGGGGTTTATCACACTACTCATTTAATTTTTCCTCAAGGGCTAGGTGGATTGGTAGTGTCTAACAAGCTAGACACTTACCAAGAAGAGACCTAGATTCAAACCTTGGGGGCATGCTTGCCAACTTGCAAAGGTAGTAGTCTGTTATGAATCTTCTAAGTGTATGCTAGATCGATGATAATGGTACCAACCCTAAGCGATCTATGGTATAGTTTCACATCGGGTTAACAATAACGAGGTGGCATAGGGGTTATAGGGGACAGACTCGATCGTGGATGTAATCGATTCTCATATATATATATATATATATATATATATATATATATATATATATATATATATATATATATATATATATATACAAGAGTATTTATTGTAATGAATATTTATCAAGCATATGTTTGTTTAATTATGGATTTTTATCAAACACTGTTTCTCAAAAATTATAATTTTCATTTTTGAGTTTGAAAAAATTACAATATTACGGGTATGAAGTACCCTCAAGAATTTTAGTTACATCCTATGTAGGAGTTGGTCTAAACTAAACTGAGAGGAGTATTGACCTTCTTGTTGTAATATGTTATAGTCAACTTACAATCCAGAAACATAATCCTAATAACAAGATTGACAGGTGGAAAGCAAGAATAAATTTTTGATCAATCACAGTTTTCAAATGACTCTTACCCGAGTACCAAAACTAAGGACTCTAGTTTCAATTCTAAAGACACACTATTTGAAGCCTATCTTTCAATAAAATAAAGGTAAGAGTCCCTTTCAAAATCTCCTTTTTTTTTATTAATAGATCTCTGATATAATCCTTAATAATAGGATTATGAGAAAACTCCAAGTCCTCTAACCACTTCTTCCCTTTGCCAAGTACTTATTGGAAGGTTCAAACCATCTTTTGAAAGACCACCTACTTCTACATTTAGTTCCCAATAGACATGGTTATATAAAAAATTGTTATAGAACATTCTAAATTTCACTTACTCATAGAAAGGACTGAGAAGCAATTTTTTCATCTCAACACGATGATTTACCGTAATAGTTTACATTTAATTTTTATCAATCCGAGGTAATAAAGGTTAGATTTAAAGAGTAGGAATACAATATAGATTGTAACATGACGATTAATTCTAAAGTCTAATTCATTTTTCTTTTAGTCTTAGGTTTTGTAAAAAAATAATAATTATAGTAAACAAAAATTATGCAAAAACTAAAATAATTATGCAATAAATTAAATATGATATTTACCTAATAATGACTTTACCTATTGGTGCATTTACCTAATAATAATGATTTTATCTATTGGTGAGGATCTTCGTGTAAACAGTTTTTATTATCTGTCTACTTTCTATTCTATGATAATGTAATTTAATTTATTTTTATATTCTAAGGTTAATTTTATGTACTATTTATTTCTAACCTATTGTAAGGGCAATAGAATAGGGATTGATTGTAGGAGTGGGTTCTGCCTCCTAGAGGACAGTGTAAGTCTTTCTCCCCTAAACTATTTTATCTCAATAACTAATATGTATAACTACTACTAACATTATTCTATTCTATGGATGCAAGAAAAAAACAATTATAATTACATAAAGGAAATCAAGAAGTAAATAACACAAATGATATATTTACCATAAAAAGTGTTGCTTTATTATTGGAAATTTAGGCGTACCTAATCGTGCATTTCTTCAAAAATTGTACAGAATCGACATTAGGCAATAGAATATTTCAACATTAGCATTAGACTTGACATTTCTTCATTAGACCTTTTCAAAGGTCTCCCTATGTAATATATAATATGACTTGGACAATTTTGAATATAACTCTTCCACGTATTTTTCCATGTGGTGTTGTGGACTTGATAATGCGACAACTATGTACTTAACAAAAATAATCTAAACTGACATAATTCCCTAACCTACTTGGACTCGATAAATAACCTAAGTGGTCCAAGTGGCACTTTATGAATGAACATAACAAAATAATGTTAAATCAAATATTTTGTAAGATATAACATCACAACTATATGCCACTTTATTCACGGGAAAGACATAACAATATTATGTCCAAATATAGACAACCTAACAATATTCTAATTTTATGACTTTATAAAGTAACTTTATAACAACTTTATTAATCACAATATTCTCATGAATAATATTTGACAAGTCAACCAACTGTGCTGACTGTAATCATTTGCTATCATGTAAGAGCCATGATGTCATTGATGTGGCATGAAACGTTAATCAATTGACTTGGTCAAATTTTTTTCGTAACTTTCGATGAAAAGACATCTTAAGTAACAGTCTTCAATAACTATATTTTGTAACATACTTTAGTAAATATCTTTTGTAATAGTCTTCAACCACTATGTTTTGTAACCGTGTCTAAAGCCTTCTTGAATCTTATGTCCATCTTCTTCCATGGCTAGGGTTTGATCTGAATCTTGTGTTGCTACATCATACACCTGTGAAACGTTCTTCAACATTTTCCTGTCTAATCATACATAACTTTACACACATTTTGCGTGAAATACACACATTTATCAAATTAACCATATCCATAATTTTAGCTAATAAATCACATAAATAACCATTTAAAATACATTGCAGTCATGATTTAAAGATGGAAATTAAATAATATATCCCAAATAATACATGCTAAATAAATACTCATCATTTTCCCCTAATCTGAGAGATATGCATGTCCTCGTGCATATGGAAAAATTGAGACTTTAACAAAATGTCACAAATACTACACATATTTTAGATATTGTGTTCCAAATTTATGCAAATTGAAATATTTATAAAATTTTACACATTTTTTCTAAAAATTCCTTTGCAATTACATGAAACAAGATAATACAATTATTCTTCAAAAATAATCAAATACGTCTATTAAATCTTGTTTCTGAAAATCATTAGTAATAACACTAAATTCACAAGAAACGAATATTTTTCATAAATAACTCGAAACTTAAGCCAATGTATTATAACATAGTTTTCAATTAAATTTTTGTAGTTGAAAGTGAATTATTTTAGGTATTCAAAGATCATTTTCATGACAATACGATTATTACAAGGACTACCAAACAAATCTGAAAATAATGACTCTTGCAATTGTTTGATTAAAGATTGTCTGTAACAGTATCCCATAAAAGAAATATTTTTAGCAATAAATGCATAACATCTAATCGTTAAAACATCTACAAAAAAATAAATTATTTACAGTTTTTCAAAGAACTAATTCTTGCAAGAGCAAGATATCATAACAATTTTTGGCAAAAAAATGAGTCCTCAAAATTATTTCATTGCAATAACCTAGTAAAGTTGCAATCATAAAACATCAAGCATTGCATACACAAACAATTTCAAATGTAAAACATTATATACAATATTATTCTCAAAGATATATATGTCATAGAAAGATAATATATCTACGGACATGAAACATAAAAATATATAAACATCAAAGATAAAGTCTAAAAATCATTGAATTTTTTTATCAGTTTTTCAGTTCATTTGACTTGTGACCGTCGGTAAGAAATTCTTGATGATGGTGGTTGTGTTGGTGGTAATTTTCGTTCACATTTCACCTTCTACACCTGTGCCTTAGCCTTTTGCTCATCAACTAGAGTTTCAACCATAACAGTTTTGATGTGTTCCACCTCAATGGATCCCTCTCCCTACATCGTGTCCTATATATTGGAAGGCGAAGGTTGTTCAATTGATGCAACCACATTGTTAATGACCACAACAATATCTGGAGGTATCCCGACGTTTAGGGCCAATTTTCTTGGTACAATTCCAGTTTGAGTGGAGGGGCCTGATTCTTGAGGTCGATTTTGTTGCATCATATTGAAAAGTGGCAATAAAATTTCTTCTTCGAGAATCCTAGAAAAGTCAATGGTCTTGTTGTAGTCGGTTTTGTTGAAGTTGATGGATTTCTTTTATTTCCTACCATTTGTGGAACTCTTATTAGGAGAGGCATCGACAGGTGGCTATTTGTTGACGGGTTAGCAAGTTTCGTCACCCTATCCGCTGTGATTTATTTGATCATGTCTATTTGGAGAGTGAAGATACGTTGAACTAACTTTGAATGTTCTGCGAAGTCCTCTCGGAGTTTAACAATTTTGATTTACAGAATAGTGTTCTGCACCTGAAGATGTGACAGAGACTCAGTGGTTGGCTCAGCTGTGGGTAAATTAGACTCGTATCCAAACATTTTTTCTTTTTCATGAGTTTTAGAAATAATTTTTTCATGTTGGGTTTTCCTATGTAGGTTGGAGGTCTCTAGTGGCTCTAACCGATTACAAGGAAAGACCATTGATTAACACTAAATATGTTAAAGTAGATATGCAACTCATGACCCACTCTATCCAATCCTAAGAGATGCCAAAGGCTACCTTCCTCCTTGACAAGAAAATTCACTCCACCCTATTACAAGCCTTTGATATATTCAATTTTATAAACATTTCTCTATTGCTATATTTTTACATTGAGTGGATTTTCTCATGAGCTAGAACCACACCATCCAAGATCTATTACCCTCTACAAAACCCCCTTGTTCTAAGAAGATAATGTTGTCTAGGAGAGGTTTAATTGCTCATCCATTACCTTCATGATTATTATGTATATGACATTGCATAAGAGGATAGGTCTATAATTTGAAATATTTATCCCCTCCTCCCATTTTGAAATTGAGGTTATGAATATATGATTTAATGTTTTAAGCATTTGTTTATTGCCCCTAAAATCCTCTATGATAGCCATTACATCCTCCTCTAAGTTGTTCTAAAAGGCCTAAAAAACTTGATTGGAAAGTCATCTAGACCTGGCATTTTTCCTATACTCATTCAAATGACTACCTACTTCAGCTCATCTCTATCCATAGGTTTAAGTAGAGATTGGTTTTGTTATTCAGAGATGATCGAGGGAATGACAACATGAACTTATTTTTTATCCTCTTCATCTTGCAACAAACCTTCCTTAAACAATTTAATAAAATAATCCATTGAATGAGAAAGCACATGTAGGATCATATCAAAGAAGAACTTGTTCGCATTCTGAAGAGCTTCTATCTTGTTCATTTGTCTCCTAGCACAAGCATCCCAATGGGAAATTTAATATTTCTATCCCCTTTTAATAACCAAGTAGTTCTTGATCTTTGTTTCTAGTAGATCTCTTGGTTGTCAATATCCTCTACCGCTTTATGCAACTCAACATCCTCTTCTTTGAGTTGCTCTATAAATATTTATTTTCTAAAGAGTTTTTGCACCTCATCCCATCTAGCCACCAATGGAACTAAACATCCTTTTTAGCTTATCCTTGACATAGTGAAGTTGTTTATCTTACTGTATTTGATTGCCTCTACCTTTTTAACTGATCCTTGACATAGTGAAGTTGCTTATGGAAGCTAAACATTGTTATCCCATATTTCAAACATCCCTTTTCCTACCATTGTTAAATTTTCTTAAAAAAAAATTTCCAAAAATTTTCAAATATATATATATATATATATTTTTAATCTCTAATTAAAATTTCTTTTGTAAACATACTTGAAAATACCCATAAACAACATTCTTGTCTAAGGTTTTCTATTCAACCTTAGATACGTCCTCGTAACTACTTTACTAACTTAATATCTTAATATCTAGTTTAGACAAAGGTCAATTGAAAATCGAAGGTAAATCTCTATATCACCTTTAAAAAATGACTTTTGTTTCGTCAACTTAAGATAATAAATAAATAAATCAATTCATGATGAAATTAGAATAAAAAGGCAAATAAGATTGAAGATTCAAAAAAAAAATTCAAACCAAACAGCATATAATGCCGTGAACAAACACACCGCACGTGAACTGATTATATCGTCCATTTGAAAAGGGAGTGAAAACAAACACACCGCGCCGCACTTGAACTGATTATATCGTCCATTTGAAAAGGGCGTGAAATGGTGCAAGTTGTCCACGTTATCACTCTTTCTAAATTTATTTGTTTTTATTTTTTATACATAAAAATAAAAATAGATTGAGAAGTATTAACATAAATTTATTTATTTTTATTTTTTATACATAAAAAATAGATAGATAGGTATTAACGTGAACTTATTTATTTTTATTTTTCACACAAAAAATAATTAGATAGATAGTAATTAACCTGAATGGAATAGATTATATTTAAAGTTTTTTATTATTAAATTGAATTTAATTTTTGGGTTGTTTTCTATAACCTTTATATCATTTTGTTTTATAACCTAGTATGAAATGGACCATCAAATCGAATTCTGTTCAGACTAATACCTTTGTAAACAACGAATTCAGTTCATACTAATACCTTTGCAAACAGACATAGCTCCAAAATTTGAACCCTGACCTTTTTTTAGTGAGTGTGGGACCAAACATACAACTACCAATCCACTTAACCCTTAAAAGCAAGATAAATAAATTCTAACAATACACAAACAAAAACAACCCACCAAATTTTGACGATACACACCACACAACCCATAACCCACGAAAAATAAAAACCTTATATCCACGAAATTTTATTGACTTTCAAATACGGTGTCGTCGAATCAACAAATCAACAACAGTTAGCCTTTAATGGTATATTTAATAATATTTTATTTTATTATTATTTTATTTTTTTTTAAGTGTGAAAAATCTTACGAAGAACAAAGAAACTGTTGAGCACTTTCTTTTTAACTGGCGGATAGTTGTCGCGATATCGTGACATGTTGCTCCGTCGCGGCCAAGAATGGATTTTTGTTGCGATTTCGCGACAGGTTGACTTTTTTGCGACCAGAGGAGTCTTTTGTCGCGATTTCGCGACTTGTAGCTTTTTCGCGACCAAAGGTGAAGTTGGTGTTTGCTACGCGTTTTCACGATAAGTTGTTGTAACAGACCTATCAGCTCTCTCAGCTAGCTTGGTATTGGTTCAAGAGATTTGGATCCAGTGCAAATCTTCCTCTTCTCTTGTAATCATGTGCTTTCATTGTTTTCGACTGGGATGTGTCTTCTTCCAATTGTAACTGATCTTTGTTTTAATACAAGTTTTTTTCAATTTTTTCAAAAACAAAAATACTACGATTCTTTGTAAGTTGAAAGCTATGCTTATCAATACGAAATTTAACATACATCCACCACACACCTACCCCTTTGGTAAGTTTGAACCTTGAACCTACCGAAAATTTAACACACACCCACCCCTTTCGTAAGTGTGAACCTTAAACCTACCAAAGAAGAGCCAAGGTCCCAACAGTTGCACTTCCCCTCGTTTAATATTATTTTATTTTGAAGTTCTTTAAATTTTTTATATATATATATATACTTAGTTATTGAATTTTTTAAATAAAATTTGAAATTTTTAGAATTTAAAACTCTAACAAATAAATGGAAGTAGACAGAGGAAAGTTAATTTCGTAAAATGTTGACAAATTCATCAAAAGTAGAAAAGAAAACGTCGTTAGAAAAATGCATGCAGAAATAAAAAAATTAATTTCTTAAAATGTTAACAGATTCATAAAAAGTGGAAAACAAAACTTCATTTCGAAGGTCGTATAAATTTTCATAAACATGAACATATCAAATGATGAGAAGTTTTGTTAAAATTTTCGGCAACAGAATACTATGATTCTTCGCTTTACTGTAAGCTTCCACCATCCTATAGAGCCTTTTGACTATCTCACCTGCTGTTGTACCTATATTGTTATATTTGAGATTGAATGGAAATATTCATAAATATTGTTCAGTCAGAAAAAAGGAAAGCCCAGATGCGTCTATTACGTTTGCTACAGAATTTTTGTATGACGATGGTGAAATGTAATATGCGCTGTGTCTTGACTTGTGGAGACACAGGAATAAAACAAAACAATGATGCTTAGTAGTATGTGAATGTCGATTTTCTAGATTAACGACAATAATGGTTGTAAGTGCATAACTATGGATTCAAAACCGTTACTAAAAAAAATAATAAAATATAAAAGTTATATCTATAAATATTTCTTAAAATTTTTATTTTTTAAATAAATAAATAAATAAATTAAATTAATGGTGTAAATTAATTGGTTTAATATTTATTTAAATTTGTGATTATTATATCACTCACTTTTCTTCACCCTTGAATATTGGATCAAGATTTTGTATATCATATGTCATCCTCTTGACTGTTTTTCTTACTTTATTTTTTTTGTAGTTGTATTAAGCATTTCCATTGTTTTGCACGGATGAACATTAATACAAATACAAAATCAAATTCAAATTTAAATATTAATTATTTATTGGTCTAATTTATTTAGATAATATTTTGAAAGGATATATGCACATTTATTTTATTCCGAATTTTGTGTCAAACTCGAATAAGAACTTGAATCTGGTAACTAGGTTTATAACCATAATTTTTAGATATTTTTAAATAATAAATATAATTTATTTTTGAAATATATAGAGAAATGGATAATATCATTAAATGCCCCATCTATAAATTGTAGCTCTTTGGATAGAAAGGATGTTACCTTTACAAACTATAGCTGTTTGGATAAAAGAGATGTTGCTTTTATAAACTGTAGCTCTTTAATATATTTTAGTTATGAAATATATAGAGAAATGGATAACATCATTAGATGTTGCCTCTATAAACTTTAGCTCTTTGGATAAAAAGGCAAACACTTTAGCTCTTTGGATAAAATGGTAAACACTTGGCTTCGCTGCCATCCAACCTATCCCCTAAGTAGGTTGTGGTTTGAACCTTGGACCTCCCCAAAGAGAAGCCATCCCAAAGAAATATTTTAGGCACACAATATGTATAGCTAATCATGATGTAATATAAGACTTGTTTCAATTTCATATAACTAATTAAAAATATATATTAATTTAAAATGTTATATTATAATAACTCAACTTTTATATTTTTTAATTTTTAAAATTTATAAATTTAAATTTGACAAAATAATACATATATAATTATCAAATCATATAATTAAACAATATAATCAATAATATAATACTATAATTAATAAAATTTATTTTAATCTAAACAATCAACTTAAAAAAACAGATTAACTTAAAATTATGTTAAAATGAGTTTTTGTAAAACCATTGTCCTATGAACTCATTTTTTTTGGTTTTCTTACAGATTAATCACCTGTTTTCAAAATTTTCAGATTTCAATTTCGGAAACCTTTTCTATCGATTCCTCGTCAAAAAGCATCTAACTGAAATAAAGCAGAAGAAAAACAAGGGCGGCCAGGCCCCTCTTATTCTATCACGTACAACAAAAAAAAAAGTAAGTCAAGAAAGACGGAGTAGCAGCCCAACCCTCCAAGTAAAAGTCAAGCTACGTCCCTCTATTTAAAAGTAGAACAACCTATTAGGTAAAGGTTTTTATTTTAAACATTTTTTAGTTATATAAAGGAGTTGATTACTAAAATTTTTAGTAATACTTAAGTATAAATTTAAATTACAGGTATATAATACCTAAGCATAAAATCAAATTACAAGTTTATTCGCTCAATAGGGTAAGTATCTTCGATGACGAGCACAATCAACTCATAGGATACATCTATTACTACTTTACTAAAGCTGAAAGTATACCCTTCAACTCATAGGATTGAACATCTATTACTACTTTACTAAAGCTGAAAGTATATCCTTCATTTTGAAGATTCATATTATAATTTATTTTTAAGAACACTAAATGTACCAACTACAAAGAGTATAAGATGGACCATAAAACTTAAAATAATTAAATAATATTGTCCATCAACAGACAGTTTTAAACATGTTGTAACCAATAAAATTGAAACCTTCCACCAACCCCCAAAAAAAAAAAAAAAAAAAAATAAGAAATAAAATAAAATAAAATAATATATGCAACCCTTTGATTAAGCACTACCATATGCAGATGCATAAGCAGTAGTACATCACCCAAAATGATGCAATTGCTACTTTTATTCTCCGTCTGTCTCCCTGCAGTCGTGGCTCAGACTGATGTCCCCGGCCACGACACCGCCTTCGTGTACAACTGCTTCAACACCACGGCGGCGCCTCTCCTGGTCAGCGCCGCGTCGGTGCGCTCGGGCGCCGTGCAGCTCACAAACCACTCGGAGCGCATCATCGGGCGTGCTTACTATCCCCACCCCCTAGCGGTAAAGCGAAACGGATCGGTCATCTCCTTCCACACGACCTTCGTCTTCGCCATCGTCCCGCACCTGCGGATCGGCGGCGGCGATGGGCTGTGCTTCGTGATGACGCGCGACACGGAGCTCCACGGCGCCATCGCCCCCAAGTACTTCGGCCTCCTCAACACCACCAGCGACGGACAGTCCTACAACCACCTCTTCGCCGTGGAGTTCGACACCGTCCAGAGCATGGGCGTCGCCGACAAGGACAGTAATCATGTAGGTATAGATCTTAACAGCGCGAAATCAGTCAAGGCCATCCCTGCTGGCTACTGGGAGGGGAACAACACATTTCGCGACCTCAGCCTCAAAAGCGGCCGCAACATCCGCGCCTGGATCGACTACGACGCCGCCTCCAAACGCCTCGATATAACTCTCGCAGAATTGGGAGCTTCCCGAAGGCCGGAAAAACCTCTGCTCACCACAAAAAACCTGGACTTGGACGGCATCCTAGAGGACGAAATATACGTGGGGTTTTCTGCCTCCACGGGGAGTTCGCCGCTGGTGGAGGACCAATACGTCCTTGCCTGGAGCTTCGCCTCCGGCGGGGCCGCCCTGCCGCCACTGGATTTGTCCCTGCTCCCAACATTTAACCAGAAGGAATACAAATTCACCCAATCTGAGAGCTTCGTGGGCGTGGTCGTGGTGGCGGCTTTGATACTGTTGGTCGGCCTTTGTCTCGCGGCATTCTGGTGGTTGAATCGGGTGGACTATATTGATATTCCAGGGAACTGGGAGCTCGAGTACTGGCCGTATCGATTTTCTTACAGACGTCTGCGAGTAGCCACCAATGGTTTTGGCGACGAGCGGCTCCTGGGTTGCGGGGGCTCCGGACGGGTCTACCGCGGAGTGCTTCACTCGAGCGGCAAAGAGATCGCAGTGAAATCCATTACCGAAGACTGTAGTGAGGGCATGAAGGAGTTCATCTCGGAGATTTCTAGTTTAGGGCGGCTGCAACACCGTAATTTAGTACCGTTGCGGGGGTGGTGCCGCAAGGGCAAGAGGTTGTTTATCGTCTACGACTACATGCCCAACGGGAGCCTCGACAGAGCGCTACCGGGGCTCGGGTGGGAGCAACGGTACCGGGTGCTAAAAGGTGTGGCGGCGGGGCTGTTGTACTTGCATGAGATGTGGGAGAAGAGGGTGGTGCACCGGGACATCAAGTCGAGCAACGTGTTGCTGGACGCGGAGCTCAACGGGCGGCTGGGGGACTTTGGCTTGGCTCGGTTGTATGACCACAGCATGAAGCCACAGACGACGCATGTGGTGGGCACGCTTGGGTACATAGCGCCGGAGCTCGTGCACACCGGGAAGGCGTCGCCCGCCACCGACGTGTTTGGTTTCGGGGCGTTGATGTTGGAGGTGGCGTGCGGGAGGAAGCCCGTCGACCCCGATGAGGGGGCGGAGCGCTCCGTGTTGGTGCGGTGGGTGTGGAAATTGTATTCGCGGGGGAGGTTGTTGGAGGCGGTGGATCCGAGGCTCGGGGACGCTTACGATGCGAGCGAGGCGGAGGCGGTGCTCAAGCTGGGGTTGGTTTGCTCGCATCCGGAGCCGCAGGGGCGGCCCAACGTGCGACAGGTGTTGCAGATGCTCTTGGGTAAGGCGACTCTGCCTGCGACTCTCGTGGTGCCTCCGGTTTTTGGAGACTTTGATGTCGGCATCGACGTCGCACAGATTAGTGCGGCTTCTCCCCCTCCGCTGGAAATTTCCAAATGAAACCAAGTCTCCTTCCCTTCGGCCAAGGCTCGGGTGTTTTAGATAGAATGTTGTGTGTTTTACTGAGGGCTTCTCCTCGTCTAGATGAAACCAACTCTCCTCTCCTTCAACAAGGGCTTGGACATTCCAAATAATAGGTTATGTGGTTTACCGAGGCTTCTCTATGGAGGTGTTCAAATAAAACCGACTATCCTCCTTCAATGGAACGCTTCAAACGAAACCGACTCTTCTCTTCTTAAGTGAAGGCTTGGGCATTCCAATACAATGTTGTGTGGTTTACTGGAGTTTTTCCTCATTAAATGGAGGTATCCAGATCAAACCAACTCTCCTTCCTTTCTGTAAAGTCTGTATAGTTTAAATAGAAGATTCAGGATCATGTGTGCCTGTTCCAAAGAAATAAGGGATCACTTGGATGCTTCCGAGAAAAAGTTTAAATCTGTAAAAGATAATATATATATGTGTTTAATACTAAAAATATATTTAATATGATCAGATGTAGGCAGTACTGATTGTCAGGTTTTTCTCTGCTAGAGGTGTCGAAATGAAACCGAGGCCGTACGATAATGTACATAAAATCCATTGTGGGTTCCAAATACTAACGTAATCTGTCACCGGGAAATTGAACTTTTGGTTTGGGAGTTAAAGTTGGTATTAAATCTGTGGCAGAGGACAGACTAGGTTGGATATGGCTGTGCTTTTCCTGTAAAATGTATGCATGGGATAAAAATGATATAAGATTTTTGCAGCTCGAAGGTTCGGTGAGGTTTACATTAAGGAGATTTAAAAAAATAAAATAATAATAATAAATTAAATTGCTCAATTTTTTTTGAAATTCTAACTCATAAATAGTTTGTGTGATTTCCCAACGCCTGATCTTAAAGCAATTTTTATAATTTATGACCATAATTATTTTTGGTATACAATATATAATTTAAAAAATAATAATAATATTATTTAATATAATAAGAGAAATTATAATGTTAAAAAGTAAGTAGAGAGCTTACAAACTAACATGTATCTTGCTACATGCTAGGTGTTACAAGTATTATAGTCAAAACTATAGATGCTTATTTAGTGCATGTAACACTTGCAATGTTATTATTAGTTGGATGTTATATGCATTACAATTGCAATTTTCTACTTTGAAGTATGGTTATTGTTGAAATTTTACAAGGACAAGAATGTTAATCAAAATAAAAGCTCTTTCCCAACAAAGAAAGAAGAATGAGAACAAAGAAATCTTTGATTCTTAGCAGTCCACAATAGTTTTTAAAACATGCATTAGCTAATATACTTAGTTTGTGTTATTATCCCTAAAGTTTTTAGAATTCTTGGTTTTAAAATTTCTTATGCGAGCTAAAGAAGGATGCAAAAAAATGTCTTCATTAGCATTTTCTATTCGGTAGATGGTTTTGCTTCCTAAGAATGTGATGCCAATTAATTTGATCAATTTTTTCCATAATTGTATATATTTGATTCAATAACATCTAGAGTAGAATAGATTTGACCTCTTGTTTTCTAGAAATAAATTATACGATTAGCTTAAAGTCCCCATAAACTAAAAGGGTTTTGATATTTTCTATTCTCATTAGGGAGACTAAATTTGTAGCCTATCAAATTAGCGATATTGTTGGTGGTTTGTCCTAAATTCAGGCAAAAAATAAGAATCTTACATTACATCCTTGACCATAAAACTCCTCCAACAATAATTATTTTAGGGTTAGACTTCTAAGCCCCATCAAAGAATAGAGTTGAAAAAATAAAATACAGTTGAGACAAATTATTGACAATAGAGATGTTGATTAGATCTCGAAGTTTCCAACTTCTAAGGATATGTAACTCAACTATAAAAAGAAAACTTTATATTGATTAGCTTTAAAGCAACCTCTAACATTTTCCATGATAACATGATTAATCTTGCATATCAATACAACCAAAATGGTGTACAACCTTACTCCCTGAGATTAAAACTTTAGATCTCTATTATGAAGTCTACCATTAAACCCACTTAAATGATACTAATAGTATTATATTTTTTAGGGGAGTCAGAAGTGAGTGTAAGCACCCGGGAGAGAGTACGATCAAAAGCAAGTGTGAGCACTCGGGAGGGAGTGTAGCCAAAAGTGAGTGCAAGCACGAGACGAGAGGGAGTATAGCCTAAAACGAGTGAGTGCAAGCTGGGAGGGAGTACAGCTGGAAGCAAGTGCGAGTGTGAGTCAAAAAATAGTGTAGCAACGAGTGAGTGTGATCCAAGAGTGAGTGTAGCTAAAAGTGAGCGTGAACGTGAGCACAAGCCATGAGGGAGTGTAGTAGTGAGTGCAAGTGTGATCTGAGAGTGAGTACAACAAAAAATGAGTACGAGCATGAGCTAGGAGTGAGGAGGAAGCGTGTGCAAGAAGTAGAAAGTAAAGTGTGATCCAATTGAAAAAATTCTAATGTGAGCCAAGAGGAATTTCAATCTAAGAGGGATTGCAAGCCATAATTCAATCATGGCAGACAAGTAACGAATTCATTCAGAGTGCATCAATGCTTCAAACCCTTATCACGAATACATGAAACATTGTTTCTAAAAAATTATTGAAGCGAAGAAACAAAGAGAAAAAGAAGAGACAAGGGCTATTGCGAGCCAAGAGGAAGTGTAAGCCAAGAGCAATTGTAAGGCAGGAGAGAGTGCAAGCTGGGAGTGAGTGCAATCTAGAAGGGAAGGTGAGCCAAGAGAAAGTGTAAGCCAATAGCAAGCCCCATTAACTAGTATGGAAGGAAAGTCATATTTGAAAGCCCTAATAGAAAGTCAAGATGCCTTAGTTGGAAGTATGGAGGCCCAAGTTGGAGATAAGCAAAAGAACAAATACATGGTAAGTTTGATCTAGGTATCAAATATTACACTAGAAGTGAGTATCAAGGATGAGATAATTGAGCATGATATAATGGTTCTTAAAAGTAGAGGATTAATATGTATGTTTCATAGATCATGGCCAAGGTTTTTGGAGATTTAAAATTGGATCAAGGGGAAGTGAGGATCAAATTCAAATTACTTCATGACTTCTTTTTAAAGGTTTTCTTCTCATCATATTTTCCATTTTAGAAATTAGGGATAAAATAATGGTTGGTAACCCATGGTTTAGGGGAAGAGATGCACTACCATGGAATAAAATATTTTTTGTTGAGACAAAAACTATTAAGAAACTTCTAGTATGGGTTAGACTTTTTGGACTTCCATATCTCCTTATAAATAAGGATGTTCTAAAGAATATTGGAAATACCTTAGGGGAATTCATCAAGGAAGGACTAACCACTAAGGAGAAAAAGCTTGCTATATATACTTTAATATATGTTGCTATGGATATTTTAAAACCTTTGCCACAACCTATTAAGATGAAGTGTGAATCAAGAGAATGGGATCAATAAGTAGATTATGAAAATATCACTTTTCATTTCCATAATTATTATGAGATTGGACACATAGCAAGAGTTTGCAAAGTAAAAACTATGAAGAAAGAGATAAAAATTATGACCATGAGATAAAATTTAAGATAAAGCAAGGAAATCATACAATAATAGAAGCTAAGATCATATCAAGGATATTTCATTCCAAAATAAGAGACAAAGAAAGCTTATCTAAAATACATTGACAAGTTTAGAAGGAATTAAAAGTGCAAAAGAAGATATGGAGAGAAATCCTAAAAAAACCAAAAAAAGAGGTCAAGTTTATTCCAGGTAAACCATCTTCATTTTTCTCAAGTAGTATAGAATTCTCTCCAAGTAATAAGAGTGAAAGGGATGAAGATGTTATCCCTTGCACTTAAAGGTTTCAAGAGCAACATAATAAATAAATAAGGATGGAGGAAACCCATAACAATTTTTGTTTTTAGATAAGAATAAGAAGGTAATTGGTAAAGAAGAGCATCCTTGCACTTTAGGGTTTTTAGAAAAACATAAAGAAGATTATGCTTTTGAGGTTATTTCTTGCACTTCAAAACAAGGCAAACCTAAAGATGATAAGTCTTACTATGAGTAATGTGAGAAGATTGAAGAGATTGATGAAGATAAAAGTATTACTGGGAATGAAAAAAAGAGAAAGACCCAAGAAGAAAAAACAAAGAGAAAAAGAATCCCAAAGGGATATTGATATGAGAAAACAAAAGCAAATATCACAAGTAATGACAAGAAGTGGGGCTAAACCGACAAATAAAATAAAAAAATAACAATGAAAATAAAAACTTGGAATATTAGGGGAATGGATAAGAACCCTAAAAAAGGTATTAATAAATTTTGAGATTGTTATAGATAAGATATTTATAGATATAAAATTTTGACAACAAATATTTTAGCCATTAGCAGTGTTGAATTTATGCTTGGTAAAGGCATCTTATATAAAAGGAGTTGATTGTGGAAACTTAGCAATATGAAGAATATGGAGATTGATATAAAGGTAAATTAAGAATATATATATTTTTATTAGTAACGAGTTTTATAAGGGACCCAAAACCTTATAAACAATTTGTAATGAGGATCCCATAAAGGTTCAACTCCCTACAAAACAAGCCAAAATTAGACCATTCATAGAGTCCATAAACTAAAAATAGCCTAAATTATTAAAATACGTACCGCCCATGGGCACAAATAGAAACAAAAAACAACATAGATATCACAGGGACCTTCCAAAATGATCGTAGATAGAGAGGCAGGGAGAACACAAAGATCATCCCATAAAACAAAATGGGATAATCCTGTTCAGGAGCAGCTATTCTACTCCATAATGTAGTCCTCATCATCTTTGGAATCATCCTCCATGAGAATAATGTTCTTCTGCTTGTTCATCAAAGTGATGATCTTGCTGGCTCTGAGAAGCATCGAGGTATAAATATTGACGATATCTTCCAAATCTGTAATCTCATCCACATCCCGCATTTGCTACATAAACTTGGATCCTCTCGAAGACAGGCCTGACACAGTCCTCGGGATATTACGAGCCATAGATGGGTTCAAATTATCGTTGGTATTCTTAAACTGGACAGAGCATCATGCTGGGGTTCTAAAAGACCCTATCTAGGATAATTTCCTGCTTGAAGTGCCAATGTTTGCATCCACCACTAGAATGTCTTGAGCGTCATCTAAAATTGCCAAAGAGATAGGTTTAGGACCTCTGTCAATTCTCCCCTATTCTACTATGTGCTGGTTAGGATTATGACTTACATGTTTGTAAATGATATAATGTAAGCCCTGGTGTTTGGGGTAAGTCAATTTCCCCTTCCTGACGTTGTCTACGAATATCTCCATTGATTGATACAAGTATTTCAAGATGTTGATCTACTTGTCGTCCTTAAGAAAGTTAAGGAATGCCATATGAAAACTCTATAGTGGCGATGCCAACTCGTCAACTGTCAAATACTGCATAACAGGAACCATTACCCTATTCCATGGAGGTGGAAGCCCGTCTTTGACATACCTGCTATCTTTTTTAGTTAAAGACTTTCCCTTATCATGAAATAGATCCAATTCTTTGACCATGGAGTGTTTGTCCCTTCAGACAACTTCCCATTCATTGGGTAATACAGTTATCTTCGCTAACAGATTGATGGTCACTACAAAGATTAACCCTTTCGACAACACAGTGTCATTGTCCCAGGTTTGGACAAATTCTCTGGAAATATCAAGATCATGGCCATTGAAATTTTTCAAAAATTTTAACAGTCCATGGGCCTCCAATATTTCTTCGACCATTGGGTCCAGTTGCAACTGTTCAGGTTCAATAAGCGCCATTATCTGCCACACTACAGAGAAGCCCTCGTGCCACCTTCTCTTAATCTCACTCAACTTGGTGGTTGTCTCTGCATATTGTCTTACTAAAAGTCCTCCGAGTTGTTTCATGTCAATATGCATGGCATTGGAACTAGATTGAGACTTCTCGGGCATGAGACACCTTGGATCTTTGTTCAATTGATGTCGAGAAATAATATCAATAACATGCACAAGAATCGAAGTCATCCAAGGTAGTGGAAAAATTTGGTTAGAATAGTTGGAAGACCGAGTGTATTTTGACTCTCTACCACGTTCAGTTCTTCGATTATGGATCTTCATGGCATCAAGCGCCACATCGATTTCTAGAGAATTCTTAAAATTGATAAATTTATCATCTCCCTCTGTGTGGTTATCATCTTGGCGTGAGGTGATAGTCCCTAAGTGAATGATTTCACTCACGTAAAAATAATCACGTGTTCATGGATGCCTTACTTCAATATGTTATCCACGCATGACTCCTAGGTATGAGGGCTTACCACCTATCCTTTTTTTGCAAGTGACATGAAGAATATCTTTGACCAAAAGGTATAGTTGAATATGCTTTAACTTATAAGAAATGTAATGAGAGTAATGTAATATTTAATTTTTATAATGGGAGTGGCCCCAATAGAAGCCACACATAGCTTATATATATATATATTTTAAGTTTCAAATACCTTTCATAAATAGTTACCATCAATATCAAAATTTATAAATTTTCAAAGTCTTTCAAATGATCATTTGTTCCATAAAAGTAGTGAAGACTTTGGCAGTACGACAGGGATACTAACCATAATGGGAGAAAGAATACTTACACATTCTGTAAGGATGGCGTAAAGGTACTTATTATAACTCTAAAGTAGGATGGACCGAGTGAGAGTTTGTTGACGATGAAGGAGTTTCTTGTAGAGATCAAGGATGCTAGCTTCTGTTATGCTTTAATAGCTAGGAAGCTAGAAACAGAGGAAGTGGTTATGCCTATAGCAGCAACTAAGTTGCTAAGTGAATATAAATATGTCACACTAGAGGAGTTACCAGATGGGTTACCTCCAAAGAGGGATATCCAACATCACATGGATTTGATTCCAAGATCATCGCTCCCAAATTAGGCAGCTTATTGGTTGAACCTAATACAAAATGCAAAGTTGAGTAGGCAAGTGATAGAGTTGATAAAGAAGGGATTAGTTAGAGAGAGTATGAGTCCATGTGCGACTCCAACATTGTTGTTCCCAAATAAATATGGTGATTGACGGATGTGTGTGGATAGTAGAGCCATAAACAAGATCACAATAAAATATCGGTATCCTATGTCGAGAGTGGATGCCATGATGGATGGATTGGCTAGAGCTAAATACTTCAATAAAATTAATCTGGAGTGGCTACTACCAAATCAAAATTAGAGAAGGGGATGAATGGAAGACAACTTTTAAGATAAAATATGGGTTGTATGAGTGGATGGTGATGCCATTTGGGTTGTCTAATGCACCCAGTACATTTATGCAGTTGATGAACAAAGTACTACGGGAATATAATGGTAAGTTTGTGGTTGTGTATTTTGATGATATTTTGATTTATAGTAAAAGTGAATAGGAGCATTTGTTACACCTGAAATTAGTGTTAGACGTGCTTAGGAAGGAGAAATTGTATGTTAACCTAAAGAAATGTAGATTTCTTTAGGATAGTTTAGTATTTTTAGGATTTGTAATCTCAATATATGGCATGAGGATGGATGATGAGAAAGTGAAGGCAATTTTGGAATGGCCTCTTCCACGAACTATAACAAAAGTAAGGAGCTTTCATGGCCTAGCTACATTTTATAGAAAAATTCATCAGGAACCTCAGTAGTATAGTTACCCCTATAACTGAGTGCACAAAGGGGAAATAGTTTGTATGGACTATGGCAGCAACAAAAAGTTTTGAACTCTTGAAGAATAATGTGTCGGAAGACCCTGTTCTAGTGTTACCAGATTTTAGTAAGGTATTTGAGGTTGATTGTGATGCCTCATTTGTTGGAATTGGTGGTGTTTTTAAGTCAAGAGGGCCGACATGTAGCATTTTTCAGTGAGAAGTTGAATGATGCAAGAAATAATTATTCTACATATGATGTGGAATTTTATGCAATTGTGTAAGCATTGAAACATTGGAGGTACTACTTACTCTCAAAGGAGTTTGTGTTGTTTATTGATCATGAAGCATTGAGGTATGTCAACTCTCAAAAAAAGTTAAATAGTAGGCATGCCAAATGGGTTTCATTTTTTCAACAGTATACATTTGTCCTGAAGCACAAGTCGGGCAAACAAAATAAGGTTGTTGATGAATTGAGTAGGAGAGTCATATTATTGACCACTATGGAGAATGAAGTGGTAGGATTTGAGGGGATTAAAGATCTATATGAATCTGATGCAGATTTTGGGAATATTGTTCAACGGTGTAAAAGTGTGGTAGAGGGTGAGTCCCATACTATTTTTGAAGAGTATTTTTTACAGAATGGTTAATTGTTTAAGGGTAATCGATTATGCATTTCCAATGGCTCTATGAGAGAGAACATCTTGAGGGAATTACATAGTGGGGGTTTGGCTGGTCATTTTGGAGTAGCCAAAAATACCACTCTTGTAGAGGAGAAGTACTATTGGCCGAAAATGAAGAGAGACATAATCAGGTTTGTCTCTAGATGCAAACTATGTCAAATGGCTAAGGGCCATGTGCAAAATACAGGGTTGTATATACCACTACCAGTTCCTACAGGACCATGGACTGATCTGAGTATGGATTTCGTGTTGAGGTTGCCCAAGACATAGAGGGGTAAGAATTTAGTTTTTGTTGTGGTAGACAGATTTTCAAAAATGGTGCACTTCATTGCTTGCTAGAAAACTACACTTCATTGCTTGCTAGAAAACTAATGATGCAATTAGGACTGCAGTTTTATTCTTTGATGAGATTGTTCGGTTGCATGGTGTTCCAAAGACTATTACTTCTGATCGGGATACTAAGTTCTTGAGTCACTTTTGGAGGATGTTGTGGAAGAATTTGAACACCAGGTTGCATTTTAGTAGTGCTTACCACCCACAGACCGATGGTTAAACAAAGGTAGTGAACATAAGCTTGGAAAATCTCTTACGATGCATAGTTGGAGAAAAACTAAAACAATGGGATTTAGCCTTGTCATAAGCCAAATTTGCATACAACAGTTTAGTGAATAGGTCGATAGGTAAATATCCTTTTCAAATTATTTATGGTCAAAATCCTAAAGGTGTATTATTTTTGGTTGAGTTACCAATTGGAGAACAAGTTAGTGATGATGCAGAAGCATTTCTTGAGCATATCCATAAAGTGCAAGAGTTAGTGAGGGAAAAATTGCAGAGTAGTAATGCTCACTACAAAGAGTCTGTTGATGCACACAGAAGGGTGAAAGTGTTTGAAGAGGATGATATGGTCATGGTTCATCTTAGGAAAGAAATATTTCCTAAGGGGACGTATAACAAACTAAAACTTAAGAAAATTGGGCCATGCAGGATTTTGAAGATCAATGATAATGCCTATAAAGTGGAGTTACCCGATGAATTTGATATTTCATCCATTTTTAATGTTTTTGATTTATTTTAGTATCCTGGTACTACCGAGGATGTGAATTATATGAGACAATAAATTGGGCACGACAGATGCCTAAGAAAAAAATATAGTTGCATAGGTGCTCGATAAGAAGGTGACCACCACTAGACATGGGAGCTACAACAGATACCTGGTTCAGTAGGAAGGATTACCACAGTCAGATAACACTTGGGTTTCGAAGTCAGAGCTAAAGAAAATTGATAACCAGAAGCTACAATATTTCAATATAGCTAAACTCGCAGGAGCTGAGTTCTTTTTCACTAGAGGAGAATGATGCACCTTGTCGGAGCCATAACTTGTGAACCGTACGCTCGTTTGCCTTGAAATTTAACAAGTTGTTTCGCACGCGTGTTATGCATCATGATAATATTTGATTTGCCTAGCCCTCTAAAAAACATGTTTTCGAGATCTAACTCTGACATCTAGTGTCCCAAAATTAGCTTTTAGAATAGGTTCTCAGGTTTTTTAGGTTTTTTCTCATGTTAGAGTTTTATTATCTTTTGTTATACCTTAAGTTATGACCTAATATTTTAAATTAAGGTTCATTATTGTAAGAGGGATGTGTACACCGAATTTGGGTGCAATCCGACTCATTTATATTTTTAGCAGTTTTTAGAAAAAAAGATGTTTTTAAGGTTTATTTGGTTTTCGATTGCTATATGATGGATTGTAATATTTTTGAGAAGGGGTGTGAATTCAGGAATGAGAATAATATTGATTTTTAGGTTTCTTCCATTATATTGCATTTATGTTATGTGATTGGAGTCCATTTTTTTGGTCTCTTGTAGCTGAGTTTACACCATTACATCATGAAACACAATCTATATTGCATCATAACAAAATTTTATTGCAATGCAATATCTATATATATATATATATATATATATATATATATATATGTTGCTTGAAAATATTTGAACATTAGTGTATGTTTTGAAAGTTGATGTATTTAGCTAAATAAATTCTTGTTATTTGATAAAATTGTTAAATTTCACCCATAAAATTTAAACCTTGGTTTACGGTGTAAAATTGCTATAGATGTATCTCTAATAGTGATTTTGGATATGGAATATATTCAAGATGGTATTGGTGCTATGGAGAAAAGAGGACTAATATTTAGGTTTATGGGCTTCAGACCTCAATTGCTAGCTTTCAAAATATGGGTATCCAAGCAATGGTGAATGAAAGGGGAATACTAAATAACAGTTTACCCTAATGGATATTTTTTTATCATCTTTTCATTACACATGATGTACCCTTGTTCTTCTAAAGCATGTAACTATCGGTACAATGCCTTGCCTTTTCCCATTTTAGTTAGATGTATTTCTATATCATACTCCTGGATCTTAGTGATCCATCTAGCTCTGTTGTTACCCAATTATATTTATATGATAAAATTTTTGACATCTATATGAACCACATAAACTATAGTCTTGCTTTGTGATAGGTAGTGTCTGAATATTTTTAAAGACTCCATGACTACAAATACCTATTTTCTATGAAATTGTAGTTCTTTTAATAGTAATAGAAAGTATGGCTCAAGAATAATATTGGATCTTCTTCTAATTTGGCATATTTATGAGTTAACACCACAACATAATTGTATTTACATCCATAGGCATATAAGATGAAATATATACTAAAATCTAGGTTGATTAACACTAGAGCTTTAGTAATGGTTTATTTAATCTATTCAAATGACTTCCTTATGAAGAACACAAGCTTATACTGAGAGGGGGGTGAACAGTATAAGATAAATCTTTTGCTTTTATTTTCAAATAAATAACTTCAAATATCATCAATTGCAATAATGAAACAATGCACAAATCACCACACACATAAGATACAAATTTAACTTGGTTCACCCAATATGGGCTACATCCACGAAGAAATATTGCTTATAAATTTCTTAACAAATTTTGTGGGATCCAACTCATAAGATATATCAATCCCATATTACAATGTTCGTGGACACCAATCCATAGGATACACATGTCTCCTCTCACAAGTTTATGGGAACCTACCCATATGAGACACCTATCCCCTCTCAAGTTCATGGACACCAATCCACAAGATACGCCAATCCTCAATACTGGTTCATTGACACTAATCCACAAGAGACACTAATACCCTCTACTTTGGTTAGTGGACACCAATCCCCTAAGCTCTAGTTCATGGATACTAATCCACAGGAGACACCAATTCCCTCTTCTCTGGTTCATGGACATCAATCCACAGGAGACACCAATCTCCTCTACTCTGGTTCATGGACACAAATCCACAAGAGACACCAATACCCTCTGGTTTGGTTTGTGGATACCAATCCATAGGAGACACCAATCCTCTCTACTCTAAATACTACTCAGATATACTCCCAAATATTTCACAATACTGCTCACAACTCTACTCAAATCAACTCCATAACCTGCTCACAAATACTGCTCACAATTTTTCTCAAATCAGCTCCATAACCTGCTCACAACTCTACTCAAATCCACTCCATAACTTGATCAAAGCTTCTCTTAAATCTGCTCACATTATTTGCTCAAATATTCTCACAAAATATGCTTAAATATGCTCACAAAACCTGCTTATCTACTCCCAAATATTGCATGCATACAATGCTCATCTATTCCTAAATATTGCATATAAAAAAATGCTCATCTATTCCCAAATATTGCATACAAAACAATGCTCATCTATTCCCAAATTTTGCATAATGATGTCATCAAGTTCTTCACCTATTCTTCAATGTGCTTTCCTCAACTAAAACAATTCAGACATATTCTACCCAGGATTCTTTTATCTTCATGAACATATAGAGAATTATATACACTAAAAAATGCCCAATATGTTCTTCACATTCATTAAGTCTGTTGCTTTCACATGTCTCACATTTATTACATAAATTTTTTTCTTTATTCTAGCACTTGATAACTGACATGGTAATTGCTGATTTGCACCTCTTCTCTAAATCTACATCAATGATGATGACGAGCTTTTTGCATGAGTTTTCCAAACCAGTCTTAACAAAATAATTTTCCTTTTGTTTATGCCTCCAAAAATTGGTTAGTAATTCTCTTTTTCTTTTCTTGATTAAATATCAAATCAACCACTTTTAAAACCCTTATAAAAAATGTACACAATAAAGCTTAAGAATCACTCCTTATATCTCCCTTTTGAGACTCACAATATAAATATTTATTAGCAAAAAAATCATTTATATATCCTTTTATAACATACTAAATACAAATTTTAAAAATTAGCCTCATACCTTATAACTCCCTTTTGTAGCATGCAAAAATTCATTTTTTAAATAATCATTTGCACACCTTATATCTCCCACTCAAAGTATGCAAAATATAATCATGACACACCTTATATCTCCCACTCAATTAAATCAAATAAAATTTTTGCCCTTACCTCATATAGAAAAAACCACCAAGCGCGCACGGAGGAGATTCGATCTCCCGACTTCTACCAACACAATGCCCTAGCATAGGCTAGGTGACCAAACAAGCCACCTCAATAGGTGGAATAAAAAAGCACAGCCTGAACTATTTAAACCCTTCTTTGTTCTATCAACCAAAACAAAAACGACATCATGGGGATTCGACCCTGCAACTTCCTGCTACATAGTGCCTTAGCACAACCTCGACAACTAGTTGGGCTAGCCACCCAGATGAGACTAAAGTCACAACATAAATTTTATAAATTCTCTTTTTCACTCGTTGCCGCCAAATGTGCTCTTCTCCTCCTCTTGTACCTACCACTTGATTTTCGCACGAAGGAGATTCGAATTTCCACACACCAAAATGAATTTGATAGCCTTTTAAATATACATTTTATTTAGCACCCAAGGAGATCGGCCTTAGTAATTTAAATATTTAAATTTTCAAACTTTGCATTGGTGTTCTCAAGGAGGTCCTCCAACCTTTTAACCTTTAAATATTAAACTTTTGAATTATATTTAAATCCTTTGATTTAAATATGACCTTCCACTTTTTCAAACTTTTATATTATTTAAATCCTCTTGATTTAAATATAACCTTCCACCTTAATATTTCATTTAAATATTAAAGCATATATTTTCCTTTATGACAACTTTACCATTTCATCCTTTGAAGATATTTCTGACTTTGACACTTCTGAAGATATCTTTACCTTTATTATCAATGACAACTCAACATTTCATCCTTGAAGATATTTCTGCCTTTGACATCAATGACAACTCAATATTTCTAACAATATATCCCTTTGCCATTGATGGCAACCCTATTATGAAACTGACCTTTACTGAAGAACATCACAAGATCCTCCCCCTGACTAGCTGCTTCCCCTTACTAAAAAATCTCCCCCTTTGACATCAATGGCAAAGGGCTCCTTGGGGCTGAAAGATAAGACACTAAACACAACCCCCTTACCACCTCCTTTTCTTGATGCTTTAATTATGGGATGGGAGTGAAAATCCCAAATTACTATGCTCCTCTTCTTAATTCATTTTTTTCTCCAAACTTTGGAAATCATACCCTTTTGAAATTTTTGACCATTCTCCTTTTTGCTTGATTTTGGAAATTTAGGGAACATTGTTCTACACCATCTAGTTGTATGCCCAAAATTGTTACATTTGTAACACATGACATTGTAGTCCATAGGAGGTGCAAATGAATTGATATTTCATATGCAATTTATAGTTTTATGACCGAAATGATTACATGAGAAACAATAACCATGAAAAAAATATATGGTCGCATGCTTTTTTCTTTGCTATTTTTGTGATGGTCCATATTCCTTGATGGTGCATTTTTTTCTTCCTTATTGATGCTTCCACTTTTCAAAATTTTAACATAGGTCTTAGGCTCTTCTTCAATTAATTTATTTGATCCTTCTATTTCTTTTGAGCTTGACTCCCGCTTTTCTTTCTCTTGACCTTTTTCAAAACCAAGTCCAACCTTGATAAATGGATATCTTTGTGCTTTTATAATATCATCTAAGTTTTTTGAGAATTTTCTAAACTGATATATCTTATCATTAAACTTTTCAAGTCCCTTTCTTAGAGTGACAACTTCATGTTCTAGTCTTTCACGTTCTAGCTCTTTTGCCTTTAACTGCTCAACCATACCTTCTTCAAATTTCCTTACCTCTTAAACCTTAAATTTTAAGTTGGTGAGATCTTTTAGAAGATTTTCCTTTGTTATCTCATCCTCTTGTACTTGAGCCTTCAATCTTGAGTTCTTCTTTCTATTCCTTTTCAACTCTTCAAGAGCAACAATGAGTTCCTCTTCTATGTCAACTGTGGATTCCTCTTCATATTTTGAATCTTCCTCTTCTTCTTGGTCTTCAACAACAGGAGCATCTTCATTCTCTTCTATGGCCAAAAATATGATCTCTTCCTTTTCACTATCGAAGAGACTTTCATCACTATTGTCAGAAGACTTGCTTGCTTCTTCAACATAAAAACTCTTCTTGTATTTTTAAAATATCTTCTTCTCATGCTTGCCTTGATCATGTCTGTTTTTCTTTTAATGATAAAATATTCTTCTTTTTTTCTTGTATTCATTTTCTTCTTCACTGCTACTACTTCCATATTGTGGACAATTAGATGCATAGTGATCAAAGTTATCATAATTAAAACATTTCACAGACTGCATATCTTTGTGTTTTCTTGGATCCTTCTTATTCCTTTGCACAAAGTTAGCTTCTTCTCCATTGCTTGATTCTTCACTGGATTCTGGTACTTTGTTCTTTACCTTATTTGAAGCTTTGAATATTACCTCTTGTTTGGATGTTTGATATTTTTTGTCCTCATCTCATAGGCTGTGAGAATCCCATGTAGCTCATCTATGCTCAAGGGTTTGAGATCCTTCATTTCTTCAATTGCTGAAACCTTTGCATAAAACCTCATGGGAAGTGCCCTCAAGATTTTTTGAATAATATTAGAGTCTTCAATACTTTCTTTACGTCCACGAATGGTGTTGAAAACCTCATCAACACGAAGTAGATACCTAGCAATATCTTCCTCATCTTTCATCTTCAAGTCTTCAAACTTCCTCCTATAGGTTTAAAATTTTACCATTTTAACCTTGTTGTCTCCTTCATATGTTCTATGTAACTTGTCTCATATTTCTTTTGCTTAAGTGCATTGCATGACATTCACAAATTCTGATTCACATAATCCACTTGAGATTGCATTCATCGCCCTGACATTATTTTTATATGGTTTCTTACCATTTGCATATGTGAAAAGAGTTGTAGGTGGAGTGAACCCATTCTCAATGGATTGCCATATATCATAGCCATGTGCCATCAAATAACTCCTTATCCTTATGTTCTACAAAGCATAGTTAGTCCCATCAAACAATGAAGCTCGAGTATTTCTAAAAGGTGTTATACTTGGCAGTCAAATTCTGAGTGGCATTTGAACAACATTGTAATATTGAACCCTCTTAATATTTCTGAAATCAAGAATGTATAAAACAATATAGGTTCAAAGCGAATATGGTAATGAAAGCAAGTATGAGACTGCGTATATAATCAGAAGAATTTATTTGGTTTTCAAAGAAAAAATACTACTTTTGTAAATGTGTTATAGTAGCATAGTATATCCAGCTTGTACATTTTTACAATAATGAAGTTCTATTGCCAAGGGCTAGAAAAATTTAGATAATACATTTGCTTAATTAAAACCATTATGAAATTCTGGCACTGAGCTTATGGTAGAAAACTTTGTATAGAGGGTCGATTTGTCATTTTGTGTTGCCACTTGTAGCGCATAGCCTGAACTTGCATCGTATTGAAAAATTTGATAGGGAACGTAAGCTTTAGGTATAGTTTGTTGTAAACCCAAACGACAACCATCTTCTGAGACCACCAAACCAGGATACTAGGCTATGAAGGAAATTAGATGTATATTAACATTAATGTTGGGCCGAAATTTCATCAGTAGAAACAAGGGTAATAATGTTAAACCAAATGATATTGTTTCTTATGTAACTATTAATATCAGAACTGGTTTTCTGATGTAGTTGTTCTCAAGAGAAGCACTCACTACTTTTGAAGATTAAATGATTATTCCAAAGCTCTCTAACCAAAACCAAGTTTATGTTTTGAATCATGTGCCAAATTTTAGGACTTGTTGTTCAGCATCCAAGGCAAGCTCTCCTTATCATGTGTACAGTTTTCTCCTTTCACCATTAAAGTGAGTCCACCACACTTTTCAGACATTTTTGGAATGTTTTTAATGTCTTTGTTTATTGAAAATCCAGGTTTGTTTTACTCTCGAGTATAGGATGAAACTTATCTCAACCACCCTTCTTGCGCAGTTCCGCCGTAGGTAGTTTTTCTATAAAAAACTTAAAAAATAACTAGAATAAATTAGATCAAACATTGCTTTGCTTTGTAGTGTTGAGAAAGAACAGTCATTCCTTATTCGATTTTTGAAAATATTTTACGAAGATAATGGTCAGTCAGACTGAGAACTTGATATTCAACATTTATATTATTAAACCATCTTAAAGATGTTTGAAAGTTTTATGTTTTTCGAAACATTATGATATGGTGGTATGGTTAATTTTGTACACATTAATTTATTTGAATAAATTTGGTTAGAACCTAGCCTTTATGAATTAGAAAACATTATAGACGAGCTTACTTCCCATAAGGAGAATACGAATGGTTATATGTTCAATAACATATTTTATTTAAAATATTATAGCTCGATTTATGTCAAGTGTGTTCTTTTTTTTAAACATTATATATCGTAACTACTTATTTTATTTGTTCGAGAGAGTTTATGAGATCTTAATTGAGTCTGAAGGTAACCCAATGGTGTGTGCATTCTGCCGTAGATTTATATCCTGCACAAATTATAGGTCAACAAAGTTGAAAGTTTATTAAATTCTTTTCCATTTGGTTAAAGTGAGACCTTACAAAAATGATACCCACATTAAAAGTTTGAGTCGTACCAAAACTATCTTCATAACATAATATTCTTGTTTGATTAAAAGAAATAGTCTGCTATAACTATATGATTAAACATCTGATAAACATCGTTGGATAAAAGACATCAAAATAAGACTTTTGATGGTTCAAATTGATGCATTATAGTAAGGAGTTTTATTCTAAAAAGATCTACTTTCATTAATTTTCTTTTGAGTATCACTCACATACAATTGTAGATAAAAGTTGGTCATTGGTTGTTTCAATGATATTTTATTATCATGAACGTGTTAACAACAGTGGTAGTCTTTTAGAAAAACACTTTTGGATCGTTTGGAAGATAAAGATTATCATATCTGCAAAAGTGATTTTGTTTCTTTTAAAATGAATAAGCAACGCAAATTTGTATCTAGTATCCATCATAGATCTAAGAAATGCTCTAAATCAAAAGGCAAGAAACATAGCAACTATTTAAGCTAACCTCCAAAGTAGAACCCTTTTACCTTCGAGAAGGAAGTTATCCTTAAGATGCTTATTGAGGAAAGCAACCATTGTTAAAGACTTAACCCAAAGTTAAAGAAATATTATAACCTTCTAGTTTATCTCATCAAGACTAACCTTTTAAAACATCGAGAGGGATGGAGTACTATGATCTTTAAATATTCAAAAAAACATGGTGTATTAAGATGCTCTTCAAGAAGAATAAGCAACCACCCAACTTCGACAGTTCACAGTTGATGGCTATTGTGATTCGACGATAGTTGTATCCTAATAGACTATATAGGACAAGAGGCTCTTCTGCTAGTCCGAGTAACGAATGATGTAATTTAGTATCGCAAGGATTCTCATAAACACGATTTAGTTGAGAAATGATCAACAATAACCCAAGTCTAGAGAAGTTCATCTCTAAGGTTGAAAGTCCAACGATGGATGGAATGGGACGTCTCATTGTCAACTACAACATGACCTGGGATATCTAGACCCAAAAACCAGAGTATTGATGGGCCCTGGTTGTGATCAAGAGTGTGTCTGCAACCAAACACTAGGCATATCAACGCTATCCCTAGCATGGTATATATATAAACTTTGGTTGGACACTGGTTGGAGAAACCTGCATTGTATTCCATGCTATAGGGCAGGGAAAATATGCGTTCACCCAACTAGGTATTATGGGCCCTATAAGGACAATCCCTTATCATGAACACAAAACTCGAGAATAGGAAGGTGGAATTCACTAAATGGTACTCTTATTGCTAGACTTGACCAATCTCAAGCACTCACGATACCATATGCAATGATCAATGGTCTCATAGTGTGTAATGTATGTCTACGTACTAATAACAAGTTGGATGAGCAACAGTCAGTTTGTGACTTTGTTTTTATTTGAAGAAAAAAATTTGACTTTGTGTTTTGAACAATTAGGAGAGTTAGATCTAGGTTGCTACATTTATGATGGATGTCTTTAGTTAATTAATGGTTACTTGTGAATATCATTCTACTTGTATTGCAAACCAGCCAACCTTAGTATCTTCCTGAAGACCACGGAGGATAGCACATGCTTTTGCTAGATTATTAGAGAGGATGTCAAAATTCTTTGTAGAGAGAAAAGCATGAGTACTTCTTATACCTCTGTAGACACCTAAAATGCGTCATGTCGAGGGCGACTACTCATATGGAAATGTTACAAGACCATATGGAGGATCTTGGACAGACTCCAAGATAGAGCGGTGGTTCTAACCACTTAATTTAGGCATTTTGGCCTAAGCGGCCTGAACTGCAGCCTAGACCTACGGTCTCTAGTCTAAACCACGGTTGACACCTGTAGTCTACAGTTTGGATCGTAACTGTGACCTTTGGTCTTAACTGAAGTTCACTTAGGCCTTCCATCTGAGCCAAATCGGTTGGAATGGCCAAAATATCTAGAAGGAGGCAGTTGAAGGATGAAAGATTCTAGAGGCTTCCATCCTAACTGTCATAACCAACCTTCTTGATATTGGCTTCTCCATGAAGCCACCCCTAGTCATAGGGGCATGCTATAAATACCCCCTCCAAATGGGGAGAAAAATAGAGCAAGCATTGGAGATTTGAGCAATGAAACCCTAGCGAATTATACACTCAAACTGAGTATACTAAGAGATAGAGCTATTGCACTTAATCCCCGACCCTTTTGTCACCATTCATTATGAATTGCATTATGGATGCCCTAGGTGCTTAAGAGGATCAAGAAATACAAATCCAGGTAAATGAAGGCCCTTCACATAGAGTTGACCGCCAAATCAGTCTGAGGACAATGAAGGCGACCCTTGAACATCAATTTGGATAAGGAGATTGAGCCCATTGCCCCTGGTTTTGAGGGTAAACTCATCAAAAGTCAAACCGTGCCTATCAGTCATGGTTCACAGTGTAGACCGCTCACTAGAGCTGTAGTTTGCAATAGGTGATAGATCACCTTACTCTTTTCTTTTCTTTCTGGCTAGTTAGGTTAGATTAGCCATTTTGTTGATTTAATAGCATTTTAGAAGACTTCTGATCGTAGAAATAGGCTAGATTCACATTTTATGCTTATGTTTCAATTAGGACTAAAATGCTTTCTTTATGCATGTTTATGCTTCATTTTCTATATTTGATCCATGCATAGTGTAGATGCTATTACATGAATCTTGATTCGCTTTGCATAGTTTAGCAGCTTTCTTTATGTTTTCTTGATTATGCATGTTAATGGTGTCATTATACATTTTACCTAAAAGAGCCTCATCATGAGAGGTTGCCTATATTTTTTACATTCTTGTTGTTTCTTGACCGTAGGGAACAGTTCCAAAGGAGAGATAAAGCATCCAATCCCTTCCCCATTACGAAAAGAGGGTCATCGACACCCTAGAGCAGTTCGTGTCACCTTGAGGGGCATTTTGATCATACCTACCCTTGATAGGGATTAAACACTATTGTAATTAATGTATCAAATGGGTATCCCTTAGAGGGATGAATCTGTAATTTGACATCATTGAAATTTAAAAAGGATTCCTTGTGTTCACGTTATTTCTCGTTATAAAATTATGCATGCCTATTTGTGTATTTTTCTTCGATTACGATAGTTAGATCGGGTGTGAGCCTTTTTGGTGGTTCCAGATAGTGATCACGATGGAACTCCGCATTTCTAGCCCTTGAGAGCTGACATTTTTGTTTGTTTTATCTCAGGTGATAACCACAACTAACAGTTGTGGTTATTTTTTGGCACGCGACTGTCACCTACGATTTACACTACAACCCGTAGACCATAGCTACGGTTTACAATAGAAGCAACAGACAACAAAGAAACCACTTGGCAGTAGATCAGGAGTTGAGGTAGGTTTTATTTTCATTCTCTATTTTGCATTTTATCCTCTGTATTTTTACAGTAAGCAGCAAATTGATGGTAAATTAGGTACATTAAAGGAAAAGTATCAATGAATAAGTCCTAATTTGCTTTCGCATTCTTTCCATTAGAAAGGTGCTGCTAGGAACAATGGACCTCTGAATGCAGTCCGCCCTAGAATACAGTGACCTTGATAAAATTATGTGGTCATTTACATGTGTGAGGCCCAATTAGAGGCTATGTCATCGTAATTGCATTGTCATAACGTCATGTAGGGCATAACATGCATACCTTTATGAATTTGAAACGTTCCTTCTTATGCATATCATGTAGGAATGATCATATGAATGCTCTTTTATGCATTTGTCTTTATGCAAAGTAAAACAAACCACACACACCACGTTTCATTTTAAACATCAGTGGCGTTGGGCTCTCACATCCAACACATTTGATTGAGACCAACAGTGGATGTCATTACCACTTGGTTGGCTCATTTGAAATTGTATTATTGGGACCTACTTGTTGTCAAGGCCGACCCAAGAATTGTTCTATCCGTGCAAAATAGCATGCACTCATCTTTTTAAGGGTGTATCACTGCGCACGGTGTGCTGGATGAGGGTTTGTAGTACCTATGCTACTTTTTTGAGTATGGACTTCATTACCATATTCAGCTTGTGCGAGTATATAGGTGAAAGCCAATTAAATTGAGAATAAAATCCAATGATTTTTCAAAACATGTAAGAGTTTCTCATACTGATACAACACATTTTGAAACAACATCAAAGAGTTTAGGGTGCATTTTAAAATTTAAAAATAAGATAAGCATCATTGCATACCTTGTTTGATAATAAAATATACATCTAGACGTTAGGTACACTATGGTGGATACACGGGGTGGTCAAAAAATGTGCAAGCCTTAGGTCGATGACCAAGCCCCAATCGATTCACAATTACATGTTTTTAGACCTCATCCACATGAGCAAACTGAATGACGTTCGGTGAGCATTAGAGGAGAAAACTCGATACGAGGGGACCCCATTGAGTGTACCCCTGATAGACTAGCATCAGTGCATACTGTTAGACATAGATTATAGCATGGGGCTTCTTAGCCTGAGGGTGCTCCACTCGAAAGCCATTACCAAGATCGTAGTGCACGTGCATCCACAAGATCAGCCAAAGAGTATGTCGTGCATGGGACCAGATTGGTACCTATCTGCACTAAATCTATATGGTGTACTATACCCCCACCTTCTGAGTATAAAAGGAATAGAGGTTCACCCATTCAGGGGCAAGTAGACGGGCTCCCTACTGAGTGCAAGTCTACCCATACTCCCATGTGTACTATAGCATGCAAGATCACCATCGATATGTCAAAGGTGGGAGCTAATGGAACACCACCCCATGAGAGGTGGAGGTCTAGATAGCTAGATGGTATAGGTAGTGTGCTAGAGTAGCTAGGCTGCAAGCCTTCGGCTTTGCCCACTCATGCTCTAAGTGAGCATAGCGGGAGCACCATTAGAACTACTAGAGAGCATGGAGAGGCTTCTAAGCACCCTCATATCTCATGTCCACCATCCGTGCATGGTGGCACGCAACATAGGACACAACATGATGTCGATGTTGTCTTCACAAATAGAGGCAAAATCACAACACATCAGTTCGATGGGTATAGAACCCACAAGGTCACTCATACAGAGCAAGCATATCAAAGGCCTCTGACGGCTGACCAGAACAAAATATCATATCGACTAACCTTTGAGCAAAAATGCCAACTCCTCCAAGATCAATTAGAGGATGCTCGCCTAGAGAGGTAGTGCATCAAAGATGAAGATATTCAGGTGCAGTGGCTTACTAGACAAAGGCTATATGAGCAGCGCTTACGTGAGGAGTGCATCCTCATTTAGAAGGAGCATGTAGAGTAGGAAGATAGGTTGGCTAGGTCCGACCTATACTCTCAAGATGATCGTAGAGAGCAGGTGCATAGGAAGGTTTTTTTGCAAGCATACATGCACCATGAGCGCATAAGCATTCATACTCATATCATTACCCATCATAGAGAGTGACAGCCCTCGGTCGATAATCAAAGGCATCAACATTATGATTAACAAGAGGGGAACAAATGCAACTAGGAATATCTTGAGAGTTCCCAAGCTAAGGAGGAGGAAGAGCAACGCCCTCCACCTTGACAGAAGAGGAATATACCTCCCAGACCACCTTCATGTTGACTTAGGGAGGAGGAATTTTTATCTTCTGAGGCTTACAAAGCTTTGGCTGAGAAGGTCAAGGCAATTGAGAGATAAGGCACGACTGTCTAAAAGCTAACACTGAGGAAAATTCACAATGAACCTTTATATCCCTCAGTACCTACACCTCCATACCCAGAGCATTTTGAGATGCCCAAGTTGTACAAATTCAAGGGTGATGAATAGGCGTAAAAATATGTCACGAGCTTTCTGGATGCTTGCTTCTAGATAGAGAACAACGATGCACTGTTGTTACGTACGTTTGTCATGAAACTCTCTGGGTTGGCCTGAGAGTGGTTTAATTAGCTAAAGAAACACAACATAACAAATTTTGAGCAATTAGCTAATGCATTTCTTGAACTCTATTCCTTCGATGTCAAGAAATAGGCCAACCTTTTTGATTTGGCTGCGTTAGCTCAGCGCGACGACGAGCCAATAGAAAAGTACAGGAAGAGGTGGAGGAGATTAATGGCAAAGTTGCCATTCCCGTTCCCTGCCATAGAATTAACCCAAATGTTTACAAAGAGTTGTGCCAAGCACATCTCGCTATTGTTGCAACTGTAGTAGTATGCCACATTCGAAAAAGCTTGGGTGCAAGCCAAGGTAATTAAGGATATCAAGTTGCAGGAAGGTAACTTGAAGCTAAAAACCAGGAAAGAGGGATATAAGAAGAGTACCTCAAAGCAACAGGGCAAGCAGGCCCATGTGAATCAGGTGGTACTGAATCTCCAAAATGAGGATTAGGGGCAAAAGAAACAGAATTATCAATCCCATCCCCCTCCTACGTAATATGAGCAGCGCAAAAACAACTACAAGGGCAAGAACAAAAAGCAACGCCCACCTCACATATTTATGTCATTGACGAAATCAATGACATCGATCTTTCGTCAGCTCTATGAGGCCAAGGCAATAATATTACTCGAAGACAAGATGGTTGATCCAAATCAGCCCAAGCCCAAAGACTATCAGGAAGAGTTGTTTTGCATATTTCAGAGTGAAAGGCCATGACATTGAGGTGTGTTGGTCCTTCAAACACATTGTGAAAAATATGATAGAAAAGGGAGAACTTGTAGTACCAGGCAATCCCCAAGCACCAGACAACCAAAACATGGAGATTTTTAAAAACTCATTACCAAACTATGAGGTGCCCCGTAACCACGCTGGCCATGTCAATCAAGTGCGAGTCGAACCACCTACCCAGGGGTTCGTCAGCATGGTCAATGTTGTTACCATATATAGGAGGTACGAATAGCCGAATCAACCTCATGTTCCCATTCAAATAAAAGCCATGCCCCAACAGTAGCAGGCATAAAATATTCCAGGCCCACCAATGATACCGGTGGTGACCATTAGGAGCAGGTTGGTTCAAAACCTACAGATGACTCCTATGAAGTTGTTGATATATGAGCTTATACAACAGTCCCCTAGGCACAAGAAGACTCTTATGGACATTCTGAGGTCCATTGAGGTACAGTCCTAGGATGCGTAGGCATTCACAAACTTCGTGGGGCACGTACAACAGTGCCAGGAATCAATGATCCAATTCTACGATCATGAAGTGAAAATGGTTTCTGCAAGCATGGCTAACCCACAACTACATATCATTGCATGTGTTAACCATGTGTTGTTCAAAAGGGTCTTTATTGACACTGGTTCATCGATCAATATAATCATGACTAAGGCACTGCACCATCGGTATCTGTATCAAACATATATGAATATACCACTACAACTTCTCTAAGATTGGGTGCATCGATAATGCATCAAAACAACAAGAAATTAAAGGTGAAATTAGGTAGGAAAGAAGAAAAGAACGCGCTTTAACCAGTCGCCACTGAGGCTACCACTCCCATGGAGGTGGAGGAATCCCAAGATCAAGTCAATGAGGCACCTCAACATGCTTTACCTGCATCATTAGTAGGGTCATCCGCACCCCAGATGACTGTTCACCTAGCCAACATAGGTCTGGGTGAATATCTTGTGCAAAGTGTGACCTTCGGTCATATTTTAAAGACTTCACAAGACATGGGCCGGCCGATAGCCCATAGATACCCAGTTAGATCTATATTACCATTGGGCGAGCCATCCAACCAAACAAACTTCATTTATGTCAGGTTGGATCAAGTTCCAATGTGGGCACCCATGGAGGTAGATTATGACGAATAGTTCACGGTGAATGTTTGGTACTTGTCCAACCCAGAGTACGTAATGTGTATTTTTTAGCTCTATCATTGGCATGGGTACGACCTTGGTCTTTTTGAACAAGAATGAAGAACCCCTCTTGAACCACGTTATCAATTGGCAACTGATAGGTTCGGATTGGGATTGCAGATTCAGGGACATGATGATTTACTCACTATATCATTGGATCGTTTGTACATGGGTCTAGGGGACAACGTGGATTTTAATCCGTATCATCCTAACATGTCTAGCCTTCGGGGAAACAACCCAATGGTGTCAGTCATCACCATTGAGAGACCGAAGATTGAACATGAAGAGTTCTCGGAGAAGAACCCCAGAGGCAACCTGGGTCATCAAAATCGTATCACAACCGATGATACCGGTATGTAGGGGCACAACCCCATCATTCTAGGAGATCTCGATTCAAGAGATATTTGTAGTGAAGATGTAGAGGATTCCACCTCCAAAATGAGTAGACCGAGTTATGATGCAGATGGCGAGTCCTCAAATGATGATCAATCCGAAGAGGAAATTGACCGAGCCTTCGTGGTTCCAGCATTTCTATGCCATTTTCTTCCTAGAGAGCAATTAGATGAGATACAAGAGCATTTCATGGTCGATAGTGATTATGAAGATGAGACAGAGCAGGCCTACTTAAGGCCTCATCCAGCTAATCTCCCAATATTCGTGGACATGATAGAGTGGCCTGCTCATAGTAGCAATCATAGCGATGAGGTTGAGATGACCGATCCGAGGCTAGTATATCCGCTACATCTATTATCTACGGAGTCGAAGTATGTTATAGGAGAGGTGCATTTTTTCACAGATCGCCCTAAAGAGGAAGCAGAGCCAATTTTTGCATCGATGTCGTATATACGATCATTTTATTTGGTCTATCCGGATAGTGATGATAGCAAATGTAGAATCAGATACATGGGGCCACATCTAGAAGATCGCCCCTTGCATATGGGAGGAAGTGAAAGATTATATCTTTATAATGATGATGAGGATTTATTGGAGATGGCCTATTTGGGGCCTCATCACCTGTGTAATCGGAATCCACCTCGGGGTTCGCCACCTATTATAGCTATGGGTTTACGTCGAGAGATTAATATCTAGTGCCACCTTAGGGAAAGAATAAATCTAGAAGAGGAATATCAAAGGCTCTTTCCCCATCCACCTACTTATGCCGAGCTGCTTGAGCCGAGAGATCCCATTTTGTAGTCAGTGCACAGAGAGGATCCAGTTGTCTGGGCATCCCATAGGGAGGACCCTTTCATCCCCGTGCCATTCGAGCCAGATCTTGGGCACGAAAGCTACACAGATGATGTAGAGTTCAGTCTGTGTGGTCCTAGAGATCAATTCCATTCCATCAGCATGGTCTCCATTGATTTGACCACTCCACTCTAAAATATAGTAGATCTGTCCAAGCCATTTTATCTAAACATGGATGCTATCGATTGGGATTGCGCTAATTCACCAGTAGAGCCTAAATATTTCTTCCCGAATGAAGAGATGCTGCAACCATTTCATTTTGGACTAGGCTACGCTTATGATGTCTATCACGCTGAAAATGCTTCCAATGAAGAACATATAAATCTAGTTGATGACATCCATTTGATCCCTACGCCTCATCAGCTTGAGGAGGGATCCCATATGTCAGTAGAGGAAACCTTCAAAGTGGATATCGGTAATGACCCCACCAATCCAAAGAAGGTTAAATTTGGAATGAGTCTCACTCCAGATGAGCGTGCTAGCATCATCCCTCTGCTGAAAGAGAGACTTGACCTTTTTTCTTGGACATACAAATATATGCCTGGTCTAGACCCGAAGTTGGTTACTCATAACCTTTCGCTAGACCCGTCCAAGAAGCCCATCAATTAGAAGCTCAGAAAGATGCATCCAACAGTAGCCTTAATGGTGAAAGACGAATTGCAAAAAATTGTTGGATGTAGAATTTGTCATTTCCATCGACTATCCAGAATGGGTATCCAATATGGTGCCTGTAGGAAAACGAGATGGAAGGATCCGTATTTGTACATATTTTAGAGATCTCAACAAGGCAACACCCAAAGATTCATTTTCATTGCCCAATATCGATGCTCTAGTAGACTCTATTGTCGGTCACAAAATGCTCTCCTTAATGGATGATTTTTTTGGTTACAATAAAATTTGGATTAAGCCCGAAGACCAGCACAAAACCACGTTTATAACGCCATGGGGAACATTTTGCTACAAAGTTATGCCATTTGGTCTCAAAAATGCTGGTGCTACATACCAACGGGCCATGACATACATTTTTCATGACTATATGCACAAAATTCTGGAAGATTATATCGATGATTTGCTAGCCAAGTCATTGCTACGATAAGAGCACGCGGAGGTCTTGAGAAAAGTCTTCGATCGCCTGATAGAGCACAACGTCAGGCTGAATCCTAAGAAGTGCGTATTTGGCATAACTTCTAGAAAATTGTTAGGGTTCATTGTCTCCAAGAGAGGCATCGAAGTAGACCCAACGAAGGTCAAGGCCATTTTGGAAATGCGTCCTCCCACCAATATTAAGGAATTAAGGAGCCTCCAAGGCAAGGTAGCTTTGATAAAGTGATTTATCGCCCAACTATCGGATAAATGTCGACCCATGAATCGACTACTACATAAGGGTGTCCCATTCAACTGGGACGAGGACTGCAAGGTAGCCTTTGCTGAGATAAAGCAATACCTGGCAACACCACCAGTGTTAGCTCCACCAAGGCCAAAAGAGCCTTTTTTGCTATATATATCGGCAACAGACTTTGCGTTAGGGACCATGTTGGCCCAAAATAATGTACAAGGCAAAGAGCAAGCCATATATTACATTAGCCAAACCTTGGTGAGTTACGAGCTAGGATATGCATATGTGGAAAAGCTATGTTTAGCAATAGTGTTCACTACCAAGAAATTGCAGCACTACATGTTAAGTCACATGACATATGTGATATCAAAACAAAATCCTTTGTAGTATATGATGAGCAAGACATATCATAATACACGTACTACAAAGTGGATCATGCTATTGATAGAATTCGATCTGGAATTCATAAGCCAGAAGTCCATTAAGGGATAGGTCATAGCAGATCAGTTAGCTGAGGTACCACTGTCCAACAGTAGGCCTCTAACAATCGAGCTTCCGGATGATGCAGTTTTTGTAGTATCCAAAGCTCCCAAACCCAAAGAACCAGAGAACAATGCTGATATGACTATGTTCTTTGATGGTTCGAAGTGCGAGCAAGGATCTGGCATAGGGATAGTGTTTTTCATGCCGTAAGGAGCTCCAATGCCCTTGTCGTTCAAACTAGACTTCTCGTGCACCAACAATAATGCTGAATATGAAGCCCTACTTTTGGGCCTTCATACAACCATCGCCATGAATATCAAGAGATTAAACATCTTTGGTGATTCCCTGCTCATAATTAACCAAGTGAAGGGACTATTTCAATGTTGATGTTCGGTACTGAAAGCCTATAAAGATCTTGTTGCCACATATATGGCTAAACTAGAATGGTACAACATCGAGGCAATCCCTCATTCGTCAAATAGATTCGTAGACACCATGGCTTCTTTGGGATCCTTAATCCCTCAAAATCTGTCTGCCGACTTCACTACCATCCATGTCAAGACGCTCTCGCATCCTGTAGTAGAGCGTGCAGCCTTTGATAACAAAGAATCAATCAACATGATTAGTGTGGAACCAAAAGCTGATTGGTTCTGCAAAGTTGAAGACTTTCTCAAGAAAGCACCCTGGGGGTCTTTAACCTCCTAGAGTCTTGCAGGGAGTGGCACCACCATTCACCACAAGGTTATCTCCTAGTCTACATTTGCAAAAGTAAATACGTAGGGGGTACAGGTTGTCTTAGCAATCAAATTTGAGGCTCATCATAATTGGATGTCACAGATTCAAGACTTCCTAAGACTTGGTTTTATCCTAGAGGGACTGTCGCGTGCCACAAGACGCACATTTAAACATAAAGTGACTAAATTTGTCTTGATAGGAGATATTTTGTACCGCCATAGTTATGATGGAGTTCTCCTTCATTGTATTGAGCCCCAAGAGTCATCTTGGGCAATTTTAGAAGCTCATGATGGTACGTGTGGTGGCCATTTTAGCGGCATGGCCATCATCAAGTGCATCCTTCGAATGGGTTATTATTGGCCCACTATGGAGAAGGATTGCAATGTGTATGTCAAGAAATGCATCAAATTTTAGCATCATGCTAATCTTACGCACCTGCCATCATAGGCCTTACAACCCATCCAAGCGGCTTGGCCATTTGCTTAGTGGGGGTTTGATCTAATTGGCAAGATCTCTCCTCCGTCATCAGGCCGACATACATTCATCATTACGGCTACTGAGTATTTTACAAAGTGGGTGGAAGCCATTCCCTTAACAACGACCACGGGAGCTCGCATAGCAGAGTTCATAATGGAGCATATCATAAGTCATTTTGGGGTACCATCCAAAATAGTTTCGGATAATGGAACTTCTTTTAAGAACAAAACTGTGCGAGCTTTAACCTCTAAGTACCGCATCAAACATAGTTTTGCATCTCCATATTATCCATAGGAAAATGGGCAAGCTGAGGCCTCAAACAAGACTGTGGTAGCCATCTTGAAAAAGACAGTGCAAGAACACCACAAGGATTGGCATACATAGCTGCCCCTTGCATTATGGGCTTATAGAACTAGCATTCGAACTCCCACTGGGGCAACTCCGTTTTCACTAGTATATGGTGCTGAGGCCATTATGCCCTTAGAGTTGGAAATTCCAATGCTGCGCGTCACATTGAAAGAGTTCATCGATGATGACATCGCGTGGCAAGCTCGCCTAGATCAACTGATGTTGCTCGATGAACGTCGCGTGAATGCCCTTGAGCATCTTCATGTTTATCAGGAGTGACTCAAATGAGCTTACAATATCAAAGTCCACCAGAGATATTTTGAAGTTGGGGATATTGTGCTAAAAGAAAACCAATAGAACTCAAATTTGTCACCCGATATGCGAGACAAATTTACGGCTAATTGGCTAGGACCCTATATCATATCTAAAAATATTGGTCTGGGTACCTATCGCTTGACGTCGCTAGGGGGTGTTGAAGAGCTTGAGCCTCTCAACATCATCCATATTAAGGTGTTCTATGCTTAGAGAGCGTAGCATAAAAAGCTCCAAAGGCATCTGTAAGCCCTTTGGTCAGTCAAAAGGCACCAAGGATTTCTAAAAATCGCTTGGTCAACCCAAAGGCTCCAAGAGTTCCTATAACTACTCGGTCATCCCAAAATGCTCCAAGCTCTCATTCGAGTGATTTGGTCATGTCAAAAAAATCTCCAAAGGCATCTGTAAGCCCTTTGGTCAGTCAAAAAGGCACCAAGGATTTCTAAAATCGCTTGGTCAACCCAAAGGCTTTGAGAGTTCCTATAACTACTCGGTCATCCCAAAAAGGCACCAAGGATTTCTAAAAATCGCTTGGTCAACCCAAAGGCTCCGAGGGTTGCTTAAAGCCACTCGGTCATCCCAAAAAGGCACCAAGGATTTCTAAAAATTGCTTGGTCAACCCAAAGGCTCCGAGAGTTCCTATAACTACTCGATCATCCCAAAAGGCTCCAAGCTCTCATTCGAGTGATTTGGTCATGTCAAAAAAACTCCAAAGGCATCTGTAAGCCCTTTGGTCAGTCAAAAGGCACCAAGGATTTCTAAAAATTGCTTGGTCAACCCAAAGGCTTCGAGGGTTTCTTAAAGCCACTCGGTCATCCCAAAAGACACCAAGGATTTCTAAAAATCGCTTGGTCAACCCAAAGGCTCCGAGGGTTGTTTAAAGCCACTCGGTCATCCCAAAAGGCACCAAGGATTTCTAAAAATTGCTTGGTCAACCCAAAGGCTCCGAGGGTTGTTTAAAGCCACTCGGTCATCCCAAAAAGGCACCAAGGATTTCTAAAAATTGCTTGGTCAACCCAAAGGCTCCGAGAGTTCCTGTAGCTTCTTGGTCATCCTAAAAGGCTCCATGCCCTCTTATTGAGAGTTTGGTCAACTAAAAGGTTCCAAAGGCGTCTGTAAGACCTTTGGTCAATTCAAAAATCTCCAAGGATTTCTAAAAATTGCTTGGTCAACCCTAAAAAGCTCCAAAGGCATATATACTCGTCGTTTGGTCAAATATGAAAGCTCAAAAATGTATAAAAATTTGAAAATATATAAAATTCCAAAAAAATTGGTAAAGCATAAAATCCAAAAACATTTGCTTTTGCAGTTTGCATTTTCATATATGCATTCACATCATCATATTGCATTTAGGCATTTGTCATCCATTGCATTCCACAGTAGAGTGTAATGTGTCTATCAAAATCTTACAAACGATCGCACGTTTGTGTTTCAATCATGCACCCTTGCATTTATCATAATTCATTGCATTCATACACGATACCCATTGCGAAGAAATATGTATGTATATTAAGTTTTCCAGTCACTCAACCATACCTAGTGGGTTCTTCAGATATTGTAGAAAGCTTGCTTTGCTGTTATAGACAAGGTCATTAGTTGGGATAGTGCTTCAACATATCAAAATCCCATCACTAAGCAAAACAATATAAAATCTTGCTAAGACAAGAGATGATGAAAGTTGTGAAAGAAGTCTTAGGTATCTAGAGAGATGGGTTTCATGACCTACTTATCTTGCAAATAGTCGGTTTAGAAAGGTGTACTTTGGCAAAAGGACAAGAATTTCCCCTATAAATCCCAAAGTCACAAAGTTTAAAATCCCAAGTTATAAAGTGCAAAAGTACAAATTTCAAATCAAAATGTAAAGTGACATAGTGAATCAAAAGCACTATAAAAATCCCTTGCTCAAAGAAAATGGTAACACGTGGACTAACAATGATTTTTATCACTACATATGAGCAAGTAAGAAGGGTGAGAACTTGAATCCCTGGATTGTCCACATTTTGAAAGCCATAGAGTGATCCTCGATCACAGCAATGGGTTGGAAGAGTCTCGCCTGCAATCGGAGGGGTAGTTCTATTGGGTGATCCCCAAACGTAGCAATGGGTTGAAAGAGTCTCGCCTACATTTGGAGGGGTAGCCCTGATCAATTTGCAAGATGAGCTAGCTCTAGGTACCTAGGATTGTCTAGTTGTATAAGTCTAATAAAAGCTGAAACAAGGATGGTACGATCGTATGAGGAACCCTATCTCACATATGGGTTGAAAGAGTCCCGACTGACATACGAGGTATGCTTATGATCTATCTGAAAATACTCACATGCACACATAGGGATAATGAATAGTTGGGTCTGTCATGACAAAAGCCTTGTCCAATAAAAGCCTTGTACAGTTAGTATGTGATTTTTGGAGAAGTCTACTAGGGTGTTTGAGTTTCAAGGAAAACCCCAAAAAGTTCTCTAATAGCAACAAGATACCAAATATCATTAAACATAAAAAATATGAGTCATTCATTCATCAGAATGCATTTTACAAAGCACAATCAAACATATAGGATAGATACCGCATGAATATTAGAAATGATGTTTAGACGGCCACTGACTATATAGTGCAGCAAAGAAAAATATACAGAATGACATATTCATTCATTAGCATTATACCAATCCATTTCACTGCATTTCATATATGGGTGATTAATTGATTAAGTTCTTGTAATGAGAATTATCAATTATTTTGCATGATTGTCATACATTATGTGGTGTCGCATTTTAAAATTGATATACACAGTTTACATTCATTCTTTATGTTTTAAGTGATTAAAGCATACAGGTTCATTCCCATTAGATTATGATTATGTACATAATGCATTACCATACATTGCATAGCATACCATAACTTCATAAAAATAAACGCATGCCCACAAAGAAAAAATAAATATGCGTTCAAAATAAATACTACATCCATTTGCATCCATTATATATGGCACATCTAATCATATAGATCATTGCATAACATCATCATCATAAAAAAGATAGCTATCTAGTGCATGTCATCCATACATTGCATCATATAAACATTGCATCATATCAACATAGCATCACATAAGCATTGCATCCATGTGCATCAAATAAACATAAAATCAAAATTAAACATCAGATACACATAATGAGCCAAAAATACCAAGTCATATATATATATATATATGTGCAAAAAGAGTACATATGAGGAGTATCAAGATGCCCGTAGGCTACAAAGCATGTAGGTCCTCGACCTTACACTCAAAATGAGTACAACATAGCAAAAGTATAGTCTACATCTAGCAGAGCCCAGGTCTAGTCTGCTCCCCCTATATCGGAGCTCTCGTCACCTCCCTCAGCACTGTGCTCTGGAGCCTGCTCTCCTATCTACGCTGGCACCTATGGTGGGTCCTGCTGTGGGTCCTGCCTGCCTCCAAATCCTAAGGCACCCAACACACGAGAAACTAGTAACTACAATAGGCTAGTCCCTTGACTGGCGATCCCTGAAGTCTACCCTACATCTCTAGGCCTGGCATGCGATGTCACCCCATGTGTGCTAGAGGACCTGTGCATCCTCTCAATCCTATGAGTCCTATGACCTGAGCTCGCCATAGACTACCCTGAGGTCCTAGACCTAGTACGCTGAGACTCTGAGGAGAAAGGATCCTCAGGAACCTATAGCCTCATGCATCTCAATATAACCGACTAGTTGATCAACACGAGCAAGCCGGGTTGCGTGCATCTCATTGGTCCTCATGACCATACTATGCAGTCCCTCTACCTCGGTCATTGGATCTTGTGAAGCTATTGGTGCTGTCGCTGGTGCTGCTGAAGACCCCATAGTAGCCTGAGGAGGTGGCATAGCCCCCCTCGATACCCAGAGGAGATCCCTCTCTGCCTCTACTACAGTCCGTTGTGCCTATGCTAACTCTAGAGCAGTCTACAATCTCTGAGCCTAGGCCTCTGCATCTGTGGCCCGCATAGTCAGATCCTGTATCTAATCTTATGCCTCAGTAAGGCACCTATCCCTGTCAGCTACTCTCACCTCTAGAGTGGCGATAGTAGTATCTCGCTCTAGCTGCTACATGTGGAATCACCCTAGCTAACTCTACAAGTCAGCCACCTGAGCTAAGAGCTGACCCTCTACACTGTCGGGAGGGACCTCACCCTCCTCTGGAGCCTCCTCATCGGGGTCAACCTTGGGAGCCTCCTCGGCGGTGGTCGCTGTGCCCCAGCCACCCTCTGTCTACTGGCACACCCTATGCCCGTCAGGATCCGCCTCTACCTCTGCTTGGTCTGGCTCTCGACCTAGAGGCCCTGTGTCATACCATATGAACATGGACCACCACCCATCATACTCTAGAGTGGTCCCAACAGTCTCGACTCTAGTCTCTTGGTAGTCGTCAACAACATCTCCTAGAGGCTCCGAAACGATCCATTGTAGATCATGCTCTGCAACCAAGCATCGATACCTAAGGGGGATATCTAGAATATCCTACACGAGCCCAAACTACCATAGGACCCAAGAGTAGAACTGGTACTCTCAAATCTTGGCCTTATGACCAATCAACCATCTATCGTGGCATGCCTGTCTCAGCCACTGGCCCTCCTCTGGCCACGCTGGGCAATCCATATAGGGCCACCACTGAACATCGTTCGGGCCAAGTGCCATGAACTGAGTGATATAGTGTTGGACATCACCAGCATGGATCCTACTATGGGTACCCTCCTCCTCACGAGGCCAGTAGGTGGCATAACACTGACGATCATCAGCAATAGCAGTAATCCATAGTGGTAGATCTGTAGGATGCTCGATTCGAATGTGCTGCCACCCCTAGATATGTAACAGAAGACTACAGCTGAGGCCCTTACGACTATGCTCCGTAATATGGTATAGCTCCCTGTAGAGCTGACATAGTAGGGTGCTCCCCCAAGCTATAAGTAGAGGTGCCTCTGTAGAGCTCTACAGCACCCTCCAGGTGGTGGACAGGAGGTTCTAGGGAATCCTCATGCTCGAGGAGTATGGAAGCACAATATGTACTATGAGGTGCATAAAGAGGGCTTCTCATGCAGAGAAGACATCCTCATGGTACCACTCACCAATGTGTACCCCTCCGTGGTCAATCACATCCTGAGCATCCTCGCTCTGGTCATTGAAGATAGTATCAAAAATAGCCTCCTTTACCCTAGAGGTAGAGGAGACGATGGCCTCACCATCAATGGGGATCCTGAAGATCCTGTAGATGTCCTCTAAAGTAACATTCATTTCACCTGTAGGCAGGTGAAATGTGTTGGTCTACGCATTCCAACATCGGGCCAACACAGTCAGGTAGGATTGATCTACCCTAATCGTGGGTAGATCCATGACGTATCCGAACCCGATAGCTCGGAACCAATCTCGATCATCATCGGATAAAGCCTCACAGAGAGTCTTCAGAATATCTGGCTCTTGGGCTCTAGAAGTCAATCTCTAGAATAAAAAGCATAATTTAAGACAAAATCTAGCTAACTAGAGCTTAAAAAAAAAGCAACAACAACAAACCGCAGTTGAAACTTGTAGTCCCCAATTTGCAAATTGGGAACCGCAGCTAAAACCTACGGTCCCCAATTTTCCAACTGGGAACCGTAGCTACTAGTTGTGGTTTAGGAGTGGCACCCATTTTGGGTACCCTCCTAGACCACTAAAGCATAAAATTAAATTCCTAAAGCTAGCCTAGACTAGTGGGGTTCATTACCAGCAGTTTAGTGAGGTTCATTATCTGCATTACTTAATGTAGTTCATTTTACTAGTATTGAGTGCATGGTCTCGATTTTGAGTTACCTTACCCGCACCTTGGCCTCGACTAGTAGATGGCTGATCAGGATCCGCCATCGAGGTCGAGGAGTGTAATCATGGTAGAGTGTGGTAGCATTTTAGATCAGGAAGGGTCTTCTCACTCTCAGAGCTCTCAGATTGCTAATGTTTGCCAAGAAATAATGAAAATTTTCAAATGGGAATTCAATTTATAGGTTTTCCTAGTCTCGACGAACCACAGTTGACACCTACGATTTCGAAACTAGGGTTTTTCGCCCGTAGGTCTGACCCGTGGTTCCCAAAATTTGGAAATGTAAACCACAGACCGTACCTGTGGTCCGCAACTAGCATTAAATGCACTCAAAACCCACCGTGGGAAGGTCTAAAAGAGCAAATTAATGACTTCCACCGGATAAAAATTCAAAATCAATGATTAAAATTGCAAATTTGGTGATGTTAAAAGCACCAGGACCGATCAAATACATGCAAAATTAAAACAACAAAACAAAAAAAACAAATAATTAAAAACCAAATGTGCCTCGTATTCAGTGATTTATCCTATACACTTGGCGGTTGCAGCGAGTTGCGATCCATGCAATCCGGCAAGATGAGTAAATCACCATAAGGACATTTGGGGTAAAATTGTCATTTCTTTTATGACATCTTTCAGAAAATCATCGACAAATATGATTCAACACAAGTCTAATTGCATTTGTATCATTTTGATTCCTTAAGACGACTATTGTAGCCTGACTGCTCTAGGGGATAGAAATGTGCCAATACTACTAAGAGTTGCAATCATAAGTTGAACTAGGCCTAGCCAAGGCATTAAAAGGCTCGAATATTAATTTGTTCAGGATCATTCATTATGGTCAAGCAATTTCGTCGCTTCATACATTGTCATTACCCTCATCGACTCGTCGCTTGAGGGGGTAGTCATAATTTCATAATCATAATCAAAGTTAGCAGAAGATCCCTGAGATCGTAGATCCCCTGATCTTGTCAAAATTGTGTTTGTTCTTGCGAATCATTGTCAACAACTATCATAAGCTTCCCCCTTTTCTTGGGGTAAACAAAAAATATGATAATTGGTTTGTAACTCTCATCCTTCGAATTTATGGGTCAGAAGATACCCATACTTGGCATTGGTGCTATCCGAACATCTGATGACGAGGGCAGACTTGTCAAAATGTAAGCCTTTCACAAGCTGGAAGCAATGATTCCAAGATGCGCATCCTTTTGCTTGACCTGGGGCATCTAATGTTGATCCGACTAATGATCATCATAGAACCTTAGACATCATTTTAGGATGTATATTTTTGCTCAGCGTTGTTCAATCTCACAATGCATCTCAAAAGGGGCATCTGTAGACACATAAAACGCGTCATGTCGAGGGTGACTACTCATATGGACATGCTACAAGACCATATGGAGGATCTTGGATAGACTCCAAGATAGAGCAGTGGTTCTAACCACTCAATTTAGGCATTTTGGCCTAAGCAATCTGAATCGCAGCCCAGACCTACGGTCTCCAGTCTAAACCATGGTTGACACCTGCGGTCTGTAGTCTGGACCGCAACTATGACCTGCGATCTTAACTGAAGTTCAGTTAGGCCTTCCATCCGAGCCAAATCGGTTGGAACGGCCAAAATATCTAGAAGGAGGCAGTTGAAGGACGAAATATTCTAGAGGCTTCCATCCCAACTGTCCTAACCAACCTTCTTGGTCTTGGCTTCTCCATGAAGCCACCCCTAGCCCTAGGGGCATGCTATAAATACCCCCTCCAAATGGGGAGAAAAAGAGAGCAAGCATTGGAGATTTGAGCAGCGAAGCCCTAGCGAATTGTACACTCAAACTAAGTATACTAAGAGATAGAGCTATTGCACTTAATCCCTGACCCTTTTGCCACCATTCATGATGAATTACATTATGGATGCCCTAGGTGCTTAGGAGGATCAAGAAATACAAATTCGAGCAAACGAAGGCCCTTCACATCGAATTGATCGCCAAATCAGTCTGAGGACAACGAAGGTGACCCTTGAACATCAATTTGGACAAGGAGATTGAGCCCATTGCCCTTGATTTTGAGGGTAAACTCATCAGAGGTGAAACTGCGACTGTTAGCCACGATTCACAGTGCATAGCGCTCACTAGATCTACGGTTTGCAATAGGTGACAAATCACCTTACTATTTTATTTTTGTCTGGCTAGTTAGGTTAGATTAGCCATTTTGTTGATTTAATAGCATTTTAGAAGACTTCTGACCGTAGAACTAGGCTAGATTCACATTTTATGCTTATGTTTCAATTAGGACTAAAATGCTTTCTTTATGCATGTTTATGCTTCATTTTCTATATTTGATCCATGCATAGTGTAGATGCTATTTTACTTTATGCTATTACATGAATCTTGATTCACTTTGCATAGTTTAGCAGCTTTCTTTATGCTTTCTTGATTATGCATGTTAATGGTGTCATTATACATTTTACCTAAAAGGGCCTCATCATGAGAGGTTGCCTATATTTTTGACATTCTTGTTGTTTCTTGACCACAGGGAACAGTTCCAAAGGAGAGATAAAGCATCCAATCCCTTCCCCATTACGAAGAAGAGGGTCATCGACACCCTAGAGTAGTTGTGTCACCCTGAGGGGCATTTTGATCACACCTACCCTTGATAGGGATTAAACACTATTGTAATTAATGTATCAAATGGGTATCCCTAAGAGGGAAGAATCTATAATTTGACTTCATTGAAATTAATAAAGGATTCCTTGTATTCACGTTATTTCTTGTTATCAAATTATGCATGCCTATTTGTGTATTTTTCTTCGATTGTGATAGTTAGATCGGGTGTGAGCCTCTTTGGTGGTTACAACCTCATATACTCGTCCTTCTTGGATATTACCTATTAATGTGCCATCAGTGTCGATCTTCCCTATACCTCTAGGAGGGGATTGTCATGGTTCATCCCTTTGAATAGTATGTCGAGGACCTTGTGGATGCCTACATGTCCATTCATCCACTGGGAATGTATGTAGAGTAGTTTTCCTAATATTGGCTACAATTGTTTTCCAAATATTTTGAACATTATGGTAAATTGCTTTAAAAATTCTTTTATTCCTTTATTTCCATCAATTCTAGAGCATCAAATATATACAAACCAAGGTCATATCATTGAACTGTCCAACAATTCACTTTGGGTCAAGTCCTCCATGCTTGATCAAGGGAGGTGAATTGCTAAAATCATAGATCTAAAAAGGTTGCCAACAATTTTCACAATTGAATAGCCAGGGGTAGAAGAAAAAAAAGGTGGTCTCAGGTATCATTCTCTAAATGGAAATTGGTCCCTTGTAAGAACCCTCTTGTGGAGTAGAAGTCAATAAAAATTCTCAATATATATAAAGTCAAAAGTTATCAAATCTAGTTGGAGACATCATTGAGTGTATTTTCTATATGACGAGTGAGGGATAAATATCCTAGAGCTACAATATACACACTATTAGAATGTGAGCCCCATCCCATCCTATCTTTGTCTTTTGCCCAAGAAAGTGATCATCTTCTAAGAATTTGATGAATAGCCTCATTGACATCCTCTATTGCCAAGATTGGCCAATCCCTTATGGGAATCGATACTCTATCCTCAAAAATTTTCTCCTCGTAGTTTCTATAGTAATGTGATATATTTATCCAACCATGACTATGGAGTCATTCCATGATGTTTGGCCATTCTAAAAATTGTTGAGAAAATGGAGGCAAACCATATGATAAGGAACTAAAAATAAAATATGAAATTAATTCCTAGATGTTTAATATTACAAATTAGGTGCTTTTAATAATCACAAAATACAAACAAACAATCCTGGTAATATGTAATAGATCTGAGGATTGCGTAGAATATTAACTAAAGGCTAAGAAGAAAAACCCTTAATCTACGAAAGTGCTAACACCTAGATCTAGACCTAGTCAACATGAGCCTAACACAAACTCATGGACATTATTTCCTAGACTAAGTCCTAATAATCATCAACATAAGGTTGATGAAAAATAAATCACCCATATCATTCCTCCCAACAAACAAAGCATTGGACTCCAATGCTTTTACAAATGAATGGGGGAGAAGATATTACAAAAATAAGTGCCTATAAATCCTCCAAAATGGTTCAAAAAATAAAAGAGAGACGATGTACGAGAGCCCCAAAGATAACACCATAACTCCATCAAAGGGGCAACCACGAGCTTCAAGCAGGATTATGTTGATAGAAAATAACCCAAATCAACCAGCACAAGGTTGGAAATAACCCAAAACCTCCACAAGTACCTACACATGCTCAAAAAGGGTCCATATAGGAAACCCAAAAAGAATCTCGAGGTCTGTTGCCAGTGGGGTCAGCCTCAAGCATGTATGAATGAACACTACTATGCTGAAAAATGGCCTTGTCAAAATGTCGTTCAATCTTCAAGAAGGAGCAACTCTTCACACCAATCATGCTGAACCATAAGCATGCACCCAAAACTAAGTACAAACAATCCTGCCAAGCAACATATTGTAACTATAGTTGGTGGAGGAAGAGTGGAGGAAAAAGGCACAAGTAGGCATATTCTGAAGTATATGTGTCTCCATAGTCTTCAGAAGTTGGGTTTTTGAAGTGTCAAATATTTGTAGTTTTCGGTTTTTTGAAAGGCATTAAGTGGAGTTATACCTTCAAAAAGTCACAATGGGACTTCAACTCCTAGTGAGGGAGTAGTAAAAATGCCCAAGTGGGATACAATGGATGTAAACAAAAGGATGAAGTGTCGGGTACCACCGAGATGCACTTCATTACAAATCCATAAATTTTGTAAAATCCCAAAGGGGAGGAGTAATGTGACTCCTCAAAGATCCACAAATGCAAGTGGATAATAGCTATCAAAAGCTAACAAGTGGTGTATAGCCCAATACAGTCCACAATAGGACATGATGCACCAAATGATGAATGCACCAATAAGAGGAGTAAAATGGATCTCCTCATATGCTTCAAACAATCCTGAAGTAGCTAAAGCAGAAGTTGTTGCGAAAGCTTGATTATGTTGTGTTGTCCAACTAAGTGTTCCAAGTCTTACTGAGGAAGACATGAATGAAGCTGAAAAGCTGAAATCCTCTAAGAGACACAAGCCACAAAAGGCTAGACAACTCCAATATGTGTGGAGTACCCATGTGATATCGATGATCACATAAAAATGGCCTTGGTCAAAGAAGAGACAACGACAACTCTAAAATTGGAGTACCCGAATTCCCATGATCGAAAAACAACACCTCCTAGAGTAGGAGTACCCAAAATCATGATGGAATATCAAGAGGGCCATGGTCATGAGAAAGTCTGCTTCTAGAAGTCTCAAAATATGAAAGTGGATTTAAGGAGTGTCGGGTTCAACCGAAAATGCACTCCATTTTACAATATTTTGTTTTTGAAGAAGGTTTCAATGACCTAAAATTTGGAGCAACATATGTCAAAATAGACCTTTACAAAACATCAAAATAATAGTCCAAGTGGAACCATCTCGAAAAGAGCTTTCCAACGACTATATGCAAGCCTATACTTGGAAAAACATAGAGCCTTAAAAATTGTGAAAAATAGTAAGTCTCCCAAAGGAACAAAATTCATTTTAAAGTTGAAACTCCAGCTCACGGCGGTTCAACAAAATTTGGTGGTCCACACCATCAAAATAGTGGTCACCTCTGACCGTTCAATGAAAATTTGGTCTATGAGTATAATTTGGTGGTCCACACCATCAAAATAGTGGTCACCTCTGACCGTTCAATGAAAATTTGGTCTATGAGTAGCCAATCAACAAGCAATGTACAAGCAATAGACCATACATCAAACCACTAACAACTAATACAACTCATAAATCGACAAGTGCGCGCGTAAAAGGCTTTGGCGGGCTTGCTGGCTATTTCAACATGGGTGGCTTTGCCCTAATAAAGGGCTAAGTGAGCCACCTCCCATACAATGTGGGATTAATTTTGCGATGCGCGTACAAACAAACAAAACCCAAAAGCTATAATAGTTACCACGTATCATGCTTGGGAGTTGGATTTGCAACCTTAGGAGGGCACTTTAATTTTTCATTCATCATCATATTGTTATCGTCGACGAGCGGGTTTTGGGTGATCGTTCATTTAGAGATGTCATCCATGAAGGGAAGAAAACAAACCTCCCCAACCTCCGACTAGATTAATGGTGAGTCTGCGAAGGGGGCGGAGCCATGGTGGAGGGCTAGGAAATGGACCATGCAGATCCGCTTATCATGGATCATATTAGTTGACATATTTTGGAAGCCACAAGTTAGTTTGTGCATCAGGAACGTTCACAGATTCCACATATTCTACAGGAAGCTCATCCGACAAAAGTGAAATTATGTGGGTTTCAAAAGGATCTGGAACTGTGGAGACGGATGTCGACCTGCAGTGTGATCCAATAGTATTACATCGCTTCCTGTGTCCAATCACGAACTAGAATCACAGGAAAGATTTTCGATAATCCAACCTGTGGAAGAGAGCAGCGTGGCTATTATTGACGGTCGTACACAGGTGATGCAGCTACGAAGGGCATACTATGAGGACTATGATGTGTAAGACATTATTAAAATCTAGATCGGTTTCTTTCTACCGAATGGGCTCACGACCAATAAAATGATTTTCATTGATCCAGCCGAACTGCCTTTCATGAGCAGATCCTCCAACCGAGTTTTTATCTGTCATTCGAGGCCAAAACGATATCGATGGCCATCACCTTTTGTTAGAAATTGATGCCATCATCGAAGGTGCAATCGACGTGAACACAACAGATCTATGCAACAAATAGGTTTGAGTTTCATAGGCAGAAAGTTTGAGCCGGTAAGGCAAAGGTCGTGCGGCTAATTGCTGTGAAAATCGGGGCAACTATGATGCAATATTCGATGCCCGTGATGGTGATGTCCACCTGAGCCAAGAGGGATGCGAGTGGCGGCCGCCTACGCTTAGAGCGACGCGATCGCCCTATGCACTACAGAGCTACTAGGTTGCATAGATGGTGGCTACCACGCAACGGTGATTAGCTGCAAGGCGTAGTATCCAACGATAAGATTGGTAAAAAGTGGAGCAATTTGCCACAAGACGACCAAAAGGTGAATTGAATCGGCCCCAAGAAAAGTCGGGCCCTTTGGCCTGGTTTCGTCGACGGTCAAGACAACGACCTCTTGTCGTTGGCAACTGTACTTCGAACAACTATCGCCCCTTATAAATGCAGGTGGTGGGAGCAACGAGGATAATGTTGACCTTGGTGCTGTTGTGTTGCAGCTGGTGGCGCGGGCCTGAAATTTTAGGCTCGTGCTACCTAAATAAATAAAAAGCTTTTTAATTTTAATTTTTTTAAAGAAATTAAAAGCTTGAAAAAGTTTTTAATGCAAAAATTGTTGAAGGCAACACATTGACAACAAAGGCCAATTAATTCAATACAACCACCAGGGCAAACAAAGGCAACTACAGAAAAACCAACCGCAACACTTCACCTTAAAAACTCCAAAACAAACTTCACCTTGAAATCAAATCAAGAATCCAAATGCAGAAGGAAGAGGGGGAATTCCCAGGAGGGAAATCCCCCCTCATAGGTCAAGAGCCATGAGGTTCTGATACCAATGATAAGGAACTAAAAATCAAATATGAAATTAATTCCTAGATGTTTAATATTACAAATTAGGTGTTTTAAATAATCACAAAATATAAACAAACAATCCTGGTAATCCGTAATAAATCCGAGGATTGTGTACAAGATTAACTAAAGGCTAAGAAGAAAAGTCCTTAATCTATGAAAGTGCTAACACCTAGACCTAGACCTAGTCAGCATGAGCCTAGTACAAACTCACGGACATTATTTCCTAGACTAAGTCCTAATAATCATCAACCTAAGGTTGATGAAAAAAAAATCACCCATATCATTTCTCCCAACAAACAAAGCATTTGACTCCAATGCTTTTACAAATAAATGGGAGAGAAGATATTACAAAAAGAAGTGCGTAGAAATCCTCCAAAGTGGTTCAGAAAAGAAGAGAGACGATGTACAAGAACCAAACCATTTGTGTCCAAAAATATACATGATGGTCACTCCCCACTATCCAAAATAATTATGGTTTGATAATTATCTCCCATATCCATAGTATCTTAAGAAATGAAGATCCTCATCGAGGAAGAATTTGGAGCTCAATTTTCTATAACACTTAGGATCTGTGCCCATAACTCGTTAGGGGAAGTAATTAACCACCAATATAATTTTGTTGCCAAGGCTAAGTTGTTTTTAATCGGTAAACGAAGGCCTAAACCTCCCTCTTTTTTTGGAAGATAAAGATGATCCCACTTCACTAGGACCCACTTACGCTTTGTCTTTGCCCTACTCCATAAGAACCTTTGATTAATCTTCTCAAACTTTCTGAGAACATCCTTAGGAATATACAAAACTAAGGAGACATAGATGGGAATAGATTATAAATAAAATTTTACCAAAGTGAACTTACCTGCAATGAAAAACCACTAACTCGTTTAGTTGTTCAGCCTACTTTATATTTCTCTATCAAACATCCATATTTTGCCTTTTTTTGCTTGGCCACCTTTAAGGGAACTCCTAGATAAGAGATTGGAAGAGATGCTCACTTGAAATTCAAAATATATAAAATCATGGTCTCCACTCTAGTAGTACAATGAAAATATGGAAACTTTTCATCATTATTAAGTTGTTCTGAAAAAAAAAAATCTAAATGCTTCCAATACAATAGCACAACTTTTTTTTTTCGGTTACATAGGAGAGTTGGTCACAACCACACTATTTTTAGTAATTGATAAGTGCAGGGTTCAAACCACATGGATTACTTCCACCAAACCTATTCTACATTGTTATTGTTGACCCAACGTAAAGGGAACCACCGATCGCTCGAGATTCATATTGTCATCGTCGGACTGACGTGCACTCAAAGGATTTAGATGAGACTACTATATTTGCAAACAAGCTACCCCCGAGGTTTGAACCTGGGTGTCTTCTCGATAAATGGCTAGCCAAACAAACACTTACCAATCCACCTAGCCCTCGGGTGCTAATAGCACAACTTATTTTTGTCAATGAGTTTACACGTATTTTTATGAGGGATCATAGTCCCCCCATAATGAGTGGGGTTTGAACCTTGCACCTCTCAAAGAGACCAAAACCCTTACCATTTCACTAAACTTACAACTCATAATATGACTTATTATATAACATTTTTCTTTTTAAATTGCAAAATACATTTTCAAAGACCATATGCTTTTATATAAACATAAAATGTAAGGCCCCTCGTGTGTTATCGTGTTATCAGTTCCTACAACCCCAAACCATTTGTGGAGATCTAATCACAACTTTTAGCATGTGGAAAGCTAATCACAACCACACTATTTTACCACTAACAATAATATAATTACTACCCTAAAAGAAGGATAACAGCAACAGTTTAACCTTCGGCTTTTATCGATGATTTTCATTGACTTACAAACCCCCGAATTTCCGTGCCAAAAGATTCAGCCCGCCGCCCACTTTGAACTACGCTGTCATCAGCGATGCCGCGTTCACCATGGCAAAGCGAACTTAACCCACGTTCGATAGCGAAACTTGGTCGGCGTCTCACATGCAATTTCACGGAAGGCAAGACAACAAGTCATGGTTCTGGAACTACAGGCAGGTTCAAGGAAAGCAAGACGAAAAGTCATGGTTTCGATCAGAGATGAATCTATTTATTAATTTCTTAATATTGGCTGTTCAGTTATGGCTGCATTTGGGGCCACTATGGCTCTGATAATACTTCTACTGTCTTTACTAGTGGTTTTCGTTACAAGTGATCAGATTAAAACCAGTTTTATTTACAACGACTTCAACTCTTCGTCGAAGCTGATTTTCATGAACAACGCGGAGGTCTGCAGCCCGGGCGTGGTGCGGCTCACGAACGACACAAACTGGATGATTGGACGGGCTCTGTATCCGAGTCAGCTGACGATAAAAAGCAACGGCACCGTGGCCTCCTTCAGCACGACCTTCGTTATGGCCATTGTGCCGCCGCCGGGGGCAAAGGGCACGGGCCACGGCATCGCATTCGTGATGACGAAGCGGGCAACATCGCTCATGGGCGCCTCGTCGGCCGACTACCTAGGCCTCTTCAAAGACACGAGCAACTCCCAGCCCGACAACCACCTCCTCGCCGTGGAGTTCGACACCAGCCAGAGCGTGGTATTCGACGACCCTAGCGCGAACCACGTCGGCCTCGATTTTAACAGCCTCCGCTCCAACTTCACCCATGAAGCCGGCTACTGGGACGACAATACGGGCCGATTTATGAACGTGACGCTCAAGAGCGGACGGAATATCCAAGTCTGGATCGATTATAATCACACCCACGACCGGATCGACGTCGCCATGACACCGGCGGGGCTACGCCGCCGGAAAAGGCCTCTGATATCGGTCTCAAACGTCAACCTTTCTAAAATACTGGAAGATAGAATTTATGTTGGCTTCTCATCCGCCACAGGCAACTTCGTGGCCGACCACTACATCCTCGCCTGGAGCTTCGCCGCCGGCGAAGCGGAGGCGCCGCCGCTGCTCGACACCTCGCGGCTCCCCTCTCTAATGTGGAAGAAGAAGCGCGTGTACCGCAGCTCCGCGTTTATCTCCGGGATGACTTTGTCTTTCGTCTTGTTACTTTTGTTGGCTCTGGGTGCGGCGGCGGTGAAGAGGTATAGAGAGAGGGAAGTTGTAGATGAATGGGAGAAAGAGTTTTGGCCGCACAGATTCGCCTACAGGGACCTGAAGGCGGCCACGAAGGGGTTTTCCGAAGAGGTGGGCGCCGGAGGGTTCGGCAGGGTTTACCGCGGGGTGTTGAGCGGACAGGAGGTTGCGGTGAAGTGCGTGAACAAGGAAGTTAGGGAGGGAGGGATGAAGGAGTTTGTTGCGGAGATAAGCAGCATGGGGCGCCTCCAGCACCGTAATTTAGTGCATCTCCGGGGGTGGTGCCGCAACGGACGGAGGCTCTTCATTGTCTACGACTACATGCCCAACGGGAGCCTGGATAGAGCGCTACCGGGGCTCGGGTGGCAGCAACGATACCGGGTAGTAAAGGGCGTGGCGGCGGGGTTGTTGTATTTGCATGAGGAGTGGGAGAAGAGGGTGGTCCACAGGGATATCAAGTCGAGCAACGTGTTGCTGGACGCGGAGCTCGACGGGAGGCTGGGGGATTTCGGGCTCGCTCGGTTGTACAATCATGGTGAAAATCCAGCAACGACCAGGGTTGTGGGGACGCTGGGGTACATCGCGCCAGAGCTTCTCTATTCCGGGAAGGCGACCCCCGCCTCGGACGTGTACGGTTTCGGAGTGGTGTTAATGGAGGTTGCGTGTGGGAGGAGGCCCGTGGACCCCGGGAGGATCACGAGGCCGTGATGGTGGACTGGGTGTGGGAGTTGTACGCCCAGGAGAGGCTCGAGGAGGCGGTGGACCCCAGTTTGAAGGGGGACTACGATGTGGAGGAGGTGGGGAGGGTGCTTCGGCTAGGGCTGTTTTGCTGTCATCCGCATGCGGAGAAGAGGCTGAGCATCCGCCACGTATTGCAGATACTGGAAGGGGAGGCGCC